>OX457048.1:33813846-33837093 GCA_949752735.1 Lumbricus terrestris | reverse complement strand
CTTAGGGTGTTGTTACTGAAACAAACTGAAAGACTTTCATAACTATTCTATAAGTGTTGATTCTTGCCTTACAACCTTGCTTTATGTTAATGCTTCAGATTGTTATTCGGAAAGTTGCGGGTTAAAACCCGACCATTCCAATGGTATCACCATGACAGCGAACCTGTTAAAGGGCAGGTATCCCGACAAGGATTTGTTGTTGGGAAGATTTCCTCTTCCGCGGGTTTACTTCTTCTTCCACGGGAGAGCCTTCTGTCGTAATACTGCCTCATAAAAAGCACTGGTGTGTATATAAAGATGTCTGTTCAAACGTTTCTGCAGAATTTCACGTATATTCCTTAAAATTAGTGAAAAACATCTGCATGCGATAGGGTAAATCATTTGTTTCACTTGAAAATGTTTTAGTTAAGATGACGTTCCTAATTCCAATGTGTTTTATACCGATTTTTGAATTAATTTGCTTAACTTAATCGTTTAGCCTAATATTATGTGCCATGGCCAGCATATTTAGAACAATTGTACTTAGGCCTCTGTTGTCAATATCTTTAGGCAGCAAGGGTATAGGGCGTGTGCAGATGACAGTATTTGGGGATTCAGATGTTATTAGATTGTGCCCGTGCGAGCCTTGCAGAGTAGGCAGGCTAGCTGTAAGGCATAACCATATGGGCATTCTGACTTGTTCTAAACTGCATAGAAAACTCGCATTTGTGCCTTAAATACGTTCTAAGAGTTTTGCTTAGTAAGATTTTTAATGCCATGCGTGTGATGTTAAGCATATGGCAGATGTCTCTTTGGTTCATTACTTTAATTCATTATGAGGATTTATTCAAGGCTACTACTCAGGAACAATGATAATGGCAATGATTATTGATGTTGGTGAAAGAAAATTATCGTGAAAATGACGTCATGTCGGCGTCAATGTTGATATTGAACAACTTGACATTATATTCGTTTTGTCATTATTATTCGTTGAGTTTCTACAGAATAAACAAACGTTAAAACGAAAATGCGGCTGTGAAAAATCTTCTTATTTCCCGTCTCTAATAATTTCCATACTAGAAACAACGAAAGCTAGATTCAAATTTCAAAAAGGATGCGCACCAGCGAGATGAGCAGACGGCGGCAGTGTTTCGAAATAATAAGGTCAGGCTGAGGTCACGATATGTAACACGACGTGACCCAATTACATGCGACGTGACCTTATTAACCGCCGACAGAAAAAACGCTCCTAGTCCCAATAGTTACACGCATTAGATCTACGGGCCCCTAAGAACACGAAAAACAGCAAAGCATCTGCTACTAACATTCCCAGAACGCTAATTAAAATTACAAATAAGTTAGATATAATAATTAATCAACTAGAGGTCGCTCTAATCATAGTAAACGTCATAGTTGCGATTGCGTCGTCATCACCGGACCCTCGAGGTGGGGCTCCTGGCCCTCCGGAGGCGGCGCTTGTTCAGAGGATCGGGCCTAGCTACGGCCGCAGTCGGGGCAGAGGACCTCAGCTCCGTCCGTCAGGAAGCCCCGACCGACGAGAGAGGTGGTGCACCGATAGCAGACGAAACACTCGCTGTGCCAGTGACGATCGTCAAAAGATATGAACTTGGTTCCTCCGAGACCTAGAACAACAGAAACGTCGTCATGTCGGGAAAACTATAGTATCTGGGAACGAACGACGACGCTAACCCTAAACCTAACACTAACCGACCCTCACGAAGCCTAATCTGATCCTAACTGACCCTCACGACGCCTAACCGACCCTCACGACGCCTAACCTGGGCCCTAACTACCCTTACGGCGCCTAATCTGAACCTAACCGACCCTCACGACGCCTAACCTGAGCCCTATATAGCTACCCTCACGACGCCGAACCTGAACCTAACCGACCCTCACCTAACCTCACGACGCCTAACCTGAACCAAACCGACCCTCACGACGCCTAACCTGAGCCCTAACTAACCTCACGACGCCTAAACTGATTCTAACCGACCCTCACGACGCCTAACTTGATCCTAACCGACACGTCGGTCTCCGATACGATAGTTATGACACATGTCATAGACTCGTATGCCTATACCTTAATTAATCGCTTATGACCAGTGTGAGAATTGTGGAAAAATAACGGGGGGGGGGTTGGACCATTATCCACTTGGAATTTAGGGTGTGAAAAACCGACTTCACTGTGGACTCGAAGAAAGACTGGGGTTGAAACCCCCAAACCCTTCAATTCTCTCCCTACTTATGGCTATAGTTATCGCTGGCTTGTTGCCGACACTGTCGTTATTGCCAAGGATAATTAGTGTCGCCCTCCTCCTCCAATTTTATCCAGGCTTGTGGCTGGCACTGTCAGAGCGCAAACAGCGGCAGAGGTTTGATTATAGTTATAATCATTGCCAGTGGGGCTTATTCAAGGACGCGCAAATTGAGCCCAGTGAAAAAACAGGAATTAGAAATGAGCTCAAACTTACGTGCGTCAATCTGGGATAGAGGGGAGGCCCGGACCGGACGCACCCTGCCCTGGAAGGGAAGGCCGCCCAAGAAGGAAGAGTGAGAAGAAGTGAGTGGGGATGGAAGCCGCTGCCTCATTGGCGTCTTTGTCATTCTCTGTGTTAAAATTTAAAGTCATTAATTTTGTTGCCATAATTATTAGGCCAAAGTTTGGTTTGGCTAATTAATTGCTGTCGACATGCACTATATAGTTTTCACAACAAAGAGGGTCTATTGTTTTCATAACAAAGAAGGTCTATTGTTTTCACAACAAAGAGGGTCTATTGTTTTCATAACAAAGGTTATTCTTACCGGTGATTGGTCTGATGCAGCGACAGCATTTCTTGGCGAACAGTTCTCCAAAGCATTCAGCGCAGAACGGCTTGTCATCCTTCGACGTGAACTTCTCCCCGGCCAGCATCTTGTTGCAGTGCGTGCAGGTGAAGCACTCGCGATGCCATGGCGTGTTCTTGTAAGTAATGCCGCCCTTGTTGATCACCTACAATCACCAACAGATAGATAGCCTATACGACCTCGTTTTAAAGATGCTCACATGTTCAGTAGTTATAGGGACGGGCCTAGAAGCAACAGCCGCACCATTTTCTTCGTTCAAGAATATGAGTTCGTGGGTTTTCGATTTGTTTATGTGTAGGCCTACTTCTGGTTCTGGCTGTTAACTTCTGGCAAAGAATTTACACGATGCTACAATCGGTAGAGCAGAGGTCTCAAACACGCGGCCCGCGGGCCGCATGCGGCCCGCGAACCCGATTAATGCGGCCCGCGAACAGCTTCCTGGTTTTTGATTTTTTAAGTTAGAAACCGGCATGAAAGAATTTTGCAGTTGCAATGTTTAAACTGCTTTCTACTCCTTTTGATTGGACATTGAGTCCACAACAGCAGATATAGGCTAGGCATAATATGCAGTTGGACTTAGTGGACCTTCAGTGCGATTAGCCTATAATTTTATGTTGAGGCCCCCGAGTCATCAAAATTTCCAAATGCGGCCCACATTCTGACTTGAGTTTGAGACCTCTGCGGTAGAGCCTGTCGCCGCCAGAAAGTAGCCTATGCATATGCATATGCCTATACATATTCCCAAATGGAGCCCATTTAGAACGGGTCCAACAGGGCTTTTTAGCGTGCAGTTGTACACAAAATGTGCAGTTCCAAATGGATTTGTGCAGTTGTAGAAACACTTCTGTCACAGTTCCCTGCAGTTGAAACTAGCAAAAACAGGTCACTGTCCTCCGATCGGGAATAATTTACCATGGAGGATAGGAAGGAAAAGAAGGGACTGTGCAGTTAAAAAATTCCTTTAAAACAGCCCTGGGGTCCAATTTAATGTCCATGCATAATCATGCTGGCAGGGATGTAGACCTATATTTGCTATCCACTAGGACAGTGGTTCTCAAACTTCCGCAGGCCACGGACCGGCAATAATTTTGTTGGAAGCTCGCGGACCACTAACTTTAATGGCATGCACAAGCAAAAACGAACTATATTATAAAAAAGACTATTACAGGGTTATTCGCAATTAGGGATTTGCTGCATTAGCCTAATTAGAACTTATTCCTAATAGCATTTCAGTTATTTCTCGATTTAATTGTCATTTAATTGCATTTTTAAAATTTAACTCAAGGTTTTAAATAAGAGGATCTGCAAAAATATATAATGGCACATAATTAATAAGATTTTGCGCTAATGATGGAGACATCTGCTCTATATAAACACAGAAATCAGAATATCATCGTATTTTAAATATAGTGGATCATATTTTCGTGTGAATGGTCGTTTCCTTTTTAGCTTGGATGTTCGCATAGGAAATCAGTTCAGAATTATCATTTTATGCACTCAGAGTGTCTGAGCGGCCAGGCTCTAGCAATGTTCCTTCATTTAATTTTTTTTTAAATTCCAGACAGGCTTGCTTACATTTTCCAAATTTTTTAAATCACCCAAACACATTTCTTTATAATATAAACTTTATAATAAAATCAAAATAAATATTATTTATAATTTTGAATCATGTTATAAAATTAAAAGACCTACATTCAGTAAGAATAAACTTAGCCTAATCAGTGTTTACTTGACTATCGCACTCCAAAAAATCAACAGAAATAAAACGAAATTGACTGCAGTAATAGATGCAGAAAAATTAATCAATTTTTTCAAAATACAAATTGTTTAAAATGCCAGCTGGCAAGTTAAAATAAGGCACTGGTAATGTATTTGTAAAATTCGAGGAAGAAGTTGGAATAAATTTTGAATAGCAATTCAAATAATTTCAGATTTTGAAACATATATAAATTTATATAAAAATTATATAATTTATTTTCGCTCTCAGATCTCTTCACGGACCGGTGATCAGGTCTTCGCGGACCGGCGCCGGTCCGCGGACCACCACTTTGAGAACCACTGCACTAGGAAGTCTTATGTAGCCTGGGCCCAGGCTACAATCGGGAGAACCTGTCAAAACCATAATGTAGGCTATAACGCTCATCAGTAGCCTATTGCATCGTGAATGGAAATGTGTGGCATAGGATGGTAGGCTAGTTAATGTTCTTCTCTAGCCTTAAGACGTCTAATTTAGCCCTGGTTTAGTCTGGAACGCGTCTGAGTAGTTAGACTGGAAGGGGGGAAGTTAAGGGGCGCTATTTATAAGTGCTCCTAATAAATAATGTGATAATTGTACTTGAAAGAGTAGATCTACTGGAACTTTTCTTTCCACTTACGCCGTTGCACTTGAGGCAGCGCTGCGCGTACTGTTCCTCGTAGCACGCCACGCAGACAACCTCCTGGTCACGTGGTATGAAACTTCTGTTTCCTATTGGCTGTAAGCAGACCTTGCAGCAGAAACACTGCTCGTGCCACTGTTTCCCCTTGTATTCGAACTTCTTCATTCCTAGAAGAAGACAACAACGACTTTAACGTAAAAGTTCAACTCCAACTTTCTCCGTCCACTTTTTCTATATGTAACATGCCTACATCTGCACATTTCTTTTTTATTTACTCGTCTATGCTATGTAATAGGCATAGCCTATAGAGTAGGCAGAAATGGATAGGACACATCCTGAGAAGAGAATCCCTTCTGAAAGTGATCATTGAAGGAAGAACAGAGGGAAAAAGAAAAAGAGGAAGACAAAGACAGAAACTACTGGACTGGATGGTTATTGATGATTATGGGAAACTGAAAGAAGAGGCTCAGCACCGGGAGGAGTGGCGCCATCGGAAGTTCGAACCTGCCGTGGGGCAGAGAACATGAAGAACTTGGAAGAAGAATAGAGTCGGCCTATAGAGTAAACATGTAGATGCACTTTGTGTTGCAATTGAAGTTTTGCCCTGAGTATATGAAAATCGTACTATCGTAGAGACATAACGCGGCGGAGGGGTTGATCAGACGTTAATTAATATGTGGAGTTGCGAAGAACGCTTTTCTACAGGGCAATTATCTGATGATGGGCGAATTTAGGGGTGCCATGCAGGTTTAAACCCCAGAAATATGTAATTTCCAGGGCTTTTTAACGTGGTTGTACATACAATGTGCAGCTCTAAATGGATTTGTGCAGTTGTAGAAGCACGTCTGTACAGTTAAAAACTAGGGTAAAAGGGCATTGTCCTCCGATTGGAAGTAATTTACCATGGAGGATGGGACAGGAAAGGAGTTGTGCAGTTCTAAAAATTCCTTAAATACAACCCTGGTAACTTCACAAACTTTTTAACTGATTCTGTGTATTTGCGACATACATGTCCATTTGAAACCGCCCCCAATAATGGAAACCCACCCAGAATTATTTTCTCGTTACGCCCATGATCATGACCCCCTATAATAATAATTCTTATGTCCAGCTACAGTTATAGGACACTGCTTTGTCACTGACATAGATAGGCCTGTAACGTAAATTAACTGACCCAGATAGGCCGGTGATGACGTCAACTGACCTGCCCTGAAAAGTCCGCCGCATCCATCGCACCTAGCGGCGAAGTTGTTGTCATGGCAATCGGCGCAGTAGAGCTTTTCGTTCTTGGCGGCGAACGGATGGTCAACTAACGACATCTGACAGTCGGAACATTTGAAGCACTTCTCATGCCAATGCCGCTCCTTGTAGGACAGATCCTGTGGACAGCAGAAACAACAGAAAGCGGATCATTCATAGTTGAAGTATCATACATATATGTGCACTCATACATGTAGCTTACATGCAAAAATGCATAATTATTATATGCCTATTATACACTGTGCCCCGGGGAAAATGGATCCATTTTGAAAACATGAAAATAAAATTTATAGTAAATATTCATCGATTTTTAAGATTCAAATGCTTTTTTTAATCCTGACATATAATGTGTGTATAATATATAGGCCCTATATCTACCACTGGTGAAAATATAAAAGTTCCAGAACTTCCAGTCATACAATAATGGCATCATGGTGACGTTATTTGCATCCGATATGAATTTTTTCTTACTTAAGTGGATAAATAACCTTTAAAAAACTTTTTCCCTAGGCCCGTCAGAGGTTTAACCCCCGAACCCCTTGTCTAGGCCACTGTGTAGGCTACCGTATCTGTGAACTATGCGTGTACACTTTACATGCGAGTGTACGTCATGTACATGTACATACACTTACATAGTAGAACACTGAATATTTTTGGAGCGCATTTGCATTCTCACGGCTGTTGACTCGCCTTGTATACGAACTTAACTTATCGACATTTAGCTCAGCAGTCTGCTTATCTTTTGATCTACAGCTATAGACTGTATACATGGTCTACAACTCTACACTAAATCATCAGTGTAAACAAGTTCTACATCATTACCAGCCAATTATTGACTGTTTAGCCGCATACGATAGTTTATAGTCTTTGCAGTAAACAACCCGTGCGTTACGGACTACATACATTGGATGTGAGAGTTGTTTTTTGGCCATCTGTTGTTGGGCCTCGAACGATGCTACTATTAGTCAAGGCCATAGGACTCAGATTGCCATGACGTTTATTCGGTGCATATGGCTTGTACATGTAGCTTTGGGAGAATCTTAAAGGCCATTTCTATAAATACTTATACATGTGCAACTCGTACATACAGTCATACATACAGACAAACATAAATATATATGCATGCATGCATGATGCATGCATACATACATACATACATACATACATACATACATACATCCATACATTACATACATACATACATACATACATACACTCATAGTTGCATATATTGCAGGCTTATGCAAATACATGCATACATACTTACATGCGTATACACAAGCATACACACATGCAAACCTGCTGTTATTAACTTACATATAAATACGCGTTTTGTAAGAGTTCATCTGAGATTCTAAGTGAACACGTAAACTGTGCATTATCTTGCATCGCAATCAGTTGCAATGCCTTATCTTTATTATTGCACAATGTACATAGTCCACTTTTTATTGCAACGCTGTGTAGACCTATCGGTGCCTAACTGCCTATCGATGCCTATCGATGTCGTAAATTATATTATTTTGCAGTGTTTGTGCCACCTGATTTGCAGTGGCTATAGGATTCCTGCCTATCTATATTATCTACAGAGCCTTAAATATCGGCCTATGCCTAATGCCTATTACCTGACACATTGATAATGCCTATACCGCTTCTCTCGTCGCACTGAAAGTTTACCATTTGATATAAACACAAGGGAAAGGTCTTGCGGAGTAATATTTGCCGCTGTATAATAATTTTTATGCGATGGCAAAGTTCTGACAGTGGTGTTGATAAATATATGCGCTCTTGCGTCATTAGTTGACTGAGCTGATTATATGTGCCTTCACTTTATTATACACACATGTAGGGTATAATATATCATATATATATACATATATATACATGATATATACATGTATATATATATAATGTATATATACACATTTATTCGTATAAATAAAAAGTGCAATGTAATGTAATGTAAATCTTCGAGAATTTCTCAGCGCCCACAAAAGCCACGTCAGGGAGCAACCAGCTTAATCACCGGCGCTATATCAAATCAAGTCCGAAATAGCCAGAGCTGCCGTTATCGTTCTGGTGCCAGGTCAAAATCCGGGGAGGTCAAGCCGATGAGACAGCTTGGTGCTACGGTGGTCGTCGGTGGTAGTTGGGTGGAACCTGATTAGAATCGGGATAGGATAGCTTGGAGAGTTCGATTTTCAGTCGTGAATGGAAAGCAGCAGAGAAGAGTGTAGGCGGATGACAGGGGCGGATACAGAAATTTTCGAAGAGGTGGCCAAAATTTTGGGAAATTTTGTTGTCATCTTTCGCCCGAAAAAGCTGATGACCTTTTTTTAGTCATTCGGTCAAACAAATGTATATCATTTTCCCTGCCTAAAAAACTGATCATCTTTTTTAGTCATTTGGTCCAACCTGCCTTGAAATGTAGCCTATACCATTTTCCATGCCCAAAAGCCTGATGACCTGTTTTTTATAGTCATTTAGCCGAATCGTCTAGAAAATATAGGCCTACTATTGAAACCGACTGCTGAAAGCTTGTTGAAATCTAATGGAGGCCACGTTTTATGGGCGTTTCTTAATGGCGCTGCTGGCGGATGAGAGATTGAATTAGGAGGGGAGATTAGTAGAGAGATATATAGGAGGATGAGCGAACAGGCGTAGGTCTGTTGGGAGTCGATTCCACAGGGCTGGTGCAACACATACTAGTTGGCATGCCATGCATACATGTATACGTATAATACAGCATTCGTAAGAAATAACGAATTGATTTGATAATCATAATGATGGTGACTGTTGCCATTGGTGATGATGATGATCATAACTATGACGACGACGATGATGACGACTACGACTATGACGATGAACGACGACGACGACGAAGATGATAACAACGACAACGATGACGACGACCGCGATGACGATAATGATGATGATGATGGCGACAACGATAACAACGATGACGATGACGATAATGATGATGACAATAGCGACAATGATAACAACGATGATGATGACGATGACGATAATGATAACGCTGACAACAACGACGATGATGATGATGATGATGATGATGATGATGATGATGGTGGTGATGCTGACGATACCTTGGAGTCGGTTCCAATCGGTGCCTTGCAGTCTTCGCATGCGTTTGCGAAGAGTGTTTCGTAGCACTTGATGCAGAACGGTTTCTCGTCTCGCAGGATGTAGCGGTAGCCGATCAGATTGAGGTTGCAGTTGAAGCAGGCGAAAACCGTCGTCTCTGGATCCATGGCTGTCGTCGTTGTCGTCCGCTGAAACCTGTCCTCCGCACACAAACACCCGCACACACGTATGAGCGTCGCTACAATTATTTCTCTTTGTGGTCTCGGCTTGCATTTCTGTTGTAAGTGCATGTGATAATATTATCTGGTGTGACATGATTGTATGTATGTATGTATGTATGTACGTACATACGTACGTATGTATGCATGCATGCATATATATATATGTATGTATGTATGTATGTATGTATGTACGTACGTATGTATGTACGTATGTATGTATGTATGTATGTATGTATGTATGTATGTATGTATGTATGTATGTATGTATGTATGTATGTATGTATGTATGTATGTATGTATGTATGGACGTATGTATGTATGTATGTATGTATGTATGTATGTATGTATGTATGTATGTATGTATGTATGTATGTATGTATGTATGTATGTATGTATGTACATGTACGTACGTACATGTACGTATGTATGTATGTATGTATGTATGTATGTATGTATGTATGTATGTATGTATGTATGTATGTATGCAAAAAAACCACGATGGCGCTTAATGCATGACCAGGGTGAGATTTGTGGGGAGTTGTGGGACTTTAATCCCCTAGTCTTTCTTAGGACTCCACACACAGAGCCCTCAATAGACATCACAAGGCCACGTAAATCAACGACTGACCCTCGTTTATTTTTCACCAATTCGCATATACTGCGTGTGACGTGATAGGATGCAGTTGCATCCAATGGAATATGGCATAGTGGAAGATGGAAGAGGCGATGGCAGAGGTGCAGGAGGATGAGGGGCTAGGGCTGCCAACCGTCCCGGATTCGCCGGGACAGTCCCGGAATCGACCCTGTGCGTCCCGTGTCCCGGATTGATCTCAAATTGTCCCGGAATTTGATCCAGAGATCCACTTAGCACAATTATTGTTCCGATTAATTTTTTGCTCACTAAACTAAGCCATTTGTACGATGATCTTTACGTTCTGCTATCCATCAGACCTATACATTACGTTGCTGGCTGAACATCGGGAGTTAAAGTCTTCAAAAGTGTAGCCTACAAATCACTGACACTCGGTTTTCGGTTTAGCATTAATTGTGTCCAGTTTTAATGCTTTCTTGCGAGAGAGTTCAGCATTGTGAACGATCTGTTGTCTAATAATCGCAATTACCTGAGCACCGAAAGTTCATCGACCTTATTAAAGCACAACAGTACTGTTAGCATGACATGTGTTGATTTCTGCGACTTTGTGCCCAGTGTTCTGGAACTGCTCAACACACATAAGTAGACCCTATAATATACTTAGTATATGCCCTAAGTTTAATATAAATTATGCTCTCCGATCGCAGACCTATGAACCTAGCTACGATACCTACGAACTTTCCTCAATTTGGTTTCTGAAGTCTTACTCTGATGAGCCTAGGTGACTGGAGTTTGAAACGCTTACTCTTGAGATTGGTTCTTGTCTTAAATTTAGGCTATAAAATTATGTCTTTTGATGATTGTCTGAACTTATTAAGGACTTTTTTTTTAGTAGATTGCAGATGAAATTTCTAAAGCGCCACTCGAAAGCCAAGCGCGGGGCACCAGCTTATTCACGAGCGCTGCGTTGAGTCAGAAGGGTTGTCTGTGAGAGTAGTCCGTGGTGGTCCGTGTCGATGTAGATTCTATACTGGGCTGACACAACATTTGTTACATTATGCGCTTCTGTGGATTGTGTAAATTGGCAATGGCGCATCAAGTGGCTGAAGGCGTCCCGGAATGGCTAAATCAAAAGTTGGCAGCCCTCAGAGAAGCAGATCAGAAAGAGAAGGAGGAACAGGAGAAGACAGAAGTTCAGCAGAGGAGAAGGATTAGAGGACAGCAAAGCCGGAGAAGAATGAGGCAGTGCAAGAAGAAGGAGAAGAAGGAGAAGAATGAGAAGAAGGAGAAGAAAGAGGAGGAGGAGAAGGAGAAGAAGGAGAAGAAGGAGGAGGAGGAGAAGAAGGAGAAGAAGGAGAAGAAGGAGAAGAAGAAGAAGTAGAAGAAGAATAGGAAGAAGAAGATGGAGAAGAAGAAGAAGAAGAAGAAGAAGAAGAAGAAGAAGAAGAAGAAGAAGAAGAAGAAGAAGAAGAAGAAGAAGAAGAAAAGGACGAGGACGAGGAAGAGGAAGAGGAAGAAGAAGAAGAAGAAGAAGAAGAAGAAGAAGAAGAAGAAGAAGAAGAAGAAGAAGAAGAAGAGGAAGAGGACGAGGAAGAGGAAGAAGAAGAAGAAGAAGAAGAAAAAGAAGAAGAAGAAAAAGAAGAAGAAGAGGAAGAGGACGAGGAAGAGGAAGAGGAAGAAGAAGAAGAAAAAGAACGAGAAGAAGGAGAAGGAGAAGAAGGAGAAGAAGGAGAAGAAATGTGAGAAGAACCCATGAAAGCAGGTGAAAGCAATATTGTATATATAGGACGTATGTCTCGTCTTCGGTCATCTCCGATTTCTCATTCCGAAAGTTGGTCGTGCCTCGGACAAACCTTCTCCGCTGAAATCTATCCTTCGTCGACGCCCAGAAATCCTTGAATAACGCTTTGGTCCAACTCTTAAGGATATCCATCACTGACTTGACTTTTTGCCACTATTATTATCGGCCTATATAATTATATAGGCTATATAGCCCAGAACTACGATGTCAAATTTCAAAAGTGCTTTTTCATTCGTAACCAGACGCCGGTCTTTTCAACAGTCAATGTAAACGCCCCGCAGCTTTGTTGCAATGCTGATAAACGACACTGCCATTTCAATGATGATTTCAATGTTCAGTGTCGGTCTCCTCCTTTTATTTTGGTTTGGGACTGGCACTGGTAGAGCGCAACCAGTGGCGGAGTAACGCCCTACAGCATGCACCAACTGTCCTCTCTTGTCCTGATGAGGCATCTCGACAGCTCTATTATTACTCAGCTTTCACAATTTTATTTTCAGCTTTACCATAATTATCTATAGTTCGTCATACATCCGTCCTTTATCTTTCGCAACAATAATTAATTAAACCACCGACAGAAATAAAACCATCGTGACTCTAATTTTTGTTAGAGCTGCTTGTATTAATAACACAATATAAGCTTTTCAATAGGCCTAACAGAGGCATAACCAATGGCGTCGCTACCATGTGTGCAATGTGTGCAAAGCACACGGGCCCATGACCTCCAGGGGCCCACGGAGATTGTTAAATTATTAATCTAACTTATAATTAGTAATTCACATTAATTTGTGACAGGTGTAGTTTTTTGTGAACACACTTGCATTAGGGCACGGTAAGCCTACTTCGTTACTTTACTGACACCTGTCAACCGCCCTGCTGCTGCCAGGCAAGCCTATAGCATACTAAACTCCTTTTAACTTGCGTTTTCGTTTCCAGTCATGGCGGTCATTTGTTGAATATGGTAACGGTAGTGATCTGACATCTCCCTCAATCGGAGTGAGAAATGCCGGGGGTTTGAGGTGGTTCAACACTCGGAAGTCTATCTTAAGGTCACATAATTAGGTCTGCATTTCAGCTTTCACAGCCCAACTCTTTATTTTCATACAATTCCCATACTCCTCTCAGCTCTCGCCCAAAATCCGGGAGACATCAAATTAAGCTCGTGTGGATCAGAATCCGAGGAAATAACGTATTTGAGTTCAGTTGACAATGTGCGTGTATGAATATGCATAATTATTTGTATACTAGCTGGGGTTGCCCGGGAATTTTAGGATTCGGCCGTTTCCGGCCAATCCCCTCCCTCCCTCCTCCCTCTCTCCTCCCTCCCTCCCTTCCTGCCTCCCTCCTTCCCTCCCTCCGTACCAACCTTCCTCCGTACCACCCTCCCTCCGTCTCGAAAAAATCTTCCCCACCCCCACCCCACCCCCCACCACACCCTACGACACCCCACCACACTCCGACCTCAACCGGTACGCCACCCATGAAATTTTGTTTTTTGTGAAAAAATTTCTTTCCCACCCCACCACCCCTACCCACCCCTCACCACACCTCACGACACCTCACCACACTCAGACCTTCACAGGTACTCGACTCGTGAAATTTTGGTTTTCGTGAAAAAATTTATTCCCCACACCACACCACACCCCTACCCACCCCTCACCCCACCCCACGACACCCACCACACTCCAACCTCAACCCGTAAGCCACCCGTGAAATTTTGGTTTTCGTGAAAAAATTTCTTGCCCATCCCCCACACCCCACCCCAGCCCAACCCCACCCCTTACCCCAGACCCCATGACACCCCACCACTCTCCGACCTCAATTGGTACGCCACCGGTGAAATTTTGGTTTTCGTGAACAAAAATTCTTCCAACCCCCTTCCCCTATCGCCACCCCTCCCTACCACCACCCCTCCCCAACCCACCCCACCGCCCCCCACCCCCACTCCACACCCGATGACACCCCACCACACTCCGAGCTCCACCGGTACGCCACCAGTGAAATTTTTGTTTTTGTGGAAAAAAATTCCAAACCCCCACCTCCACCCCCACCCCCACTCCCCCACCACACTCCACACCCGAGAACACCCCACCACACTCCGTGCTCCACCGGTACGCCACCAGTGAAATTTTTGTTTTTGTGGAAAAAAATTCCAAACCCCCACCTCCACCCCCACCCCCACTCCCCCACCCCACTCCACACCCGAGAACACCCCACCACACTCCCAGCTCCACCGGTACGCCACCCGTGAAATTTGGGTTTTCGGAAAAACATTTTTTCTCCCCCCGACCCCCCCAAACGCCCCCCCTAACCCCCCCAAGAACACACCTCGGGCCTGTGGGTCGCTGAGGTATGTGTTTAATAGTGGCGAGGTGGCCCGTGTAAAAATCTGTGTTATTGCAACGTTTCAGATGAATAAGTGTGAAACTATGCATGGAAAATCCTGAAAAAGTAGGAAAAAATGGGGGTTTTTGCTCCCCACCCTGGCCCCCATGGTGGCAGAGATTCGCCGACCCCCCATTTACCCGTGTCGGGTCGACCCCGACCCCCAGGCGAAGGATTGGAGTCGATTGCTTCAAAACTGTGGCCGTGCATAGCTAACAAACAAACAAACAAACAATCAAACAAACAAACAAACACACAGATTTACCAAAATATATATTAGATATTATTTTATTATTTTATTATCAAGCTGAGACGAGGCCAATAATTATAATTATTTGGATATTGTTGACTGTTGATTAGACACCTTTTTACTAGAACCAACAAATCTTATACAATGTTGGAACTTACAAAAGTTTTTCAACTCCACCTCAATCTCCCCGTGGTCCATTCGATATATTATAGGAAACTTGCCCTGTGCCTATGGGACTTAGAAAGAAAAAATCTAAATTCAGAGAATATAGCCTGCAATGTTTATCAAATTAGGCATGTGCAGATAGGCGAATTCATGTTTAAATATTTTCATGGCTTAATAATATTATTAGGCCTACCTTTGCAAGTTTGCGCCCCCTAGAAAAAGTCCTGCGGACGCCCATGTATTTTACCCTGTTTTTGCACTTGCAGAGAATTATTGCTAAACATAGTTTTAGGTATAGGACAACTATGAAACATTGACGATCGTGTCGTTTTGTGTGAAAATTGCAAATCATGAATCAGAAGTGATAGTTGATGAATTGACTTTTTGCTGAACAAACTGCTAGAAAGAACTCGATGATGCCATGACATTGTTTTAAGTGAACCTTCTATAACAGCGGTTCCCAACCCGTGGTCCGCGGGCCAAAAGTGGCCCGCCAGGCCTCAGAAAATGGCCCGCCATGCCTAAGAAAATGACCCTTATCTCTCAATCTCTCAAAGAATTATCAAAAATATATGAAAAAATTAACAATTTGGACAGGATAGAACACATTATTATTTTCTATTACAAATTATTTTCTTTTAACGTCGATAAATAATGTAAAATATATTTTAAATCAATTATAACAATTTTATATGCTTTTATAAGTTAATACAATTTTAACCTTGTGGCCCCCTAATTTCTTTCAACTAAGAAAAAGTGGCCCTCGTGTACTTCAACTTAGAAAAAGTGGCCCTCGTGTACTTCAACTTAGAAAAAGTGGCCCTCAAGTCAAAAAAGGTTGGGAACCACTGTTCTATAACAATTAATAGACTAAGTGGATAAATCTGAAACCTGGTGGATTTTAAATTCGACTGAGAAATCACTGCATGCAGTTAGGCCTAATAATTAGCCTACTTTATCTGTCTCATTCGTGCAGCATTCATGCTTATTACATGTATGTGAGTTGTGTAACATGTGTTAGGGCTTATAGCAGATGCAATTGATTAGTTTTTGTGATCTTGATCGTACGAACTCAGCTAAAGATACAGACGTTGCAAGGCTAAACGGGGGCCCATGCGAGACCTCTGCACACGGGTCCATGAAAAGCTAGATACGCCACTGGGCATAACTATATAAAAACGAGATCAGTGGGGTAGCCAGGAATTTATTTTGGGAGATTGGGGGGTTTATGGCCTGGCCGGATGCCCTTTCTGACCCCAACCCAACAGTATTGCAGTAAATAAAAAGGGACTAAAGTAACAACGAGAATAAAGTAAGAAAAACAATTGTTACTACAAGCAATTGTTCTGTTTTTCTTATTTAAGTGGATAAATAACCTTTAAAAACTTCTTCATAGGCCAATAGGGGGGGTTTAACCCCCGAAACCCCTCTTGTCTACGCCACTGAACGAGATTGTATAATCGGATCGATGAATGTCATGCAAATGGCAATATCTTAGCACTAATCGACGCAATAATGAGATAAGCTGAGATAAGGAACCACGATGCAACTAATATTGGAATGTATATAAGGATACACGATGCCATGAAATGCAAGTAAGCAGAGGCTGCAGTCAGGGTTTAGAGAAGTTCCTAGACGACCCTTGCCTTTTCAGGCTGTGCTGGCCGAGTAAGTGGCAGGACAGCGTTCAGATATGAAAATAGCCCAATTGCGTGCCATGGACACCGTCCATGACCGTCCAGTCACACACTTTAAGTACTACTTGCAATACTAGGAACTGTTATTCATTAGGCCTACAGATTACAGAATAACATATCAAACAAAACGGTAAGCCACTCGAAGCAACTGTGGAACAGGTCTGCTAGACAGCTGACCCTCCCCCTGAAGTCGTGTGCATAAAATTGAAACACGAAGTAGACCAAGGTTGGGGCGCGGTGGTGTAGTGAGTATGTTCGTTGCCTTGCAGCCTGAGGGTTGCAGTTTCGAATCAGCTTCAAGCCACTTCGTAGAGACCTTGAGCAATTGCTTTACAGTGCAGTGTCCGTGCACGCTGTAGTTGGGAGCGCCTCTGAGTAGAGAACCTGAAGGGGCGATATAGAAACGGAGAACTAAAATAAATAAATATAAAAAAGGTGGACGTTATCTCGATCTTGGAACAACAAAAATAAGGACGGTGGTCTAGTGTGAATATAAAAAGTGATAATAAGTCATTTTTGTTAAAATTAACAGACATACATGAATTATCATTTAGCACTTTTCAGGCGCCGGTGCATAATGCACAGAGGAATTATTTTGATAAGTGATTGCACTGCGGTGCCTTTAGTCTCGACCTCCTTCGACTAGTAACCATTAGGCCAACCATTGGTAGGCTATCTGGTGCTTTGCACGCAGCTGCCAAATGACGTCATTGTATGCCACGTGTGCACAACGCCAATAGGTGCGCATGTCTTGGATCCAGACTCACACACACATAATTTACGACGAAGGCTAGCTTTGTGAGGCCACTGTACACTACACAAGTACCCAGACACAGACGTTCGCCTACTAGACAACATAATATATGGGAACGCTTAATCTCTGGCCACATGAATTCCACGTGTTGTGGCCGCGTCTTTCCTTCTCCTGAGGGCTAACTGGATCGCGACCTTCAGATCAATACCCACATCCTTCATGACCTCTGATCATCGATACCTGCATGCGCTGACAATATAACAGCGACAGAAAAAAAACAGACCAGAAAAAAATCATACACGCCCATGCAAAAGAAGCGCCAGCAGGCTGGTCACCGCGGTAGAAGAAACAGCAGCAGCCGCCACAGGCTACCGTACGGCTAGACCGCAAAAAATACGGAAGCTGGTAGATTTCGTTTAGCAATCATTCGCCGTCTACAGCGGCGTGCATCCAGACGCAACTTGAAAACGCAGCCTCGCGTACACGTGAGTCAGAAGCGCACAGGTCTGCGATGAAGCCGGTGAGCCAATCAGACAGACAGACAGTCAGGCAGTGTGTGAGTGTGTGTGTACGGCGCTGGAAGCCCATAAGCCAGGTTTAAGGCGCCTGTTGCCAGGCAACGCGCCAGGAAAATTTGCTATCTGCGTGTGAGGCTTAACAAGCCTGCCACGACGCATGCAAGAACAGACGGACAGACAGACGGACAGACGGACGGACGGACGGACGGACAGACGTATAGTTCGTAACAGATCGGATTTCCTGCGCGCCTTATAAAGAAGAGCTAAAAATAGAAGGAGCCGATGTTCTGCGATCTGTGGGTTGCGGGAAGCGATTGCTGCTTCTTCTTCTTCGTATCCGTCCCTCATGCACTCCCGCCCGCACTCCCTCGCTCGATCCCTCCTCCACAAATGAAATGATATCTTGAAACAGACCATGCACCATGCGGCAATACGTCCGGAGATAAATTCGTGGGTGGAATTGAGGGGAAGAGTGGAAGAGTGAGCTTCTTTGCAATGTCTGACGTTTTGAAGCGTTTTGAGTCAGGAAAGACTCTTGACCTGGCGTCGCCGCTTTAAAGAATTCCTTTTCTCGACTATGCATACCCTGGTTTCTCTTCTCTTTTTTTCGCAGGCTTCATCTCTCTCTGTCTACTTTTTCCTCTCCTCTCCAATCCCTCTTCTTCCTAAATTCTCTTGCTCCTCTGCACTCCTATCCCCACCCCTCCTCTCCTCTCCTCTCTTCTCCTCTCCCCTCCTCTCCTCTCCTCTCTTCTCCTCTCCTCTCCTCTTCTCTCCTCTCCTCTCCTCTTCTCTCCTCTCTCTTCTCTCCGCTCTTCTCATCTCCTCTCTTCTCTCCTCTCCGCTCTTCTCATCTCCTTTCCTCTCCTCTCCTCTCCTCTCCTCTTCTCTCCTCTCTCTTCTCTCCGCTCTTCTCATCTCCTCTCCTCTTCTCTCCTCTCCGCTCTTCTCATCTCCTTTCCTCTCCTCTCCTCTCCTCTCCTCTTCTCTCCTCTCTTCTCATCTCATTTCCTCTCCTCTTCTCTCCTCTCCGCTCTTCTCCTCTCCGCTCTTCTCGTCTCCTTTCCTCTCCTCTTCTCTCCTCTCCGCTCTTCTCATCTCCTCTCCTCTCCTCTTCTCTCCTCTCCGCTCTTCTCATCTCCTTTCCTCTCCTCTCCTCTCCTCTCCTCTCCTCTTCTCTCCTCTCTCTTCTCTCCGCTCTTCTCATCTCCTCTCCTCTCCTCTTCTCTCCTCTCCGCTCTTCTCATCTCCTCACCTCTCCTCTCCTCTCCTCTCCTCTTCTCTCCTCTCCTCTCTTCTCATCTCCTCTCCTCTCCTCTTCTCTCCTCTCCGCTCTTCTCATCTCCTTTCCTCTCCTCTCCTCTCCTCTCCTCTTCTCTCCTCTCTTCTCATCTCATTTCCTCTCCTCCTGTCCTCTCCTCTCCTCTCCTCTTGTGGTTACTCCGGTGGTTTATTCGTTCGCTGTCCTCCAATCTTCACGACTTCTCCAATACAGCTCTCAGAAGATATATTTCGCCTCTAGAGTACTTGCGGGACGCTATGCCTCTGATAATGAGATTTTCTTTAATCGCTCGTTTTGAAGATTTTTTTTACAACGATTAGCACTACATGTACAATACACTACATGTACAATACACTACATGTACAATACACTACATGTACAATACACTACATGTACAATACACTACATCTACAATACACTACATCTACAATACACTGCATGTACAATACACTAAATGTACAATACAATACATGTACACATGCAGGCTATATAGACTTAGACTTAAACTTAGTTCCTCCTGTTCCGATCGGAGCATTTGGTCGACAGGCTATATTTAGACTAATACGATTTCTTATCTGTCCTAGATTTCAGTTTTATCTTTATGGTCTATAGCTAACTATCTTTCTGTCTGTTTTGTTTTTTTGTGTCTATCCAATTGTCTATACGTCTTTCTTCATTGCTATTTCTTTATGTCTGTCTGTCTGCCTGTCTGTCTGTCTGTCTGTTTGTCTGTCTGTCTGTCTGTGTGTCTGCCTGTCTGTCTGTCTGTTTGTCTGTCAGTCAGTCAGTCAGTCAGTCAGACAGTCAGTCAGTCAGTCTGTCTGTCTGTCTGTCTGTCCGTCTGTCTGTCTGTCGTCTGTCCGTCTGTCTCTCTGTCTGTTGTAGTGTATTGTACAATGTACATGTAGTGTAGTGTATTGTACTTGTAGTGTCTGTCTGTGCATAATGATAATGGATACATCTGTCTGTCCGTCTGTCTGTCTGTCTGTCTGTTTTTTTGTCGCTGTGTCTTTCCTGCCTCGTCTGCTCTCCCTGTGGTTCTAAAAAGACGTTCATTGCTCATTTAACGAAGAGCTGTCTATTCTGGGCTGCAGGACGTCCACGGCTACTGCATATAAATGTAAATGCAAATGTAAATTTAAATGTAAATGCGAATGTAAATGTCAATGTAAGCGTAAAAACAAATGTAAATGTAAATTAAACACATGCGATAATGCAAATGCAAATGTAAATTTTAATGTAAATACAAATGAAATGTAAGTGAAAGTGTAAATACAAATGTAAATGTAAATATAAATATAAACACAGTGTTAATGTAATTTATGCAAAATGTTAACGTAGATGCAAATGCGAATCTTCAAAATCTCTCATCGCCATTCAAGACTGCGTCAGGGAGCCCAGCTTATTCACCGGCGCTACATCAAATCAAGTCCGCAATAGCCAGACTGCGAACTGTGACGATTCTTATAACACAGCTCCTGCATGTGACGTTCTATTATGGCTTATGGCTTCCGTGACTGTCCAATAATAATGGCTCCCTGGCTGCCCTCTCTAGCTCCTGTTACGGTCCCATATGGCTTCTTCAACGGTCATAACTGGCTTCTCTAATGGCCCTATATGGACCACAAGGTGTTATGCTTAAATCAGCTCTGACGTCGTCTCCTTGCAAACGCCCAGCGCAACAAGCACGGCACTCTATCAAAGCTTATTAGAATTTTACTCCTGTGGTGCCTCGCATTTACTGTATAGCGACTCTTCAAGCGTACGCTACTCAGAGGCGCTACCGACTACAGCGCGGACACTGCATCGGAGTTTCACGCCGAAGTGCACGAGCGATTGCAAGTAAAGGACTTGCACAAGGTCCCTACCCAGCGGCTTGAAATGAATTTGAACCTGGAACTATCCGGCTCTAAGGCACTGAACTCACCACTACACCACCGCGCCACACTATGGTACCGCGCACATCAACTCGGACAGTATCGAGTGCTAGATCATGCGTTAATTCTCACTACCCGACTTTTATTTCCGCTTTCCTGACACCCGCTTTTCTTGAGCGGGCCTACTGTCGGTCATCATATTTCCACCATAGACATTCCAAATGATTCTCGACAACGGTTTCAATTTAAGAGAACACCAATAACTGATTCTTCGTTCATTATAATACAAATAATATACAATACAACGTAATACAAATACAATGATCTTCCTTTAAAAGTTTATACGATAATAACTTCGATGATTCTGAGCAACTGTGAGTAAAGGACGTTTCTTGCGGGTGCGGCGTGCCACACAGGGGTTCTGGCGGGGTTCGAACCCGTACTCTGCGCGTTGCAGACCGAACTCTCTAACCAACCACAGTGCATAATGATAACGGATACATCATTGACGCCAAAAAAGATTCGGAGTAGCGCCAGACTTTTTTAAACCAGAGCATAGTAGAACAGCAGCGGACATAGCCTACAGTTAATTCTAGCAGCTAGTCAGTGACGGGTCGATTTGTGCCCCAGATAAATTCTCGGCAATGCAAAAATGCTGGCATCATAATAGCATTGTGGCAGGGCAAAGACCCGGGCAAAGGCCTATTTACTGAGGCGTTTTGTCAAGACTTGCACCGCTGTAGAACCGCCATGCACCGAAAAGATGGTAGTGCTTCGCTGTGAAAAGACCTTCCAGCACCGGAGGTCCAGTTAATATGCATTACCGGAATCTTGAAACACCGTATAACCGATTGGTAAAAAGCTGCCGCTGTGATCCGCAGGGTGCGCGTTCGAGTCTTCTTTTTCTTCTTTTAGTCCTCCTCCCCGACACCGACTCCTCCTCTTCCTCCTCCTCCTCCTCTTCCTCCTCCTCCTCCTCCTCTTCTTCCTCCTCTTATTCCTCCTCCTCTTTCCCCTCCTCCTCCTCTTCCTCTTCTTCCTCCTCCTATTCTTCCTCCTCTTATTCCTCCTCCTCTTTCCCCTCCTCCTCCTCTTCCTCCTCCTCCTCCGCTTCCTCTTCCTCCTCCTCCTCCTCCTCTTCCTCCTCTTCCTCCTCTTCCTCCTCTTCCTCCTCCTCCTTCTCCACCTCTTCCTCCTCCTCCTCTTCCTCCTCCTCCTCCTCCTCCTCTTCTTCCTCCTCTTATTCCTCCTCCTCTTTCCCCTCCTCCTCCTCTTCCTCTTCTTCCTCCTCCTATTCTTCCTCCTCTTATTCCTCCTCCTCTTTCCCCTCCTCCTCCTCTTCCTCCTCCTCCTCCGCTTCCTCTTCCTCCTCCTCCTCCTCTTCCTCCTCTTCCTCCTCTTCCTCCTCTTCCTCCTCCTCCTTCTCCACCTCTTCCTCCTCCTCCTCTTCCTCCTCCTCCTCCTCCTCCTCCTCTTCTACCTCCTCCTCCTCTTCATTTACGATTAGGCTAATTAGTGTCTATGGGGTCCAAGAGCAAGTCATGCGCTTTTATTGCTCAACACAATCAATTCATTCCGATAATTTATATAGCGCCTCTTCAGATATATTCACCAGCGGCGTCCTCTTCACTGGCCTGTAATAGGCCATTGGCGATTGATCAGAAAGCGAGTTTAATCTAGAGTCATGATAATTTTTTAACGGAAAAACGAATGGTGAAGTGGTGGATGAGATGCAGTCGGTCGAAGAGAATTGGACCACATTATATTATATAAATTATGTAATATAATATTAATATATGTGGTTAAACCAGGGCTTTTTAACGTGCAGTTGTACACAAAATGTGCGTGCAGTTCTAAATGGATTTGTGCAGTTGTAGAAGCACTTCTGTTACAGTTAAAACTAGCAAAAAAGTAGCCTAATTGTCCTCCAATTGGAAGCAATTACCATGGAGGATGGCAATGGAAAGAAGGGGGTTGTGCAGTTATAAAAATTCCTTTAAAACAGCCCTGAGTTAAACCGCATCAGGTAGTAGTCGGTTTATTGCTCGGTTGGTGTGTGGGTATCAAGTGATCAACGACCTCATACATATAAAACTAGACAGAGCGTCCTATGTTGAGCTTCCC
>OX457048.1:33548846-33808846 GCA_949752735.1 Lumbricus terrestris | reverse complement strand
ACTTTACGATCGGCGAAAGAAAACTTAGCACTCAGTATATATTTCAGCCTTCTTTACCGTTGCTTTTTGCTAAATCAATACAGCGCGTCTTAAGGCTACAACTCGCCTTGCGGAAATTATCTGCTCAGTAGGTCTATGCCTACACCTAACCGCAGGCCAACGACAAGGAATGTTCTTTTTTATATGTTTAAACGATATACATCATTCTCTCTGTAGCTTCCTTTGTCTCTGTAACGACGTCATTCTTCATGGAATTTCTCAAGAGCTTCGTAAGAGATTGAATCAGTCGGTCGGTCGGTCGGTCGGTCGGTCGGTCGGTCGGTCGGTCGGTCGGTCAGTCAGTCAGTCGGTCGGTCAGACAGTCAGTCAGTCAGTCAGTCAGTCAGACAGTCAGACAGACAGTCAGTCAGACAGACAGTCAGTCAGACAGACAGTCAGTCGTTTGTTAGATCAGTGGACGGACGGACGGACGTACGGACGAACGGACGGACGGACAGACAGACAGACATATATAGATAGATAGATAGATATATAGATATATAGACAGACAGACAGACAGACAGACAGACAGACAGACAGACAGACAGATAGATAGATAGATAGATAGATAGATAGATAGATAGATAGATAGATAGATAGATAGATAGACAGACAGACAGACAGACAGACAGACAGACAGACAGACAGACAGACAGACAGACAGACAGGACGGACGGACGGACGGACGGACAGACAGACAGACAGACAGACAGACAGACAGACAGACAGACAGACAGACAGACAGACAGATAGATAGATAGATAGATAGATAGATAGATAGATAGATAGATAGATAAATAGATAGATAGATTCTTAGTTGTCCCTTTTTGAAATCAATCAGAAGCTCATGTGTACATTTCTGCAGAAAACATAAAGTCGAATGCTTGTCCATCTGTTTCCACAGAATGATGTTGACTAGTGTTTGGATGTCAGCATGCGTGCATACTATCCCGAATATCCGGCTTCTGCACTATCGCTTACCGACTCACTTAAATGATCAACAGACTGACTGACTCACTGCCTGCCTGCCTGACTGACTGACTGACTGACTGACTGACTGAATAAATGACCAGTTGACTGACTGACTGAATAAATGACCAACTGACTGACTGACTGACTGAATAAATAAATGACTGACTGCCTGCCTGTCTTCCTGCTGGCTGCTGCCTGCTGCCTGCTTGCCTGACCGACCGACTGACTGACCGATTGACTGATTGACTGATTGATTTCTTGCCTGCCTGCCTGCCTACCCATCTGTCTGAGAGACTGGTTAGATGACTGACTGACTGACTGACTGACTGACTCACTCACTCACTCACTCACCCACTCACTCACTCACACACACCGACTCACCCACCCACACAAATACCTAAGTCCTCTCCAGTATACTAAAAGAAAACATTAATCTATCATGCTGCCTGGCAGCGGTATACTCCAATCCTCCCACCATCCGTCCTTCTCCATCCCCTTCTCCATCTCTCCCTCTTTCTCTTCCTGACTCTGCCTCCTTATCATTCTCCATCTTCCCATTGACCGCCTCCATCTCCTTCGTGTTCCTCCCTTGAAAGATCGTCATCACGCACATTATTGCTAGGATATCGTGTTACTCAATAATAGACCATGGAAGAAGTTTCGACCAGCGTTGTATACATTGGCATCTTCCAAGTCGTCTACGTGTATATATGCCTGTAGCCATTCCTATAGGCATTAAGCATCCATTCAGATAACATGCACATACACGCACACATACATACATACATACATACATACATACATACATACATACATACATACATACGTGCGTGCGTGCGTGCGTGCGTGCGTACGTACGTACGTACGTACGTACATACATACATACATACATACATACATGCATACATACATACATACATACATACATACATACATGCATACATACATACATACATACATACATACATACATACATACATATCTGTGAGAAAACAATGTTTTGAGTTTCGAGTGAAAGCCATTTGAACATATATATATATATATATATATATATAGAGAGAGAGAGAGAGAGAGAGAGGCGAAGTATTTTTTTAGTGAAGTCGTGTGATGGATGTTTGTCGCAGTGTTGGTGGCAGTTTCTTACAAAGACGCGGGACACCAATGGTTATAGAGCGGTTTACAAATTTTAGTGACGGGGTGGTGAAAGGGGATAAGCGTAGGTCTAATGGAGGAGGCAAAGTTGGAGAACGAGGAGGAGGAGGAGGAGGAGGAGGAGGAGAACGAGGAGAACGAGGAGGAGGGGTGGAGGAGGAGGAGGAGGAGGAGGAGGAGGAGGAGGAGGAAAGGGAAGAAGATAATGATGGGGAGAAGGAGAAGGACGACGACGACGAGGAAGAGGAGGAGAAGGACCAGGAGGTGGAGGAGGACGAGGAAGAAAAAGAAGAAAAAGAAGAATAAGATGAAGAAGAAGAAGAAGAAGAAGAAGAAGAAGAAAAAGAAAAAGAAAAAGAAGACGAAGAAAAATAAGAAGACGAAGAAAAAGAAGAAGAAGAAGAAAAAGAAGAAGAATAAGAAAAGAAGAAAAAGAAGAAGAAAAGAAGAAAAAGAAGAAGAAGTAGAAGAAGAAGAAGAAGAAGAAGAAGAAGAAGAAGAAGAAGAAGAAGAAGAGTGTGTTGAACGAAGAAGATGAATGGTGAACAATTATCGACGAAGATAGGACGCCTGGGAAGATTGAAATATATTTTCGGTGAC
The DNA here is from genome assembly GCA_949752735.1 of Lumbricus terrestris. NCBI lineage: Eukaryota > Metazoa > Annelida > Clitellata > Crassiclitellata > Lumbricidae > Lumbricus > Lumbricus terrestris. The sequence continues at coordinate 33,806,083 of OX457048.1, read as the reverse complement.
TCATATACAGTAATGTGTTTCCACAGCGGCTATACGTTTGACCTGCAAGCTAATATATACCCTGTTCAATATTTAATGAATAGATCGGGTGAGATCCTACCCCACCGCCTCCTCGTCCGGGTCGTCCCGTGTCCACGTCTTTTAAGATCCGTGACTAAATCGTGCCAGCCAACTCAGCCACTGTTCGTGCTTAGAAAGTGCTAGTCTCACGTTTGGATTAAGGAGGAGGGACACGCTAATGCTCTTTGTTATCACGTAATGTCTAGAAGCTGGAGCTACTACTACTGGCATTGCGCTATAGTCCAAGAATCAAGTCCGTGAAGCAAATCAGCGTCATGGGCGGAGTTTGGTTTCCGTTTTTTGGGTGGGGGCTAAAAAACTTGGTCCAGTCCAAAACGAGCGGCCCAAAAAAGTTGATGACTTTTTTTAGTCGTCAAGTTTAGATCTCATGAAAATCACTATATTTCCAGGACGAAAAAGTTGACAACCCTTTTTTAGTCATTTGGTTGAAAGTCTTTGGGGGGGGCGCTGAACCCGAAAAAGATACCATTTACACGGTAAAACATGAATCTGGAACTTCTTGGGGGGGTTAGCCCCCATAGCCCCTGATAAACTCCGCCTATTGTCAGCGTCGGTTTCAACCGGCAACCGCACGCACATAAGAGCATGCATGGGACGTATGCGTTCTAACCATGATGCAATGTGGCTAAACGGACCGGTATCGATAGCTGATTGATTTATTATCATTTCAGTGGTATCTGCTATTGTCAGGCATTGCTTTCTATATGCCACAGGAAAACCTCTGTAGCCTCCGCACATTCAGGCTTGCAGCACATTGTCTTCAATGCATTCGGAACTTCTCTCCCTCCCTCTCTCTATCCTCTCTCTTTTCCTACATTCCTCACATCCTCCATCTCCTCGGCTCCACGTATCCCCTATCTCTCTTACATCTCCCTCCCTGATATCCTCTTCCTCCTCTCCTCCTCCTCCTTTTCCTCCGCCGACGGGAAATGACGCCAGCAGCTTACTGCTCCGACATCACACACGCCCAGACCAACGCAAAGGAAGCCACGACTGCAGCACTGCAGCCGCAATGCCGACCCACCATGTATCGCATTGGCCGGACCACAGCACCAACGAACGTTTCAGATCGTGCGAAACAATGTCCTGCTTCACGGAATCGTTTTCCCATAGCGATTCACCACCGCCGTACTATCTCAAAGGGAATCCGAATCTCCTGATTAATGCAGTTGCCTTCACTGCATGCCCTTCAGACGTTTCAATGGTGTGTGTGGCCTGTACACGCGCAGACAGTTCGCTACACTCTCCCCCTCTTTCGTGAAAAAGTCATTGCCCTGCGAGTCCTGATCGATTCGCGGAGACATGGAAAGAAATTAACGAGAGCTGATGCTAACAAGTTTTTGATCGAAATCGTTCTTGATGCAGGCTTGATCAGAAAATCGATGCGCCTGCCTCTTTGGGGAGAGATTGCATCTGCAATGCGATGGGTTGAGATGGCGATGCGGTGCGGAAGGCTGGCCCTGCTGTGCGTTGCTATTTCACGTGCTGACGGTGGGAATGCCAAGCACGAGGATAACAGATTTATGAGAATATTACCACGATCATTTTGAGTTGTATACGCTCAAGGGCTGCATAGAACGACCACAACATAGCAAATAAATCACGTATAGGTTTCATGTCATAGCACACGCAGATTATATCAATCTAATGCATTATCATATATTATAGACCTGCACATACATATACTCTGTTACTCACGCACATGTACACACACGCACATACGCGCACACCCACGTGCACACACACATACACACACACCTACACACCACACTTTGCAACTATTATGTCTCGACTGTACACATTAAACTCACAAAGTGGTCGTATACTGCAGCAGGCACACCATCAATATTTTATTGAGACCCAGAACTGTCATTGAAAGTTCAAATCCATTTGAATAATGCAACCTCGTTTGCAGAAACCTACTGCTTCAATTTTTTCTCTGCGAATATCATTGTCGTTCAAATATTCATCATCACCATCGTCACCGTCGTCATCGTCATCATCATCATCGTCATCATCATCGTCATCATCATCATGGTCATTGTCGTCATCGTCATTATAATCATCATCATTGTCATCATCATCGTCATCTTCTTTCTCATGGCCATGGCCATCGTCGTCGACGCCGTCGTCATCGTCAACGTCAACGTCATTGTCAGCGTCGTCGTCGACGCCGTCGTCATCGTCAGCGTCAACGTCATTGTCAGCGTCGTCGACGCCGTCGTCATCGTCAGCGTCAACGTCATTGTCAGCGTCGTCGACGCCGTCGTCATCGTCAGCGTCAACGTCATTGTCAGCGTCGTCGACGCCGTCGTCATCGTCAGCGTCAACGTCATTGTCAGCGTCGTCGACGCCGTCGTCATCGTCATCGTCAACGTCATCGTCTTCGACGTCGCAGTCATCGTCATCGCGAAGATAGAGAGCGGAACCGTTTTACCTGAAAAAACGGATTACAGAAGAAAAGGAAGAAATAGCTACAGTATATGCGCGTGTCAAAGTAAAGTGAGAGATAACGGTTCTACAGCTGCAGCTGAAGACCTCGGATACTCAGGAATTATCCTCAAGTGTGTATATATTTATATATGATTTATTGTATATATATATATGCATATGTATATGTATATGATCATAAACTGGTTCAGGGACAGACCTGCATGGCGCCTCAACGGATCAACTTTCATGATTCAGACTCAGACAATTCAAGGTCACAAGACGAACTACTATACATGCATAGGCGCAACCACCCTATGGGACCCACGGGACGCGTCCCCCCAACTTTTGAGTGGTCCCCTAGCTTTATTATTATGGCCCCCCCAACTTTTAGGACGTGATTCATTATGGTCCCCCCCCAACTTTTAGGACGTGATTGCGCCTATGTATACATGCACATTGCACACTTAGACTATAAGCTTGCGTAAGACGGTAAGCATGTAGGTCTACTCGAAAAAAGTAGGCTATTGGTTAATGTTATAACAGAGGATAACAGATTTATGAGAATATTAATTACAACAATCATCTTGAGTTGTATAGTATACGCTCAAGGGCTGCATAGAACGACCACAACATATAGCAGATAAATCAAGTATAGTGCAGGTGTACAGTCGAGATCAAGAGAAGAATAGCAATGGGAAGGGAATCTTTTTGGAATAGAGGGTAACTACTAAGAGGAAGATTGAAAATGTATCTAAAGAAGAGAATGATAAAAAAAACTCATGGAGCGTGGCGCTATATGGAGCAGAAACGAGGAGTTTGGGAAAAGCAGAAGTGGAAATACATGAGGCTTTGAAATGTGGTTGTAGAGAAGAATGATTAGTTGGATGGACTACAAAACCATTGTCAAGATGTGCTGCAACTGGTGCAAGAAGAAAGATCGCTGATTGAGACAATACGGAAGAGGCAGGTGAACTGGCTGGGGTACATGTTGAGGGGAGACTCGCACAGCTTGAGGACTGTTCTCGAGGGAAGAATGAAGTGAAAGAAACCACCAAGAAGACCTAGAAAGATAATGTTGGACAGGATGATGGACAGAGAAAACCTAGAAAGATGATGTTGGACCGCGAAAAGGGACAAGGATATACAGTGGCGCAGCCAAGGGGTTTTCGGGGGTAAACCCCCCTATTGTCTTAGGGGAAAAGTTTTTTGAAGGTTATCTATCCACTCAAATAAGAAAAAACAAAACAATTGCTTGTAGTAACAATTGTTTTTCTTACTTTATTCTCTTTGTTACTTTATTCCCTTTTATTTACTGCAGTACTGTTGGGTTTCAGTCAGGAAGGGCATCCAGTCAGGCCATAAAGCCCCTAATCCCCCCAATCTTAAATTCCTGGCTACGCCACTGAGGATATAAAGAAATCAAGGGAAACGGACAGAATAGACAAGAACGGCATAGTTGGAATCTTGGACCTGCGTAAGGGCAGAGCATTAAAGAAGAAGAAGAAGCATGTTATAATTATGTAGCATTGCTCACGGGTTTAATCAAGTTTAATGTTCAATTTTAAGGCCTAAATTATTTTATTTTGAGTTTCTGCCGCCCCTGCGGCGTGCCTTCGAGGGCCCTTTCCCACCCTTTTCCACCCCATCAACCCCCACCCCCATATTGACCATGGCCTCTTTTGCTCCTGTAGGAAATAAAGACGTTTCGGGTCCGCGAACATCTGCATGTCTATATTATGTGGACAATGTTGACGACGGAGATGCGGCGAGGAGTGAAGGCGGCTTAATTAAATGTCCATCTCATTATCGCCCGGCAACAGTTTCCGACAGATCGAATCTTTCCGTCGGTCAGTCGGTCGGTCAGTCTGTCGGTCAGTCGGTTGGTTGGTCGGTCGGTCAAGACTACGGAAGCCGAGATGAGCTTTCGATTCTTCTTCCTCGCTGTATATAGTTGCCAATGTAGACTATACATGAAGACTGTATAACACTGTGTAGCCTATTATTTATATTATACTTGTGGACGTAGTATACACGTAGCGGAATCATTGGCGCACGAAAAACATAATGAATCTGAATCTATTGGCCCTGCAGTGTTTTATCTGGACGTCTCTGGTAGTCTCTGCGGGGTGGTTTACCCCAGGAATGAAATATCCCCCATAAAAATTCGAGAAGTGTTGTTCACATGTAGGCCTATATACGTAACGTTCACCCCTCAGAAAAATTATACACGCAACAATTCCCCTCCCCCCAATAAAAATTCGACAGCTTTTGCTACATGGTCATCAGATTTAAAAGTAGAAAATTTACTAGGCCTAAATGTTTCTCGGAAATTTCGACGAAAAGATCAAAAAGGTGGTCAGAAAATTTGTCGCTCGAAAGATGGCGTCAGTGTCCGGCTGAGCGGTTTCCGTCCTCCCAAAACGACCGTTTTTTTCGCCCCTCCTCCCCCAGAAACCTGAATTGCCCCCTCCCCTCCAAAGCAGAGGACTAGATTAAACACTGTAGGCCTATATTGGGTCGAGAAGATCGAAAATACGAGACCATCCCGCTCTCTCTTCCTTCTTCCTTTCTTTTGTCAGACTACGTGCAAATGATCCATGTGTGGTCCATAGTTGTCACCGCTGGGTGGTCATATAGACCCTCTGGGCCTAATAACCTAATCCATCATGCTTGATTGCCATGCAGAGGATACAGATATCGGAGGCATAGCTTTCTAGGACATTTCGGAGCCGGACAATTCGTAGCGGACAATTCGGAGTCGACAATTCGTAGCGGACAATTCGGAGCCGACAATTCGCAGCGGACCATTCGGAGTGGGACAATTCGCAGTGGACAATTCGGTTAATGTGGGCCGCACAATTTCGAACGGGATAGTTTGAAGCAGGTTATTCGAAGCGGTCAAGAATTGGCTTACTATCTTAGATCCAACTTCTCTTGAAGCAATGATTATTTTCTTCAATAGGCCTACAACTTTAATTCTATTTGAGCAACAATTTCATCCACCGATCCATCGTCCATTTGTCCAAGAAATCTTTCCAGCAATCCAACTTCTATCTAAGTGACAATATTTTAATCAATGCAAATTCTTCTATTAGCAAGAAGTCTTTGAATCCAACCAACGTCCATCAATCAATCCATATTCAAAAAGGGGCGGTGAACCGGAAATCATTGATCCTGTGAAGAGAAGGTTGAATTTAAGATTTTCGATTTTAATCATCGTCAGCTTCAACTCATTGGCCACTGAGCTGAAGCTGAAGATGATTAAAATCGAAAATCTTAAATTTACGGGATAATATTTCAGCATAATAATTATCTGTGATCGCAATACAGAAGAATAGATGGCCGACTTCTACAGAGGAAGTGCCAAGTGCCAAGGCCGTATCCAGGATTTTATTTCGGGGGTGTTTTCCCCGACTTTTTCTTTGGCCGAAATTTCCTGACGGCCTTTTTTAGTCATCGCCTGCTTTTCTTACCCTTTTTGGCTCGTAATACGTTCACGGCAGTCCAAAAAACGTTCTTTTCCGCGATGTTCGATTATTTCCTGCTCGAAATTGCATTAGCCTACACACTGTAGTTCCTACATCATGTGCTAGTAAATGCATTATTTCATTTCTACATTACTTCATTTTCGGGGTGGTGGTGGTTTAAACACCCAAAACACCCCCCTAGCTACGGTCTTGCCAGTGCCGTCAACAGCAAACGAATAATTATAATTTTTATCACCAGATATGAATGGAATCGTCTTCATATCTGAAATCGCCATGCACGACTGTATACTTTACACAGGTCAGAGAGGAGGATGAACCATTGGTAATGTAGCGATGAATAATAATAGTATTATTGTCACAAAGCGGAACAAAGCAACATAATATTTATAGTTCATAGTGCATGCACTTGCCGGGAGACAGAACAAGAGGAAGCACAATCGACGGCAATGCTTGTGTAAAGCATCAGTGTATTTATACATGTATAAACTCAATCAGGATGTCTTCATCAAAACCCAATATAATATACACATTGCACACATATATAATGTGTAGGCCTACATTATATATACATAATATCATATATTGCAGAGATTCTCCTCAGAGAGGAACATGGTAGAGTGATCCCTGGACACTAAGGGAAGTGCCACGGGAAGCTCATTCCAGGTGGCAACTTGCAAGGCCAGCGACCAAGCAAAAAACAGCGTTGCCATACGTGGAAGTCCGCGAACGAGGGACAAGAATCTCAGTCTGAACCATGGGTGGAGTTTGGTTTCCGTTCTTGGAGGGGCTACTTCTTGGGGGGGGCTAAGCCCGGGAAAAGAAACCATTTACACGGTAAAAAATGAATCTGGGTCTTCATGGGGGGCTTAGCCCCCCTAGCCCCTGATAAACTCCGCCCATGACCTGAACAGATAAACGCATAAAACATAATGCATAAATGGACGGCGCGTCAGCATAGATGCCATAGACAAACTTAGGTCAATTTCGTATAAGTTAAGAGTCATTCGAGACGCAAAAGAAGCCGTCGCTGAAGCGCTTGTTGAGAGAAGTCAGCCTTTGTCCGTTGCCTCCCCAAAGTCTCTTATCGTCCTTCCATCATCACCGATGGAATAGGATCTGCAAGTTATTCAAGGGCGTTGCCAGGAAGTCATTTGGGAGAGTTCCCAATGAATATTGGACATGTCACAAATAAAAAGAACTAGTTTTTAAAAAAATCGTAAATTAGTCATTCGAGGATCTGAACCCGAACACCCAACTAGCGCTCCTGTAACCGCATTCTGTGTTACGGCGCCACATAAAAATCTCATTGTTATTGTTATCATAGGGACCCTGAGCAAGTCCTTCACCCGCAATTGTTCAGGCGTTTCGGCGTGAAGCTCCGATTCAATGTCCGTGCTGTAGTCGGGATCGCTTCTGAGTAGTAATTTTGGATGGAGCGCATCATAACAACTACAAATACATGTACATACATGTCATTCATACATGTATTTGCTTGTATGTTTGTATGTACACTTGTTCTAGCGCCCCTTCAAGCTCTCTCACTACTCAGAGGCGCTCCCGACTGCAGAGCGGACACTGCAACGGAGTTTCACGCCGAAGCGCTGAGCCATTGCGAGTGAAGGACTTGCCCAAGGTCCCTACGCGGCGACGTGAGGTGGATTCGAACCTCGAACCTTCCGCCTTCAAGGCAACGACGCCACCACTACACCACCGCGCCTCACATGTACGCTAGGCATTAACTATAGACGTCCATGTTCCAGGTAATTTCTATGGGTCTATAGGTGTGAGGCTCAACCTACCATCTGTGAACCATTGGCCCATTCTAAGGGGCATATTCAGGAGTGGTCTTAGCTCAAACCTCAGAAATAAAATATCACTAATCGCTCACATAAAAAAAATTACAATCTGGAATGAACTCTGTCCGAAATCCAGCCATCAACCGATCCAATAGCGGCGAGGCATTGATCGCGTGCAAGGTCGTAGCTGGGGGGGGTGTTTTAGATGTATGAACACCCCACCCCCGAAATAAATAATGCTATGATGAAACAATGCATTTACTGACACACCGTGGCGGCGCCAAGATATCAGTTTTTTGGGTGGGGGCTGAATCAATTTTCCATCTTCATCCGCCAAAATTTCTGACGACCCTTTTTAGTCATCCGGTCTGAAATCGTGGAAATATTTAAGTTTTACATGTCACAAAAACCGGATGGCTTTTTTAGCGGGGCTTAGCCCCTGAGTTGCCTTTTATAGGGGGGGGTTATCCCCCATAGACCCTAGCGCCGCCACAACACAGTCACGATGTAAGGACGAAGGAGATAGCCTATAATTGTGAAACTCTTATTCATGGGCGGAGACCTAGGGGGGACAGGGGGGACGGTCACCCCAATGGAGGTGTTGGGGGACGGCCCATGCATTTGTCATTTGTCCCCCCCCCCCAATCGTTGAGCGTGAAGACTAAAAAAGAAGTTCATCAACTTTTTTGGCGGCGAAATTTAGTTATTTATTCCGGTGGGGGCAATCCGAGTATAGGCCCATTGACTATATAACTTTAGTTAACTAATTAAGTTTTCGCCTTGATTATTGCCTGACTAATTTGTGATACTTGTGATGTTTTTTTGTAACTTTATTACTTCCTTAGTGTGCTTGATACACACAGACCAATAAAAAACACTGATTGATTGAAAAAAAGACTTCATATATTGGCACTATATGATATGCCTGTGGGGCACGATGGTGTAGTGGTGGCGTCGGTGCCCAGGAGTCGGAGTGTTCCAGGTTCGAATCCACCTCAAGCCGCCACGTAGGGACCTTGAGCAAGTCCTTCACTCGCAACTGTGCTTTTGCGTGAAACTCCGATTCAGTGTCCGCGATGTGGTCGGGAGCGCCTCTGAGTAGAAAGCTTGACAGGGCGCTATAGAAATGGAGAAATAATAAATAAGATATAACAATGGTTGCATAAGATATAACAATGGATGCTTAAGATATAACAATAGATGCTTAAGATATAACAATGGATGCTTGATATAACAATGGATGCTTATATAGGATATAACAATGGATGCTTAAGATATAACAATGGATGCTTAAGATATAACAATTAGGGGTTTGCGTGTATATGAATATGCGTAGATATTTATTTTATTATCAAACTGAGACGAGGCCAATAACTACTTCGATATTGCTGACATTTAATTAGACACCTTTTTACTAGAACCAGCAAATCTTATACAAGTTTGGAACTTGCAAAAGTTTTTCAACTCCAGCGTCTCTTGCTTGCTCCATAAGCGAGCAATTCGATTATAGGAAACTTAATTGCCCTATATGGGACTTGACCAAATCTAAATTGTTATATTCTATCCTTTGTGACCCCGGTCATGTCCTCCATTATCTTCTTCCACCTGAACGTGTAACTGGCTACTCCCTTAGGCCCCGTTCACATAATCTAGAGATACCACGATGTGATTCGTTGATTGGAAAGGGATTTATCACAAGAATGCTATATAGTTAACTTTTGACGATAATAGTTTAGTAATTATATTATAATTTAACTTGTGATTTTAATTTGCACGTTTTTATTACCTATTATTACTTCGATGTTTTATAATGATGTTCTGTGTCCCATTGTGCGTTTGCAAGTGGTGTAATAAAGAAAATACTTACTTACTTACTTACTTATAGGCTATAACAATGGATGCTTAAGATATAACAATGGTTGACATTGGATGCACAAGATATAACAATGGATGCTTAAGATTATACCAATGCATGCTCAAGATATAACAATGGATGTGTCTAGCTCACCGGTTTGTTATCGCCGTCAAGTGTTTCCTCATGAGAGAAGAGTTTGAAACAGTCGTACAATGACACTTGAGAGCCAGCCTTCAAAAAATAGATGATTGACTCCTAAGAAATTTGACAATTTTAGGTCATATGCAAAATCTAAACAATAACTAAGGTGGCAAGGAAACTGAAATGGGACACATAGGCCTACAAGGTAACAAGCTTGAGGTGGATTCAAACTTGCAGCCCTCCAGCTGCAAGGCACCGAACATATCCAATGCACCATCGCACCCCGCAGAAATGCAGGAATTGCCTTAATTTAAGGTTTTTCTTTTTAACTTTTGGCCATCCCTGGGTTGGGATCGCCTCTCAATCAATCAATCAATCGTAATTTATATAGCGCCCTTCAAGGTACCTACACAGAGGCGCTCCCGGCCGAGATCTGGGTAGTGATCTTAAATGGATGCTACATAAAGTAATGCGATTGATTTATTGATTGATTGGATGATGATTGATTGTTGTTCTAACGTTTCAATCACATGTGCTTTGTTTTTGGTCTGCAGATAGTTTTATGGGCCAACTGCAAAGCGCTCTAACGTGCAAGAAGTGCGGTTATGTGTCGAACACGTTGGAACCGTTCCTGGTGCTCTCTCTACCCTCAAACAGGTATGTGTGTGTGTGTGTGTGTGTGCATGTGTGCGTGTGTGTATGTGTGTGTGTGCGTGTGTGTGTATGTATGTATGTGTGTGTGTATGTATGTGTGTGTGTATGTGTGCGTGTGTGTGTGTGTGTATGGTGTGCGTGTGTGTGTGCACTTGTGTGTGTGCGCACGTGTACGTGTGTGCGTGTGCACGTGTGTGTGTGCATGTGTGTGCGCACGTGTGTGTGTATGTGTATGTATGGTGTGTATGTGCGTGCGTGTGTTTGTTCATTACTTCAAACTGCCAGACCACAGTATGATTACAAGTTATTGCAGGAGTCAAATTTAGCTGTATGGCAGCCATGCAAGGCGACCATCACATCCTACTGCTCAATTTATTTACCATTGATGCCACCTGGTGAATGGAGGGCTGAGTCAACCTTTTGGGGGGTGGGCAGTGGGAATCGATTCCCCTCCCTGTTCATGTTTATCTTCTGCTCTTCATTCATTGCCATTAACCTAAATCCCTCGCCAAAGTCTCTCTGGATTGTTTTGTCGTGGGTGGTTTGTTTTCCAACAGGTTTGTCTGCGTTGCATTTGGTGCCAATTTTCAATTTCTTAGATTATCTTAATTAATTTCTGTGGCGTGTTTAAATTTTACCAACTTATCGAAACTGCCTAAGCTGTAGTGTGCTGAAATTTTACCACCTTATCTTAATTGTATTGTTTGTTTGTATGTGCACTTGTTATAGAGCCCCTTCAAGCTCTCTCTACTCAGAGGCGTACACTGCATCGGAGTTTCACGCCAAAGCGCTGAGCAATTGCGAGTGAAGGACTTGCCCAAGGTCCCTATGCGACGACTTGAGGTGGATTCGAACCTCGAACCTTCCGGCTTCAAGGCAACGACGCCACCACTACACCACCAATTGTGTATAATTGTATTGTGGAATGTTTAAATTTATCCAGCCTGTCTGAATTTCCTTCTGTGGCATATGGACATTTCACAGTATTTGTTTCTTAGTTACCTTGTATGTGTCCCATTTCAGTTTCCTTGCCACCTTAGTTATTGTTTAGATTTTGCATATGACCTAAAATTGTCAAATTTCTTAGGAGTCAATCATCTATTTTTTTAAGGCTGGCTCTCAAGTGTCATTGAACGACTGTTTCAAACTCTTCTCTCACGAAGAAACACTTGACGGCGATAACAAACTGGTGAGCTAGACACATCCATTGTTATATCTTGAGCATACATTGTTATATCTTGTGCATCCAATGTCATCCATTGTTATATCTTAAGCATCCATTGTTATAGCTTATAAGAAATTTTGTTCGAGATTTCGCCGGTCGTCAGAAATTTTGGTCGTCCATCAGAAAATCTCGCGTCTTTCCGCCCCCCCCCAAGTCTCGGCCCAGGTCTCCGCCTATGCTCTTATTTCTATGTGCCATTTTACAATTGATAAAATGATCCTTCAAACTCCCTTAGTAGTCAGTTGATTTGGCTACTTGTCGTCTTGCTAAGCCTAAAAGTCGAGTAAACACCCCTCCAAATAAAATCCTGGCTACGGCCATGGGTGGAGACCAAGGGGGACAGAGGGACGGTCCCCCTAATGGAGGTGTCGGGGGGACGGCCCATGTATTTGTTCCCCCCCAATCGTTGCGCGTCACGACTAAAAAAAGGTCATCACCTTTTTGGCGGCGAAAATAGAATATTTCGTCGAGATTTCGTCGGATGACTAAAAAAAGGTCGTCTGAAATTTTGGCCGACAAAAGATGGACATTTTTCGGTGACACTCAGCCACTCGTCCGTCAAAAAATCTCGCGTCTTTCCGCCCCCCCCGTCTCCGCCCAGGTCCAGGTCTCCGCCCATGGCTACGGCCTTGATCGCGTGGGACAAACACTGTATTCGTATGAAAGATGTACGAAGCCCACGCTGAAATCGAGAAGAAACGACAGCGAAACGAAGATCTCATCCTAATGGCAATACACATAGGCCTAATCGAGAATCATCGAGCGAGCTTCGCGCTAGACTACGAAACTGTCAGAATAATGACTGCCTTAAGGGTCCATCCATAATTATAATTAACGTACGCTAAAAATCGTCTTCCGACCCCTCCCCCTATTTTGCAGACGCCCCCGCCTATACGTTCGTACAAAAAGCTCCATACCCCACTCATCTATAAAATATTAAAGCCATTTAGGCCTATACCGATGGCTACAATTCATTTTCTTAAATATCATATTTGCGGGATTAAATTTGTTAACTCATATGGTTTACTGCTTGAATCTGATCATTATTTAATTATAGGCTAGTATAATCAAAAGTCACTTAATTAACGATTATATTAAGTTAGACCTAATGCCAAGTTGTTCAGGCCTGGGATGTCTTTAAGAAATTTTTGGAACTGCAGAATTCCTTCCTTCCTTTCCCATCATCCATGGTAGGCTAAATTACTTCCAATTGGAGAACAATGACCTTTTTTGCTACTTTTAACTGCACGGAAGTGCTTCTACAACAGTTGTACATTGTGTACAACTGCACGCTAAAAAGCCCTGGATTAAGTTATTAATAGGTTGGCGGCTTTAGCGCGGACGTCATAGTAATTAAGACATTAATTTTATTTCTATACCTACCATTATTTTGCCGAGACTCCTCCCTCGCGTATACGAATCATGCGCAAATCGCCTAATTCCGGTGACCATCTCCCCTGCGTAGGCTAAGTAATATGATAGGACTATTATGGAAAATGATGGCAAGCGAAACGTCCACGACAGCGGCACGACTAATTAAGCATATTATTAAGTTCCCTAGGGCGAAAGATAGGCTATGCGAGGAGAACAGCTAGTGGCATAGACAAGTGGGGTGTAAGAGGTCAACCCCCCACTGGCCTAAGGAATTTTTTTAAAGGTTATTTATCCACTTTAAAAAAGCAAAACATTTGTTCGTAGTAACAATTGTTTTTCTTACTTTATTTCTTTTTTATTTACTGTAATAGGGTCCTACTGTTGGGTTGGTGTCAGGCAGTGGCGGCGCTAGGGGGGGGCTAGGAGGCTAAGTCCCCCTAAAAAAGGCCATCCGGTTTCTTGGACATGTAAAACTGAAATGTTTTCACGATAAGCTCGCTAAAAATGAAACACATAGGCCTACATGAGATTTCGACCGAATGACTAAAAAAGGTCGTCAGAAATCCAAAACTGAAACAGCTGGCGCCGCCACTGATGTCAGGAATGGCATCCGGCCAGGCCATAGCCTCCCCCATACTAAATTCCTGGCTACCCCACTGGAGGAAAATCTAAATCTGTCGTCTTAATTTTACCTCTGAATCTCTGATCATTGCAACGTAGTCTATGTCTATTCGCTTCGACGTTTCGCTTCTTGACCGGCTATGAATAGTTAGCGCTTACGAATCGAAAATTGATAGCCACACACAGGACGAGAATTGCCTGGGGACTTGGGTATTCGACCCCCAATCTTTCCTGAAGTCCACAAATAAGTTTGTTTTTCACACCCCAATTCCAAATGGATTATAGTCCACCCCTCCCCCTCAGTTGTTTTTCCACAATTCTCACACTGGCCACAAACATCCAAGCACCAAATAAATGGCAACGAAACTTCCCTACTGGATAAATGCTGTCTCATTGGATGACCAGGCCTATATAGATGTCGGAGTGATACATAGGCCTATGTACAGCCTATAGCACATAAATGTCTGCAAAATTGCATTACAGCCGAATTTTGGTTGGAAATAATTTAAGAATCTTTACAACTTTTATGGCGAACCATGTAGCCAAACTATTAGGTTTATATGTCGCCTTTATTAGGCCTTAGGCCTATAGCCAATCGAAGGCTCTGGTGAAACGGACCACGGTGCAAATCTACAGACACCGATAAAGTTGCGAAATTGTCGATATTTACCGTGTTTTATTATCCTAGTCGCAGTTGCTGATTGCTTTAGTTCTATTTTGGGATTTTTACCAACACTTTTTACGACCCTCTGCAGCGTCAAAGCCCATTTACATCGATAGTAATAAATTTTCTACAATAATTGGGCTTAGGCTAGCTTCACAGCTTCTGAACATTGATCGCGGGATTCTTGTCAGCTTTCGAACTAATCTGGCTTTTGTCTTAGCCACATTAGACGACGAAAACGAATTAGTCCTATCTAAAATCGTAGCCTAGCGATTAATAATGTGAAAATCCGCATATCATCCTACTGCATGGAAGTATAATAATTATTATTATTATACGGGTCCGTTTTGCGCCGCTGTAATGCACCGGGCGGCGCACACCGCTAGACTGCCGCATGCGTCGCGCGCTGTCTGGCGACTGCATTTGTCTTGCAGCCGCCAGAGGGAGACGCTGATCGTCTGATCCAAGATGGCGGATGCGACTCTGCGTCGCCTTGGTCCAGAATCGGTTGCTGGCGACGACCACGATTCTGCGAACAAAATCGGTAAATATCGGCTTTTGTCCAGTTTTATAGTTATTTGTTGTCGTGATGATATTGGTCTGTTCGGTGGCGTTACGCCAGGACCAGATTGAGTCATTTTGAACCAGAAAACAAGACATTTCCTGGGAGAAGTCATTTTGCGTTGTCATGGTGCTTCGTTTGGAGCGCACTGAGTCGAGCGTATGGCAGCGTTGTTGTTAAATGGAATGGAAATCGTGTAAGACGTTTTGAGTTATCACCAAGTGCTAGAACACAAGCTTTTAAATATTGTTTAAAATATATCAGTATTGGCCTATTAATGGTGTGAAGATGGTGTTGTTACCTGCGTTCAAGTTGATTAAATTTCCCGAATTGCAATGTTTGGGTCGAGTCCCATTGTTCACGTTCTGTAGACTATTTTCTGCGATTACCTTCTGGGTTTAGTTGACATAATTTTTTATCCCATGGATAGATGATAGGTCCGATAATTACAGGCAGCGGTGATGTGTTCTTTGTGATTTGACCTTACGGAACCTCGCACAGTCTTTTGTTTGGGGAAGATTTTAGTACGAGCTTCGAGACGGCACACTCTAATGTAGACCGACAGTCGGTTTGCATGCCTACCTGGCCACAGGGCTGTTTTAAAGGAATTTTTAGAACTGCACAAACCATTTCTTTGCTTTCCCATCCTCCTTGGTAAATTACTTTAACTCGCAGGTCAATGACCTTTTTCACTAGTTTTTACTGCACAGAATTGCTTAGAACAACTGCACAGATCCAATTAGAACTGCACATGTTGTGTACAACTGTATACACGCTAAAAAAGCCCTACCTGGCCACATGATCTTACCCTACCCAGAGTTGATATATTTTCCAAGAGAAATTTTATTATGGGAATGTTATAGGCCTCTGACTGCAAGGTTTGTTTATATTGTACTTTTTCTGTAAGCTACTGTGTATTCGCCGGTACTGGTAGTCTAATAAGGAATATTCTTACTACATATTTAGTTTACAATGGATCAATCTAGTTTAGGATTAATAATAATGTTCCATGAAGCATATAATTTGTATATGATTGAGCAAGTCCCTGACAGGCTAGGCTGTTAGGACACTGAAACTAAATGCCCTATCATAATAATAATGATGATGATGATGACGATGACGAAGATGGTGATGATGGTAGTCATGATAATAATAATAGTTATTATTGTTGTTGTTAAACCTACTATTTTATTACCTAGATAGATTAGTTTTAAGTACAGTTAAAGAATACATGAAGTTGACTGATATTTCCATAGATTTTGTATCAATTGTTTAAATTATGTAGATCTTCCAAATTAAATTTCTGCCTTCACTATATGATGACCACTTTATCCATGGTGTGACTGTGAATAACTAGTCACTGTTATAATACGAGCATGTGTTATATGCGTTTATCTGAGGGAGCTGAAGTCAATATAACACAATTTCTCTCAAACGCCCTGGAATATACAATTTTGAAACTTTCTTTTTTTCTATTTTAACAACTGATGCATTTCAAAATGCAATTAAATTATCTGTTTGCATTCGTTATGCAAATTTGACGAAGTTACAGTTGGTGAAGTCGAAAAACTTATAACTGATTCTTCAACAAAGCAGTGCGAATTGGATTCTGCGCCTGTTTGGTTAATCAAATCTTTATGCATCATTTTCGCTCCGATCCTTGCACTCCTCATCAATATTTCCATAACTCAGGCTTGTCTACCAGCAAAACACAAACGCGCCATCATTCGACCTCGTGTAAAGAAACAAGGACTCGACCCGACAGACCCGGCCAACTATCGCCCAATTTCTAATCTGTCCTTCATCTCAAAACTCGTCGAACGTGTTATCCATAAACAGCTATCTCTCTACATTGAATCAAATCATCTACTTCCTCCAACTCAATCTGGATTTCGTCGCCATCACTCTACCGAAACTGCAATCATTAAAGTCTACAACGACATTGTTCTGGCCTTGGACTCAGGATTCATTGCAGCTCTACTACTTCTGGATTTCTCTGCGGCTTTCGACTGCGTGGATCACACCATTCTCCTCCAATTACTTCAAGCTCAATTTGGCGTGACTGCATCAGCTATTCAGTGGATTGCTTCATTCCTTTCCTCAAGGTCTCACAGTATTAAACTTGGTGGATGCTCTTCAAAAATGTTTTTTGTCCTCTTTGGTGTCCCCCAAGGTTCCATTCTCGGCCCACTCCTGTTTATTCTATACACCTCCAACATCATTGACATCGCCTCACATCATGGTCTCATGATCCATTTATATGCTGATGACACCCAGCTCTACATAAAGCTATCTGGACAAAACATTGGAAACATCAAAGTCAAAATTGCAGCATGCGTTCATGATATCCAGTCCTGGTGCGCATCCATGCGTCTGAAATTAAATGCCACGAAAACAGAGCTCATTTGGTTTGACCGTCAAAGTGGACGAAACGACAATAAATTAATGAAAACTCTTGACCTCGACTCCAACTGCTCTATTCCACCATCTGACGTGATTCGTGACCTCGGTGTGCTACTTGACAGCAGTTTAAAGATGAACCAACATATATCTTCTTTAGCCAGAGCATGCTTCTTTCACCTTCGTCGAATTCGACAGGTGAAACGTTCACTGAATGAAACCTGCCTTCGTATTCTCACTCAAGCCCTCGTCATCTCTCGTCTCGACTACTGCAACTCTGTCCTATCTGGTCTTCCATCATCAACACTTCAACCCCTGTCTTCAGTTCTACACACGGCCGCTCGCCTGATAAAAGGAATTGGTCCCAGAGACCACATTACATCTACACTGAAACAACTACACTGGCTTCCCATCCGTGCTCGTATTTCATTCAAAATCTCCCTCCTGATGTACCATGTCTACTCCGGAACCTCTCCTTCATACATGGCATCCATGGTCACGTCATGCTCCGCCTCCAATTCTAGAAGACTTCGATCATCGTCGCGAAGTGACTTTGCTACACTTCGTACAAACCGAAAGTTTGGAAATCGTGCTTTCGGAGTCTCAGGACCAACAGAATGGAATGGTCTCCCAATTTCCATTCGTCAGTGCACATCTGTTGTGGAGTTTAAATCTAGATTAAAAACTCATTTATTCTCATTATATTATGACTAAATCTGTAGTGAAGCGCGCTCTTGTGCAAGACTTTGTTTTGTTAAAGCGCGGTATAAATGTTCAATTGTATTGTATTGTATTGTATTGTTAAATTTTCTGATTTTCCTAAGTAAGTAAGTAAGTAAGCAATTAAGATTATTCTTGATTAGACTGCCAGCATACACGCAGTATTGTTTTTCAGAAGAAATAAATAATGGATTATTTATGCAAAGTCATACAACATTCTCATAATAAAGCGTCTTTCGCAAAGGAATCAACTCTAGGTTGAGTTGCACTGTTGTATGATCTTTGTGTCTTTTTGACAACATTTCCATGCTCAATCTTATCCTGTGGTGTTTACCTATACTGCACAGTTACATAAAGCTATGAATGCATGTACACAATTACATAGGATTCATATAGCTCCTATGTTCTCTTTTTTATTTTAAAATTTCTGTGGTAACGTGTGTGTGTTGATATTCATCATTCGTTTGATTACAGCATAAATTTGTCAATAATATGCATTTTTGAATAAAGAGAATAGAATGGTTTATCGCCCCAGATAGTCTAAACTGGTATATTCCATCTGGTGGGGATAGATCAATTCACCCCCAGATAGCTTTAGGGGGGGATAGAATATCATGTGACACTGGCAATGCCTGCCTGGAATCTGAGTCTGCTAGCATTTGATCAATGTGCCCAAGCAGCCCAAAATAATCAAATAACATTTGAGACTGTACAGCAGTGTACATTTAAAATATAAATGTTTGTGCATTCTATATCCTATATGTAGCACAGTACTATGTAGAGCAATAATTATGAACCCATAGAGTTGTTTTGATGCAAAGTGGATACCTTTGCATTATTAGTTTGATATGACACAGTGACAGAATAATTTAGATGCTGCTGTGGCCTTTCATCATCTATTATTACTCTGTGTGGGGGAGCATGGTGGAAGATTAGTGATGCAATTACCTTTCAACTCTGTACTCTGGCTTTCGAATCAGTTGCATGTGGCACAGGCAAGTTTTTGTCAACCACTATAAGGAAAGATTGTCTGATGCTTGAATGCCACAGCAATGAGGGATGTCTGAGACCAAGATGCAATTTTTTTTTATCTTTTTGAGATGCAATGCAGGAGAATAGTCTGCAAGGTATTGTGAAGTAAGTAAGCAAGTCTATTCTTTATTTATCCAGATGCATAGCCGTACTTTGGTTTACATGAAATTAAGAATCATAGAGCATTGTTGTTAAAAACTTTTTCCTGATTAAGTCTTTCACCTGTGGGTGAAATAAAAGTGTATTGTTGATCAGACTAGGGTGTTAAGAACAGAATGTATCTGTTTCATGCATGAAACAGTTGAGGCTCGCATAAATGTCCTTGTTTTGGTCATCTCTGGTGTATATGGACGAATGCACATTGGGTCCCTTGGCCACTTTATTACTCAGCAAGTGGCATATTTATTTTTTACATTTGCTATAGCACCCCTTCAAGCTTTCTAATCAGAGGCGCTCCCGACTACAGCACGAGCACTTCCTTGAAGTTTCACGCCGAAGCGCATGAAGGAGTGAAAGACTTGCTCAAGGTCTCTGAGTCGCAGCTTGATGTGGATATGCATATAGTGTGAATCGAATGGTACATTTTCAACATGCATTCTACAGAGTCTCTGAAGTGGCCGATTCATTATTCAAGAAAACGTCCAGATAATGCAGATAAGTGGAGAAGAAATGTCAGTGAATCCTGGAGGGGTTGCTTCTCACCAGATCAGTGAGGCTAGTGTGGAATGCTGATTTCCGGAGAGGATACATTGGAGCAGTGGCTACTGTTTCTGTGTTTTATTATTGTCCATGATGAATGATGATGAATTGATGATCGATGTGGTTTTTTACTTTAGAATGGGCTGATTGTGTAAATTTGAAGGCATTCGGTAGGACTCATCTGTGGAATGCTCTGGGGTTTGCCCTGCATCCCTGAGTCCCATTCTGCCCCTATTGACATGCCTTTGTTCATTGCCAGTGCTTTAGAAATCACAAAGTGGCATTTCTTTAAATCACAAACTCCTGTTGCTCTCTTTAGAACAAATGCACTTACTGATTGGATCTGCTTTCAAGGGATTCATTAGAGAGAAAGGACTAAAGTGTAGAATAACACATTTGAATTTTAAAGAACACAAGCTCTTTAATCCATTTGCACAAATTAACTTGAATTCAGCCAGAAAATGTCGTTCATTTCAGATCGTCACGGAGTGGGTTGTTAGAACTTGTTACCACTCTATAAATAAATGCTCTCAGGGCTGCCTCCAAGCAATTATATGCCACAAAGACTTTTGATAAAAGTTCTCTGCAATTACATGTGAAGTGCTCAGCCCATAATACTTCTTTTCTACTGGAACACAACGCACTGCACATCTCGGTGCATTATTCAATGTGTAATTCAATTCACTCACTGATGGATCAGTTGCCTCTGCCTTGCCCATCAATCCATTAAAGTCTCATGAATTTTTCATGCTTCACAAACGCCAACAGTGATTTAGAGGTCAGCATACTACGGCTTTCAGCTATATTGCTTTTCCGGAAGACTTTTCTGTGGGAATTCTCCAAGAATACCGAGAAAGCTACTTGGAGGCATGTTTCTAGCTCCTGGCATTCACGGCAGATGTTAGCAAGTTTCAAAATTGAATCATTATTAGGCATGCGATTAATGATTAAGTTGATTAAATTGGTAAGTACTTTCATGTCCGACAATAGCTTACATAAACTGTGACTTACAGTTAGACTCTTGTGTTTTGCTGATATGATTTTTCAATACATATGTAATATTAATATTGCTTTAATCCGAAAGACTTTTGTATGGGAATTCTCCAAGAATACCGTGAAAGCTACTTGGAGGCATGTGTCTATCTCCTGGCATTCATAGCAGTTGTTGCAGACTGTTTCTACATTAAATCATTGTTAAGCATGCAATTAATGATTATCCAGTTATAAGTAAGTAAGTACTTCCATGTCTGGCGTTAACTGATTTGAACTAAGATTCACAGTTACACTTTTGTGTTACGCTGATATGATATTCTTCGTTGTTGAGCTTTATTCTGTTTGATACATTATTAATATTTTTTATTAATATTTTATAGTCTCTGCTATAACTGGCAATTAATTTTCGACTTGCTTGTATGGAGGTCATAGGCAAAGCTACATGGAGGCAAGAGGAGACAGTTGCCTCCTCTTGTTTTTGATATATACTTGCCCTACGACCAATGACCAGGATTGTAGGATTTTGCTAAAGTCTGTAACCCTTTTGGTCATGGATGTCTCCCGAGTTGCCTTCTCTTGAATTGGATTCTGGCTGCATTTCTGAAATGAATTTGTCGATATTGATAATCATCTAAAATGAAGTACATCAGTTAGAAATTGGTTGAAGATGTGAACGGAAATAATACTTGCAGGTTAGGAATGGTTCAGGTACTCTGGGAAGGTTCTCTATATACATTATACACTATAGACATTTTTCGGGTTCTGAAATGTAAAATGACTTTTGGATAGCTGGAGAAATGGACGACCTCCAACCTTGTTTGGCAGTTGGCAAAATCATTTCAGTTTTGGGAGTGTATGTACGAAGCTGCAAAATTGCTTGCAGATTTATGCAGCAGCGGTCAGGCAGCTTATCGGGAAAATAATAGGCAATTTTTACGGCCCATTATGCAAAATAACCAGTCGTGCCTCATCTTTGGAAGCCACTAGAATGTCTAGATGTGACAGATTTTGTGGCTGCAGAAAACATAAAGTCTGGACGCTTCTCGTTAGGGTCCTGGCCATGGCGTAATATTTGCGAAATCGATAACTGGAAGCGGTGTTTTTAGGGCTCTCTGCTGTCTGTGAAATGGGTTGCTAATGAGGGTTGAACATAAGTGATGCCACGCTGGGTTTGGAAAATAGTCTGGCGCTAGCTCGTTGTGCATGTTAGGCCAATTTTATAACTTATAAGTGCTTTTTCTAAGAACTTACGAGTGGTGTATTGCTCTGAAGCCTTTGAGGATGATTGCTTGTTTGTATGTATTAAGGGTGAATACAAACTGCAAATCAAGAGTGATTTCTCTTCACTCAATTGGTGCTGCATGGACAGCACTATGGCATCTGTTTGTCCATCATGAGCTGAGAGCGCTTCTGAATAGCTCTGCTGTGAGAAGCGCTTTACAATTGCTTTATTAGATTAGATTAGATTAGATTAGTTTACCATAGTTTTGAGAGAGTGCTAAAAGGTACTTGGTGTTTGTAACTGATACATTTGTACTCTATGTATGATTGTGACAGGTCTGCCTCAGAATAATTTAGGGTGACAGTGGGTACTCAGGTGCAGTGATGGGGATAATGTTTTAAAAGTATTTTGTGTGCTAGTATGAATACTTGATCACAAAAATATTCAAGTACAAGCAGAAGTACATACAAGTATTGTAAATACAGGCAAGACTACTTCTCTTTAAGTGTTTTGAATTCTAAAAAAAATACTTTCGGCCAAAGTTCATCATTCAAAGAAATCGAGTTGTATTAAGTTGAGACTGAAACTTTGAATGGATATTCATGATGTGTTTGGCAAGAACCTCATTTTGTGTGACTTCCCTTCCAGGGCGAGTGAGCATAACAATACAGTCAGTGTCTCACAAGGTCATCTGTGATCCAGTGTGCCCTTAATCCAATATGGCTGTTTGTTTATCTGCTGTAGACCTAGTACATACGGCTAGCTAGCTGTCCTACAACCTGTTGACCACCAGCCTGTGAATGACCCAGCCCAGGCCTAGTGCATGGGCATGACATACTGCTTTGTTATTTGTTATTAAAGAGAAATTACGGTATTTCGGGTTATAGTTTAAAGTACAAAATACTCACAGAAGTATTTTAGGTAAAGGTATGAATGCTGCCATTTCCATTGTTGGCGTATTCTGGGTAGTGTGTAAAGTAGTGTTTTAAATACTATTTAAAATGCTTCCTATGATTTTTCCAGGTACCTGTTTATGTCAACTATGGCTACCTATCCTGTTGTTCGTTTATTTTGTCATCTGTCTGTCAATGATATTTGGCATACTGCTTGGTCTCAATGATGGCTGGCATACTGGTCTCAATGATGGTTGGCATACTGGTCTCAATGATATTTGGCATACTGGTCTCAATGATATTTGGCATACTGGTCTCAATGATATTTGGCATACTGGTCTCAATGATATTTGGCATACTGGTCTCAATGATGGTTGGCATACTGGTCTCAATGATGGTTGGCATAACAGTCTCTCAATAATGGCTGGTATACCTGTACTGCATCACTGCATCTGCTGTAGCTTGCACCTGTATATAATTGATTGATTATGTGTGGACTCCATTGCAGCAGACTCTGAAACCATTGTCAAGATTCTGTGTCTGTCTCTGTTTGGGGGAAAATACTCCATGCCTTAGCAGGCTTAGCAGCTTGCCAAGCACACTCAAACATCTAGGTCTTAGTCCACAATCCACTCTTATGTTGGAGTGCAGACATTTGCAAACAGATATGGAGAGACTGATATCAAACACAGAAGAGTATATATAAATATAGAGGGAGGAGTAAGAAGCAGGCTTTTGATGTGTGGACCGAAGACCTATAGGAAACACAATGTAACAATGTAGCTTATCATAATTATAGCTTAGCTTAACTGGTCTTTAGTCACGTCAATGTGATTCTATTGGTTTTAGTTTAGGTTTAATAGTTGTGTTGTATTGCACGGAATGAGTGCAGGTTCCATATTATGCAATGCCTGTGGGAGGCTAACCAAGTGTATACACAGTGAAGATATCAGAGAATTTAGAATGTAAATGTAATGTAAATGTAATCGGATTTTTATATAGCGGCTGTCTTATGGCCTCGACCCTGAGGGTGAGATCCCTCATCACCGCTCGCCCATTTGAATTGACGCCACGCCATTTAGGTCCCCGTGGACGGACCGTGTTAGCCCGAGATTTTGAATCTCTGAAATAGCCACCCATAATGCTTCTCTAATCTCTGTGCAGTCCTTGTTCTTAGTGTTCTACCTGTCTCTTATCTTTCCATTGTTTTTGGCTAGTTGTAGATTTTGTAAATTGTACATTATGACAATGGAACTGTCAAATGTTTTTATGGTAAGGGTAGTTGAATGTTCATAATTATAGCTCCACTTCAGGATATCTCATCAGAGGTGCCCTTGCCTAACACAATGAAACCACTATCAAGCAGAATGATCTTCAAGGTTATGAAGTAAAGGACATAGAAGAGATATGGTTCACATGGGAATGAAACAATTTTCTTAGAATTCATGTGCACAGACTGAGTGGTCACATAAGATCACTTTGGGAATGTATTATTGCCTCCATCAGCCTCCATACATAGATCCTAAAATTCGACTTTTGCAGCTTGAATTGATATAATTACGTTTCCGGTGGTATTTTTATTTTTGTAAGAAGTTAATATATTAGCGTACGGTCAATTCTACTGATTATTGAAAGTAGGTATTAGTTCAGCAATTGTCCTAATAATATTATTGTTGCTCATGAAATCAGATTGTAGCCTCATTGTTTGTATGTCTGGCTGTCTGTTTGTATGTCTATCTGTTTGTATGTCTTTCTTATCTTATCTTATCTGACCATTTATAGAGCGCTTCTCGCAGCAAGAGCCTTTCAGAAGCGCTCCCAGTGCGTTTAACTCCGAGGAAAAAGGCACGTTTTTAGACGAGAGAAAGACGAGGATGGCAGAGCGAACTGATGTGGGAAGCCCATTCCATAGGGAGGGACCAATGCAGGCAAATGATCTGGATTGAGCCATGCCAGTCCTGACTCTTTCTACTTGTATGTTGTGTACACCTGTTTGATTCAGCGCAACATTTAAAAACAACCTAGTAAACAGGTGCACCACACCTGTACTATGACAATAATTATTATTATCTCATATACCATCAAATGTTATGCTTCTGTGTATGGGTAGATTTGACAGCATTCGAGTTAATTTATACCAAGACAAAAAAAACCCACAGATCTGGATGTTTGTTACGTTCCTCAAGAACTCTCCGACTTTTCGATGTAAATCCGGAGCGCGCTGGCAAATCAGTTTCTACTGTCGCAGCCTTCGTTCGCTGCCAACTGAATAAAACCGAAGCCGGTTTCAATGGCTGCCACTTACTTCAGATAAGCCCTGACCGACTGGCTTGATTTTGCAAGCAGCGGAATTGCAACTTGCCGCAAATTACCCGTTGCCGGTGGAATGCTTTTGCCTGCGGTGCACACACAGCGGCTCCGGGTCTTTACGAGATTGCCTGTGCGGGATGTCCTCCGAGTCCTCTGCTGCATCCATTATTGAGTTTTGGTTCGGGTCTGGCGGTCGAAATGTTACGTCCCGCGGGTAGGCAATGTTTGTGACTAGTTTTCCTCTTGCGCCAATGTTGTATGTTCGTTAATGGCTTTCACGAGCGAGCGGATGCGTGAGCAATTGGGACTTGATGGCCGTGCTCGCTGGTTCAACGTTCCGTCGTAGTGGAAGATTTTATCGGATGCGCACGCCCATTTGGTTGGAACATGTAGATTACACTACACTGGTCATGTTCATTTGGTCTTTTGTAACCTATTCGGAATTAGAGGGCAGTGTGGCACATGAATGATGACCAATGAATGATTCCTGCTAAGAAAAGAGAGTAAACACAGCTATTTTAAAAAGATGTTGATGAGAAAGGACATGGGTGGGTGATTGATGTTGCTCTAGAGCAACTGACAGATAATTAACTTGATATATGGATCTAGGTTATTTTGTTGGCATAAGTAGATTGGCGGTTGATTATGGATGTTTTTCTTGTTGTTGTGACAAATTTGTTCCTACACGGTGACAAAGAATTCTCTGCACCATTACAGTTACCCAAGAAAACGCCATTTTCATAAAACTCGTTGGCTACTGACTTGGGAATTCCACATCGCCGGCGAATAAGCTGGTCTATTTATAGCACCGGTGAATAAACTGGTCTATAGCACCGGTGAATAAGCTGATCTATTGTGCCGGTGAATAAGCTGGTCTAAATATAGCACCGGTGAATAAGCTGGTCTATAGCGCCGGTGAATAAGCTGGTCTATAGCGCCGGTGAATAAGCTGGTCTAAATATAGCACCGGTGAATAAGCTGGTCTATAGCGCCGGTGAATAAGCTGGTCTATAGCGCCGATGAATAAGCTGGTCTAAATATAGCACCGGTTAATAAGCTGATCTATTGCACCGGTGAATAGGCTGGTCTATAGCGCCGGTGAATAATCTGATCTACTGCGCCGGTGAATAATCTGATCTACTGCGCCGGTGAATAAGCTGATCTATTTTTTGTGCCGGTGAATACGCTAGTCTATAGCACCGGTGAATAAGTTGGTCTCCCTAATGTGGCTTCTGTGAGCGCTGAAAAATTCTCGAAGATTTACATTACACTACATTGAATGTCTTGTCTTGTCTTGTCGTCAACCATCCTCGATCCGAGGGTTGGTCGCATCATGGACGAGCATTGATTGGTAACCATCAATGTATTATGATTGATTAATAACTGATGTAAATATGGCAACCCTGTTTAGTGGAAACATAAAATTGTGTTCCTTTGGGTGTTCATATTGGCAACCTGCATACGAATTTTGTAAATTGCGTGCTTGTATTTACTATCGTAGTGGTCAAGAAAGATTGATTGATTGATTGATTGATTACATTACATACAGTTTGCTGGGTATTACGATTGATTGATTTGTTGATTGATTACATTACATACTGTTTGCTGGGTATTACATCCAACTCAACTTACTTCTGTGTTCTTTGTTTACCTAAGGCCAAAAAAAATAATGCTGTGTTTCCGGTAACAGGGCTCTAAAAAATTGGGTAGGTAGGTCGAAAAATATTTTAATTTTGGTAAAATATTTGTATACAGTGACTATCCGAAAAATTATACCCAACTACTCTTTTTTGCATAAAGGTACACGCTGCAAAAAAATACGTTTTCTACACAAGTATAAACTGCCTATTTCCCAACTGTCTGCACCTAAAATTGCTCTAGAAAACAGATCTATTAATTTCATTTTGTTGACATCTTTTCTGGTAAGGGAAGGGGAAGATGAGTGCGAACAGAACATCAATGCTAGGGGTCGTTCCAGACTGGCCGAGCCAGTGACTAGTTACACCTAGAGGTTGCTAGATTTATTTTTCCTAGTCACCGTTAGAGGTGGCTCAAATGGGAATGATAAGGCTAGAGGTTTTTCAAGACTGGCAACCAGGAAGTAGTTAGGCAGGCGTGAAACTCTAAAGCAATGCCACTGTAAATAAAAAAATTGCAAAAAAAATTCCGAGTCTCGGCAATAAAAGTGAGTCGGTCGGGTTACCAGAAACACAACTTTTTTTGGCCTAAGATCCAACTTTATACGGAAAGCAATGTCACCATACTATGTCAATAAAAGTTTTTTTTTAAAGTTAGAAAAATTTTGAAAAAAAATTTTGAATTTTTTTTTTAAATAATTTTTTTAAATAAATTTTTTTTACAAAATTATTTGAGTCGCGGCAATAAAAGAGGGTCGGTCGGGTTACCGGAAACACAACATTATTTTTTTTTGGCCTAAGTTTGAGTTCCCAGTCACTTGTATGAAACCGAGAACTGGTGCACAGATTATTTCTATCTTGGTTCATTGAAGCTGTTCAGATGTAATATCAAAACCTTTCTCTTTCAATTTTGATGTGTAAAGGCTCAGCACTCTTGAGTAAGCTGGTGCCCTGTGCTTGGCTTTCGAGTGACGCTTTATGAGTTAGAAGATTACAATTAGGTGCTGATCAGAAACAACGATCCTCTGATGTCCCAGATTATTGGATTTCACCTTGACTTCCCCAGCGTATTCTGATGAAGGTTTTGTTTTGAAACAACACTTACAGTGTGTATAATCAATGCCTTTTTGTATTATTAAAGTGCTATAAAAAATCTCGGGATATAAGATTAATGGTGGATTATATTTAGCTTCAACTCTTGTCTGCATGGTTTTCATGATGCTCATTGGCAAATTATGCAACGAATAGCTGTACACTGTACACTACCAGCACCATGAGAAAGTGAGAAAGTGGGCCCAATTCAGGAAAATGATCCCTTATGTTAGAGCTGAAAGGGATAGATGCATTAGTTTTAGGTCAGTGAGGCATGTATGTGTGTGTGGTCTTTCGAGAGAATTTTACTCATGCAATGTACGTTTCTTCATACTTAGGAGCACAGCTTGCCTGTCTAATACATACATGGCGTCTAGACATATGACTAAAACGCATCTATTTGAATATTTGTGGACATTCTTGCCTGCACTCTGACTTCGCTGAGTAAACATAGGCAAGTTTAACTACAAAGAGACAAGAGGAGGCAGTATTTTGTTTTTTTAAAATTATACTTGATCAGTAACCAGGATTTGGGGATTTCATCAAGATCTGTCATGCTTGGATCATGGATTTCTCCCTGAAATGCCTCTTGAATTTAGTCTGGTTGCTTCCATGTAGGTAGGTGTACTTTTTGCTTTAGGTAAACACTTTTCTGCAGTGGGTAAGGTTAGGCCTGCACTTTAGTTATTCTTGGTGTGAACATGAAATGAACATGGAACTACACTGTAGTATTCTATTCTATTCTATTTGGGGATTTATAAAGCGCCTCTCACATTACCACTAATCAGAGGCGCTCCCAGTGCAAAGAACTCCTGGAAAAAGAAAAGTCTTAAGACAACGGGCAGAAAAAGTAAAGCTTCCAGATAAAATCTGAGCACGAATAATACCGGGTAGTAGGAACGCCATTCCACAGTAAAGGGCAGACAGAGGCAAAGACAGGTAGAGGTAAAAGATTAAATATCTCAGCAAATGAAAACTTTCGACTTTCTTTTGTGCCGTTTGGCATTATTGCATCGAGTTGAAGCCAAGACGTTATTTAAAAACACTTGAAACAGGCAACGTTCTGTCAGCCTGTGCTCATCGTTCATCCGATTCTTTCGCCTGTCTTCAGAATTGATTGCTTGTAGTAGAAAACATCTCTTATTCAGTGTTCCTGGCACGAGAATCATTTGGCAGATGGTTCTACCGTCCGTTGCATATCATCATGCTGTCGTCATAGCTTTAATAACTTCTTCTTTTTGGAGAATCATCGTCCTAGTCTCCAGTGTAAAAGCAAAATTGCCCAAATCACTCGATCGCATGCCTATCGAACATGCACGCTGACCGATCCGAAATGATCTTTGGATTTTTTTATATCGCCTTGCACGTTGCTTCACCTGCCGCACTATCCCCCTTACCCCCCCCCCCCCCCCCCATCGTGCCTCCATTGAATTCTCTGGTTCGGTTGCATGCGGCTATTCCGACCGACCAGAGTTGATTGGCTGACGAAATTCTTGTCGTTCGGAAGCTTATGATATTATATGTGTCTCGTACGTGTGGTAACTGTGGTTCTTTCCGGACCGTGATCGATTGGCTGCTTCGAGCGAGGCAGGATGTTCAGGATTGTATTGAGGGTTTTTG
Source organism: Lumbricus terrestris (assembly GCA_949752735.1). Lineage (NCBI taxonomy): Eukaryota > Metazoa > Annelida > Clitellata > Crassiclitellata > Lumbricidae > Lumbricus > Lumbricus terrestris. Next base: position 33,776,571 of record OX457048.1, on the reverse strand, counting down.
AGTAGATGTCCAGACTCTTGCCTCTGAATGGAGAGGCGAAGGATTCGGTGCATTCTTGACAGCATTATGTGAGTTTCTCAGTGTGGTGCGGTACCAGGAAATGTGATCTGGTGTAATTAATTAGAGATGTATGTATGCAAGTATGTGTGTACGTACAATGCACATACATATGTATGTATGTATGTATGTATGCATGTCTGAATGTATGTGTGTATGAATGTATGTGTGTATGTATGTATGTTTGTATTTATATATGTACGTATGAAAATGTACGTATAAATGCAGAAGCCAGCAAAGACCTGTCTGCAAAATGTGGGTGGTACAAAAGATGTTTGCAATTGTTCATGCATACATACGTATGAACAATTGCAGAAATCTTTTGTACCACCCACATTTTGCAGACAGGTCTTCACTGGCTTCTGCATTTATAGGATTCTGCTTCAGCTAAAGGTTTTATAATTGGGGATCTCGGGAACCAGAGGGTTCCAGGTTCGAATCCACCTCCAGTCGCCGCGTAGGGACCATGAGCAAATCCTTCACATGCAATCGCTCATGCGCGTCGGCATGACACTCCGATGCAGTGTCTGCTCTGTAGTTGGGAGCACCTCTGCGTAGTGACATTGAAGGGGCGCTATAGCATTGCGAGAAATAAATAAACTGTGTGCTGATGGGGTTTGATTTGTGTGGATATATTTAGACCCGGCATCTATTTATTGCAATGGGCTTTGATATATGAAGATGGATTCGAATGGGGAGCTCCTTGGCAATACACTTTGATGCATGAGGACATGCAGATTTATACGGAGAATGGAGAGCAGCTTGGTTACGGATTTGATATATGAAGATTTATTCCGAACGGGAGCACTTTTGGTAATAGATTTCTGATGGCTGATGGTACATTGAGACTGGTGCTATTTGCGTATTGATTCTGATATTTGGCATATATTGAGATTCCTGTTGTACTAAATGTGTTAAAAGGCAGAGACAGCAATGCTTAAATGGTATTCATGATATTGAAATGGCTGTCAATTATGTTTCTAATCTGACTAGATCTGAAAGTCTGTAATAATTAGTAAGTTTAATTATTGTGACATTGCTGTGTAGCAGTGAAGAGGTTGTGAGCACCTCTGAATTGTCATTCTGTGATAAGCGCTATGCAAATTTACCGATACAATACAATACAACTGTGGATTAAAGTTGATACAGTTGCTCATTTATATCGGGAAGATCTTTCACTTTGCATAGATCTGTGTGCTGTTAGATTGGTACCTATAATAGTAACCCGGCGTACATTTTCTTCATTCACACCATTACACACTGTCAGAGAGACAGAACTTTGTTTAAAATTATGATTTCTCAAGGTCTGAGTTACATGATGGTTGACTGGTAATATATGCTTCTGGAATTCCAGACATGGTGTTTTCAATCACTAGTAGGTGTTGAAATATTGCTAAGGATATGGGTAACACGAGATGGTTACTTGATGACATTTGGTATCATGTGACAGGTTCTGGACACAGTGGGCAGGGTGTATCAAATTGAAATCTCTGTGAAGAGAGATGGTTCTGTTTAATTGACATTTTCTGTTGACATTGACATTTTCCATTGAAATTGACATTTTCTGTTGAATTGACATTTTCTGTTGAATTGACATTTTCTGTTGAATTGACATTTTCTGTTCAACTGGTATTTTCTGTTCATTATGAATTAGCATTTATTTTTCAATTATGACTTATTAAGGAAGGTCTGAGTGGCATTGGCGTGATGGTCTGCTTGATAACACTTGGTATCAACTTGATACATTTGTTAACTATAAATCTAGCGCATCTTGACTGAAATATCTTTATATTTATAACCACTGGACGTCCTCTCCACTCTTTAGACCGTCATGACCTTCTTGTACCACAGTCTCGGACTCCAGCATCGTGCCTTTGCTTCTGTCGGCCCTTTGCTGTGGAATGACCATCCTACTATAAGTCGTACTCAGACCTCATCTGAAAGCACTACTGTTTCTGCACATTTTCTTAAGACTTTTCTTTATCTAGGGGGTCTTCACACTGGGAGCACCTCTGATTAGGTTGTGCTGTGAGAGGCGCTTTATAAATTTCAAAATAGTATAGTATATATAGTATAACAAATAGCTTTACATCTGGCTGCATTACATTGCATAGCATTTGTGTATAAGGGCACGGTGGTGTAGTGGGTAAGTTCGTTGCCTTGCAGTCGGAGGGCTGAAGGTTCGAATTCACCTCAAGCCGCCTCGTAGGGACCTTAGGCAAGTCCTTCGCTCGCAATTGCTCAGTGCTTCAGCATGAAACTTCGATTCAGTGTCCACGCTGTAGTCGGGATCGCTTTTGAGTAGAAATCTTGAAGGGGTGCTATAACAATTGCACATACATGTTCATTCCGTACATTATAGGCTTATGTTTCTGAATGTGTGTTTGTCGTTGTCAAGGCGCCCTTGTAGCAGCATGGCCGCGTTACGGCGCCGTAGAAATTGTCAACATTATTATTATTATTATTATTATTATTATTATTATGTTATATATGTTGAATGCAGACAACGCCACGATGCCACCAGTTTCTGAGATGAAGAAAGACACAGCTGCCGAAGCAAAAGAGGATCAATCGAAAAAACCACCCACAGCAGATGATTCCACCGCATCCCATCCAGCCACCTCCGTTGCACAGTCAACTGATGTTCAGTCAGACGGTGCTGGCAAGACTGGAGAAAGTAAGTATTTATGTGACAATAATAATTATGTGTACTTATATGTAAAAGTTACAATACCAATGATAATAATGAAATCATAATGATAATAATTGATAATAGTGAGCATCATCAGACAGACCAGAGCATTCAGTTAAATTTAGAGAGGTGATTTAACTTGGAGATCTACTTGTGGGGCATGGTGGTGTAGTGGGTATGTTCGTTTCCTTGCAGCTGGAGGTTGCAGGTTCGAATCCAACTCAAGCCGCCTTGTAGGTACCTTGGGTAAGTCCGTCACTCGCAATTGCTCAGCGCTTCGGCGTGAAACTCCGATTCAGTGTCCACGCTGTAGTCGGGAGTGCTTCTGAGTAGAATCCTTGAAGGGGCGCTATAACAAGTGCACCTACGTTACATACATACGTAGATTACGTACATAGTTACATACACTGCTCTACTATCCAGCAGACAGCATCAACGAGAGGCAGAAAGAGTGAACAAACAAAAAAACAATTGTAGGGAAAAAAACAGTCAAGCAAGCTTTCAGCAGAGATTTACGCTGAAACAGACAGTGACAGGCAAGCAGATGAGAGAGATAGACTCCTTCGTAGATAAGGTCTTCAATCAGCAAGAACGCGCGTCTACTGCCGCTGCTGCTGCTGCTTCGGAGAAGTGGCATTCATTCATCTCCGCTTCTGCATCAGTACCATTTCGGTCTTTCTCTCTCTGCATCAGTACCATTTCGGTCTTTCTCTCTCTGCATCAGTACCATTTCGGTCTTTCTCTCTCTGCATCAGTACCATTTCGGTCTTTCTCTCTCTGCATCAGTACCATTTCGGTCTTTCTCTCTCTGCATCAGTACCATTTCGGTCTTTCTCTCTCTGCATCAGTACCATTTCGGTCTTTCTCTCTCTGCATCAGTACCATTTCGGTCTTTCTCTCTCTGCATCAGTACCATTTCAGTCTTTCTCTCTCTGCATCAGTACCATTTCGGTCTTTCTCTCTCTGCATCAGTACCATTTCGGTCTTTCTCTCTCTGCATCAGTACCATTTCGGTCTTTCTCTCTCTGCATCAGTACCATTTCGGTCTTTCTGTCTCTCTGCATCAATTTCTATTCGTCATGGTTGTTTGGCTCTCAAAACAATTTCAGTCGAGACGATCGCTGTGCAAAAAGCATAACTAGGTCTACAGCGGAATAGAATGGTGCGCAATGAGAGTTACTGATGAAGTGGAGGATATGGCCGAAAACCATTCAGAGCAAATCGTTCGAGAGAGAAACCTTCCACGTGTAGATCATCTTCCTTCACAGTTTGCAATTGCTTTTGTGCTTCGGCGTGAAACTCCGATGCTATAGTCAGTGGTTAAAGTGGTTTGAGTGAGCAGTGGGAACGCTAAATATGAGCAGTGGGAACACTGATGAAGAATTTTATTGAAATGCATGTGTTTTAGAGTTTCTTAATGATGAGCAGTGGGAACGCAAGCCAAGAATTTTGAGAGCAGTGGGAACGCCGTTCCCATGCGTTCCCACCCACTTTAAGCCCTGACTATAGTCGGGAGCGCATCTGAGTAGAGAGCTTGAAAGGGCACTGTAGCAAATGCGAGGAATAAAAAGAAATAAAATAAAAATCTTCGAACTGCTGAGATCTAGTCCCAGGGGATCATCATGTAATGAGACTGGAGTGCTTTATGGTGTAGGTTTCAGTTGGTTGTTTAGCGGTTTAGAACTGATTGTGGATCAGGGAGTAATCGAATTTGGCCGGACTAGATTATGTGTTGAATTAACTGCCCGCTGCTTACAAAGGAGCTTCTTCAAACATTGCTCTTTCTGTACCAATGAATACATTACAATATATAAGTTGTAACTTAAGACACCTCGTGATATAAGAGTAACTTATAAACAACACGTGATATAAAGGGTTACTAAGATATCAGATATTGTTCCTTTTACTGAGGATGACCTTGAATGATTCTCACAAAATTTGATCCGTTGTAAAGACTTATTACTGGACACATCTACAGCACTCCTTGCATCCCTCCTCGCAGTGGCGTAGCCAGGAATTTATGATGGGGGGGTGGGTTTTTGGGTTTTTATGGCCTGGCCGGATGCCCTTTCTGACACCAACCCAGCAGTATTACAGTAGATAAAAATGGAATAAAGTAGCAAAGAGAATAAAGTAAGAAAAACAATTGTTACTACAAGCAATTTTTTTCTCATTTAACTAGATATATAACCTTTAAAAAAACTTTTTCCCTAGGTTAATGGGGTTTTAACCTCGAACCCCCCTTTGTCTACACCACTGCCTCCTCGTTTCCTGCAATCATCAAGTAGAGTCTTTTAGTTGAGTCACGTGAAAACAGTTATGGGTTCGCATGCACAGCGCCCAAGGTATGGACTCGACTCGACTGCCTCTTCCTCTTTTGAAAGTCACTTGCTTCAAATAGCAGAGCTCTGAAAACTCACTTCACTATATTTCCTCGTGGATTTTAAACACTTGGATACCTAACCACATCTTTCCTAGCATCTGCTTATCCACATCTCAGAGTCACATTTCACTGTGATCATGCATGTGCTACAAATTTAATTAATTTATAATAATAGTAATATGTTAAAAGCGCAAGATGCCTACTAGGGCCTTTTAAGTACTACATAATTCATGCACAGTTGGTCAGGGCATCATGATAATGGTCGCTGTAAAAGTTATTATTATTATTATTATTATTATTATTATTATTATTATTATTATTATAATTATTATTATTGTTAAAAAATATTTTTGTCCTGAGGTACTTCATTCCTAGAGTTTTTGAAAATTATCAAAATGGTGCATGTCATTATAATTGTTATTAGCATTATTATTATTAGGATTATTATTAGGACTAGTATTATTAGTGTGTCAACCCTCTTCGAAATCGAGCATAAGGTCAACAAAAGAACCTGCAAAGGCCACAGTGTTGATTCGCTGAATGGTCACCGAAATTCTTTGGTAGAATATATCATTATTATTATTATTATTATTATTATTATTTTATTTTTAATTTTTTTTTTAAATTTTTTTTTATATTATTTATTATTATTATTTATATTATTATTATTATTATTATTATTATTATTAATATTATTATCATCATCATTATTATTTATTATTATTATCATTATTATTAGTAGTGGTAGTATCAGTATTATTATTATTATTAAAAGTCTAAATATTATTATTCTGGAAATGCTACCCCTCTTCCAAATCGGGCATAGAGTTAGCGTAAGAACCCGTGAATAATAATAATTATTATTATTATTACTATTATTATTATTGTTATTATCATCATCATCATCATTTTTATATACGTTTAATATTAATCATACAGGTTCTCACAACACAAGGAGGTGATTAGCTCGGACGTTTCCTTCATTTTGAAAGCCGGAGACAGTCACTACTGATTATTGTCTACCAAGACAATTTTCCATAAAGAAAACATCTGCACTCTGCCTACTAGACAGCTTAAATTCATTCCTATCCATCTACAATAAATGAAACTGAAAAGTCCCACGGGAAGCCATTCACGAGGTCATTCGGTTCGTAAGGAGCGTTTTCCATCAGGGATAAGCCGAGTGAAATCTAATATAATCTTGCAAAGCATGTACTCATTGTACATATAGATATATTATATATGCTATATATATTATATATATATATATACTGTATATATTATATATAATTATATATACAATGCTGTATATATATAATTATATATACAATACTGTATATATATATACACACACACATATATATTTTTTGTATATATATAATTATATATACAATACTGTATACCGGTATATGTATATATATATATATATATATATATATATATATATATATATATATATATACTCAGTGTGACTGGTTGGCTCTGTCAAAACATGACCATGTTATTGATCGATCGTGAGCCAAAGCCGACCAGCAAATCCTGTCAAATCCTCGAATCTTGTTCCTTTGAGATATAAACCCAGCCATGCGTTGTATAGTTGTATACATGTATCATAAGCTTGGGAAGGACGGCCGCACTCAAACCTGAACTGCTGTGTGCGTCGTATGTCTTTGGAGCTCTGTGCGTATATTCGTTTTGTGTCTGAATACTTTATCCTTCTTCTAGGGCGTGGAGTTTGGTTTTGATGGGGGAGGGGACAGTGGCGCATTGGATAACACACAGGCATGAAGATCAGCGGACGTGAGTTTGATTCCCGAAGCCCCACGTTGCTTTGTAAATAGGCTGCTATCATAGCCGCAACCACCCTATGGGACCCACGGGACGTGTCCCCCCCAACTTTTGAGTGGTCCCCTAACTTTATTATTATGGCCCCCCCAACTTTTTAGGACGTGATTAATTTGGTCCCCCCAACTTTTAGGACGTGATTGCACCTATGGCTGCTATTAGCGCTGTTGTATTGCAGGCTGTCTGTTCTGTTAATAGTCAAGATTGATGCAAATAAGGATTGCTTCAAGTGACCATACAGTGTTTATCAGAATGAATAATGAAGAATTTTTTATAATATTATTATTATTTTGTGTCCGAATACTTTCTCTTTCTTCTATCCCATGAAGTTTGATTTTTTGAGGAGGGGAGGTTTGTACTGTTGCTTCTAGGATATATGTGGGTGGGGTGCCATGGTGTAGTTGGCAAGTCCGTTGCCTTGCAGCCGGAGAGTTGCCGGTTCGAATCCACCTCAAGCCACCGTGTATAGGGATATTGAGCAAGTTCTTCACCCACAATTCTTCAGTGCTTCAGTGTGAAACTTCGATTCAGTGTCCGTGCTGTGGTCGGGAGCGCTTCTGGGCAGAAAAATCTTGAAGGGGCGCAATAACAAGTGCACGTACATACATATACATTGTCGTTGGTTGGCTATTTAAGGAAACATTTGACCATGATTCATCTTGTAACATGCGTGCTTTCCTTTTCCGATGCCCAATCGATTGATGAAAAATCGTCTCAGACAACTGGGCTTAGCCGGGCGAGAGAAAGAGATACACAGAGAGAGAGAGAGAGACAGAGAGAGAGAGAGACAGAGAGAGACAGAAACAGAGAGAGACAGAGAGTGCCACAGTCGATCGTCGACCTCGGAGGAGCAAACACGACAAAATGCTCTGATGTGTTGTGGCAATGTTGTGTCTGAGACGATCTCATAACAGGGTGTATGGCAGGATGGCAGACTCCATTGCATTTATGTATGTGTTTGTGTGTGTATGTATGTGTGTATGAATGTATGTATGTATGTGTGTATGTATGTACCATATGTATGTATGAATGTATGTATGTATGTGTGTGTGTTTGTATGTATATATGTGTGTGTATGTATGCATGTATGCATGTGTGTATGTATGTATGTTTGTATGTAACACATATATGGGTGTATTGTATGTAATAACTGTGTGTATGTAATGCATGTATGTATGTTATGTGTGTATGCAATGTGTCTATGTATTGTATGTAGGCATGCATATATGAATGTTTGTTTGTATGTGCACTTGTTATAGCACTCCTTCAAGCTCACTGCTCGGAGGCGCTCCCGACTACAGTGCAGATACTGCATAGGAGTTTCACGCCAAAACGCACTTGCAAGTGAAGAACTTGCCCAAGGTCCCAACAAGGGAACTTGAGGTGGATTTGAACCTGCAACCTTCCAGTTGTAAGGCAATGAACATACCCACTACACCACCATGCCCCACATATTTTGTATGTATGTGTAGTGCCTGGCCTAGGATATAAGATAGTCCAGAGAGAGAGAGAGACAGAGAGCAGACAGCCAGGCAGCAGGAGGGAGAGAGAACAGATAGACAGACGGCAGGTAGGCGGGGTTCAGGAGTTCAGATTGACTACAAGCCACAACAGAGGTAGGCTTAAAGATCACACACACGGCTGAGATTGCTAGTTGCAAGTAACCAATGGGGTGAAGGAAAGGTAGACCAGGGAGCCAAGGCAGAAGTATAAAATAACCGGACAATGGGAATCAAGAGCTGAGAAGACCAGAAGCTCAGATCATCAGTTCAGCAGTCATGCAGTTGAGTCGAGCAGGAGTCGGATAGCCAGCCAAAGAGTTGAGCTCAGTCATTGTCAGTTAGTTTATTATGGGTTAATTCAGTCAGTTCGTATAATAGTCAATTTACTAGTTAAAACATCATCGATGTCAAGATTATATCTGCTGCTCTTCATGGACAAATAAACGTTGAAACGTCAGAAGCTAGTTTCTCACTTCCTAGTCGGCTAACTTGTATTCGCCAAGCGACTAGACAGACATTATATATGTATGTGTTTGTGTATAACTTTAATGTATTGCATTGTACTGTATTTGAGCATTTGTAAAGCACCTCTACAAGAATAGGGTGAACTGCTTAGATGCACATGTCTGTATGAAGACACTTAGTATAGCACACTTTTACACTGTCTCACAGAGTATTTTCTCTGTGCAAGCCTTTATGAGATTAAATGTCATTTGCAACTTGGCTGCACATCTTTTAACAAAGCAATGGACAGTTAACAAAGCAAGGGATCCATATTCAACCCATGTTAATGCCTACAGGACCCATATTCTCATATGGGACACGCATGCAGGACTAATCGAACTGAGTGACTGACTGATGGGGAAGCAGAACTATGAAGAGGAGACGCGGCTGGGATGTGATGGGAGCTTGCATGGGATGGGATGTGATGGGGGGGGAACATGTGACAAAACAATGCAGAAGCACCAAGAGCTGAATGAGAAGAGAGAGAGAGACAGACACACATTCAGCCATACAGACTCCCTCAGGATGGTCAATTATGTTTCCATAAATAGCAAGCAGCCGATGGTAAATAGCTGTGTCAGTCAGCCTCACACCACACACACACACACACACACACACACACACACACACACACGCACGCACGCACACCCACACATCCACCCACACACACACATCCCCCCCCACACACACATCCACCCACACACTTCACTCACTCACTCACTGGCAAGCAAGCATGCATACTGGTATTTGGCAGAATTTGCAGCTTGTTATGTAAAATTTGAATCTGATTTGATTGCAAGACTTCTTATGTCTTTTTTATTTCTTATTTATTGCTCGCATTTCCTATAGCTTCTCTTCGCGTTACTACCTACTCAGAGGCGCTCCCAACTACAGTGCGGACACCACTGTATCAGAGTTTCAAGCCGAAGTGCATGAGCAATTGATGGTGAAAGACTTGCTAAGGGTCTCTACGCGGCAATGATTCCAGTAAGACAGCAAAAGCAAGATCGAGGGAAGTACCATGTAAAATTCTAAATGATGTATGTGAGAATACGGACGCAAAGACTGCCAGCCCACTGACAGGCATTTGCGTGGTCGGCGTGGTGGCAATGGCCAAGGGCCTACACGGACTTGTCGCCGAACAGACGTGATCTTCCCACGCATATTGGACGCCGACTATGTCACCGCTCTGCTGCTCATCACTGCTAGTGCTGCTGCTGCTGCTGCTGCTGCTGGGGGTGTGTCCGGCCCATCATCAGCCAGCCACCTTGCTCAGCCAGTGATGTCCTAGCGACCCATCCCTAGCCAAGCAGCGGCTGATCAGTGTAGCCGGTTGCTTAATTGTTCGGTTTTTATAAGGCTGCTCGGTCACCATCCAGACAGAGCGGCGTCGGCGGGGGCCACTGCGGCGGAGGCGCGCCCCGACATTCCTTGTCTCTAATAGCATTGAACACGACTGCAACCCGTGCACGATACAATGCGTCTTGTCAATTATAGTGTGCTGGTTTGTTCCGTTGTACGTGCACGCGTCGCTCCATGCTGCACTGTCTAAGACTGGGGGAAAAAGTGGGCGGTACATGGTCTCCAATCTCCATTAATGTTTTTTTCTGCAAGACTCTTCTGTTTTGCCACTTAGCTGCCCCATTGTGTTTCATCGTGTTTTTCCAGGATTTTTGTCTCCGTGTCTCGTCTTTTTTTTCTTCCATCCGGATGTCCATGCATTGTGGGTTGATTTACGATTCGCTACGTGTTTCAATGTTGAAACACGTAGCTGTTTGCAGCTGATGTCTTCCCATGCATTCTGCATTGTACATGTAAGAGTGTGATGAAGCAAGACTGATTATACTAATCGTTTTGCTGTAATGCTAAATGTCAATCACGAGATTGTAATTGTAATTGTAATTGTACATTTATATAGTGCCACTTCAAGAGAACTCCTCAGAAGCACTCCCGACCTGACACCAAACCACAATCAAAGAGAATGGTTTTCAAACGCTTGGGGAAAAGGGGCAAAGAAAGACAAAGAAGTTCATTGCGGAGACTAATAGGTAACTTATTCCAGAAAGACGGACCAACCATAGTAAAGCTTCTATGTAGCACTGTGGAAGATCGAGCCCTAGGGACAACCAGGTCACCATGCGTAGCAGAGCGAAGGAATAATGTAAGAGATCAAAAGATAATGTAAGTGATGGAACAGAACAGATACTGGAAGAGGGTTCCAAACACTAGGTCCTGGACAACTGAGCTGGACAGTTCCAGATGACTGGCAGGACAAACTGTCAAGTGGAAATTAGACTTTGGTGTCGTCCAGCGCGGAAATGATTGTCAAGGAGGGTTAATAGTGATTTATTATTATTTTTATCTTGGAAATTTTATATTGTGCCTCTTCAACGTAGGCTACTCAGAAGCGCTCCCGGCCCATTTGGTGCGTTGGTGTTGTAAATGGAGGGCCAAGAACCGAGTGGATGACCACGGTCAACAAAGCATTGGTCCATTTAGTTATTATGGAGAAAATATAGTGATTGAGTGTACGAACTAATGAAACTACGAAGCCAATTAGACGCGGCATCTCAAACACTGAACCAGCACAAACAGAAGAATTGCGGTCAATAAATTTTCATTGGCTACACTTGCTTGGTTGCCAGAATTGAGAGAAGCAGCTAGGAGGACGTCAATAGACTCAGTGGCGTAGCCAGGAATTTATTATTGGGGGTTTGGGGGGGTTTTATGGCCTGGCTGTATGCCCTTTCTGACACCAACTCAACAGTATTACAGTAAATAAAAATGGAATAAAGTAACAAAGGAAATAAAGTAAGAAAAACAATTGTTGCTGCCAGCAATTTTTTTTTTTTCCTTATTTATGTGATAAATAACCTTTAAGAAAACTTTTTTCCTGGGCCAATGACCCCTGAACCACCTTGTCTATGCCACTGAGTAGACTTGGAATAGCTAAGTGAACATAGGCATTTTGGTTGACATGTCTTGAAAAGAAAGTATCCCCTCCTGTGTTACACTACAATGACATTCGGTGAGAAGGTGGATTACAGTACCGAAATCACAAATGAGAGACACGTTCAAGCCAAGTCTCAGTGATAGCGAATACATGGACAGAATGCAAAAATTTTCAGTTCCTCTGCCATTGCCCGTGCTGACCAACTGTCATCTGTGTATCAGACGTGTGTTGCAGGCAGTCTGTTCTGTTAGTAGTTCAGTTTGATGCTAATTAAGATTACTGCATAACTTGTACATCTACAGCTCTGTGCGTTGGCAAGCATTTCATTAGTAAAGAAAATTATTATTATAATTATAATAATATCTGCTTCATGCTTCTCTATAATTATTACCCCACAGGCTTTCCACTCCAAACTCAAGTCTCATCTCTTCAAGAATTCCTACTCAAATCCATATGAACCTGTTACTTCCAAGCTGTCTCTTCCTTAGCAAAACCCGCTGTAACCACTGCTCGGCTTCGTCTCCTTATTCTTTTGGCGGTGAGTCTTGGATCTCCACTGGAAAATGCTTTCTGGAGAGCCATCTTATTCACATGTGCTTAATCAAGTCTGAGGGTTTTCAATTTTTGAAGATGTAGCCAAAAGGAGGTTCAAAGGAGATCCGAAAAGGAAGACATTATGGCCAAAGGAGGTCCAAAAAGGAGGAAAATATAGCCAAAAGGAGGTCCAAAAATGAGGAAAATATAGCCAAAAGGAGGTCCAAAAATGAGGAAAAATATGGCCAAAAGGAGGTCCATAGGAGATCCAAACAGGAGGAAAATAAAGCCAAACTTTAGGAGATCCATAGGAGGTCCAAAAAGAAGGAAAATATTGCCAAAAGGAGGTCCAAAAATGAGGAAAATATAGCCACAAGAAGATCCAAATAGGAGGAAAATATAGCCAAAAAGGAGGTCCATAGGAGGTCCAAAAAGAACGAAAATATAGCCAAAAGGAAGTCTGGTTTACCAGAGGGTCCAGATCGTCAAATTGTTAGGTGCTTCAGGGATAGTCATATATAACAACAGTTTAACAATGTTAACAATAACTATGAAATATCGTGTTGCATCCTTCTAGTGTACAATGACAAATTGCTTCCTTTTCAACTATGATATTAATGATGTCCATTTGTGTCCCACGATAAATGACATGAAAAATTGCAGTATGCATGCTGTGGGCGTGCCATGGGCGCATCCATCAGAGAATGTCAGAAAATGTGATTCATGCGGTTGTCAGTCAGTCGACTATGGTCTGTAAAAGTATGTGTGTTTGTGTGTGTGTGTGTGTTTGTTTGTGTGTGTGTGTGTGCGTGTGGGTGTGTGTCTGGGTATAGATGGACACACGTGACCAGAGTGTGCAGACAGACTCACAATATTGACCAGAAATCAATGGTTGGCCGCGCTTTCGTGGCCTAACAGTAAAGGGTGCCTGCAATTCCTGGAAATTAGTCGCTTTTCGGATAAGTGATTCTGAGCAATCTAGCAATCGGGTACTGAGAAGCAATGCACCATGGGTGATTGGCTGGTTGTTGGCTGTTAATGCCAAACGTTTGAGAAGGAGCCTGATGAGTTGAGGTGGTCACTGTGTAATGACTTTGAGAAGTCCTTCAAATGCAGTTACTTAGAACCAGTTAAGCTCTTTCACATGATAGTTCTCGTGATTAGGCTGGAGATGTGACATTGTCTAATGTTTAGGATCCAATGTATTAGAATTATTTTGTGAAGTGTAGGGTATTGCACACAGTTGCATACATGACCTGAAATGGAAAATAGGAGAGATAGTGGGTGCACTCTGAAATACTTAAGATTTGGATAATTTTGAATAAAATTTTATTCAAAATGGGGAGTGTGAAATTGTGCATATAAATGTAATGGTATTTTAGCCTTGATTTCAAAGAGACTGGACAAATGACTCTATTCAAATAGGTCATGAAAGATGCTCTCTCCTCTTGTGATCTGCATGAGATCCGTATTTATTAGTCCAATGGTTTTCATTGTGTGTTTATTTCATCCCAACCACTGACGACCATATTATGAATGTGTCACATGCAGTAGACGCAAGCGGAAACCCAGAGGGGACAACATACAGGTCTGCTTAAAATTAAGACTGTGTATTAACCAACGAAAGAAATAGAGATCTATGAAGAATTTCAAGGAATAGATAGCATATATTAACTAGAGAAAGAATCTTAACTTGAGCTTTATCTAGTATGAGAATTGTGGGAAAAACAACCAGGATGAACGGGGGTATGTGATCTGCATGAAGTTGGGGTGTGAAAAGCAGTCTTTAGTACGGGTCCATACAAAAGACTTTGGGCGTGACCCCTCAACCCCCCTGGGCAATTCTCACCCTGACTTTATCTAACAAAAAAACGTATTTCAGATAAGGTTTTGTTATGCTAAGTAATATTGTAGCTCTGCTTATAATGTAGTTTCATTTATATTCTTCTGCAGATTTTATTTATTTATTTATTTATTCTCTTGATGACGTTTTAGACTCACAGAAGAACAAAGAGAAGGAGGAGAGACTGCGATTCGTTCGCGAGAAACAGCAGGAGCAGCTGAAGCGCCGGATGGAGGGCCTGAGAGAGGCCAACTCCAGGTCCGAGGAGTTCCGCAAGAGGCTGGAAGAGGATCGGAAGAGGCGGGTGGAAAGACTGCGCCAGACGGAAGAGGAACATCGAGCGACTGTTGAGAATCGACGAAAGCGAATTATTGAGGAAGAAAATGTAAGTCGAAGCAGTTTCTAAGTTTTCAAAGCAGCTTTCTTATTTTTGTTTTTGTTTTATGGTTCCGATTATAGATGTTACAAAACAACAGGAACCGAATAAAAAAAGCAAAATAAAAAGTTGTGTTATAAAAATATATTTTTAAAAATTGAAAAACCGATAAAAAAACATGAAACGAAAAAGAAATGTTCTTTGTTGCATCTTGTACTACAGTTTAACGTTGAAAACCTTTTTTATGCAATTTGATCTTCGTCGGCAAGATGATAAAAATAACACAACTTTATTAGTAAACGCTGAGTAAAACGGTCAAATCATGACTTGAATCAGCAGAATCCTTGAAAGTACGTAGACAGCTCAAGGATATCAGACGAATATGAAACTAATGAAAGTGAGTACAGACAGTAAATAAATAAATAAATAAATATGGGCATATGGAAAATGTAGGAAACGAAAAAGAGAAGAAGAGAAATGAGAAACAAAATACAGGATTCCTGAGAAGAATAAACACGGAAAAAAGGTAGCTGCATCCTTTGCATGTTATTAAAAGGAAATTTGATCTATGCCTTTATGGACATTAGAGCAATGGTCTAGCATTAGTAGCAGAGTTAGGTAGTGAAAGTATTTTACATCTATAGTTCATCCTGCAGAGGGCTACAGATTTGGAGAAAATGGCTTGTGATTTATGAATAATGGCCCATGTTGTTTGAATGATTAATTTAAAGTGGCTGTTGATGGAGCCACATATTTCCTATAGACTAGTATTTTCGTTGCACGACTTGAGCTGCAGTGCTTGGCCTACTGCAGCATCAAAAACCGCATTAGATTCATGGTTCCACGCCTAATTCGAGTTTTAACCTAGCCAAGTTCAAGGGTAACGTGTAACGTTCCACAGCACTATCCTGGAGTGCGGTAAACAGGTAAATTGCAAATGGGATGTGAAAAAGTGGAGATGGTCTACTTTCCATGTAGGTCAGAAAAGGTTAGAAAGTTCAAATTTCACTTTCTTGCCTTTTTTGTCTGTCATCCTGTTTGCCTATGTCAATCTGTCCACCACTTTACAACCTCTGGCTTTTGGTTGTTGTTGATGTTCTCACGGGGGGGGTTACTACCTACTGGCGACTGGCCAACCGCTCTTCCAATTCCACCCTGCTGCCTTTGTATGTACTCTAGAATTGTTCTGTAGGAGTGGCAGTGGCTCTTGACTTGCGTATGTCCACTGTCGCCTTGACGACTGTAGCTATGGAGATGTGGTTGGCACAGAATTGCAGCATGCGCTACTAAGTCTACAGATTGCGTTCTGGCATCCACCTTCATGTCATAAACGACATATCAAGTGGCACAGACTTCCGAGATTAAAGGGCAGGCCACCTTGTACACTTTACAGTCCAGTCCTACCTTCTCGTCTGAAGATAGAGATATAGCATGCTGGAGTGGGTCTGCTTCTTGGGCCTACCTATGGGAGAGAGCTGTCGCAAAGCACTCTCCCATCCATATTCCTACCTTGTGTAAGAGTAAGAATAGCATTAATAACACTTCTAAGAATATTTTACACACTGGAGCATAATCAGCATATATACATAATACACTCCACGCCTAGAAGTAGAATACATGCAAAGTTCAACTGTACCATACTCTACGCCTGCTTCGTTTGCTTTGCTGTCATGGTCCTCTTCACACGCGGCGCCGACTCTGGACCAGACTTAATCCAAACATCCGTTAATTCCAGTCATAATTCCTTGTTGTGCTTCATTTATGCTCGACGGTTGTAAATCATGGGTCACAAGCGGTGCATGGCCGCTCTGCCCACCGACAGCGCGCTACGTGCGCGCATGCGAAGCATTAATAAATGTCCTCTAAATCAGACGACTGTGTTTGGAATTCTGTCTTTGCTGTTTGTCGGAAAACGGCTGCAATTTCCGAAAGGATCGTGAAAGAACCAATTTTAGGGTCGCTACGGGTGGCCAGGGCGAGCAATCAGAACTTGCTAATGGAATTCCCCGTGAATCCGGCGTCCAGTTATTTTTTCATCGTATAGGCCCGACGGCGTTTGGAAAACAGACCAGTTTGGGACTGACCAATCTTTATCTTGCCGGAAGGAATTATAGGAATTGTGGCCATCCTTTATGCTGATTGCTTCCGATTGCGTTGGAATCTTGTTTGTCCTTGTTTGAGGTTTGTCTTGGATGCGAGTGAGTTTTCCAGGATGGTTTTTATGTGATCTACAATGTTTTCCATGCAATTTTCTAATAGGATTTTAAATTAAATATTTGGTTGTTGAAGAATATTTTATAATGTGATTTTGCAGGTAGGCAGATTTGGCATTGCAGAGACTTAAATGATCAGTTAAGATGAGTCAGCATTTAATCACAGGTGATACATGTACAGCAAGTGTTATCAATAATATGATGGCATCCAGTCATATCTCTGCTTAAGTTCAAACTCCTCAAGACAGCGTTGAACTATTATGAGCAAGTCCTTCACTCGCAATTGCTCAGTGCTTCGGCGGGAAACTCTGATGCAGGTTCTGCGCTGTAGTTGGGAGCGCCTCTGAGTAGCGAGCTTGAAGGGGCGCTATATAGCAAGTGCACATATAAAAACAAACACACAATTTGCAACGCATGTGAGAGGGATGATTTTGCATAGATGGCTTGGTTTGATGTTACGCAATGCCACACTTTGCCAGCATCATACACACAGCGCATAGCTGTTGGTCGGTAATATCCATATTATGTGGTTGGTCTACTCTGTTGCTTAGTGGACACGTGGCTGCTTGCTGTCTTATGGACACTGGGCTGGTGGCAACAACATCATCGTCATAATCTATGTTGGATAGACTGCACTAATCGTGGCTGGTCGATATTCTGTCTTTGCCAGTGCAGAGCTTTGCTCGCTCATCGGAACGCGTTGTCTTTGGCAGGCTGGCTGACTGGCTGGCTGGCAGGCTGGCTATCTGGCTGACCGACTGACTGGCTGAATGACGGACATCATATATGTGCTGATGCTCGTCTTAGCGCTGCTCATGGCTGCACATTTTTGTTACAAGACTGTGTACTTGTAATGATCAGCTCTACTTTTCTTTTTTACTTACATGTATGACAGTCATTTTGTACATATAAGTGTATGTTTATTGGTGCCCTGCCTGCCTGTATGTATGTCTATCTGCCTACCTACCTGCCTGCCTGCTTGCTTGCATGCCTGCCTGTTTGTCTAGACGTCTGCCTGCCTGCTGTCTGTCTGCTTGCCTGTCTGCTTGTCTGTCTGTCTACCTGCCTGCTTGCCTGCCTGCCTGCCTGCGTGCCTGCCTGTCTTTTCTGTCTTTGTGCCAATGCTTCCTTTGCGCTGTTCAATTGGCTTATATGTGTGCTACCATCACATTGCTGGCTCCTCCCTCCTGTTTTTTCTGTCTCCAACATATCAATTATCATATATTACATGGCATTTCCATGTCTGCCAGACTGCCAATGCTTGTATGCCTGATGTCTTTAGTCATATGTACAGACAATGTACTGTGTACTCATATATGTATATGACATATTTGTGCTATCTACCTGTGAATATTATATATATATATATATATATATTATATAATATTCTATGTATGATATATATTGTGGGGTGGTAGTGGTGGGTTCAGTGCTTTGGGGCTGGAGGGTTCCAGGTTCGAATCCACCTCAAGCCGCCATGTAGGAACCTTGAGCAAGTCTTCATTCGCAAATGGGTGTGCGCAGTGCGCTTCGGCGTGAAACCCATGATGCAATGTCCGTGCTGTAGTTGGGAGCACTTCTGAGTGGAAAACTTGAACAGGCGCTATGGCAAATGAGAGAAATAAAAATAATAAATATTATGTGTGTGTATGGCTGTGTGCAGTGGTGCCTTATGAATTTGTGATTACAATTACATTGATAATGTTGTGGGAGTATTACATGAACACTGAGCAAAAAAGAGATGATTGCATGGATCTATCGCCTCTCTTCGTTGTGTAAGTTATGGGAGAAATCTGTGCAGCTGGAAATGGCAAGTGCGCTCAGCAGATGCGGCAACAGAAGCCATTAACTGGAGTGGAACAGTGGCAAGTGGACTGGAAATAATTCATGTGAAAGTAGTCTATAAATGCAAATGGCTTAGCCGAGCTGGAACCGTGTAATTGGATACGAAGTAGAGCTCTGAGGATGGAGACAACTTTAACGAAATTGTTTATTAGAATGCAAGTGCATGCGGGTGGAAAAAACAACTTATTACTTGGTTGATATGTAGCCTGAAACACACTACTGATGGATTAATAAAAAAATTGGTGGATAAAATTATTGTTGACGGGATGCAAGTAATTCAGATGGTTTTACACCATGTGCTCCTTGAGTATGAACATTGTGTGCCCTGATTATGTATGTATGAGCATTGAGCACTTGTTATTGCACCCTTTCAAGATGGCCTCAGTCGAGAGTGCCTCAGAGGTGCTCTCAACTACAGCGCGAACACTGAATCGAAGTTTCACGCCGAAGTGCATGAGCAATTGTGGATGAAAGACTTGCTTAGAACTCCATAATAAAGTGTTTTTCACATCCCAATTCCAGGTGGATCATAGTCCAACTCCCCAGTTATTTTTCCATAATTCTCACACTGGTGTAAACTGTAAATATGTGCTGGGGTTTCCAAGGTTGTGCCCATGAAATGGGGAAGGCACTGGTGACAATGTGGGTATTTATCATACTTTTACGAAAGTGTAAGCTGTGTGTAATGTGTATGTGCTGTGCTTCCGCGGTTGTGGAACGAGTGCATACACTTTTGTGAAATTGGGGATTTTCATACTTTTACGTGAAAGAGTTTGCTGATTAAATATGAGAGTAGACTGATGGTATTACTGAGCACTGCCCACCTAGTTGCCCTCTGGCAGTGTTAGAAAAGGCAAAGGAGGTTAAAAAAAACTTTGCTTGACATGATTTTTTACTTACCAAATTTTTACTTGGTGTGTACTTTATTACTTTTTTCTTGTGCATGTAGAACAAATATTTATTCATCACCAGCCCGATGGTAAGCAGATAGAAATTCTATGACTGTATGCACAGAAGATAGCCTACTGTCAAAGCCTGCGTATTCTATGGCAGATACAAAGATAAATTCTGGCACTTGACTTAGCAAAAATAAACCCAAATATGCATCTGGAATTAGGATTTAGGGATTTTGCTGAATTCACTGATCACTGGTAAGTCATTCTGTTGTACCTGGCTGTTAATGCCGACTGCTATTGTCTTTAATAGGAACGCCGTATGGCCCTGATCCAGAGGACAATGCAACGGGATGTGAAATTGGAACAAGTCAAACCAAAGAAAAACATGGGTATGATCAGTTTGCATGCTTTCTAAGACCTTATTATGCTTATTTTCATACTAGCTGTGGTACCCGGTGTTGCCCGGGAAATTTTAGTTTTCATAAACATACATACATGACTAACATACATACACAAACATTTTGCTTTATAGTATAAGGTGTTACAAGCTTAACAGGCAGCAGAATTTTTATAAAAATGAGTTACCTGGTAATTTTTTGTGATATAATTACATTTCACAAATATAACAATATACAGTGCAGAACAGTTTTTGTGCTCAGGTTGCAAGCCAGAATCATCATGACCATGTCTTTATACAGACCGCCTGTTACAAGAGCCATAATGAAATATAGTATTGTAAAGTATGATTTATTTCAGTCTTATTGGACAAGAAAGCTAAAAAATAACTTGGCTGTCTGATGTGAAGACATAATTTTGCCCTACAGCCTGCTATCAGATGCTTTCGCCCATGTTACTTGGAAAGGCCACATTGCTGTCTGGTCATAGGCAGAGGTTATTGTTATTCGGTAAAAGACAGTTTATGCTTCTGGCGGCAAACCAATTCTCCAATTGTTTCCGGGTTTTATATCAACGTGCAAAAGTGCATCCTCACTTGACCTGCCAAGCTTTATAAGTACACACAGCTGTTGCTGTCACCATCATCAAGACAGCAGCTTTGTCTTCTGCCAGCATTAGGCAGACTTGCTGTGGCAGGAGAGAACACAGGAACCACAGTTTATTTATGTTCCGTGCCTTTTGTTGGCAAATGCGTTTGAAGGCCATTCTCTTTGATTGTCGTTTGTTACTGTCAGGTCGGGAGCGCCTCTGAGGAGTTTCTCTAAAGTGGCGCTATATAAATTCATGATTTCATTTATTTACAACTGGTTGGGTTTGAGACATGTTCAACTGTACCTTTATATTAAGCTCACCTGCTCTGCCACAGTGCCACTGCTCTTAATTAAATCCTTTAAAGACTTGTAAACCAGTGCAGCTCATTGTTAAAGTGTAAACTAGCTGTGCAGCTAGTGACTGTTGTACCTTATTCAGACAACTATGTGCAGCTGAACTGTTATTGTGTGTATGTGTTTATGTAAGAGCACTTGTTATAGTGCCCCTTTGGGATTTTTACTCAGAGGCACTCAAACTACAGCACGGACACTGAATTGAAGTTTCATGCCGAAGTGCAAGAGCAATTGCAAGTGAAGGACTTGCTCAGGGTCCCTCTGTATGCAGCGGCTTGAGGTGGATTCGAACCCACAACCTTCCGACTCCAAGGCACCGAACATACCCCTACACCACCGCGCCTACAATTGTGTCTAGTAACTTGTATTGCACCAGTGCCCAGTGCCCAAGGCATTAACGGTTTAACCAATGGCTATCCAAGCTGTAATCATCTCATCATCATCATATATCAAAGATCATTATGCTAAGACAAAGAGGCAAGAGGTAAAGGATAAATTTTTAAAAGAAAATAGTGAGTCTTCAGTTGTGCAGGAAATGACATCTAGGCAACTGATCAGATAGGATAGGGGAAATAGGATAGCATAGGATAGGATGGTATACGAAATGACATAGGATGAACGCATATGTCCATGAGTTGTCAAGATTAGACAGGGCAGTACACTAAATGACATAGGACTAAAGCATATGCCCAAGGTTAGTTAAGATAAGACAGGACAGTATACTAAATGACGTAGCACTAATACATATGTCCAAGGTTAGTTAAGATTAGACAGGACGGTATATATACTAAATGACATTGAACTAAAGCACATGCCCAAGGTTAGTTAAGACGATAATCATGCGTCAAATTCAATTCAAAGACTTAGGCAAATCTTAGTAAAAGGTGAAGGGAAGAGTTCCAAACTTTTCATCCAGCAACAAAAAGACTCATGCGTAAAGAATGGTTCTAGTGTTGTGTATATGAACAAAGAAATTATCAGATGACCGGATTTTGAATTAATAATTCTGGGATTAAGGCCTAATTTAAAGCTTGAAGCAAATGCTTTGCTGAATAGGAAGCCTTGATGCAAATTTTTGAGCAACAGATTTAATCACTGCTTATTTTTATTCTAATTTCACCTCTTTCGTTATCACTGCTTAGTCTGGCTTTTATTGCACTTCTGTTATCATGCCTCAGTTTGCCTGTGAATAGGCTGGTTCCTGCAACTTCACTTTTTGGGAGCTGTTGAAATCATCCCAAATTTTGATTAGTTTGTTTTTATTAAACTTCTTTTGTTAAAATTGCTTATCTTGTTTGAGTTTTGTACTTGGTGCTATTGTTTTTTTCTTTCTCCATAGCCTGTTTAGTTGAATATTAATATCTTTTGTTTTTCTGAATGTCTTTTTCAGCATGCTTGCAATGTGTTAAGGTTTGTTGTTTTTCTGTTTCAGTTATCTAAGCAGTCACTTCTTCATTGTCAGTGTGGGTTTGTGAGTAATGTGCTAGGCTAATATTAGCTATTGTTTAGCATCTATATGGCTGCGTTAATTTATTTGTCTTATTTGTATACGATGCTGATATAAAAATAGGTGGTAGGACCCGCTCCCTTGCTAAAACTCCTCAAGCTTTCATCGGTCATCTTAAGACAGTTTTATTTGGCCATGTAGGGGTTGGGAGCACCTCTGAGTAGTCCCCTTGAAGAGGCGCTATACAAATTAATTTAATGAATGAATGAATGGATGGATGGATGAATGGATGAATGAATGGATGATTCACTGTCATCTGTTAAGTCGACAGATTGCATCAGTTTGTAGCAGAATGTCGCTTAATGAGCATTATGGTGGTGATGCGCTTAGGATAGCCAAGCTCATCTGAATTGAAGCTATGGCAAAAGTCTGGGATTTGATTTGTCTACCCACTGATTGGCCGTTTGGTATGCTGCTGTTTGACGATATGGTGTCATGACATGGATGTATAGCCATGCCCTCCTTGTTACTCCAGACTTGGGACTGGCACTCCCAGTCCCAGAGAATGGGCAATGGCGGTGTCCTCTGTGCCTGACTCCCCCATGTGTTTTCTTATCCACTTCTGTGCATGACTTTACTGTTTGGTGAGAGACAGACATAGGCCTGCTGCTTGCCCAGGATCTTCACCAGGTGATATGGTATGGGCTGATAGATTCCAGTTGTGCTAAAGTGACAGATTGTTGCAGAATGCAGATGTGTATAATAATGAGTAAATTACTTTGGTTATATAAATTATTACATTACATGATAGACCTGTAGTGCTTGTGAGATATTACTTTAGGACTTGGCAGTTGATTGTAAGTCCTGACATGATAAAGACAAACGTATGGGATGTCCCTCCATACTGTTAAGCTTGGGTAATACGAAGGAATTCTCTTCCACTGTTGAGCTTGGGAGAGAAAGCGAAGGAAATATTCGCTCCCTGTAAGTTCTTCTAAATTGTGTCACAAATAAAATCTATAGGCAGCAGATTGAGGAAATAAAATTGGTAACGCTAACATATAACTGAAATCAGTTGGAATCAGTCATTACTCGCTAGTGAAAATTTGGAATATTGTTTTGCTCAACTGATGCATTAATTAAATACTTAAAATGCCTCTGCAATGATCACAGGATCAGGGCTTAAAGTGTGCCTGGATGGTCATGGACGGCGTCCATGCACTTATTTTAAAATCTGAACGCCGTCCTCCCACTTATTGGCCAGCACTGACTGGAAAGGTAAGGGGCCTCCAGGCACTTATTTTTCCACACTTTAAGTACTGGCTGTGATATGGGTTTCTTAAGAGAAGTAGGCGTTACACACACTTTCTAAATGCAGTTTCCATTCCCACATGTCGAAACAGATTTCAGGTCCCATCTGGTGCTAAGAAATAACTATACACTGAATAAACTTCGTGATACAGGCGTCAATTAAATGCCTTACGTGACCGATTGTTACCAGCCACTCCGCCAAACGCTCTGCCAGCTGGGACGTTGTCTGACGGGACCATCTCTAGCGGCGGCCGCAGTCCTAGCCGCCAGCGTCGGCCGCACAGCGTGGCCGGCCGGCTGCCCAACTACGCGTCGCCGACGGTGGCCTCGCAGTGCCGCATGGCACGGGGGCTCGAGAAGACTTTCGCTGGTAACCTAACAGTTTGCTATCGCTGTAGTAAGTTTGTTTCAATTCCTTTTCTTTTTACCATTATTTATGCTTTAAAACACGATGTTTTCGAGTGTCATGTGCTTTGTAGATTATGTGCACTTTAGGTCACTCATAGGATTAATTAATTTGGGCCTACACTGCCTTCAGCTACTAGAAAGTTTGCTTACTTATGGCTTACTTGGGCATCAGTAAGCTAGATTAAAACCCCAAGTGGTGACTTAGGCCTACTTGTACATAATTAAGCCCAACTTATTCTGAATCTTGATTGAATCAGATGGCTTTAATGCAGAGGTTCCCAAACTTCTCTGGCTCGCGACCCACTTGGTATAATATTTTTTCTGTCTCTGGACCCACTAAACAAAATTAGGTATACAGAGTACTAAACTAACACTAACTAAGGATTGCTTCATAAATCGGGATTAAGATATGCTGATTTACATCCAGCATTTGGAAATTACCACATTTAAAACTGTAAAATTTAACTTAAGAAAAAAGCCAGATATGAATCATAATATTTACGTTTCGGCGGACATGCCTTCTTCGTACTCGGAAGCCGATTATCAAGAGTTGAATTAACATCATCGTCCGACTCCGACTCTGAGCTATGACCACTCACACATGACAAAGATTCTCGTTTTCGTTTCAAAAATTTATCCATGTTTTTCGCAAAGTTTTAAAAATTGAAAATAAAATTTGTGAAATTTAAATACACGTTGTTTATTTTTGAATGGCAGACTTTTTATTAATCATGCTAAGTCTCGTTGCTAAGTCTCGTGCACTGTTTCCTGTTCACATACACGCACAAGTAGAAGCCCAACCATAGTCAAATGTTGTTTCACTAGTTATAACGGAATAATAAAGTATGACGTTTGAGGGTTACTGGAATAAATACTGAAATTAACAAAGAAATAAGAACTTTCGCGACCCACTTGCCAAAGTTCTGCGACCCACTTTTGGGTCGCGACCCACAGTTTGGGAAACGCTGCTTTAATGGACATTATTACACCAGTCTACTCTTCGAACATTATGGTCGGTACTCAGTATGCTGTGAAGCATTTTGATTATGGCTCTCACATAAGTCAGATTACATTGTCTGACTCGGGCAAAAGAATAACCTAACTTGGCAGGAGTACATAATATATACTATTTCTTTAAACATAATAACCAATTAATAAGAAGAAAATACACTGTATGTACCTATATGACAGAAATCCTGCAGAAAAATAATGTCTAGCGCCCTGAAGCTTTTGGTAGACTTTTCCACAATGTAAATTGTAGATCTTACCGCTGCAATGGAGTATTTCCAAATGCTGTAGCACTTCTTAGGACATACAGTTGACGTTGACTTTTTAGTGAAGAATTATATAACTGGTAGACATAATACTAGGTTGTTAAACAGATGTGCTATTATGCAATTTATTCTTATGCAAGAACATTTCTGAGTTGAATCAGTAACAAAAAATGTAGAGTTATTCATATTGAAACTAGTGAAAGTTGTCGCTTGACTGAGTTCATTCATTCATTCATTCATTCCGAAAACTTATATAGCACCCCTTCAAGAAGCCTACTCAGAGGCGCTCCCAGTCTAGCAGCTCCCCATTGGCCGAAGAGCGTGATGTGCCTGTGAGTTATATTGCCATAATTGAACTACACCCAGTTAAACACTGGTTGCATCGTACAAGATGGCAGTATGGTAGAGTCACCAGCAGGCTGTTGCAGTAGTCAGGCCTTGAGAAAGGATGTTGCTGATGAAGCTAGCAGAAATCTAGTCTGGAATCAGTTTGCTGGTGGAGCTTTGGTGATTTAACTATCCATGATGGATTGAAAGTGATATGTGCTTGACAAACCTTGTAATCGTGATTGCAAACTATAAACTTCTAAAGCACCATTCGAAAGCCAAGCACAGGGCACCAGTTTATCCATGAGCAGTGCATGGAGTCAGAGGGATTGGCCAGAAGGTCTGGGTCTGGCAAAGTAGCTGTAGAGGTGGGTATCGTTTAGGTCGAGAATATGAAGGTGGAGGTAAGGGTAAGGCAGATGATGTTGGAGGAAAGCTTGTGTTTTTTTGTCTGAATGTTGAGGTCCCCCCTATAGTAGCTTAATATACTGATAGTTTATGTCTTTTGTCTGAATGTTGAGGTCCCCCTATAGTACCTTATACTGATAGTTTATGTCTTTTTGTCTGAATGTTGAAGTCCCCCCCTATAGTAGCTTATACTGATAGTTTTGCATCTTTAATGGATGTATAATACATTTATTAAGCCTTCAGTATTATCTTAACAAGAGTTGAGTGCTAATAAATGCCACAACTGCTTTGTACATGTATCACCATGTTTCACTCCTCTTCCTGTTAAGTTTTTGCACTGTCGTCTGCACTAGCTTTCGGCTTATTTCTTCGAGTTCTCGTGCATTAATGTCCTATTATTTTATTCAGTTTTGCACGAGCCCTGAGTTTAAGTTTAAAATTCCGTTTTAGATTCAGTGAAATTTTGGCAATGCCTTCTGAACGTTTCCCACACGCTTTTTTCGTTGATAAATTTTTCTGCGTGACGTACTGTCATGGGAGTGAACATTTGTCTTGGTACGGTGATCAACTTTGAGTGATCTCTAATAAGGTTGCAATGGATCTGTGACTGAACTTGGATGGAAATGGGTGCATTAGCTACTATTGCAACAGCACTTAGCATATTATTGCTCTTATAAAATGATTTTTTTATGAGATTAAAGACAGATAAATACAGATCTGCAGCACCATTATCCAGGTGAAGATCAATTAGGTATCTATGTTTGTTGAAAAACCATGTTGAAACAGGGCCATTCCACCTCAATTCAACAAATGACCCTGGGTCGACCATCTCAGATTTCATCTCTTCAGCATGTCATGTAAATATCAAAGACTAAATATCTGAAAAATTCATTAAGTTATCTGCGATATTAATGAAGATATGAATGTCGCTACAGATTTAGACGAGTTCCAAAACATCAAAAACGAGGTCACCTAAGTCGTCTTTGAAATTTAATATGTTCAAAACTACCCTACTTAAGATATTGATCTAAAATTTGGCATAATTTCCTCTGATACCCTAATAAACATTCTGTGAAATTTTCATTGAAATCTGAGGTGGTCGACCTGGAACTTTCTGATGGAATGACCCAACACTGAGTTTTGAGAATGAGTAGTTAGTTCCAATTCTTAGAAATGGCAACATGGATTGCACAAGATTGCTCATGACAGTGCTGTGTCATGGCTCTGCAAATAATAACATGTCAGAAGGTTGGGAACTGTGGGGAAGAATGTAAAGAGAGACTTGTGATTGAAGGTGATTGAAAATAACTGATCTTATTGAGACTTGTACATAATTCTATGCAGACTCAAAATATATATGAAAGCGACTTCCTCCAGAGGGCAGTAACTAGAAATCTGAGACGACCGGTGTCACGAAATAGAGTATCCCCCGTATTAATTGTATCCCCCCAAATTAAAAAAAGTCGAAAAAACCGCTTCCGCGTGTTTTTTGGGGGGCAAATTAATTTTCATCTGCTTTATGTTGAACAATGACACTAACAAGTATGTTTATTCTTACTAGATAATTTCTTTTGCCCTGTTTTTAGAGCACTTAAAACTTTTAAAACACTTAAAAACACTCAGAGTCACTAAATAAATTCGAGTTGCCTTTATCTGAGCATTGCCTAGGACACTTAAAACAATTAGAGTCACTTTAAATTTTGATTACAGCATAAATATTTTTATTATGCGCATTTTTCAAAAAAGGGGATAGAATGGTTTATCCCCCTCGGATAGTATAGACCGGTTAATTCCATCCGGGGGGATAGATTAATTCATCCCCCCGGATAGCTTTCAGGGGGGATACTCCGTTTCATGACACCGGCAGGCAGGTGTGATAAGACATCAGAAAATGATCAAAAATTGTGGATAATTGCAATGCACTACCACAGAAATACTATGCATTAAGCTTGATCATTTTCAAGCAGAAATTGGACAGTTGGGTAGAACATTAAAGGCAGTAAATGTGTCTTATAGCCTACTTAGTCTTTAAGTGTAACTAACTGACAGCAAGGGGATTTGGAATGTCCTTATAAATATTTTATAGGTCATGTAGGCCAGTTTGAATCTTTGCTGAACTGTATAAGAAGTCAATACAACTGACTGTGCAAGATTAAGGAGTTTGTTTGAGAAGAAGCATGCAGCACCATGCAAGCCAGAGAATTGAGTTTGTTACACTGAATCCTTTTGACTTCAATTTCTGAGATAAATGTGAAAACTGAGTTGACATAATCAGAAAGCAGACAGAACAGCATGGCTATGATCCGAGACGTATCTTTTGCAAACCTCTTCTTCTTTACGTTTTCTGCCCGCAGGCAGATTCGTATGTCCAACAACGCCATCTTTCTCTGTTCTGTGCTCTCTTTTCAGTCCACTGTATCCTTCCTCTGTCAGCATCCAGTCCAGCAGCATTGTTCTTGGTCTACCTCGCATCCTTTTCCCCTCCATTCTTCCCTCAATGATGTCTCTTAGCAGGGTGTCGCTCCTTAAAATGTGTCCGATCCATTTCTTTTTGCAAACCTACATTTAAGTTATAATTATATTGTCCCAGGCCTGGATAAAGGACAAGGGCGACACTAATCATCTTTGAAATGGCAGTGTTGGTAACAGCAACAAGGCACGATATGATTTGTTGTCGAAACGTGATACAGGTTAGAAGAATGCATTTTGTGACACAGCAATACATTTCACTTCTGTACGCAGTACATGCAATTTCGAAGTACTGCTGTACATATTACATTGCTGTCAAGTTCTTTTGATGGTTACTATGCATCATTTTTGGAGACGCTTCCTTTCAGGGTCTGCGCCACCAGATTTGCGAGTGAAGAGTTCCGACTCTGCAGCCTCGCGGCCGAGCCGGCCAACTGTTAAGATCGGCTTGGAACCAGTGTCCCGTGCTGAGACTGTGACGGAAGTTAACCTGGTCAACACCCAGAAGTCACAGTTGCTATCAAAACTGGCACCTGCACCAGCAAAAATCATCTCAGCGACTGTTTCTACTGTTGCTTCCGTGATAAGCAAAACAAAGTCGGCTGTGTTAGCCAAGGTGCCAATCGCTGGGAAGTCTGTGCCAGCATCGAAGTCACAAGTCATCTCTGTTGGTACAGATGGATCAAAGACAAAAGGAGGAGGCACCGAATCGCATGCAAAGTCATTGCCAGCATCAAAGTCAGCTGCAGTTGATGCGACTAGAACAAAATCCATTGTCGATTCGCAGACAAAGGAACTCGGAACACAGAAGGCGATGACATCGGACGCGAAGCAAACCAATGGTTTTGCCAATGCACAGAGAACGAGTCATGGGCCGCACAAGAAGGAACCAACAGCGGTGAAGGTGGAGCATCCGGCAACCATTCAGGAGCCAGCAAAAGTGACAGCAGTTCCACTGGTCAAACGAATGCCCAGTTCTGAAGTTAAACCAGAAGCTAAACCGGAAGTCAAACCGGAAGTCAAACCGGAAGTCAAACCGGAAGTCAAACCGGAAGTCATCAAGCCGGAAGTCAAACCGGAAGTCATCAAACCGGAAGTCAAACCGGAAGTCGTCAAACCGGAAGTCAAGCCGGAAGTCAAACCGGAAGTCATCAAACCGGAAGTCATCAAGCCGGAAGTTCATCCCACCCCAACTGGAGTTGGTCCAAAGGATTCGAAGAAACCGGATCGAACCATCCTGCGTCTGAAGAAGTCACCAACTGATTCGAAATCTCCAGCCCCTGGTGCTCCTTCGAGATCCTCTGCTCATGAACCCTCTTCCAGGATTCCCAGCAGCGCCGTGGTGCATGCAAAGGATGCTTCACCCACGAAGCCACCTTCGGCCAAGACACCCACCTCCGCCCCGTCAAAGAAGAGTACTTCAAATCTGCCAGCTAAGCATCCACCGAAGATGCCACAGGCGGTGCAGACGAAGGATACGGGTGATGGAGGACATGCAGCCAAGCCACCTGTTGTGCCAAAGGAGTCCACAGATACACATGCAACAAAAGCAAGAAACGGTACCAAGGTGAGCATAATGAGGATTGCTTTGCTGCATGGTAGCTATGATTGGCATCTTGATGGTTGTAATATTATATAATGTGTGAGGCGCCCTTGTAACGTTATTATTATTCCCTTGACTATGCGACATTGCGACACCTCTCAAACTGTTCTCAATTTCACAAACTGTTGAAGACTTTTTCGCTTGATCTCGGCCGGGAGCGCCTCTGATTAGGTGCCTTGAAGGGGCGCTATATAAATTACGATTGGTTGATTGATTGATTATTATTATAATATAGCAGCCACAAAGATTCCAATCTTAGCCACCAAGATGCTGTTCACAGCATCATGTTGGTTCTGGTTGGCATTGTCGTGGCTCTGCAGCATTGACTCGGTTTTTATTATTTGTAGTGAATTTTGAAATTTCTTTAGCCATTCCACCGAGCTCGGTGCTGTCTCTTCACTACTGGCGAACTTAAGCAATAGTATGAGTTCGGTTAGTCTTTGGATGGATGCTCCATAACAGAATACCTGGTCATCAGCAGGTGCCTAAGCCATCTCTTTTGGATCAATACAATATTATATTATGTTGCTCTCCGCCTGGTGCCTAGAGGTCACACCACTATGTTTCTTTCTCACTTCCTACTTCTCTCCTGCATTGCATCCTGGACTCACTAGAGGTAATAGAGACTTCAGTATTATTTTTGCAAAAACAAATGTTCGGAAATTTTCCATTAAATTCCAAGGCCCTGTCATATGGAATAAAATTCCGATTCACATTCGTAAGGCTACTAACTTAACTCACTTTAAACACCTGTTACGTGTGTATACATTTCTGTTAATAGTATGAGGGGTTACCCATGCTAATGCTGATTTATTTGATTGTTTGATTGCTTTTGCTTTTATTTTGTTCCTTCTCTGAACTTTTCATGTAGTGTTTATTACATTAGTTTTTTTAAAATAATTTTTTTCTTTCCCTAGTTAAGTAATATCTCTGCATTCAAATACTCCCTTCAGCTTTCACTTTCTCACTTCACTTTGTTAATTAGGCCCCTGCTTAGCGGGACTTGTCCCTTTTGGTGTGCCTATTTGCTCCCTCGCTCTTATAATACCTATTCACTTTGCGTATTTTCTTATTGTGAATTATATCTATACTTTGTTAAACATACATGTACAATTGTTGGGATCAATAAAACTATGTCTATGTCTATGAACTGCCTTATTTAGCCGTTGTTGGACTGGGAGCGCTTCTGAGTAGATTACCTTGAAGGTGCGCTATATAAAAAGTCAATAATAATAATAATGCAAAAATTATTCCACCTCAGTACAACTGAGTACACGACGTAAGAGAAGTTTCTGTTTGGGATTGTAAATTATTGTGTAGCGTGTTTTAACTTCGCATGTTACCGTCAGTGTCAAAAGCGATTATGTGTCTTTAACAATGTTTTCAGACAAAGCCAGGTGGAAAGACAAAGGCAACCACCAATGGCGAAGCTCCGAAGACGGCGGCGGTTCCAGAGGCGGGCGGTGCTGAAGACGAGTACAAAGCAAAACTGATGGAGAAGCGACGCCTTGCGAGGGAAAGAGCCGTGATAGATGCAGCACAGGAGAAGAAGATGCAGGAAGAGGCACAAAAGTGAGAATCTCACCGATGAACTGTGGTCTAGTCAGTTCTACTAATTGTTCATTTGAATGATTCAATATTGTTCTTTTTTGTTTTGTTTGTATGTGCACTTGTTATAGCGCCCCTTCATAGATCTCTCTACTCAGAGGCGCTACCGACTGCAGAGCGGACACTGCAGCGGAGTTTCACGCCGAAGCGCTGAGCAATTGCGAGTGAGGGACTTGCCCAAGGTCCCTATGCGGCGACGTGAGGTGGATTCGAGCCTCGAACCTTCCGGCTTCAAGGCAACGACGCCACCACTACACCACCACGCCTCACACTGTTCTGCGATACTGGCTAATTTATTAGAGATTTAATTCTCGGGTTAGCACGGTCTGTACTACAACTGTTGGAGCCGCCTTCCTCACAAGCTATGTCTTGAGCTTCTTGGCCTTTCTCTTCCGCTGTTCCGGAAATGCCTGAAGACTATACTATTTGTTTGCGGAGCACTAACTTGGGTTGGGAGCGCTACTGAATCTGTGAGCGGCGCTTTATAAATGTTCAATTACAATTGCAACTGTGTACACAAGGATCTTAAATGGCATGGTGCCATTCAAATGGGCATATCTGTGGTGGAGGATCTAACTCAATCAATTTATTGAAAAATGAGCTATATAAGGACATGTAATATTTACTAATTGTCTTTTATTGATCCACGTTCTGCCAATGGTGATGAGGCATAAAGCTCGGTTCCAGGTTCAGTTGGTGTGGAATAGAGATGAAAGCTCTTTTGTTATTGACGGCTGGTCACTTTCATCCAGATATATATATATATAATTATATATGTTTATACTTGCATGAGTATATATATATATATAATTTTATATAATGTATATTGATTTTATGTATATTTATATATATAAAATATATTAAAAAAATTATGAATCCAAACACATGGATGACACACCACACCCAAACGTTGTGTGCTAAGGTCCACTCTTCTGCAATCTGTTAGTCATGAAAGGCCTATCCTCGAGAAGAAATTCATCATTTATACATGAGGATATTCACCCGAAACAATAGTGTCCTTCCGGCTTTCTTAGGACAGCGAAGGCCCAGTTTCAGTTATATTTATTTTGGTTTGTTCTGTTATTTCCGATTCTATTCTGCCAGATAAAGTTTTCCTATTGAGTCCTCTTTTTTTGTATTCTACTACTCTATTGTCTTTCTGCTTTCATCTGTTTTATGCTGTTCTGGAAGCTGTTCTAGAAGCTGTTCTGTTCCACGTCATTCATTTCAAGTCTGAGATTCTTGCATGGTTTGATAATTGAGTTTCTGAACTGTTCGTTTCAAGATATATTGAATCAGCTCGTTTGAACGCTGTGCTGTTTCGACAGAAAACGTGCAGAAGAAGAGGAGGAACGACAGAAGAAAGAGAAGCAGAAGAAACTGGATAAACAGAAAGAAGAGGAGGAGAAGAGACTTAGGATTGAAGAGACCAAAAGGAAGAAGGAGGAAGAGAGGAAGCAAAGGGAGGAAGAGAGGAAGCAAAGGGAGGAAGAGAGGAAGCAAAAGCAGGAGGAAGATAGGAAACAAAGGGAGGAAGAAAGGAAGCAGAAGCAAGAAGACAGAAAGCAGAAAGAAGAAGAGAGAATCGATCAAAAGCTTGAGACGAATGTTGAGAATGTTAGCTCAGAAAAGGTTGTGAGGCAGAGTAGTGCCGAGAAACTGCCCGAGAAGCCAGCTGACAAGGTAAGAGTGGCTTCATCAATGTTGTCACTGGGCAGAAACTTCCACATTGGGTATAATAAATAGCTGATAATAAATAGCTGATAATAAAATCGATCTGATAGTCCGACCAGTAGCGTAGCCAGGAATTTTTGATGGGGGGGTTTTATGGCCGGAAACCCTGTTTTTTGCTATTTTTTCCTACTTAAATGGAAAAATAGCCTTAAAAAAACCTTTTTTCCGGAGCCAATGGGGGGGTTTTAACCCCCGAAACCCCCCCCTTGCCTACGCCACTGAGTCCGACCTAGTGAATTAATTGCCCATTGATTCCTAAATTCATATTTTAATTAATAGTGTTTATGTGCCTAAGTATCGGTTTCCGAATACGGATTCAATACGCAAAAAATGTGAAACCATTCCATGCCTTGCATTCTCAGTGGTTCTCAAGCTTTTCGAAGCAGTGGACCAGTAATTGTTTTGCAAGACTCTGCTTACGAATATGACAAGTTGTATTATCATTTAGATTTCCATAGTCACTGTTCGCTTACAGCTATACTTTTACTATTGTTGCCGGTGTCACGATGTAAAGTCTCCCCTAATACAAAGTCTCCCCCGAAACAGAGTCTCCCTTGGCTGAAGCTCTGTATTGGAAGAAATTTTCTGAGGTAAAGTATATAATTTTATACTTTCTTTTTAAATAATTCAGCAACTTTATTTAACCATTTAACCTGCTCATCTATAAATTTTATGCAACTGTATTCCATTTTACGCTGAGCGGGGAGATTTTATTTCGTGGATGAAGGAAATATTCTCTCCCAGAGGCTTTATTTCAGAAAATACTCTCCAGGGGCGAATTTATTCTGGAACAGATCCGACGGGGGAGAATCTGTTTCGAAATAAAGTCTCCAGGGAGATTTTTGGGGAGCTCTGTCACGCGACACCGGCATAAAATTGTCTATTATCAATGTACGTTGTCTTGTGATGGGTTCTCAGTTTTGTATGTTTCCCGACACTATATATCTCACTAAAATGTTTATTCGAAGTAAATAAGTAAGAAAGTATATTCTTTATTAACTACCGTAATTGCACTTTGGTGTGCACATATCTACTAAGCACAATTAAAATGTACTATCAAAATTGAGATTTTTTATATCGTTCCATTTCTCGATAACGAGTTATTTTCTGAGCAGTACTGTGCTACGAATTGGTTTGATTTTTCATGTGCTTTTGCTAACAGCCAAGCTCATTAGTTGAGTTAATGACAAACCAATTCATTCATTCATTTCGAGAATTTATATAGTGCCTCTTCAAGAAACCTCACTGTATCAAGGTCAAATATTACTGGTTAGTGGCTAATCAAGAATTATTCTCCGTTCGTTGCACCTCGCTGTTTCTTTCAGAGGGAAGAAACGATTGAGATGAAGTTTAAGGAAGAAATGGATTCTCGTGAGAAGAAAAGATCGGAGAAGACGAAGCGCGAAGAGGAGGAACGGAGCGAAAGAAAAAAGGTGCCTTTTAATTTAAAGAGCAGTTCGTTAAAACACGTCTGCATTCAAAATAGCATTTAGTGCATATTGTGGAGCACTGTGGTTTTGTTTGATGCCTTGGAGCCGGATGGTTGTGTGTTCGAATCCACATTAAACCACCGCATAGGGACCGTTAGAAAATCCTTCACTTGCATTTGTTCATACGCTTTGACACGGAACTCCGGTTCAGTGTCCGCGTTGAATAGAAATCTTCAAGGGGTGCTATAGCAAGTGCTCATACATACATACCTACATACATACATACATGCATACATACATACACACACATGCAAATGTCATGCATACATATACATACATACATACATACATACATACATACATTATTACATACATACATGCATGCATGCATACATACATACTTACAGTCTTACATACATACATTACATACATACATACATACACACACACATGCATACATACATGCATGTATGAGGCTGTGGAACGTCTGAGTTATGTTCAGTTTGTCATTCAGTAGTAGGTTGCAAGAAAAGCTTCATTCTGTCAATGAGTTATTACAATCCTATATATGGTGGCAGTTTCGTGCTCTCAAATCATTATTGTGTAATAAAGATTGTGTGCTATTTCTGATTTGTTTCTTAGAGACTCGAAGACATCATGAAACGCGTG
Source organism: Lumbricus terrestris (assembly GCA_949752735.1). Taxonomy (NCBI): domain Eukaryota; kingdom Metazoa; phylum Annelida; class Clitellata; order Crassiclitellata; family Lumbricidae; genus Lumbricus; species Lumbricus terrestris. The sequence continues at coordinate 33,740,900 of OX457048.1, read as the reverse complement.
AAGCCGGATGAATCTAAGGCAAGGCCATCACTTTAATTAAATATTATGGACTTTTATTCTGTATTTCTCAGAGGCATGGTTTTAGGGTTTAACACTTTATTGACGCACAGCATTTTGCTTTCCCAATCAGTCTTAGTCCACTCTCGTCTTGAACGTGTTGAAGATCTTAGGGTATTATGATCATGGTGCTATAGAAGTTATTAGATTGATTTTATTGTCTTGCAGTGATATCCAAAGTTTAGTGGATTCAAATGCAGTGACTAAACCTTCAGAATTAGACGTTAAAGGTTACTGAACAACTGTGTCAGTGCTATTCAATATCTGATTGAGTTGTTCCATATGTGTAGGCATATTAGTTGCTAGTGTAGTTCTTTGATTGCTTCCGTCAATATTTCCAAGTTTACTTCATTCTTTAATGCTTCCATCAATATTTCCAAGTTTAATTCATTCTTTAAATGCTTCCATCAATATTTTCAAGTTTAATTAATTATTTAAATGCTTCCATCAATATTTCCAGGTTTAATTCCTTCTTTAAATGCTTCCATCAATATTTCCAGGTTTAATTAATTCTTTAGATGCTTCCTTCAATATTTCCAGGTTTCGAGCCCTCTCAGTCCGATGACGACGGTGGTGCGAGGACTGGAAAACCTGGCGTCTCCAGTTTCATCTCTGACTCTTCGATCAATGTCGGAGACGGAGGAAAACCTGGAAAGCGTTGACATTTCCGATATCAATGCAGTGCCCGAAGCACTTCCGACAGTGGCAGTAGTAGAAGAGGAGGTCATTTCCACCGCCACCTGTGCCCACCAAGAAGAAATCTTAACCGTCACTGGTGTAGCTCAGCTGCCCGATGCTGAATCTTCCAGCAGGAAACCAGTGGAGCTTGCGGTGGCAGGTACAGGAAACGGTGAAAAACCCGCAACTTCTGAAATTGCTGGTTTTCCAAAAGACTCTGAATCATTAGAAGCCATTCCGGAAAAGGAAAAGTACATGGAAGAAGTTGGACAGGAAAGGACCGAATTTGATAATGACGCAGAGCAAGTAGAGGCATCTTTGAGAAAAAGCGATGAACAAGTCGCAGAAGAAATCTCCTGCATAGGAAAGGACATTGGAACAATGGAAGAGGTTGCGGGAAGCACAGAAGAAGCGGCTAGGGAAATATTTAATTTAGGAGTGAAAGGCAGTGATATACTGGAAGGGGCTTCTGTGCCTTTGGTTTTAAGCGAAGGGGTCACTCAAGTTAATCAATCTGCTGGTTTAGAATTGACTTCCACTGCACATGGTATGAGCCAGGAACACAGTCGCGCAGAACAACTTGTTGCTGTTAAATCAACTCAAGAGCAGTTGGTGTTGGGCCAGGAACCTAGTCATGCAGAACAAGGTACTGCAGTGGAATTATCTCCAAGGCCTTCCTTCTTAGATCAGGAACCTAGCCATACAGAACAAGATATTACAGTGGAATTATCTCCAAAGTCTTCAATGTTGGGCCTGGAACCTAGTGAGGCCCGGCAATCTGGTACTGTGGAATTATCTCCAAAGCCTGCATTGTTAGGCCAGGAACCTAGTCATGCAGAAAGAGATGATTTTGTGGAATTATCTCCAGAGCCTACATTGTTGGACCAGGAACCTAGTCATGCAGAAAAAGATAGTTCTGTGGAATTATCTCCAAAGCCTTCAATTTTGGGCCAGGAACCTAGTCATGCAGAAAGAGATGATTTTGTGGAATTATCTCCAGAGCCTCCTACATTGTTGGACCAGGAACCTAGTCATGCAGAAAGAGATGATTTTGTGAATTTATCTCCAGAGCCTACATTGTTGGGCCAGGAACCTATTCATGCAGAAAGAGATGATTTTGTGGAATTATCTCCAAGGCCTACATTGCTGGGCCAGGAACCTATTCATGCAGAAAGAGATGATTTTGTGGAATTATCTCCAAGGCCTACATTGCTGGGCCAGGAACCTAGTCATGCAGAAAGAGATGATTTTGTGGAATTATCTCCAAAGCCTACATTGCTGGGCCAGGAACCTAGTCATACAGAAAAAGATGATTTTGTGAAATTATCTCCAAAGCCTTCAATTTTTGGGCAGGAGCCTAGTCATGCAGAAAGAGATGATTTTGTGGAATTATCTCCAAAGCCTTCAATTTTTGGGCAGGAGCCTAGTCATGCAGAAAGAGATGATTTTGTGGAATCATTTCCAAAACCTTCAATTTTGGACCAGGAACCTAGTCATGCAGAAAAAGATGATTTTGTGGAATTATCTCCAAAGCCTGCAGTGTTGGGCCAGGAACCTAGTGAGGCAGAACATCCCGTTGCTGTAGCATCAGCTTCAGAGCATCCACTGGCTTATCGATTGACTTCAGCCGCTTTGCAACTGAGCCGGCAATTGCTTGTTGAAGCAGAAGAACTTGTTATAGGAGAGTCTACAACTGCATCGCTTCTCATGAAAGAACTTGCAGAGATTCAGTCTTCAGTCTCAGAGTCAATCGTCCATCTTCCATTGCATCAGGCACCTAGTCCTGATAAAACAGGGACTTCAGAGTCAGGTACAGTGGCTGAGCATCTCAAAAGAGACTCAAAATCTGGTCAAGGGGAACAGCCTGGGACCTTTGAAGTAGTTCCTGCCTCTTTGCTTTTGAACCAAGAACGTGGTCAAGTGGGACAGGTCGTGACCTTGGATGCTGTGAAAGATTCTTCGAGCAAGGAGCTTGCTAGTGTGGATGGAGAAGTGACTTCGAAATCTACGTCTGCGCTGTTGCAGGGAGAGCCGCAACATGTAGAGCAGGAATCACGGGATATGGAATCAATACAGAGTTCTTCGTCTCAACATGAGCCGCTGAATCAACGACCAACGAGTTCGGAATCAGCTGCCGCTCTTTTGCAGATGAGTCCAGAACATGATGAGGCTGTTAAAGCCATGATTGAGGATTCAGCTGTACGTAGCCTGAGTGACGAGAAATCTGGTCATGTAATTGAAGCTGTGGTGGCCCTAGGACCCGAAGAAACCGCTCTGCTCTTCAGACAGGAACCTAGTCAGGTAGAGGAATCCTTTACTTCGGCATCTCCAGATTTTTCGCTGTTGGATCGTGAATATAACCAGGCTGAACGCAGTTCGACTGGCGCGGGATCAATGTGGGATGATTTAGTGCTGAGCGAAAAACAACCCAATGAGGAGAATGAATGTCGGAGGTTAGAGTCACTCATGAGTTTCTCGAGTAGGCAGCCGAGTGATGTGGAACAGCCTATGACATTAGAATCGACGTCAAGTACTTTGCTTTCGAGTGAGGAGCCCAGTCAGACGGACCAGCTCCCAATGACTTCCGAATCGAATATTCTGACGTTAAGTCACGAACCCAATCCAGAGGAGCTGAGAATAGCTTCAGAGTTGGTTGCCAATGCTCTGATGTTGAGCCTACAACCCACTCTACAGGAGCAGGGTGCTTCGATGAAGTCAACCTCTGAAACCTTGTCAACTAGTCCACAGCCGAGTCAGGTGAAAGAACAACTCACTGCTCAGTCGTCTTCAAGGCGTGACATACACAGCCAAGAACTGGAAGAGTGCTCTGCTTTAGAAACAATTCCCACTTTCCGATGCAATCAAGACCAAACCGGTGTGTCGGCGTCGTACCCTGGTGTATCCTCTTCTGCTGAATCCATGCCGCTGTCATTCCCCGCCAACGGTAAGTTCAACGTAACGGAGGATTTGACGGTGAGATTGAGGACCGAGGAGCCTGGCTCACCCGGCGGCCAGGCGAGAAGTGAGACATCCTCTGTGGACATCACACGGAGCGCAGAGTCGTCGATCACGGACAGTGTCCGCAGCGAGGAATCGTCCACGGCCGATGCCACGAGGAGTGAGGAACCTGGATGGGGAGATGAGGAGGAAGAGGAGGAGAAGGAAGAGGAGGAGGATGGAGACGAGGCACGGAGGAGAGACGAACAGTTCGCACGGCTGGAGATCGAAGCGGATCAGGCGTGGGTGGAAGAGATGGAACTGAGTGGGCAGGCGGTGGAGTTGGACGAGGAGGACACGTTGATGGAGGAGAGGAAAGTCTACTCGGTCGACGACATCGGTTTTCCGTTTAAGCGGTCCACCGGGTGTGATATGACGAGGCGAAAGACGCAGCCAGCTGTGTACTGGGAGTCGAAGGATCATCGAAATGTGCACGTGAAAGATGACACAGTCGTTGAGGAATCGGAAGCAGGTATTGACAGCTTCAGAGAGGAAGCTGAGGATGTTGAGCCATCTGGCAATATTGGTCTTGAAAGATATGAAGAACAAGGCAGTATCAACTCAGCTTTGCATCGTATGCCTGCACAACCTAGACCAGTAGAAGACATATTAGGGCAAGTCGAAGATGATGAAGGAGTCACTGATACAAGACGTAAAGAAATGCCTCTACTGGATGAAGCTGAAGTGAGAGTCACTGATACAAGACATAAAGAAATGCCTCTACTGGACGAAGCTGAAGTAAGAGTCACTGATACAAGACATAAAGAAATGCCTCTACTGGATGAAGCTGAAGTGAGAGTCACTGATACGAGACATAAGGAAATGCCTCTACTGGATGAAGCTGAAGTGAGAGTCACTGATACGAGACATAAGGAAATGCCTCTACTGGATGAAGCTGAATTAAAAGACACTGATACGAGACATAAGGAAATGCCTCTACTGGATGAAGCTGAAGTGAGAGTCACTGATACGAGACATAAGGAAATGCCTCTACTGGATGAAGCTGAAGTGAGAGTCACTGATACGAGACATAAAGAAATGCCTCTACTGGATGAAGCTGAAGTGAGAGTCACTGATACGAGACATAAAGAAATGCCTCTACTGGATGAAGCTGAAGTGAGAGTCACTGATACGAGACATAAGGAAATGCCTCTACTGGATGAAGCTGAAGTAAGAGACACTGATACGAGACATAAAGAAATGCCTCTACTGGATGAAGCTGAAGTAAGAGACACTGATACACAGCATGCAGAGAAGGTGCATAGCTATGATGTTCAGCGTGAAGAAATTTTTGAACAGAATAAAGACAAAGACACGGTTGTAAAACATGAAGAAATCGGAAAGCATGATGAAGTCAATGTAAAGAGCACCGATACGAGGCCTGAAAAAATGCCTCTACTTGATGAAGATGAAGTAAGGGTCACTGATACAAAGCCTGCTGAGAAAGTACAGAGCAATGATGCAGAACATGAAGAAATTCTTGAAAAGAGTGAGGACAAAGTTAGAGTCACAAAAGTTTCAAAACATGAAGAAATTCCAGAGCAAGATAAAGGCAAAGTAACAGTGAGTGGTGCAAGACAAGAAGAGCCCTTTGAGCGTGATGATAATACAGGAGTCACTAGTCTAGGACATCAAGAAATGTTTTTCCAGGATGAAGAAAAAAGAGGAAGCACTTGTGAAAAGTATGAAGAAAAATCCAGACAGGATGACGAAAAAGCAGGTAGCACTTGTGAAAAGTATGAAGATGTATCCAGGCAGGATGACGATAAAGTAGGGAGCACTCGTGAAAAGTATGAAGAAAAATCCATGCAGGATGATGAAAAAGCAGAGAGCACTTGTGAAAAGTATGAAAAAAAATCCAGGCAGGATGACGATAAAGTAGGGAGCACTCGTGAAAAGTATGAAGAAAAATCCAGGCAGGATGATGAAAAAGCACGGAGCACTCATGAAAGGTATGAAGAAAAATCCAGGCAGGATGATGAAAAAGCAGGGAGTACTTGTGAAACGTATGAAGAAAAATCCAGACAGGATGACGAAAAAGCAGAGAGCACTTGTGAAAAGTATGAAAAAAAATCCATGCAGGATTACGAAAAAGCAGAGAGCACTTGTGAAAAGCATGAAGAAAAATCCAAGCAGGATGATGAAAAAGCAGGGAGCACTTGTGAAAAGCATGAAGAAAAATTCAAGCAGGATGATGAAAAAGCAGAGAGCACTTGTGAAAAGCATGAAGAAAAATTCAAGCAGGATGATGAAAAAACAGGGAGCACTAGTGAAAAGCATGAGAAAATTTCCTCAGCGGATAAAGAGGAAAAAGTTAGGATCACTGATGAAAGACATGAAGAAATTTGCGGACAGGATGAAGCCGAAGTTTGTCTTCAGATCTCAAAGCCTGGGCTGCAAACATTTTCAGCAGAGAAAACTTCCAATCTGAACGATCAGAGTTTTGATGGAGCAATACAGTCTGGGGTTGTTCGATACCCAGAAGGTGTTGCTACTGTTTCCACCAGTTCTTCAATTTCAGCTATTGATCCATACGCAACTAAGACACCGGCTGGCGTTGCTGATCGTAGTAGTGACAAGGAGGTGATATTGAGTGCCGGGGAATTGCTCCACAGACGTGAAAACCTGGTGGAAGCGAAAGCAACAACACCGGCCTTTAAGTAAGTCATTGTTGCATAGCAAAGTATGGCAGGATGAAGTAAATGCTGATGTTGTATGTGTCTTTGTATACATAATGAAGTGGCTAGCATGCTTGACTGTCAGTTTTGGAGGTTGTGGTTTCAAATCCTTACTAGGGCAAAATTTGGTCCATGATTTCTGCTACACTTGTACCGATCTAGCCAGCAAAGATATAATACCCTAGAACCTGGAATGGGCTCCCTGTTGCACTCCGCTTTGTGCCTAGAGGTCATACCACTATGTTTTGTTCTCACTTAAAAACTGCCTTATTTAGCCGTTGTTGAACTGGGAGCGCTTCTGAGTAGGTATCTTGAAGGTGCGCTATATAAATAGTCAATAATAATAATAATAATAATACACTTTAAGTGTACACTGTCGGTGGGAAGATGAGAGGTAGAGGGCATCCGCCTGTATGCCAATAAAATGAAGTTGCTAACACGTTATACCCTTGGCTGCCTCAGTGCTGGATCTTAAAAGGGTCTGCTGTTCTCGTTCTTTTGTTTCGAGTTCGACTCTTTGAAATCACCGTGGGCAAGTTGTTTGCACACACGTTTTTTATCACCAAGCAGTATAAATTTGAACGGATGTAAGTGGGTAGTAAACGTTTTGTAGTAAATGTTGGGTTGTAAACGTTGGGCAGTAAACGTTGGGAGTAAACAAGGCATCAGTAAACGTTGAGAGTAAACAGGAAGTCCTGTGATGCATTAGCCCTGTACCGAGATCTTTGTATTCGTCCATTCTCCATTGTGTTGCCTCAGGACTGGGATATTGGTCTTATTGAAGCAGTGTTTACTTTACTGTGTATACAGTGGTCCTGCGAAACATACCGGTAGTCTATGCTGAAGGATGTCATGGCGGCATGCTGCAGTCCAGTATCTTAATGAATTTCAGTCCTATACACAGTGCACATGTATGTCAATTCAAACAAAGGTTACATGCTCTCACCTGAAAAGTCGGCACCAGAATATATACACTGCTGTTGACAAGTCTCAAGTCACTCTTTTGGCTCTCTTCGATGTCTCTGCTGCCTTTGACATGGTCGACCATGAAATTTTGTTGCAGCGCCTTGAAACCTCCTGTGGACTCAAGGGTACTCCACTACTTTGGCTTCGCTCCTACCTCTCCGACCGCACCCAAATGATCATCTCTGGTGACTCTAGGACTCAGTGGGTCCCTGTTGTGTTGGGTGTCCCTCAGGGGTCTGTCCTAGGCCCGCTCTTATTCATCCTATACACGGCTGGCATTCCCTCCCTTTTCCCCAACCATTCTGCTACTGGCCATCTTTTCGCTGATGATTTCCAAGCCTATGTGCATGGACCCCTTCAGCTCAACTTTTTCTTGCAAGCCAAATTGACGCTCTATCTCAAGATCTTCATCTGTGGATGTCGTCCAATCGTCTTTCTTTGAACTCTTCCAAAACCCAGTTGATTTGGTTTGGCACTTCCAAGCAGCTCCAAAAACTTGACTACTCGGTACTCTCTCAAACTTTTCCTCACTTCAACTTTTCGTCTAGTGTTCGAGACCTAGGTGTCACCCTAGATAGTTCTCTAACTTTTACCGAACACATATCCAAGCTTACTCGCTCTTCCTACTTCCAATTAAGGCGGCTGAGGGCTATTCGCAAATCTGTTTCATCTTCGATCTTTACCTCCATTGTCCACGCCTTCGTCTGTTCTCGGATTGCCTATTGTAATTCTGTCCTTGCTGGCCTCCCTAAGGTTCGGCTAGCTCCCCTACAGTCCGTACTCAATGCTGCTGCGAGGCTCATTGCCCGTCTTCCTCGATTCTCACACATATCTACATTCATGGCTGAACAACTTCACTGGCTTCCACTCTCAGCTCGCATACAATTCAAAGTTCTAAGTTTAGTTCTCAAGTCTCAACGAGGCCTTGCTCCGACGTATCTTTGTGATCTCATACTTCGCCCCATTTCGGCCACTTCGCTGCGTCCTCTTAGGTCCTCAGATCGGCTTGACCTCTTTGTTCCTCGCGTCAGGACCGCCATGGCCCAATCCAGATCATTTGCCTGCATAGGTCCCTCCCTATGGAATGGTCTTCTCCCATCCGTTCGCTCTGCCATCCTCTCTGGTAGTCTTTCGTCATCTTTCTCTTGTCTAAAGACCTGCCTTTTCTCTCGGAGTTGAACGCACTGGGAGCGCTTCTGAAAGGCTCTTGCTGCAAGAAGCGCTTTACAAATGGTCAGATACAATACAATACAATGGAGTTGCATTTTGGAAAGATGCTCTGGATTTTGTTTAGAATCGTCTGTATCAGTGTTGTACTGTACTCAAGTGAAATTTGAGCGACTTCTCTGTAAAATCTGTTATTTTTCTGGTTGTCTAGTGGCTCTCCTGTTCGAGTTCTTCATGCGTCAAGTTTCGAGACGAAGTTGCCGCCGACGAGGAATTCAGAACTTCTCTTTGATCTTTCGAACCACAATGAAAGAGAGGATGGTGCTGCAGAAGGTGGTGGTATCACAACTGCATCCGACATCGGTGATGGCCAGCGGTCAACTTCCGAATCTTCCGCTACATCTCATGGTGGCGTGAAGACACGTGGCTCGCAAGACATTCCAAAGGAACTTTTGTCCGGTAAGTGTCAAAGTGCATCTAAGCTGATCTTTTCACTTCTGTAATGTCACCAGTTTTTATGACACACAAAGAAGTTTCTTCACTTTTTATCATTATAATTGCAGATCTATTCATTTAGTGAGCACAAAACAAGGCTTGTACACCTTGGTGATATGTGTTGAGAATGTGCAATGTTTAGGCCATGGGGTAAAAATATGCAGCCAACTACACGTATTTGATGGAGTTTCCTGTATCTGTAAGAAAATGTATAATTACTAACTCCGAATTTGCAAACTAAACTGCAAATGCAGATAAAGTTTCACTTGAGGATAGGCTAAATATTTTCCCTACAATTTTAGTTTCTAAGAGTGTTTATGCATCTGTGTTATAAATTATTTCCTTTCACTTACTAGATGATCAGTTAGTAATTTTCAGTTGTCTATGAGCATTTGCAGTTTGTTTGAGATTTCCATAGAAAATAAAGCTGTTGTTGGCCATCAATATCTTGAAAGTTCAATTAATTTTATATATATTGATGGTTGACCCGGCAGTATGAAATGGCCTCCTTCTTGAGCTGCTTCTTTTTCCTAGATCAATCTATGACACATTCTACAAACACGTGAAACTGTTCTTTTTGGTCAGGCTGGAGTTGGGAGCGCCTCTGAATAGTTTACTTGAAGATATGGCACTACATTAAAAACTTGAATGAATGAATTGCAATAATTGTACCACTTTGAGATGATGACTCTGTACTGCACTGTTTGAAGATGCTGTTGGCTATGATACTGTGTTTTAAGTCTTCAGAATAGAAAAATTAATTCCATTTTTCAGAACTTTCAGATTCCACTAACAACTCCATAAAGGAAGTACCGAAAAGCATGGAGGAGGACAATGCAAGCAAGAAAGACTTGACAGATTCTTCAAAGACTGCGATGGATGTAGCAGCTCTTGGTATGCAAGTCAGTGACGTCCGTGGAGTCAGTGATAAACTTGAAATTTCCTGCCTCGCTTCATCGTTGCCCATCTCTTATGACCCAGAGGTATTAGTGAACCAAAGTTTGGACTATTCTGATCAGATTAAATCCAACAGGGTGGTTGATTATGGGCAAGGATTTGGTTCAGTTCCCGTGGGTGAGTTGCATAAACCAGCTGACCTACACACTGAGCTGGTTCATTTCTCCGAAGGAGGGAGTAAAGTCGGGGAACGTTGTGAAGAACGACAACCAGAACAAGATTTAAAAAATAAAGCAGGTAATATTGATGAAGAGAATTTTTCGTGCGACATAGTTGACGAGAAACGTGATCAGTCAACTCAACTGCAAAAAAATGAACAGGAGGTTCGACAAGGAAAGAGTGACTCTCAAATCAAAGAGGATGAATTTGACCAACTGGTTCAAGAGGTTCGCCAAGGAAAGAGTGACTCTCAAATCAAGGAGGATGAATGTGACCAACTGGTTCAAGAAGAAGAAACACTGGAGCAACAGAAAGGGAAGCATGGTCAAAAAGCCATAGAGGAGGATAAGTGTGACCAGCGGGTTCAAGAAGAAATGCGTGAACAACAGAAAGAAAGGCATGATCACAAGGCCACAGAGGAGGATAAGTGTGACCAGCGGGTTCAAGAAGAAATGCGTGAACAACAGAAAGAAAAGCATGATCATGAAGCAGCTATGGAGCAGAAATTTGACCAACTGATTCAGCTGGATCAAGAGTTTCAACACGGAAAGCATGACTCTCAAGTCCAAGAGGAGAGGTCTAGAAAATCGGTTCAAGAAGAGCAGGACCTTCTGAAAGAAAAACATGATCATGAAGCTCTTGAGGCGAAATTTTACCAACAATCTCACCTGCAGAAACGAAAGCAGGAGGTTGAGCAAGAAAAACGTCATATTGAAAGACAAGAAGTCCGAGAGAAATCGGAGGAAGAAGTTCAAGAAATGATGCATGACCATGAAGTCCAGGTGGAGAAATATGATCTATTGGAGCAAAAAGAAACACATGAGATCGAGGTTCAACAAGAAAAACTTGACTCTGAATTCCAAGTGAAGAAACAGGTTCAGCTGGTTCAACAAAGTCAACTTTGCCATCACGCCCCAGAAGAAAAACATGTTCAACTGGAGAGAGACAAGCAGGTGATTCAACTGGAAAAACATGACCACGAAGTCCAAAAAGAGGAACTTGACCTTGAACTTGACCAACAAGATCAGCCCAGCCAAGTGGTTCAGCATGAACAACATGACCAGTTTATTCAACAAGATAGACATGACCAGGTGGTTCAACAAGGTAAACACGATTATGAAGTCCAGGAGGAGGAGGAGCACAATCAAGAATTCCAACCGAAAAGGAAACATAGCGAAGATGTCTCTGAGGATAAACATGACAAGATGGTTCGTCTGGAAAAAGACAAGCAAGTTGTTCAACATGGAAAGCCGCCTGTAGATGGATTCCAGGAAGAGAAGCATGACGAACTCGTTCGAGAGGGTGGACATGATTACACATTTCAGCAAATGAAACATGACAATAAATTCCTACAGGATCAGGAAAGTCATGAATATCGACAAGAGAAACAAGGCCAACATGTCCAAAGGGAAGAGCATGATCGACTGGTTCAGCCGGAGAAATATGACCAAATGGACCAAAAGGAGAAATGTGACCAAGTGTTTCAGCAAGATAAAGATGACCAAATGGTTGAGCAGGAGAAAGATGACCAAATGGTTGATTGGGAGAAAAATGCCCAGATGGTTCACCAAATGGTTGAAAAGGAGAAAGATGCCCAGATGGTTCGGCAGGAGAAAAATGACCAAATGGTTGAACAGGAGAAAGATGACCGACAGAAAACAGATGACCAAATGGTTCAACAGAGGAAAGATGACCAAATGGTTCAGCAGGAAAGAGATGACCAGGTGGTTCAGCGGGAGAAAGGTGACCGAATGGTTGAACGGGAGAAAGATGACCAAATGGTTCAACAAACGAAAGATGACCAAGTGGTCGAATGCAAGAAAGATGGCCAAATGGTTGGGCAGGAAAGACATGACCAAAACGTTCAACAGTTGGATGAGGAAGTTCAACAAGAGAAACATGTCCGTGAAATGCTGCCAGAGAACTATTGCCAACTGGAGAAAGATATACAAGGGATTCAGCTGGATAGACACGATGAACAGCTTCAGCAGGAGAAATTGGGGCAAGAGATTCAGCAGGAGAAATATAATACTGAACACCTTCAGCAGGAGGTTCAACCTCAGAAATACGACACAGAGATCGAACAAGAGAAGCAACTGCTATTGTTTCGAAAAGAAGAGCATCATGAACAGGAAGAACAGCATCATAAGCAGGAAGAACAGCATCATGAACAGGAAGAACAGCATCATGAACAGGTAGAACAGCATCATGAACAGGAAGAACAGCATCATGAACAGGAAGAACAGCATCATGAACAGGAAGAACAGCATCATGAACAGGAAGAACATGAACAACTAGTTCTACAGGAGAAGCATGAGCAAAAGAAACAATACTCTGAAGTGCAATCTGAAGAGCATGATGGACTGGCTAAATTGGTGAAAAATGTGCTGGTGGTTAAAGATGATCGATTGGACCAAATAGTTGAACAGGAGAAGCAGGAACCCGAAGTACGTAAAGACGTGAAGAAATGTGATCAAGAACGTTGGCACGGCGATGAAATTCAGTATGAAGATGAGGATGAGAAGGTTCATGCGGAGAAGCATGACTGTGAATTCAAGCAAGAGAAATTTTATGGAGGTAGCAAATCGGTTGGATATTTGGCAGATAATGGCCAGCAGCAATCTGCCCAACATGCTAAAGAGGCAAGCAAGTTTGAGAGGAATGAATATGGGGATGATTTTGAGCAGAAAGCAGAAACTGGACCTATCGAATGGACATCCGATACTGAAGACGTTAGAGAGAAAAAGACAATTGAAGATAATAAATCAGATGATGACAGTAAAGAGGAGAAAGTCGTAAAAGATCTGAAAGACGAAGGAGATTTTTACCAGGAGAAATTCGATTTGAACGTTGCACCCGAAGAAACGCTGGGAAATGCTACGCACGAAATATCCAGCGAGGAAGCTGAATACAGAATACATCGTCATGATGTAATGCCACAGGAGACTGTTGTGGACTTGTTGAAGGAGGAGAGATCTGATGGAGATGCTAACAGAGAGAATTATTTTAAAAATACAGAGTATGTCACTTCTATCGGAAACACCGAACTGTTGACATGCGACAAAGCTGGCGTACAGCAACAACGTCTAAAAGGCACCGAAGATGGGAATCTAGAAGGCACCAAAGATGAGAAAAGCCTGGAATTTGCTGTGGTAGAAGATGAAGCTGCTGAAGATGTCAAATACGCTAGAGAAGAAACATTTCTTGATGGTGCAGTAGCCAAATGTTTATCAGAAGAGAAGCATGTGGATCCAGAGAAGGAGGAAAAACTTGAGAAGCAAGTAACGAAACTGCCGGAACATTCTGCAAGTGTGAAAGGCTCTGCTAGTGTTGAAGATGCAGAGAACTCTGATGATGTGAGGGAGGCCAAAATCGTCAAGGCTGTTGGTGAGGAGATGCCATTTTACGACACCAAGGAAGAGAAGAATGGCAGAGTGAAACGAGAGGAAAGACATGAGGTAGATACTCAGGAAAAGAAGTACGACACATTTACGAAAGCAGAGGAATATTCTAAAGAGGTCGATAAACGGAAATATGGAATGGACCCAACAGAAGAGAAATGTGACCAAGACACGGAGGAAAAATATAAAGAAGATATAAAAGAGTTCAAAGATGTCAGTGAGAAACCTGGTAAGGGTAACGAAGGAGAAGAATACTCCATGGATCCTAATGTAAAAGAGTACGGCAAGGATACTGCTGGAAAAAGATACGGGAAAGATCTTGAAGAAGAGAAAGGTGACAAAGAGGTTAAAACGGTCAAAGATAGAGGAGAAAGGTCTTGTAAGAATGTCAGAGAGGAGTATGCCAACGATCAGAAAATTGCAGGAGACAACAAGTTCGACATTGATAGCGGGCAGAATCAGAATCACGCCGAAGGAAAGAATTCTGCTGATCCTGTAAAGGCAGAGAAACACCTGAAAACTGCTGACGAACAGCAGCGTTACATGCCAGAAAATTTCATGGGAGGCATCAAAGGAGACAGATGCGAGGAAAACTACGTCAAGGAAAGACTATGTGCTGATTTGGAGAAAAATCTCGAAGAAGGAGTGGAGAAGTGCGATGAAAATGCCCCAGGTGAAAAATACGATGAAGATGTTCCGTCCGATACGCGCACGAAAGACTTTAAAAATGGAAGAGTTTACGAAGAACTGCAGATTTCCGCAAAGGATGAGGAAGACAACGATGACGCAGATAAATACAAATCAAGTGAGAAGTATGACACTGAGGTGCAGGAAAAATACGACTCTGAATCGAAAGAGAAATGCAGTACGGAGTTAACGAAGAAATATGACTTAGATGCGAAAGAAGACACCGATTCCAGTAGAGGAATGGTACATGGCACGCTCGGTGCGCAGTCGAGCGACGTGTGTTATGAAGAATCAACGGAGAAATATTGTCAGGAATCGGCGGAGCTGTACGATCTGGAATCACCCGAAAAGTATGACCGGGAATCAACAGAGAAATACGACAAAACAATGACCACCGAGAACAATGATTGGCGGTCGATGGGAAGCTATGGCAAGGAATCGATGGAGACGTGTGACCAGGAACCGTCGTCGACTGAGGTATCGAAAGATAAATTCGAACAGTGGTATGATCGGGAATCGACTTGGAAACCTGATAAGGAAATGCAGGAGAAATCCAATAAAAAACTAAAGACAAGTTCTTATTCGCAACTGAATGAAGATTATGACGTGAAAGTAGGCGAAAAACGTGAATCAAGGGATGAACGTGATGAGGAATCGAACGAGAAAAAATATTATACGAACCTAGAAGAGAAAGTTGACACGGAACAGCTTCATGCAGATGATAGACTTTATGAAGTGGAGGAGTTGAAAAACAATGGAATGACGATGCTTTGTATGGGTGATTCTAAAGACAATAGATATGCCCATGATTCCGGGGAACAAGAATTAGCCCGAAAGGAGTTGTTTTCGAACAACCCACAAACCTCAAAAGGAGCAACGCCCACAGTTGAATCTTCTGCGTTAGAAGCTTCCTCAAGTTCCACTTCAGATGAGGTTCAGAAGTCATATGTTCAAAAATTAGAGGACATCATGGCAAGGCACAGCAGAAGAACTAGCGCACAAAGAGCAGAGTTTGTTAGAGGAGATGATGGTAGAAAGTCGAGTGATGATCTAGTAGGTGATGATAGAGAGGCCGATGACTATTCTGAAGAGAATAGCAACAGTAGAAACAATGATTCAAATATGTGTATCACGACAGAGGATTTCAGAGAGATAGGAGATACGACTGCAGGTGCCCAGAACGAAGGCTATGTCACAACTGATGATTCCAAAACATCAAAGGTTGCAGCTGATGACTCCCAGAGCAGGGATGAAGCTAAAACGAATGCTTCTGAGCTAATGGAACAAGGTGTAACTACTGAAACTTCCTGTAGGCCTAAAGTTAAGGATGAAACTACGACTGAAGATTTTCATAGAATTGAAGAAGTTACTGAAGATTTCCAGAAGGTGAACGATAGATTTATAGTTGAGCATTCCAAGGAGATGACGGAACCTGTGATTGAACATTGCCAGAAGTCCAAGGAAGTTGCAGCCGTTGATTCTCAGAATGAACCTGTGCTTGAGCCGAATCAGAAATCTAAGGTTGTTGTAGCCGAAGATTCCCTGAAGGAACCTGTAGCTGAGCTTCATCAAACGTCTACGGAACGTGAAGCTGAAGATTCTCAGATGATTATGGAACCTGTGATTGATGGTCATCATCTGAAGTCTATGGAAGCCGTAGCCGAGGAATCTCAGAAGATGAAGGAACCTGTGATAGAGCACGACCAGACATCTATGGAAGTTGAAACTGAGCATTCTCAGAAGATGAAGGAACCTCCTGTGATTGAACATCACAAGAAGTCTGTGGAAGTTGAAACAGAGCATTCTCAGAAGATGAAGGAACCTCCTGTGGCTGAACATCACCAGACATCTATGGTAGTTGAAACTGAGCATTCTCAGAAGATGAAGGAACCTCCTGTGGCTGAACATCACCAGAAGTCTGTGGAAGTTGAAACTGAGCATTCTCAGAAGATGAAGGAACCTCCTGTGGTTGAACATCACCAGACATCTATGGTAGTTGAAACTGAGCATTCTCAGAAGATGAAGGAACCTCCTGTGGTTGAACATCACCAGAAGTCTGTGGAAGTTGAAGCTGAGCATTCTCAGAAGATGAAGGAACCTCCTGTGGCTGAATATCACCAGACATCTATGGAGGTTGAAGCTGAGCATTTCCAGAAATTGAAGGAACCTCCTGTGGTTGAACGTCACCAGACATCTATGGAGGTTGAAACCGAGCATTCTCAGAAGATGAAGGAACCTCCTGTGATTGAACATCACCAGAAATCTATGGAGGTTGAAACCGAGCATTCTCAGAAGATGAAGGAACTTCCTTTGGTTGAACATCACCAGACATCTATGGAGGTTGAAACTGAGCATTCTCAGAAGACAAAGGAACCTCTTGTGGTTGAACATCATCAGACATTTATAGAAGTTGGAACTGAGCATTCTCAGAAGATGAAGGAACCTCCTGTGGTTGAACATCACCAGACATCTATGGAAGTTGAAACCGAGCATTCTCAGAAGATGAAGGAACCTCCTGTGGTTGAACATCACCAGGCATCTATGGAGGTTGAAACCAAGCATTCTCAGAAGATGAAGGAACCTCTTGTGGTTGAACATCACCAGACATCTATGGAAGTTGAAACAGAGCATTCTCAGAAGATGAAGGAACCTCCTGTGGTTGAACATCACCAGACATCTATGGAGGTTGAAACTGAGCATTCTCAGAAGACAAAGGAACCTCTTGTGGTTGAACATCATCAGACATTTATAGAAGTTGGAACTGAGCATTCTCAGAAGATGAAGGAACCTCCTGTGGTTGAACATCACCAGACATCTACGGAAGTTGAAACCGAGCATTCTCAGAAGATGAAGGAACCTCCTGTGGTTGAACATCACCAGGCATCTATGGAGGTTGAAACCAAGCATTCTCAGAAGATGAAGGAACCTCTTGTGGTTGAACATCACCAGACATCTATGGAAGTTGAAACAGAGCATTCTCAGAAGATGAAGGAACCTCCTGTGGTTGAACATCACCAGACATCTATGGAAGTTGAAACTGAGCATTCTCAGAAGATGAAGGAACCTCTTGTGATTGAACATCAGCAGACGACATCCATGGAACTTGTAGCTGTGGATTCTCAGAAAACTGTGATTGAACAAAACCATAAGGAAGTTGTAGTTGAGGATTCTTCTCAGACTTCTGGCCAGACTGTGGACCCAGATTCTCAGAAGATGGAGGAACTTGTGATGGAGCCTCACCAGAAGTCTGTGGAAGTCGTAGCTGAGACGATGAAGAAATGTGTGTTTGAACATCATCAGAGATCCGTGGAAGTTGAAGCTGAGCATTCTTGGAGGAAGGATGAAGCAGCGGCTGATTATTCCCCAAAAATGAAGGAACCTGTAACGGAGGATTGCAAAAGTCAGAAGTCAAAGGAAGCTGTAATTGAGAATGCTCAGAAGTCAGACGAAGGAATTCGAGAAACCGAGGCATCAAATGAAACTTTTGCACAGGTTCTTTCAAGAGTAGAGGACGTTGATTTTCCTAAGGCCAAGGAGATTGTAACTGAAGATTATCCACAGTCAAGGGAAGTTGAATTAGTCATCGAGGATATAAAGATGTCTCAGCGATTTTCCTTAGAGGAATCTGAGAAGCCAAAAGAGGTTCTACCAAAGGGTTTTATGTGTGAAGCAGCTAGTTTTGAGGAAGCACACAAAACTACAGAAAAGCACACCGACGATGCTATTGTGCAAAAAGAAATTACGAAGATTTCTCAAGCTTTTACTGGCTCTGAAACTAACCAGCCTGACTACTGTAAATCTACTCCAACAGAAGTCGATGAAACTGGTAATTCGAAATCAATGGAAGCTGGAGAAAATGTTTGTGATTTATTACTTGGTGATGCTATCCGTACCATTTCCTCGCCGCCCTCCGCTGGTATAATCAGGGGAGAGTCAACGGCATCTTCAGCGGATACATTGCAGAGTGAGCTTTCTGCAGATGACAAGATCAACGAAATATTCGAGGGAGAAGAGACGGTGGAGATCTACGAAGAGATCGAGATCCGACAGGAGACGCTAGTGACGAGGAACCACAGCCGAAACCTTTCCGTCACGCTGGAAAATGTGATAACGGAGGAGAAGCTGGAGATAACTTACACATCGCCCGACGAGAAACCAGAGGCATTCTTGAGTTCGTTTGGGGAAACGGAAAAGACAGGAAGTGTTCCTACTCAGTCTGAGGGTGGTTTCAGTCAAGATAATGTCGGTGGCATTGGCTTAGATGGTAGCAGCTCGGATAGGGCTACAGCAGAGCAGCAAGGAGAGGTGGAGCAGATGGAGTCAGGTGATGTTTCTGCTGATGAGGGTGAGAGTGGTAGCATTAGAAGTGATTCTTCTTTTTCTAGTTACCATGGTGGTATTTGTCTGGGGTTTAAGGCACAAGACTCAGATGTTCATGGTGCTGTCAATGTATTCGAAAATGTCAAGAACACTGTTTTATTAGCGGAGGAACATCCTCAAGGCAATGCTGACTATAAAGGTCCAGTTGAGTTGCAAAGAACTCACTACCAAGATATGTCTGTTTCTAAGAATAGCTTCGAGGTTGCCTCTGGTTTAAGCAGGGAAGCTGAAGGCTTGGATTCTCCTGGGTTCAGTGAAACAAAGGTCAGCAAAGATCATCATTTTAGTGAATCCATTCAAAGCGATCGTCAGCAAGCAGACTGCGACTTTTCGTCGAGTGATGTTGAAGAAAGTGGTGAGCAGAAGAGAATTCAGGCGTTGCCACTCAACGTAGATGGGTCCACAGAAAAGCATTATGATACAGCCTCTGAAGATAGTGGCTCCCCAAGCAAACTTGGGGCTCGCAGTCAAGATAAACAACTTGGATATGAGATGGTGGAATTACAACCAGCTCAGAGCAGTGCTGATATAGGAACTTTGCCGTGTGATGAAAATTTAACACAGTCGGGTGTTTTGAGTGCTGTTCCAAATACCGCAGAGGTGTTTCAGAGAGCGGTGGAAGATTTGGAGCAGTCAAAGTGCCTGGATGGGCTACAACTGGTTGAGACTTTGGAGGCTACAGAGGAAGTATTGTCTGAGCAAACAGGTAAAGATCACGAGCCAGACTGGGGAAAGATTATGGAAACAACCACTTATGGGAGAAGTACCGATTTGGAAGGACGAAAAAGTTGTGAGTACATCCAATGTTTACCATCCGCACTTTCATCCGTAGAACCAGAAGAAGTTGTGGCAGAACGATTGTTTGACGAAAGAATATTGAAGAACGCAACATTGACGCAGAAAGATGAAGACATTGCCATCAAGAAGGTCCTGCAATCGGCGGAAGATCTGGGCTCTTCCGCTTATCAAGGATACGAAAAAGAAAAGCCGGTATACGAGGATTCAAAGAGTGATGAGGCCATACGGATGGTGTTGATGGACGAGAGCAGAGTGAGGAGCAGCCGACATCGAACGAGCAGCAGGCAGAGTGATGACGCTTTCGAGATACTGTCCCTGGATTCCGTCGGTTCCAGCGGAGTCCTTTCCCTGAAAGAGACGCACTGCATCGGATCCTTCCAGGCGGAAAAGCCTCCGAACATTCCTCTGACGGCTTTCTCCGCGGAGAACCTGTCGCAGCCGGCCGACATTTTCCACAGCATGCTTCACGAGCAGCCGAGCCACGAGAGACGAGCGAAGGTCTCGAGCACTGCCGAGTCGAGCAGAGACGAGTACGAAGCGGACTCAAGGAGGTCAGAGTCGTCCAACCCATCGAAGCAAGAGTTCGTTCCGGTGTACGCCATCAGCGGCAGCGAGTCCTACAAGTGGAGCGGTGGGCAACCGCACACTGTAAGTCGTATCAAAGACTCCCATGGTAGAGACCTCGAGAATCTGGATGCTGGCGCCACCTTCCGAAGCCTCGGTTTCTTCGACGGGTCCGAGAAGACATCGGACATCAGCGCCAGCCCGAAAAGTTTCGAGCGGTCGAAGTCTAATTCTGGTGCTGGATTTACGAAAACATCTACCGACGATGCTGCGGCTGCCTCGGAAGGAAACCTCACTTCCGAGCTTCGTCTATCGAAAGGCGTAGACAAACCAGCGACATATCTATCCGAGTAGCGAAGCGTGCAGTGGTAGGCGCTGGGGTCTGCTTGGGTCGTCGTCGTCATTGTGCTCGCCTTCTAGTCGTTTGTGCGTGTACTTTTCTGGTCATATGTGACGCCGGGGCTCGAGACCCACCACTTCGTCAGATATTGCGCTAGAAGCTGAAATAGGCGAGAGGGATCAAGAATGTAGAATATTCTTCAATTCAGTAGATGGCTATGATTAATTTGCAAATTAGCAAACCGATTTTTGTTCTGTTTGCGTTATTTGATTCAGAATATATTCCTTTCTTGCCCATAAAAATTACAGAATAATCCACTAGTGGTTTCTGATTACTATGATGACATGAATATTAAGAAACTTCTTATTCGATTTTCTCGCTCTAACTAATGAAAGAATCAAAAACGAATATAATTTCAGTTGGAAAATGGATATTTCGTTCCATAAAAATTGTTTAAAGCAGAGCCATTGTAGTATTATGACTGAATAAGAAGAAGGTCAGAACTCGAAAAGTGGCGAGTTTTGAGCCCCTCTGTCACATCTATCAGTGTTCATGTTGATATAATTCTGAATGTTCAGCTGAAGTTTGTTGTCCGTGTGATGATGTGCTTTGTTGTTTCATGTGCTTTAGTCTAACCCAGCGGTTCTCAACCTTTTGAGGCTCACAGACCACTTACAAATTTTGAGTATCGGTCACGGACCACCACTGAAATTTTGTACCGCCACTGAAATTTTGTACCGCCACTGAAATTTTGTACCGCTGGTGCACTATTGTAATTGTGCAACCCTAGGCAACACTATATAATATAATTATATTATATATGTATGCTCATAAATTTGTAAATTTATAAATTTGTCATAAATCATAATATTATATGTTTCATGTAGCCACTGAAATGAAGAAAGATTGAAGAATTTACTAAATTTATCTGTTTCTATGTTTTTAATTAAGAAACATAAATTTCGGAACTTGTTTGCGGATCACCACGCAGATGGCCTGCAGATCCCCCTGGTTGAGAACCGATGTTCTAACCAGTTTGAATGTGATTGTTAATTTTTATTTGGCTCTTTAGAACAATATCTCAAAGAGCTCAAGAGATTGAGCATATTACCCAGGGTGAGAATTGCCGGGGGGGTTGGGGGGTTTCGACCCCCCCAGTCTTTCTTAGAGCCCCATGTGAAAGTATGTTTTTTACACCCCAATTCCAAGTGGATAATGGTCCAACCCCCCCAGTTATTTTTCCACAATTCTCACACTGATATTACCGATCCGTGTCGCACAATCTTTAGACTTTCTTCCTGATGTTATGCTTTCTAGATGTCCTTATAGCTTATTCTTGACAGGCTTATAGATGTACTGCTACTTGGCCATTTCTATGAAACCGTTTGTTAGCATGTAGCAAAATAGTGACTGCGTTGTAACCCAACCCAAGTAGTATCTCAGATTTAAAGAGAGTGCTGTTGGTAATTGGCAGTTCTTCACAGGGATTTCCCTACTCGTGAAACTCTCTCTTGCAAGAAAGCTATTGCATTTATTGTTAGTTTTACTGTTATTATTCTCTCACTCTTTCTCTCTGTCTGTCCGTCTCTGTATCTCTCTCTTTCTCTCTGTCTGTCTCTTTCTCTCTCAGTGTGTGTGTCTCTCTCTCTCCGGTTCTTTTCAGAACATTGGTTGACAAGATTCCTCCACTCCGTGAGGTTGTTATTATTATCATTGTATTCTGTATTGTTATTAATTATAATGATTTTATTAGCAGTAGAGTAGCAGCAGTACCAGTCTGTTATTATGTTGCTGCCAGCATCATCATGTGCTTTATTCATGATGCCATAACTTGCTTCAAAAACTTTTCTGGTTATTAGTACAATGTGGCTGTGAAACGTTTTGCTTACTAACTGCAACTCTCCTGCATGTAGATCATTACAAGTGACCTAATCTTTATATTAGATATGCCTGTGCTTTGAGACAGCTGTTTGGTGTTTGCAGTTTTTGTGTGTGTGTGCCCCAATATGTACATGTAGGGTGACCACATGTCCCAGATTGTCCATGACAGTCCCAGATTGTGCAGGACAGAATAGGAATTGATAAAATAATGTCCCGCATCCCAGACTGCACTTTCTGAGACAATGAAATCTATAGCAGTGCACTCCACCAATGAGCCCAGCTCCTAATTGAATTTGAATTAAATTGGAAGCACTGATCTTTTAGGGAAAACCGTACAACCCTTTTGACTCAACGCACTGCTCATGAATAAGCTGGTGCCCTGCGCTTGGCTTTCGAGTGATGTTTTAGAAATTTGGAGATTACGATTGTGAGTATAACGGTGTTCCGGAAAGGCAGAAAATGGAATGTTGTCACCCTACCCATATGATTTTCTGCGCTTTCTTGATTTGCGTAACGGATGTCTTATGTTGCTGAGTGTGTGTGTTGTGCGCTAGAGTATCATGACGTGGCTGTGATTTTAACTGAGTTGCAGTTGAATGTTGTAGAGAAACCCTTGTGCTTCCATTCCCTTACATGGATGTATTTTATAATAAGTGTTCACTTGTTGTTGTCGCAATTGAATGGTTCCTTTCCCTTTAGATGAATATTTTTATATTTATAAAGCATGAATTTCATATAGGTCATTCTTACTTGTGCTGTTTCCTTTTAATGTGAGGTAGAACAGGTTCTTTGGAATTTTGAAAAAGTTAGTGTTAATTATTGTTCTCGAAATCATTATTTATTTATTGCTGTGGGAAGGAACTTTGAATTGAAGCGGTGGATGGATTGCCACAGAGGCCTGAGAGGGAAAATGGCAGCACCTACTATTCAGAAGAGATGTCATCGAAGGGGAAAAACAGTAACTCCACCACTGGTTGCACTCTGTCAGTGCCAGTCCCAAACCTGGATAAAGGAGGAGGGCATTGCTAATGGTCTTTGTTACCACACAGTGACGTTAAACTGCAAATACACCCACACACATATATTGAAGTGAACAGCTTTGAAAACATGCACGCAGACAAACAGACAGACAGACACCTTGGAGATAAGCCAAGATGTTTTGTCTGTCTGTCTGTGTGTGTGTGTGTGTGTCTGTCTGTCTGTCTGTCTGTCTGTCTGCCTATCTGTCTGTCTGTCTGTCTGTCTGTCTGTTTCATTTACTTTCAGTAGATAAGGAAGTAGATTGATTCCATCATGAATGAAATGAATATAGCTTTTCGATAGTTGCACATCTGTATAATTGTGTTTGTTATTGTAGTAAACATCAGTTCTGCTATCCTCATTCTGCTGCTGTTTCTCGTCTGTTGTAGACTTGATATTGTGATGCTGCATAGCTCTGTATTCCTGCCTCAACCCCTCGCAAAACACCATCCTGCCGTGCCACCTACCGATCAGCGTATCTACTGGATTCTCGTTGCCATGGTGACCTTTGTTTACTGTGAAGACTTGGCCGACGTACATTCAGCTATTGTCCACACTGATGCCAATTCAAGGGAACTATGGAAACGAGAACAATCGAACAATCCTTTCAAACAATGGGCTTTCATCCTGTAGCCATAGCAACACACCACTACGCCTGGCAACCATTGCTGTGCACTACCGCTTTGAGGACTCCTATTTTCCACGAACCACCACATTCCCCCGTGCCGGTGCCCATGATTATTATCCGGATGCTATGGTGACGATGTGATTGCCATTTTCGTTTCCTTGGCAACGAGATGACGTCATCTTACTATTACCATAGCAACAGGCTTGCTCGTTGTGTTAGGCAGACTACCTATCGCCAGTCTAGCCGTTGTCATCGTCATTGTTGCAGTTGATTTACGCCTAGTTGCTCGGCTCCTGTGTTTAACGTTTCTAGTCTTTAAAAAAACATGACACAAACTTCTTTTAGGGTATAATAACCAGGTAGCCATGCACACAGCTGTAGCAAGTCGCTTCTCAGTTGTTGCCAGAAATTTTCTTTCATAATTTGCACTTTATTTTTAATTTAATACTTGCACACGCATTGATGATTTACCATTGATTTTACTTCAGACCCGATAATTAGGATCAATTAATTTTTCTTATTTTATCCTATTTTCAATTAAACTATCAGTGAAATTAATTAATTGGGTTGAGCTGTGTTCGTGCTTTGTGAATTATCTGCAGGGTCTGGCAGTGATTTGTTGAGGAATTTTTGTGTCGAAAATTTTTTTGTGCGAGGCGTGTATTGTGCGATGGTCAAGGAGTTGCAGTTGGAGAAATATTTTTAAAAATCATTATTGACATATAAATAAGAGCCTTTTAGCTTACTATGTGATTGAGTTTACATGTTTTTGTCTGTGATTTTTAAGTGATATTTTACACTGACTTCGTTTTTTTCAAATATCGAACGGATAAAGATGGTTATTTATAAGTAATGGCTATTTAATAATACGGACATTATTAGGTAATCATTTTTGATTATGTTGTGCGATTATTCAACCTACTGTTATTCACTATTAGTTACTAAATATTAGCAATGAGATATTTATTTCTCACAATTATATGATTTCAGCCAATTAAAATTATAATAATAATAAAAGATTTGTGTGTTACTTATACAGCTTTATAGATGATAGAAAATGTGCTTGCATAACATACTTACGGTTATTTTTCATATTTACATAATTATGTATTAAGTACAAATTTGACTGGGGTCAAAACTTAGGCTTTCGTTACTCAGCATAGATTTATAGTTTATGTTGGTTTTACACTGTCTTAGTTGTTTGGTCAACTATTGTCCCATAGATATTTAAACAAGTAAATTTTTAAAAATTGATAATTAGAACTGCTTTCGCCGAGGATACTGACTATGACCGGCCTTCACAGCTCCTCTCTTTTGCAAACAGACTTATCTCCAGTCAACTCTGAAAGCAACCCCTCTGAGGTGATGCAGTGCCAGGGCTTTTTTTAGCAAGCAGTTGTACACAAAATCTGCAGTTGTAGAAGTATTCATACAGTTAAAACTAGCAAAAAAGGGCTACGGTCATCCGATTGGAAGTAATTTACCATGGATGATGGGAAAGGAAAGAAGGAGATGTGCAGTTCTAAAAATTCCTTAAAATAGCTATGTGCAGTGCTCATCGATAAATTGGTGCCTTGCACATAGTTTTTTAAGCACCACCTCCGACTGGTTTTGCATCAAAATCTATGATTTTATTTTGTCATTATAGTCATAGTTATAATCGTAAGCTTGAGATTTCTACAGCACTTAAAATCTATACATCGCGAAAGTGGCTTAATATAGGCATCCCATCAAAAACAAAAATCAGTCAGACTTGGACACAGCGTCGAAAAACCAGAGTCAGCCAGGCTTTGAGGAGTGGCCCTTTAAAATTATGATGTTAATACGATTTTAGATCGCAGTGTTTGTTGGTGCTGTGGTCAGCAATGGCGGCGATGACCATGGACTGAATGTAATGTATAGTCCTAATTTAATTTGTGGCGCACGGTGGTGTAGTGGGTATGTTCGTTGCCTTGCAGCCGGAGGTTTGTGCAGTTTCGAATCCACCTCAAGCCACCTTGTAGGGACCTTGGGCAAGTCCTTCACTCGCAATTGCTCGGCGCTTTGGCGTGAAACTCAGATTCAGTGTCCGCGCTGTATTCGGGAGCGCTTCTGAATAGCTTCTTTAAGGGGCACTAGAGCAAGATAGTGCCCATGCATATATACATCTTTTATTTCTCAGCGCCCACAAAGTCACGTCAGGGAGACCTGCTTATTCACAGGACTGCAGATTTGGGTAATGTAAAGCTTAAAATTTATCAGCTCCACAAGAAATCCGCGTCAGAGAGAGCAGCACTACCAGTGTTTAATCTAGTACCCGCTCTGCTTTGGAGTAAGGGGGCATTCAGGTTGGGGGCGGCATAGGCGTATGAGGCGGGGGTCCAGAGGGGGCAAATGCCCCCCAAATTTCGGGCAAATGTGTTTTTCGGGCAAAACAGGAGCGGGCGGAAAACATTTTTGTGACAATTTTTTGGGCAAACAGGTATGGGAGGATTTTTCGGGCGCACAGAGGTAAAAGAGCAAATAAATTTTGTGCGGATGACTAAAAAAAAGGTCGTCAGATTTTCAGACGAGGAAATCGGAAAAGTTTGGACTGATGAAAGAAATTGTGATAAACGTTTTTCGGGCAAAAGTCAAAGTTTTGCCCCTCCCCCCTACTGCCGAAATGTCCCCTACGCCTATGGGGGCGGGGAAATGACCGCGGACGGCATCCGCTAAGCCAGACACAGACGACATACGTCTTCTTTCACCCGTCATTTTTTTCTTACGACGTTTTCTGTTTTTAATTTTTCTGTGAAAATTTCCTATGACTTCTGTAGGCTACTTCAAACTCTGATGACCTTTTCTAGTGCATAATGCTGCGCCCGGTGTGCCGTTGACACGAAACGGAGTATCCCCCCTGAAAGCTCTACGGGGGATGAATTAATCTATCCCCCCGGATGGAATTAACCGGTCTATGCTATCCGGGGGGATAAACCATTCTATCCCCTTTTTTGAAAAATGCGCATAATAAATTTTTTTATGCTGTAATCAAAATTTAAAGTGACTCTAACTGTTTTAAGTGTCCTAAGCAATGCTCAGATAAAGGCAACTCGAATTTATTTAGTGACTCTGACTGTTCTTAAGTGTTTTAAATGTTTTAAGTGCTCTAAAAACAGGGCAAAACAAATTATCTAGTAGGAATAAACATACCTAGCTGTTAGTGTCATTGTTCAAAACAAAGCAGATGAAAATTAATTTGCAAAAAAATACACGTGGAAGCGGTTTTTTCGACTTTTTTAATTTGGGGGGATACAATTAATACGGGGTATACTCTATTTTGTGACACCGTCACAATATATTATTATCCCCAGGGTCGATTTTAACATAGGTCCATTCGGTGCGATGCACCGAATGGACCCGAGTCCTGAGACGAGCTTTATTGCCACTTCCTAAAATGTCGGATGCTAAATGGATCTCAATCTCACTTGAAATCGAGGTAAGATAAGCAGGTGTAAAAGACAGTTTTAAAGAGTTTTAAATTGCTGTCACGAGTTGTTCTGTTCTTTAAACTCTGATGACCTTTTCTAGTGCAGAGTTTAAAGAACAGAAGTCACAGAAAGAAAATCGAAGCGTTTGAATTGTGGGCATGGAGAAGAATGGAGAAGATCAGCTGGACGGAACACAAAACAAACGAGGAAGTTCTGGAAAGGTTTGGAGAGGAAAGAACAATGATAAAAACAATCAGAGAAAGACAAAAGAAATGGATAGGCTAGCTAGGGCATACGCTAAGAGGAGACAACCTGGTCAAATTGGTGATAGAAGGAAAAATGGAGGGGAAAAGAACAAGAGGAAGACCACGACAGATGATGATGGACACGATGATGACGAGGATTGGTTACCAGACTAAAAGAGAAGGCCCAGCGGAGTGAAGAGTGGCGCGACATTGGACAGCCGAACCTGCCTAGCGGCAGAGAACCAGAAGAAGAAGAGTCGTTCTACCGTGCGATATTGCATAAATAATCATGCTGCACAAGGTAGGGGCTATTGGCCCGAAATCGCTGCTCAACCGGCACGAGCCCCTGTGGTAGTTTTTTGCACCGACGTTCGCAGAACCTTAAAAACGGCTCTGATTATCCTGAGGGCTAGTT
Organism: Lumbricus terrestris; assembly: GCA_949752735.1. Classification (NCBI taxonomy): domain Eukaryota; kingdom Metazoa; phylum Annelida; class Clitellata; order Crassiclitellata; family Lumbricidae; genus Lumbricus; species Lumbricus terrestris. Next base: position 33,712,938 of record OX457048.1, on the reverse strand, counting down.
TTACATAATACAGAGCTGTCGAATTTTCTGGACGGGGTACGCTACTTGTATAATTTCTCTGGGGGAATGGTAGCCTACATATATTATAGGATCACATGTAACAACACCTCGAATTTTTCTGGGAGGGATGTCATTCCGGGGGGGGCGACAACCCCACCCAGAGACGTCTAGATTAAACACAGCAACACTACACGGACGCTACATCATGAGAACATGTGTGCAGTAGCAATTGCACAGCGGTGATTTCGCTTTGGCATATGTCGGCTTAAGTTAACGATTGACCGTTGATCTCCCAGGGGTGCCATTAGCCGTCAGCGATGACTCAGACGGGAGAGGGGTGGCTGGAAGAACGCAGGACACTCGACAGTCTATCCCTCCCAGGCTGCTCCACCTCCCCAGACTGCCTTCCCAGTCTGCTTGGAGCGACGCGCGTGGCGTCAGCACCACAAGAAGTCCGTGAAAGAATGAGCAACAAGCCAGAGGTCTTCTGTCTGTCTGTCTCTCTGGGTGTGTGCATGTGTCTGTCTGTCTATTTGTGTCTGTGTGTCTATAGTTGTGTCTGTCTGTGTATCTGTCTGTGTCTGTGTGTCTGTCTGAAGCCTTATGAGCCTATGTATGCATGTGCACTTGCTCTAGTGCCCTTTAAAGAATCTATCCAGAAGCGCTCCCGAATACAGCGCGGACACTGAATCTCAGTCTCTTTGTGTCTGTGTGTGTGTCTGTCTGTGTGTGTCTGCCTGTGTGTGTGCCTGTCTGTCTGCCTGCCTGTATGTCTGTCCGTCTATGAAATGGTTGACGCGCTGGTTTGTAAAACCAGGGACCAATTATAATTGTTGAAATCCAAGCCACGAGATCGAGAGGAATGTGATGTTTCATTTCTATTGCATGCCCCTAGCCAGCTGTGACGGCGCCAGATCTTTTTTGCAGGCAGGATACAATAGTCTTACAAGTAAAAATCAAGAGACGATTTATGTCGCAAATAAATTAAATTCCCGACAGGCAAAAAATTCTGGCAGCCTCCTGGCTATAGGTAGCAACAAGGGCAAAGCTTTTTACAAGGTATCTGCAATCTGCATGCCCTGCTGTAGGACCGCCACTGCCAGCCAAAGCCGCTGGGGCACGCAGGACCCTAGGCCAACAGGCCTAGGCTGCATCAGCGCTGGTATTGCTTTTGTTCTGTCACAAAGGTTTGTCCCGGTGCTACAATAAGTCACAAACTCTGCTGATTTAGTTCTTGAAAGAGCTGGAGCATTTATAATTCATTCAACCCCCAGAATTTTTTTTAAAAGATAAACAGGTTGACCTAAAGGGCCTCCATGATTGACGTCCCTATTTTGGGCACATAAAATAGCGCCCCACATCCCTAGTAGGCTCTAATAATTTAAAGTATTAAGTAGGCCTACTAAACATTTCACTGCTACACAGCGTCACACAAGTCTAACCCTAACCCATACGAACGTTGTGTAGGCTATGCGGCTATGCCTACTCGCAAACTCCGAACTTCTACAGCGCCCACAAAAGCGAAACCGCGGAAACAAGCCTATTCACATGCGCTCAATCAAAACAAACTCGATAGGCAGGGCCGCAGAGGTCAAGAGCCGGTGTGGCATGAAATGTTGTCCGGCATGAAATTGTGTCCGGAAAGCGTTGTCATTGGTTCATGTGACCGATGACATCAGATAGCAACTGTCAAGCTAAAGCATCATGAAATCTTGTCCGGGAAAGACACAAAATATTCAAGATAATTACACGACGTACTGAGGCCATCTATAATAATATTAGACAGATAATAGTATAAAAAATATAGATCAATGATTAAGATAGGCTACGAAGTGTAATTATGTAGGCCTATGATTTCCGTTACTACCAAAAAATTATGTTTTAAGTACTTAAAGTATGATAGCAAACGGAAGCAATTTGCTGCGCTTTCGGAATATTTTTCCTTTTAGACGAAGTTATGAAATTAATGGTCTATTACAGTCAGATAAAATCGAATCTATTGTCTATAGTAGACATATAAGTTTACATTTACTAACAGCGTCAATATTTGTCAACAGCGTAAGCCAACAAGTCGGCTAGAGTGAACCTAAAGTAAACGTGTATATGCCTGTCATGACAAGGAGAATTGAAAGTAGTGAACTACGTACGTATATATTGATTCCGCTACATTATAGGCCTACATATCTTTAATTGCATTGGGTATTATTATAATCTCGTTGCTATTTTTATTATTCAACCAATCAATCAATCACAAATTTATATAGCGCCCCTTCAAGATTGAGGCGCTCCCTACCCAGGCCTGGTCAAAAAGAAAACTCTTGAGAAGACGATAAAAGAGCCAGCAGAGTCACGGGGAAGTGAACGGAGAGCCGCAGGGAGGCCATTCCAGATAGCTGGACCAACCACGGAAAATGTTCTTCGCTGCATAGTAGCGGTACGACAAAAAGGGACAAGGTAATTACCGAAGGGCAGCTGACCGCAGCGAACTACGGCCCAGAGAAACGGAATACGAGTTTGAATGCGAATATGCCGCAGGGTTTCTGGGCGTTGGACTGTTTACTTTTTCTATTTTCAGAAACGGAGACTGAAGTAAAAAAAAAGCTCACACAGGTAGGATGGAGCTTGAACCTGGATGCAGCGCCATCAGGGCAAATTGTGCTATGTAAAAACTAAGCATCTTCCAATAATGACCGCTATGTAACGGGAAAATAAACAGACCAAAACCTAACGCTGCTAACTCCGCTGAGGTATTTGTGTTGGCCAAAAGTCCTTTTGCTTTGTCTCGATGACTGGAGTAGACAAGAAAAGATAGATATGAATAAATGAAAGCCTAAATTTCGTATCTGTGTGCAACTCTAAGACTTGTTTACATACGTCTTAACATATCGCCCGTTCGCCCCGTTCCACGATGGGAATTTCCTTCTAAAAATAGAACTAGCGCCATCGTGACCCCGACTACAAGATGCGCGCATTAAAACCATGATTCCAATGCTCACACCATTGTTTTCTCATCTGCTTCAACAAACATTATTTCGCATATCTTATTCATATTACGTTGAGACGAAACTCCAACGCGGACAATATCTCCCGTTTGTAATAGTAAATACTGTTTTCCACAACGAAAGTGGCCGGACCCGGACAAGATTTCATGCCGGACAAGATTTCATACGTATGCCGCATGAAATACTGTCTTGACAACGGAAGTGGGCGGAGCCGGACAATATTTCATGCCGGACATAATTTCATGCCACACCGGCAGGCAGTCATTCATTGGCGGTCCTTAATAACACAGACCTCGAAACTACAGTCAAAATTGGCCTGATACAATCAAGGCTGCTCATAAAAAATCGTGTAGTTAGTTTCGTCTTTCAAAGCCATCTGCCAGGATCCACGCTTGAGCCCCGCGGAAGTATTTCCGGCTCCAGCAATTGAAGTGTCGGTCTGTTTTTTTGCTGTCTATTGTGTAGGATCACCCATAATTTATTAGCCCATCACATGCACGAGCCTGCGTCGTTATCACCCCAGCAGGATCACGCCACTTACAATCGTTTCCGCCGATGACGATTGAAAAAAAATCCGACTGTTGACCGATGAAAACCGTCTTAGTCCAGTCAATTAAGTCTTAAACCCGCTCATTTACTATGGCAGGCAAATTTTTGCACGAAAAGTTTCTAAATGGACTAAAGAATATGTGGTAGAAATCCTAACAAAATGCGATATGGGGAAATAATTAAATTTTTGAATTTAGTTTTGAGCAGACGACCAACTGCAGCTATGCCTATACGAGTTTGTTTACATTTCAAGGACTGTCGGAAATACGATTTATCTGCTGGAAACACACTGAAATTGCCGATTAAAAAAATTAAATATCGATTAATATATTTATTATCTGAACAATGTAAATGTCGATCATGGAGACAAAAATAAATAAAATTTTATGCAAGAACGCTGCAGTGTGTGGTCGATAACTACCCCGCACTTAAGGCCACGCTCATAATGCATAGGCGATGACTAAGCGAAACGCTATACGCGCAGTCATAATTTGCATCACAATAATTAACGATTTAAACATATTTCCCCAAGTTTGAATTCATTCGGATTTTTACTGTAGGTTAAGAAGGTGTTTCCGTACAATATTCTACCAAAAAAGGTCTGCCATAGTAAATGAGTGGGTTCATGTTGAATTTCCCGTATTTTTGACTGGCCTATCTGCCATCAGCATTGCCACTCTAAAAAATATTTAAAAAAACCCAAGTTGGAAGGCCGAAAAAACCCAAGAAAACCCTAGTTCAGGAAATCTTTCGAAAATGCCCAGAACTTTCTGAATTTCCCGTCCGAAAATCTCGAATCTTTCGAAAATGTTCACAATTTTCCGTCCGAAATTTCTGATGACCTTTTTTCTTTTTAGTCACCCGGCACAAATCGTTCGAAAATGTCAAAAAATTCCCGAAAATGTCCAAATATTCCGAAAAAGTCCAAAATTTCCAGAAAATGTCCAAAATTTCTCGAAAATATTACAAATTTTCCGTTTTTTTCAGTCGAAAAAACCCATGCAAAAACCCAAGTTCTTCCCGAAAAACCCCATTTCCCAAGATCGCATCGAAAAACCCAAGATCTTGTGGGAAAAACCCAAGGAGTGGCAACGCTGTATGACTGCCATACAGACACCCGGATGTGATCAGCCGACCCACCAGCCAACTAAGATCAACCACCCTATGGTTGGTCGTATACCAGGGAGGCCACTCTGAAATTTTTTTACAGCTCAGAACTAGCAGATAAAAGGTTAGAAAAGCTAGATTGAGAAATTTCTTAGAAATGCACGGAATTTTTGGACTTGAAATTTCTAACGACTTTTCTTAATCTTTCAGTCAGGGCTTTTTTTAGCGTGCACTGTTGTACACAAAATGTACAGTTCTAAATGGATTTGTGCAGTTGTATGGAAGATGGGAAAGGGAAGGAGTTGTGCAGTTCTAAAAATTCCTTTAGGCCTAAAACAGCCCTGCTTTCAGTTCCCAAAATCTCCAGATTTTCCTTTTCCCCCTCTCAAAATTAACCTAGTGATGAACCTTTTTAGTATTTCGCTCCCAAATCTTAAATCCTTCGACTTTTGCTCGTTTTTGCCTCAAAGTGTGCTCTATTTTTACATTAAAATGTCAGAAAACCGTCGTCAGAAAAAGCTAGATCCTGAAAAAGCTACGAGTGACATCCCTTTCATATACATAAACATGGCCGTTGAACTTAGTCACGCTCCGACTATAACCATTGACGATCGGCTTACGCAATAACCATCTCTGACTGACCTACAGGCCTTATTATTCTGACTGCTACAACCAACACGTGCAGCGGTGGTACAGAGGCAGAGGGCACAGAAGAGGAGAGCAGAGATGAGGTGAGGGGAGAGGAAGGGGAGAGGGGAGGGTGATAAACGCTGATGCATCTGATGCTGACTCATGTAATTTGCCTATAAACAAAGATGTCCGTCTGGAATAATTGTTCTGGACAGGAAGTCGACAGATGTGACCACAGTCCTGAGTCACGGCCGCATGATTGTCTGTCTGTCTCTGTCTGTCTGTCTGTGTCTGTCTGTATGTGTCTGTCTGTCTGTGCCTGTCTGTGTATGTCTGTCTGTCTTGTGTATTCATTCATTTATTTATTCATTTCATTCAGAGGACTTGTAGGCTTTGAAGACAAACGTCTGTTAACGTTTTTTTGCTATAGGCCTAGGCCTACCTACCGATACAGCGACAAGAACACACTGCAGAGACATACGCGCAGACACACACACACACACACACTGTGACACACACACACACACACACACACACACACACACACACACACACGCAGACGGGCAGTTGGAAGGCGACAATTAGTTGAGCAGAGCGATCGACAAAGGGAACCAGAGAACCGTGCTTGAATGGAACATCCGAAATGTATCCGGTGTAGGCTAATTAAGATTGATGTACGCGCCTATATTTATATACGAACACTTTGAACAGGTCCGACCAATATTAGATATGATCAGTGCCCGTCAAAGTTATATATGAGAGCTGTATTATGCCAAACAAATTTATATATGAGAGCTGTATTATGCCAAACAAATTTCATCTCACCTCCCTCAAATTTCTGAATGGAACATCCGAAATGTATCCGGTGTAGGCTAATTAAGATTGATGTACGCGCCTATATTTATATACGAACACTTTGAACAGGTCTGACCAATATTAGATATGATCAGTGCCCGTCAAAGTTATATATGAGAGCTGTATTATGCCAAACAAATTTCTGTCCAGGGCAACGGCCTTTGTTGTAATGTAATGTAATGTAAATCTTCGAGAATTTCTCAGCGCCCACAAAAGCCACGTCAGCTTATTCACCGGCGCTATATCAAATCAAGTCCGCAATAGCCACAGGCCCTGGTCAAATCTGGATCCATCCATCCGTAGGGAAAGGCGAATGAGGCAGCCGTCTTGGCCCACGCCTTTCAGAAGCCCCCCTACACACACACACACACACACACACACACACACACACACACACACACACACACACACACACACACACACACACACACACTCAGTGGCGGCGCTAGGGGGTAGGGGGATAAGCCCCCCCTATAAGAGGCTCAACCCTCCCCCCTAAAAAAGGACCTGCCGATTTTTTACATTAAAATATCCACGATTTTCGGCCGACTAAAAAAAAGGTCGTCAGAAATTTCGGCGGATGAAAAATGGGAAATTTCCGCGGCGAGGCTTCAGCCCTCCTCCCCCCGACTCAAATCCTGGCGCCGCCACTGCACACACTGCTGCTCATAAGTTTTTACTTTGATGAGATTGACACCTTTCGTCGCTTTATCATTAACACGCTGTAATATGCCAAACAAATTTCTGTCGAGGGCAACGGCCTCTGCTGTCATAGACCCTCGTCAAAATTTGGATCCATTCATCCATCCAATTAATACTGCGTGGATGTGATTGAGTGGAAGTGATTGAGTATTTTGAGCCAAGCAGCAGAACGGAGGAACCGGTCAAGATATGTCCCATTGACCAGCAATCAACCCCGCCACTGTTTGCGCTCTTAGTGTAACAGTGCCAGTCCCAAGCCTGGACAAAGGAGGAGGGCGACACTAATCATCTTTGAAATGAAAGTGTCGTTAAACAGAAGTACGCCGATCAGCAATGACAAACTCTGCAGCTGATGACGAAGGCGTGGACAAGGCCCACAGCAGGTGGAAGATGAATCTACAAGGGAAGGACTAGACCCCCACCCACCCACCCACTCGCCCTCGTATGCCGAAGTAAATAAAATAAAATCACCAACGTTAAGTACAAAAAACATGACTGCCTGCCTCAGGGCAAGCTTAACCTTTTCCACTCCTTGGGCCACTATAGTGGCCCGTTCAAATATGTCGTTCCGCTCCTCAGGCCACTATACTGCCCAATGCATTTCGATGCCTTATTAACTATTCTGCTTCATTACCATTTCAATGGATGAAGCTATACAGGCAGTATTCCTGGCGTCAAATGTATCTCAAATGTCAGATACCGACTGTTGAGGTCGTTCGGCGACATTTGTTTACCCTGAGCATTCACTTCCAATTAGCTGACCAAGCCGATCCGCTTGGCTGCTGCATAGGTCTTGCATAGAACAGTGCCTGTATCTATATTTCAAAGGACACACTATCGGCTCATTAGTTATTGCATGGGCTGCCTTGTACAGGTAGTAGACATAGCTCAGTCCTAATTAGCTAAAAGGGCCATCCGTAAGTCTTGAATAGACCAGTCATACTGGCATTTCAAAGGCTAGCTTATCTGTTCATTTGCAACTAATTAGCTAAACACTATGAGACCATCTGCTGCTTGCTGCATTCTGCATATATAGCTGTGGCACACTCAAGCAAAATTGAAGTAGGATGGGCATTGGACAGCTCATAACAAACGGCTCTTTTCAGAGCCACAAAATGATGGGAAGGAATGTCGTGTCTGTCGACTTGGCCCAGGTTTCAATCACTCAACCCTACTATCTATCTGTCTATCTGTCTGTCTGTATATGTATTCCTGTCTGTATCATCTATCTCTTTTCATTTTCGCCAGGCACATACTATATATATATATATATATATACTATATATATGTAATGAATTGTGTACATATGCAAAGGCCCATATTACCTAAATTTTATTGGATTTGGGCGGGGTATGGCATAGAAATTTTATGATAAATATTGGCCACCAAAGTGACCCAGTGGTCACTGACGGTAGCTTGTGAATTATCCCATAGATCGGTAAACATGTATCGCACGAGAGCCGTCAGCTAATTTGATCCTCCTGGGCAGCTTCATACAAGTCTCATTCACGCGGTAGATAGGCTGCAAGTGTCACTTGTCACATTATTCAAATCCCATTCCGTTCTGTACCTCGGACAACAATAGAGAAGTTGGACGGTCAGAAGACGGTCAAGCGGTCAGTTATATTGGATCTGGAGGTGCTGTTATAAAAATTTTATTGGATTGGTAAAGGTTAAAAGGAACAGTTGCTTTAGTCGTTTCTTCTCTAAGATCCCTCTATATATTAATTCTCTATTTACTGAGGAAAGCACGCGCATCTGTGCGTGAATCACTTGCTCAAACATGGCCTTAATAATGACAATAAGACAGATGGAAGACGTTTATCAAAGGCTTTCACATTTGCCGTGCAATCATAGGCGTAGGAGACGGGGGTCCAGAGGGGGCAAATGCCCCCCCAAATTTCGGGCAAGTCTGATTTTTCGGGCAAGTAGACCCGGGAAATTTTTAACCAAACTTCTTGAAGTTCAACGTTCATTAGTATACCACATTATCTCCCAGTTCCATCTTGCCCGAATTGAATTAGATATTAGCTCACAACAACCATGGTTGGCAGAAATTCCCGAAAAGTTATGAATTCACGGTAGCGTTTTATAAATAAGCTTAATGGCGAGAATCGCGGCAAATTCAAGACCCTAAATTTGCCCGAAAATCTTGCCCGAATCGAGTTGGATATTAACTCACAGCCATTGATAGCAGAAATTCCCGAAAAATTCTGAATTCACGGTAGCATTTTGTAAATAATGGCGAGAATCGAAACAAATTCAAGAGCCGAAATTTGCCCGAAGATCTTGCCCGAATCGAGTTAGATATTAGCTCACAACAACTAGGCTATGGATGACAGAAATTCCGAAAAAGTTCTGAATTCACGGTAAATAATGGCTAGAGTCGCAGCAAAATCAAGAGCCGAAATTTGACCCAAAATTGCGACTATTCGTGGCATTTGGGGAAATTTACAGCATGCAAGCTAGGTGCAACAGGACACGGAATTCATTGCCTGAATGACATCGAAATTTCTACTGGCCATGAGGCAAAATAGACACGATAATCTATCGATCATCAACATTGAACGTGCAGATCTTGGTCTGCTCTCTGAAACTTTGCAATCTTTTTCTTCTTGTCAAGTGTGCGGGATCCACTTGATAGCTCACTTATATTACGGGAAGGATAATACCCTAACCGAGCACATTTCCAAAAGCACACGTTCCTCTTATTTTCATGTAAGGTGTCTCAGGATCTTTAGCTGTTCTGTCTCCACCCATTGGCTCACATACAATCTAAATTCCTCACTCTGATCTTCAAGGCTCAGCGGGGTTTTGCCCCAAATATCTGACCGACGTTATACTAAGGTCTCACTCAGCTTCCTCCAACTGTCCACTTCGTTCATCCAGCAGACTTGACTCTTGCTTCTGCCTTCTAGAACTGCAATGGCTCAGTCTTGATCATTTGCCTCAATTGGTCCTTCTCTTTGAAATGAGCTTTCACGTTGCGTTCGCTCTATACACTTTCTGTGACAGTCTCTCTTCTTCCTTCTCTCATCTTAAAACCTGCCTCTCCGAGCGTGGTTTTGCGCACTATTAGCGCATCTGAACGGTTCACTCTACTAAGGCGCTTTGTAGATGATTAGATACAATACAAAACAGTATACAATTATGAATTTAATAAGTTGCTCGTGTGAAGTTTGAACTGGTTAAGCGTCAGGAATATATACATAGGCTACATAGGCTACATAATAAATTTGCATATATGCATAAAATTACCCAGCCTGGTCCCTACAATATGGCCGGGCCCCGGTGTATTTGCCCCTTGTCCCCGGGTGTAGTGCAAGAACAGAGATGGCTATGTGTGCACGACGTCAATTATTCCGGGTTTAATTTTTCGGGCAAAAGTAAAAATTTTGCCCCCCCACTGCTGAAATGTCCCCTACGCCTATGCGTGCAATCATCCAAAAGCGCCGTCTAGCGTTGAGATTATCCTACGGCGTGTGATGTTTACTGATGTCCTACAGACCCATCTGCTTATTTACAGGGCCGTCGAGAGGTGGCTGCAGGCAGAGGGGCGAATGCTCAGAGGCCCAGCGAATTTTGGGGGGCAGGGCTAGGTGGTCAATTAATTTTACTTGTTATATATACAAAGCTTATGATTATATGCCTTTTTAGATCATAATTATAGGCTAATACTGCAGAGAATTAACTACATTCAGTTCAAACTTCAAGTTATAACTGAATAAAATCATATTTTAATAGGCCTTATCACCTTAATTGTGCTGTCAGCTCGTAGAGCTCTATAGCGATCATCCTGACACACATTCTCCACTGTTCTCTGTGCGCAGACAAGTCCCTCAGTTCTTCCAAATTCATGCCAGTTCAATAGGCCTTATATAAATATAAAATCGTAGGCCATACCGGCTTAGTTAGGGTACCAGGGACCGACGTGTCGGCTAGGTTCAGGTTTGGCGTCGTGATGGTCGGTTAGGGTTAGGGTCAGGCTAGGCGTCGTGAGGGTCAGTTAGGGTTAGGAATAGACTTATTGCGGTCATCGGTCCCGGATAGGCCTACTATTGCTGGCCATACCTGCATTTTTATTATATCAATTTGTTTCCCATAATTTTTGTCCAGGTCCCCGTCGGAATTTCACTGTCAGCCGTCTATTTAGCATACGCGGCGATGATACGCCTCTCTCTGAACAGATCGTGTTCCCCTCCACTGCGCGACCAACTGAAGCGAGTTTTAATTTGACAAGCTATGTTTATTTTATTTTTTAAACCACGGCAGTGTGTTGATGAATTTCGAGTCCTCTCTCGCGTTGGACAAAAGGATCGTGTCATGATGACACGACCTAGTTTAATAGCTGCATCGCTGTACACAAAGGCTTCGAAGATAATTATTATGCAAGCGGATACAGAAAGTATTAAACATCTGCTGTTGCTGCGGTTGCAGTGCGGGCCAAGTTTCCGCTTTACAACGACATGGCTGCCGCGGCTGGCGAGGTTTCCCTGCCTCTCTCTCTCTCTCTTCCTCTCTCTCTCTTCCTCTCTCTCTCTCTCTCTCTTCCTCTCTCTCTCTCTTCCTCTCTCTCTCTCTTCCTCTCTTCCTCTCTCTCTCTCTCTCTCTCTCTCTCTCTCTCTCTCTCCAGACTTGTGACTAGCATGGAAGTATTGAGGGGGGAGATAACGGGCTAAGGAAAAACCGAACACACACACTCGCACACACACAACAGTGGCGTAGCCAGGGGCTTCGGGAAAACACCCCCATTGGCTTAGGAAAAAGTTTTTTAAAGGTTATTTATCCACTTAAATTAGAAAGAAAAAAACAATTGCTTGTAGTAACAATTGTTTCTCTTTCTTTATTCCCTTTGTTACTTTAATCCCTTTTCATTTACTGTAAAACTGTTGGGTTGGTGTCATGAAGGGCATCTGGCCAGGCCATAAACATCCCCATCATCATAAATCCCTGGCTGCACCACTGCCCCGACCATCTCACACCGATGAAGTAACTGTAGCTCTTGGATGGGAGTCAAAAAGCAATATTTAACAAAGCACGAACTTGTTTTGTTAGCACACAATCTAGAAATGCCCATTGAAAAGTACATTATATGCTAATCGTTTTAGAGCAGCAGTAGTATCTGTCTGCAAACACAAGAGTCATCATGAAACAGTACAATTATCAGGCTACAGTTTTACACTCATACAATCGTTATGTAGTCCAGACTTATGAATCGATCTATAATGCGACTTCGCTAATACGTCTCCATGCAAAACTGTTCTCGTTAAACAAAATTTTGAGGAAGGAACCAGGGCGGAAAAGCCTTGTTCACCACCTGCTAGCACCATCTCAACTAGAGGCTGTACCAATCTCTGAAGTCTGCCAAGACAAACATTCGTCTGTTAATTATCAAATTAGGCTGGCGCAAGGACTACTATAAAATTATGTCTTCTAAGAAGCAACTCACAGCACATTAAAGCCCCTTCCTTCTCCAAGCTGAAACACAACCTACTAAAGCACTGAATTTGCTCCTAAGCTCTCCAAGGCCTCTTTCCAAACTGCAAACCCCTAACACTGACCTCTCCCCTACGTCGTGGTATCTTGCAGAAACTCACAACACTGAAATGCTGACCGCCCACTCAAAATGCTCAACCATTTTACCCCACACAAAATGCTCAATCATTTTACCCCACCCAAAATGCTCAATCATTTTCTAACCCTCTTTCTAAACTGAACCCCATGATCAGCATGTCCGTTCTTCAGTATAAGACCGAAGCCTGCTGCACGCCCTACACTAACACCAGACTCGATCCAACATTAAACTTCACGCGACTTCGTATAAAGCAACACATCTAAAGTCTACTCAGTTTGGCCAAATTCACCGGTTCACTACGCTTAGATTCGGTGCAAAAGCCAAAAATATCAAAAATAACCGTCTCCAAATGTACAAACGGACCCAACCACCCAACGACCGACAGCTGAGACACCATCAAGCAGAACGACAAGAAAGCAAAAATTAAAGATGATAGACGCCACAAAATGCACGAAAAACTGTAAGACCGAATCAGGTTGATGCGGGTTTCTGGAAAGGACCCGTTTCTACGAGGGAGGGGGTTGGTTGCTAATGAAATCCATAAACCCGATTATTCCCATATTGAATGAAGGCCAGTTCAACAAAGTTCGTATAAAGCCATTTGTTCACCAAGAATTCACACAAACAACAACCCCCACACAAACCACCCCATCATCCCCATTTGGTTTCACATATGGTGCCCTCTCTTGATCAACTCCGAAAGAAATAATAATGAATACAGATACTGTAGCCAAGATAAACCTCACTCAGGTTTTCCCTTAATATATGCACTTACACACCATGATCTACAGCAGGCGGTCTCAATGTATGTATATGTTTATATGCTGTACTTGTTGAATTGCAACAAACAGAGCTTTAACAGCTTAAGCAAAAAGGCATCTTGGCACGACATCCACTGCATCAGTGCTGGCCAGCAAAACCGCCAAGGGTCAGAGAACAACAAAACTACGGCAAAAATGCAAAAACTACAAAAGTTAAGCAAATAAATCCAATCACCGGTATTAGAGAATATTTGTCGTCGCGATACAAGTACGTTTATGCTGTACTAATAGAAAACGTGCACGCACATCATAATGCACATGTGCAGTGTACGTATACATGCCAAATCAAATGCACACAAGCAACGGTTTGTTATAATTCTGTTTCCCCATGTTCGTTTCCATGCTGTGTGACAACAAAATACTTTCACAAACTTGCGATAGCTAGCTGTGCTGGTTCATTTGTGTACGCACTGTTACAGATGTATGATTATAAAAGTAATTGCTTTGACCTGCTCCGAATAAGCAAACCTATATTGTACACACTATTCCATTGTACACACTTTTCCATTGTACACAAAGCTCCAGCAAGAAGAAACTGTCAGTCAGCTCTGAATAATTATTCATCGAGGAATTTTCAATGACCAAGTGACCTATACAGCACCGGGCCGCCCCGAACAACCGAGGCAACCTTCAGACAGCTTCTGATGCAGCAGTAAGCCATGAATGCAACAGAAGCAGAAAACGATAAGCACATGCTTTTAAACAACAGCCAACAGGTTGTACACAAAGCATAACGGGTCACGAAAAACACAAGCAAACAGACAAGGCATCAATATTATGCTGAATCACAACCTCCCTCTGATATGTCTACTGGATGCAATCCAACAGAGCACAGCATAGAAATGCCTTTCTACAGATTACACCATCCGCATAGAAAAAAAAAGTGCAGACCCTTAAGAGGCAGACAGCTATCTATACAAGCTGTTTCACCATTCTCATCCTCCATTTCATAGCTTCAGCAAGAGACTGGCTGGCCAGCTCTCTCTAGCACCAACATATCTTGTGGGGCGCGGTGGTGCAGTGAATATGTTCGTTGCCTTGTAGCCGGAGGGTTGCAGGTTCTAATCCACCTCAAGTCACCGCATTAGGGACCTGGACAAGTCCTTCACTTGCAATTGCTCAGCGCTTCAGCGTGAAACTCCAATGCAGTGTACGCTCTGTAGTCGGGAGTGCCTCTGAGTAGGGAGCTTGAAGGGGCGCTGAAACAAGAGCACATACAAACAAACATCTGCAACTGTCATTGGAACTCATTGCTGAGTCGGCACAAAAGTGGAATTGAAGTTCAAAATGTTCGCTCTGATGGAAATTTGAAGTCTGACTACCAGTACGCTATCCATTACACTACTGACACTTCCCCGCACCTAGGAAAACATTTTTAACTGCCCCACGATAATCCATCATTGTACAATCGCAGAAGGCATTTCAACATGGTGTAACACTCGCATTGTCTCATCCGTCATATTACAGAAAGCCCAGAATTTATCAAAGCTATTAGAACCGGCAGAAATCAAAGTTGGAGATCATAAGGCAATCACATGAAAGTCGTACAGAGGTCACTCCATTCTCCTCCTTCAGAATCTCAAAACTGTCCTATTTAGCCGCGGTTGGGTCCGGAACAATTCAGAGTAGCCTACCTTGAAAAGATGCTATATAAAATTTCCTAAATAACAACAACAACAACAATAATAATAAATGTTGTTAAATGTTTGGCTGAAGACTTCCACTTATTAACTCGCCCACATCAATCAAGTGAACCTTAACAGTTTTCACCCTACAACTGTCACCTTCACATCTTGTTGACCCATCAAAAACTTTCAACTCTGACCCAACCAATTCTGACCTATAGATTCAACTTTGAACCAAGAAAGAAAAACTGTGGAAACCCAGTACATTATTGTTCTGTTAGTAGCTAAGATTTATGTCTTCCCTGATCTGAGTTCTTGTAAACTCTTTCAACTGCTTAATTGTACATTCAGTTGTGTTCTGTCAATCGGATTGTTGAATAAACGAAAATTATTAATAAATGCAATACTTATAATAAGTCAAGCAGCCCGACAAAACGCAAAACCAAACTTTATACATAATTTCCTACATTTTGAGGCAACCATTATCCATTGACAGGTTGTGCTGGCTCTAAAAAAACAACGAAAACACAGAACAGCTCAGAAGTCCTACTGAACCTGAGTTGAGTCTGTCCACGAGTTAAAAGAAACCAGTGGAAACACCTGAGCATGCTCTTCCACGTCAGACTCGCAGGCACCACCAACTGTTGCTCGTTGCTCAGTGTCTCCACACTGCTACTCAGAGCGTCGTTTATTCCATCCGAAACATTCCCTTACTAATATTTCATTAGTCATCCTGCAAATCAGACCAGTTCACGAGAGCTGGAAGAAGCACTATTTTTTAACACCGTTTAGTTTACGAGGTATGCATATAGCGTCTATTTTCATTCCTCGTCTGGAAGAAATTGGGAGTAAACACGTCTTACAATGTATAATATGCATATATATCCGAAACATATATTTAAACCCGGTATATATATTTTATATTACATATACATATGTGCAACTGTGCATACATACACCTAGTCACAGTCTCGGAAGACTTTCCGCCTTCATTCCTGCACCGGAAACCGATACCAAAATAAACAGGTTTATAACGGAGGCACTTCTAAGCAAACAAAATCTGACCGATTTTTTTACAAAGAACACCCACTTTACAGGCTGGAAGCTGCGGCCGACACAACCAACAGCTTGCTACACACACACGTATCAAAACAAACAGTATCTACGACGCTTAAGAAAGGAAACCGAACCCCCAAAAACGCTAGCGACAATCACCCAACCATAAAGAAAGAAGTCATCCGTGATGAAGTGCCATTCACCTACGAACCACCGACCCCTCTCGCTTAACCACCTTACCCTGAGCGAGCACTACAAAGCACCGGCATGCTTCAAAAGACAAACATTAAATCTTAACAACACACACAAGAAGACATTTTCAAGCAGCAAAAAAACCCGACACGCACGTCGCACAGTCACTAAATCGCAGAGTCACTAAATGGCACGTCAACTTAATCGTAATGCAAGGCATCCCACGCCAGTGGCTAAAGCAATATCGGGGCCGTCCACATATCATGTACACAAAAATCATATTTTAGACCCCTCCCTTCGTACATTTTGTTGACCCCTCCTCCTATGCGTACGCACATAAAAGCTTCTCTACCCCTCCTTACACAGGCTGTGTAGCAATGTATTTCACTGTATGGGTGACTATTTATTTTCCTAAACATCATATTTGTTAGCTAAAATTTGTTGACTGTTATGGTCTACTATTTAGATCGGAACAGAATATAATTTTAATGTACTCAAAAAACATCGGATGACTATAGGATAATTTTAGTTTTATTTATATATATATATATAAATATATATACACATATATATAGGCCAATGTGGATATACATACACACACACATATATATATATATCTATAGGCCAATGTGGATATATATATATACACACACACACATATATATATATATAGGCCAATGTGGACGTCAGAGTTGGACAATCAATTTGCGTTCATGTATACATTTTACCGAGATCCCCCTCCCTGTACACAAACCGCCTAAATCCTGTGACCCTCCCTCTCTGTGCATACGTAATATATATGGACATCCCCCCCATCATACTGCCCGAGTTACAGCAGAATATAAATGCACAACATTGCACACATGTGTGGCTTAAATCTTAGCATAGGTACATCAGCAACTAAACTTTTTCGGTCGGTCTAGAACGTTTGCGCATGGCCATTGTCATTCATCCGCCTGCATATAAGATCTTTCACGACTGCTGCACAGCCGAGGAATGTTCTAAACAGGAGCACAATTATTCAACCAAAAGAGCGTTTTTAGCAATCGTAGAGCTCGGTGAAAGGTCTCAGAAAAGAGTGGGAGAGAACAGCAGAAGGCAAGGGGAAGTTTCATGATACAAGCACGCACACACACACATGCAATAATCACAAAAACATTTAATGTTCGACCGACGTATCCACAGACTGCATAATAACGACTGAGCTTCGAATAGCCACGCAAAATCACTAAATCACTGGAAAACAGCCACGCAAAATCACTAAATCACTGGAAAACAGCCACGCAAAATCACTAAATCACTGGAAAACAGCGAGCACAGCATCACTGAAAAAATCAAACCAGAATCATCAACCGCACGATGAACAACGAATATGGAAAGCCTCACATAATAATTCGCCACAACTGAATGCAAAATCAGCGTGTTCACTTACATTTGTTAACTAAACTGACTGCAAATATATGTACAACCGTACTACCGAAAAATCAATCTTTGAAGCACTTCAAAAGTGACTTTAATACCACCGTGTAACTTTTTCCCCGTGGAAAAAAAACCGAAAAACTCAAAGAGAAAGCAAAATTTGGCAGTCCTGAAATTTCTCCATCTTACAGAGATCTCATTTTTACACAAAGCAACACTAACAAGCTTTAGAAGCAGCAACATAATCAATCCGATAATTGCTAAATAGACGAAAAACAACAGTTTAAAAAAAACACGTATCATCACAAAATTTTCTACGAATGCCTTAACCGAGCTGACGCATGGACATGTTCAAAATCTTCACCGGAAGTAAATGGACGCAAACAAAAAAGAAACGCAGAAAAAAACGCAAACGCTGAAAACTTTCCGAAGTCAGACTTCCCTTTACGTCGCTGCTACGAAAAACTAAACTACAAAATTTTGGCTCGTGCAAAAATACCAACAAGAGTCCTCCCACTACCAATTAGCAAACTAAGCACAAAAAATAGATTCATATAAATTCTATATTTGGAATAAAGGCAGTAAGCCTATGAACCGGGCTTACAAAGCAGTCACATGCATACGTACACAGAAGTTTACTTTGACCAATATTTTATATATATATATATATTATATATACATAATATATATATATACATATATACACTTATTATATATATATATATGCACAGCATTGCACACAAACACATATTATATATAACTGAAGATAATTGCCTGGCACGAATGCATGCATGAAAGTCAGAAACAAATGCACAGTAATGTAAAATTAGGCCGTATCAGTAAAATTCAGTATGAATGGATACATGGTTAAATGGAAATGCTTACTTATGCACCTACTGGCACAAATGCCTTGACAGATGTAATCAAATTTTATCAAACGATTTTCCAGCTCTGAGCTCCAAAAGCACAATCCACCGTTTCTCGGCCCACACACGGGACAAAGATACGCACTGGCTGTAACTTCAGTCTGCGGACACTACCTTACCTAGCGCCAACAACCACAGGATGAAAAGGCAGACATGGTGGATGTCCCAAGCTCCCAGCACCAGTCAGGTATACCAAGACCAAGAACTAAAGACTCATACAACAACGACAACATCCATCACAATTTCAATACCTATAAGGCCACAAATTCTGAGCAGAAACACCGTGGGCTCATTTCTTCGATCAACTTCATTTTTTACCTCAACCATTTTAAACTCAAACAACAAACTTAAAATCAACTCATTTCAGAGACAGTGCAGTTCCGGACCGATAAATTTCAACGCACATCGAGCTCTTCGAAAGTAACAGAACACGAGAGTATGTAGCCGACACGAATTCAAATGCATTATCAACATCACTTTTCCTAGATTTTGTCGCCTCATCATTATCATCTTATTGTCGTAAATTTAGTCACAATTACTGTTGCATTGTTCCTCAATTTCATCCGCATACTTCATCAGCAGACCGACCCATCCCACTTTTATACACATCCAACATCAATAAACAGATTACATTTTCACCTAGTACTATAAGAGCACTCACATTTCATTTCTTCCACAGTTCTTGGCAGAGAAATCAGATTCCTATGACGAAAGGCCAAAAAGAAACATCTGATAAGAGAACTGAATACAAAAAGGAACAAGGAATTCCACAGCACATATTCGAAGATAAATGTGCAGCTGCTAGCACAGCAGTACATCACACGCAAATATTTAATCTCTGACAAAAAAAACACAAATATTCACTTATCCATATGTGTATATACATGTACCCACACATATAAAAAAATTATATATATATACACATATGTATGTGTATATATATATGTACACATATATGTATGCATATCATCTGTCAATAAAGGTATGTTTACACAGCTATTCATTCATAGGACCAACACGGTACTTACATACGGTATATAAACATATGTATAACACCAGCATAGTGTGCATATGTGTGTATAATTAACATTTCTGTAGTGATAGAGATTGCTACACATTCAATGACATTTCATAGGACTCGTGAAACTTACACATATAACACCAGCATACTGTGCATTTGTGTGAGCGTGTGTGTGGACGTGCAATGAGTATACAAGACCATGGCATGCAATACGACAATATTCATGAATGAGAAACATGTATAATATTAATCAAAGCCAGAGTGGAAAATAAGGAACAGGTCGTCAATGCTACAAATCAGATTCATAATTCCTATGCCTACCATCCAAACCAAAATCTAATCTAAGAATGCGTAGACCTACAGCACTAAAGAAACATCGCTCAAAGCATCGGCTGATTAATTATTGCAACTAAGCAAAATTATAAAGCAAGCTAAATTCCAGGGCAAGTCCAGTCGAAATATCAATCGTGTTACCCACGGGCAGCGGAAGCACCCCACTCTACGTACCTCCCACATCCGCGAAGCACCTTCAAACGCGGTCTATACTGGCAACCAGTCATCAATTATGCAAAATCTCGTCGTCAAACACAGCGCGACACAGTTTACATTAATGCCTAAGAGTTTCGATTCTGTCGAGAAATGCCTTCAATCAGAATAAGCGATGTCATACACACGGATAGTTTGTTAATAGACCTACAGACTCGGTCGGCGAGCGAGCACCCCATGGCTTCCTCAAAAGAGGCGCTCCGAGCTTCGGAAGAAGGTCGCGCCGAGCGGCTTGATGAAGTGGTAATCCTCCGACCCGCAGGAGTGGCACTTGACCAGTCGACTGTAGTCGCTGAAGAACGGGTACGCAGCGCCAGGTTCAAGGACCTGGCACCGGCACAACTTGCACGCGAGTCGGGCCGAGCAGCACGGCAGCGCGGCAAAGACGTCGTACGCGTACATGGTGCCGATGACGAGAGTGGCGCCGGACCACGGCGTCTTGCACGCAAGGCAGCGAAGCGCGAATCCACCGGAGCCGCCAGCACCGCCGCCGCCTCCGTCGAGACAACGCATGCAGATGGCGTTGAGGAAGGCACGAGGCCTGCGGTCAAGCGTGACGGTGATGTTCGCCGGGCTGTACTGGTGCGGCGAGAGGAAGAACGTGCCGTCGATGAGCGGATACTTGTCGTAGACGGGGAGATCCATCTGACAGATGGCGCAGTGGACGACGGTCACCTTGTGTCCGCTCAGCTGCGTCAGGATGAAGCTGCGGGTCTCGTCGTTTCCGTGGGGTCCCTCGTCCTCGATCTTGATCTGGTAGGGGTTCTGGAGGTGGCGCGGCAGCGACGTGAACGCCGACAGGTCCGTGCGGCGCCAGAAGATGTTTCCGGCGGCCGCCTGCTCCGCGTCGGCGAAGAAGTCGAACCGACCGCCGGACGACCTCGCCGGTGCGGAACCGGGTGTCAGTGGGGGCGTCCCATCGGAGCTCGGAGGGCTCGACCCGGTGCTGCACAGACTCGACGTACGAACCCTCAGCGGGGCGCGGACCATGCTGCTGCCTTCGGTGAGAGGGTGCTGCAGCTGGGCTGGCACCTTTGCACCCGGCGAATTCATCGGCTTGGTTCGTCCGCGCTTCTTCGGACGGCGGTCCTCGGTCTTCTTCGGCAGCGGCAGGTAGTCGAGGTCCTTGCGGAGGTGGCCCTTGCCGCAGCGGCAGTCGCAAGCCTTGAAGGCGAGGTCGTAGCCCTTCTTCGTCCACAGATTCTGCAGACGCTGCTTCTCGCTCCAGCTCCTGGCCCTACCGCACGAACGCAGGTAGCTGAGCACGTGCTCCTCCCATTCCTGGAAGCAGTCGGCGTGCATCCACCGACTGATCGAGCAGCCATCGTTGTTGCACACCACCCTCACAGCGTCACCGGGGTCCGACGGCAAGATCGGCTCCTTCTGGTGGGGACAACCGCTCGGCAGGCAGCACTCGAAGGCTACCTCATCGGCGTCTACCACGTCCTCAGCGTGGTTCTCGTCCACCGGTCTGGCCGCTTCGTCGTTCTGAATCGGATGGAGGTTCCGATCGGGCACCGCTCTAAGCGGTAGGGCCCCACCAAGATTCCAGGCGTTAACCGCGCCGTTCACTGCTCTTAACTGCTGCCTCTGTTGCAGTGGCATCGTCAGAAACAAAACAAAACAAAACCGACTGGAATGGTAGAATTCTCGCGTCGAAACGTCCAAGAAAATCTTCAGCCGAGAGTTTTCAATGAAACCATACAAACGGACGCGCACGCGACAACTCAAAATCCACGACAAACTCAACGCAAATGACTGGAATGGTGATGTTCTTCGCCGCAAAACAAAGCGTATTGTTCCAAAATCCAAAGCACCGTGCAAAACTACGAAAAACGTTGATGAATTCTTAACGCAAACGCAAAACTCGTGCAAAATAGTATGAGACCACGCTGTAAATTTCACGCGAAGCTTTGCTTTCCTCGCATCTCTGAAACTAGGTCACAGAACGTTGGCATCGTGCCAGCGTATGCGGTGGGCGGAGCCGACCGAGATTGACGTCTGAGTCAAGGCACGATGCGTAATTTCGTTGATATGTAACGCCGACGATATCATTATTATGTCGAGCATTGTGTGGTGCGGAGTGCAGCGGTATGCTCTGAGCCTTGTAGCCGTAGAGTCGCAGGTTCGAATCTACTTCATGACGCTGTGTAGCGGCCCTGAAAATGTCTTTGAGGACTACAAAGAATAGTCCCTCACTCATCTCATCCCGGAGGCATAAAAGTCTTCGTGCAGAGAAACCATCAAATGGTTATCGTCATCATTAGGATACTCTAGCTTTGTAGGCTGCTATTAGCGTACTTGTAGGCCTATTGCAGGCCCTCTGTTCTTCTAGTAGTACTGTAGTTACGATTTTTGTGATTTGTGCTCTTGTCAATATTTTCAATTGCATAACTGTACACTGTAACTGGGTGCGGTCAGACCGTCAACCGGATATTCAAATAAAGGATAAATTACCATCATCATCGTCGTCGTCATCATAATAATTAGTATTGGTATTATAATTGTTATCATCATCACCAACATTATCATCCATAGGCTATTGTTGCTAATAGGTGCCAATAGGCTACTGTTGTCGTCGCTGTTTCTGTTTTTGTTGTTACTGTTGCTAACATTTTTAACGCAGGATCAAGTCACGTGTCGACGTCGAACACCGCTGTCTAACAGTCCTAGCAATCTGCATATCCTAAAACGTCGTTACTTTGTATTTCTGATTGTAATTATAGTTGAGCTTCTTGAACAACGATATCTTACTTGCTCAACGCGATTATTTAGGCTACGCGCACACAAATGAATTAGCGCAAACCGTGGCTGTCCGTAGCAGGAGGCGGCGCCTGTGGCGAAACCGTGTCGACAACAAGCGCATAAATCAAAAGGTGGGACCCGATTGGCTATAAATGGAACCAAATCGACGTTTGCTGGTCTGTCATTAATCACGTTTTTATGCAACACTTTTCTTACGCGGTAAACAGCGATAAGTGGGTCACCGTTCTCGTCCCGATTGGCGGATTTTTGGGCCAAATTGGAGTACATCAATCCGCCCCTGGAATCGCCCGCACTGCGATCGCCGACGCCGCCGAGACAGGTGGAAGGCGAGCAAAGGACAAGTGCACGTGGTGGCGGTATAGGTTGCAGGCGGTAGCAGTATTTTTCGCAAGAAATCTGGGTTTGATTTGAAAGGTGCTTCTCCCAACTTGTTTATTAGCGGAGCTTGTTCAAAACTTGCATACATTGCTATAGAACCTTGCTAGACAAATTCATTCCACGAAGACTCGGATGGTTTGGACGTGTAGAGAGAGAGAACGACAAATGACCGATTTCCACGCAGTGCACTACATGCAGGATTCTAAGCAAAAAAGAGACAAAATAGGCCAAGTCTACGCGCTGGATAGACAACATAAATAAAGATATGAAATTACTTGGACTGAAACTAAGAGGAGCAATGAACTTGGTCAGGAACTGATCATGGCGTTGATCAGAGGCGGATCCAGAGTGGCAAATCCGGCCATGCTCCACCCCATTGAGAAACGCCCTTTGAACGTCCCCCCCCCATTAGGCCTAGGTTTCTACAAGCTTTCAACAGTAGGCATCAATAAGGTTATCCGGTTTTTGGCGTGGAAAATGGTATATATTTAAAGGAAAGTTGAACCAACTGATTAAAAAAGGTTATCAGTTTTTTCGGGCGAAAGACCAACAAATTTTTCCCCAAGTGTTGGCCCCCCTTCAGTGGCGGCGCCAGGGGGAGCTATAGGGGCAATGCCCCCCAAAGGCCATCCGGGGCTAAGCCTCCCTAACACATGAGATACATCCACGAGATTTGGACCGAATGACTAAAAAGATCGTCAGAAATTTTGGCGGATGAACAAAATTAAAATTTCCTCCGCGAGGATTCAGCCCCAAAATTGAAATCCTGTCGCCGCCACTGCCCCTTCGAAAATTTCCGAAGTGCATTTTAAAGGTTCCCAGACAAAAATTACAAAATGGATTCCAGGATATCATAAACGCTGTCGCTGGGGTTAAATCCAGAAAGGGTTGATTTTTGATTAGACCAAGATATCATAATTTTTTATTAATTATTTTAAAATTAAATTCTTTACATTTTAAGAACTGATTTCAATCGTAGGCCTATGCATTATCGTACATCCGCAATCACACTTTTGTTATTTCTATTTGTTTTTTATATTCAAATTTGCTATAAAAAAAGTCTAAAGACAGTTTAGGGCCCATGACTTCCCTGTCGGCGGGCCTGACAAAAACCACAACTTCACAACGGCGCCTCACTATAGGCAAATTAGAACGGCGCTGAACCGGTGGTGTGTCGTTTTATAGTGGGTCAGTAAGTACGCGGCTCTCAGGTCGTTTGGTATAACTTCACTTTGTGGTTTAATGCGTTAACAGTCCAAGCTGTGCAAACAATATTCTTATAGAGCCGACCTCAATAAAAATAAAAACACACAACATTCCGGCCGTGGTCTAATATTTGCCACGTACTCGGTGCAGTTTATTCTTTTCAGCGCCAAACGGACCAACAACAACAGGATATTGCTATGCAGTCTTGTGTTGTGTGCTCACGCGTAAGGGTTTGCGTGTCGGGGTATAACAAATCGTTCGGTATAATTTGTCACCGTATGTTTTCATGCGGTCGGATCTTCTGCGGGTTATGTCGAGTCCTTTGTCTTCTAAAAATAGCCACAACTTGAACTTTGACATCAATTTCGACAGGCCCAGGACAGGCCCAGGACAGGCCCCAAAACTCCACCTCTCGCTATCTCCCCACAGGTCTTTCACTCAAAACTGAAAACATTGCTCTTTCAAAAATCCTATCCTGATTCTTCTTCTCCTTACATCCCCCGCCACTTCAACTCTAAACATCACCCACCTTAGCCGTCCATCTATCTGCCTGCCTGACTCTCCGGACTTGACCCGCTGCCTATCGATTTTGTTTTGATTGAGCGCCTGTGAATAAGCTGGTTCCCGCGACTTGGCTTTTGTGGGCGCTGTAGAAGTTTCGAGATTACGATTACGATTAGGCCTAATTTTTCTAAGTCAGTCTCTGCACAGAATAGATAAAGCGAAGCAAGCAATCGTAGACCTAGTCGTAAACTAGAAATTTCTAAAGCGCCACCCGAAAGCCAAGCGCGGGGCACCAGCTTATTCACGAGCGCTGCGTTGAGTTAGAAGGGTTGTCCGTGAGAGTAGTCCGTGGTGATCTGGGTCGAGTTACCATAGGATCAGAGGGGCGGAGCAAGCGTCCCAAATAGCCTCTGCTAATGTAAAATGTAATGTAAATCTTCGAGAATTTCTCAGCGCCCACAACAGCCACGTCAGGGAGACCAGCTTATTCATCGGCGCTACCCAAATGCCAACCACGCCACCTTCACGTGGTCCCCTCTGTTCTAACCGAGGGCGTGGTGGGCGACCGTAGGGATTTTATTTTATATACAAAGTCTATGATGTAAAGTGTAAACCGTTTTAACTACAATATTGCAGAGAATTGACTGTTAATAAATTTGAACTCCAACTTTACGGCTAAATAAGATTATAATGTACAGGGTGGTCCAGCATAAATGTTACAAATTGGCAAAGTTTTACGCGTGCAAAGTCGGGACATTTATGCTGGACCACCCTGTATAGCATAAATATAAAATCGTGGTTCGTACCTGACCTTTATTTAAATTTGCATTTGCTTCTTTAAAAATTTCGCCAAAGATGTTGATTACCATATTCCTATTCATAGTCTACGTACATATACATATGCTTCACTGACAGGACAGAAGTTATTTAGTTAAAGCCATCCATGAGACATTCATTTTACTATGGGATGATTCTGTGTTAATTCAACCAAATTTACAACCAAAATTGACACGACCGAGTCAGATTTTGCTAAATTTGGCACAATTGTTGGGTCAGATGAAACATGTGTAAATCCAAGAAAAAGTTTGGGGGGGTCAATAATGCCCCCGAGTCAAAAATTAATGTCCATGTGCACGTTGGTCCATGTGTTCGTTGCCTTGCAGCCGAAGGGTTGCAGGTTCGAATCCACCTCAAGTCGCCGTGTAGGGACCCTGGGCAAGTCCTTCGCTCGCAATTACTCAGCGCTTCGGCGTGAAATTCCGATGCAGTCATTGCAGTGTCCTCTCTGTAGTCGGGAGCGCCTCTGAGTAACCAGGCCAATAGGCGCTATAACAAGTGCACAAACCCTTGGCTGCGCTCTCAAACTGCGTGAATAATCAATTTGTGTCAACGGAGTTGCGTTCACAATTTTATTCATAGCGGCGTGTCAAATTTAATAGTGATCTTTCTGTTATACAAGTTAACAACCCCTTGATTGTAAAGCATGGATAGGACCTACATTTATATGTAGGCTTAATAAAACTGAACGAATTCTAAAGTGGAACTACATTCTGGTGCGAATGCACACGTAAACCGCATCACACCCGATGAATTCATTGGCCTGCTAAACTAATTGAGAGAGAGAGAGAGAGAGAGAGAGAGAGAGAGAGAGAGAGAGAGAGAGAGAGAGAGAGAGAGAGAGAGAGAGAGAGAGAGAGAGAGAGAGAGAGCTATTTGGCTACGCTGCCTAGCCAAACAAAGACGGGATAATAAAATTCAGGCAGCGTTCGCAGCGGCCGTTGGTCCATGTGCACGTGCCTTAGGAAATGGCTGGAGTAAAATAAGAGCAAGCCAATTATTATTAGGCCTATGTCTACTGTTGTTGTTCCTGTTGTCGTTGCTGCTGCATCTGTTGCTCCTCCTCTTCCTGTAAAGGACCAGCCCTTAGCTCACGTGCCACGTGATACGGCCAAACGGTATAGTGGAAACCGCCGAGATTTAGCGGGCGCCAATTAATTACCCATAGCGACCGACTGATAGTTAACGCTTTAAGATTAAGATCTTTCCTTTTTCTGGTTGCGTTCTGTAATGGCTGACACGTTGTCATATGGCCGGTTTTAGTAATTTTAGTTGAATCGGACAGTTTGTTTGCGATTTTACTTTAATGATAATACACTGCGAGTGGTGATTAAGTTTGCGAATCTTTGTGTGTTGTTTGTTGGTGAACTGATGCAAGATAAAATGGCAACCCAACAAAAACATTCCTCCCATGATTCAACCCTTAATACTGCCCACGTGTACTCGAACATTAATAACTCCGCCTGCGATCGAGCAGAAGACGCATTCACACGGGATCAGAGGGAAACTATAATTACAACCGCGGCGGACGACGAGGCCCGAGCGGATGCCCGAGTAGGACTCATGCAGTTGTGGCACGCTAGCGTGGTGTCAGGCCAATTAGAAGCAGACTACGGCAGGGAGCAGTCGGACCCAGCCCGACCCCTGGCGGCGGGCGTTCTCGGACAGAGAACCGGCGACGATATGTCCTTTATTCCACTCGAGCGGCGTCCTGGTAGAATAACCGCTAACTCTGAAATATACGACTCCTATTCAATGAACCATTCCGTTTTGCAACCTATTCCGAATTCTGACTCTCTAGGTTATCAAGCTACAACGCCTCTTCATAATCATCCATCCATTGCTCCCTCGGCGTCCCCCTTCGATGAGATAGCGACGACATCAAGGGGGCGAAAGTTTACAAGTGATTCCAGAAGTGTGGGGTGTGTTGAAATGGATGAAACAGGACAGCCCAAACTTACAAGTGATTCCAGAAGTGTGGGGTGTGTTGAAATGGATGAAACAGGACAGCCCAAACTTACAAGTGATTTCAGAAGTTGGAGATTGCGCTTAAAAGATGATGAAGAGAATGAAAGGTGTTCGAGAGTTGATAATGAGACCAGAGACGAAATAGAGAAACGGAAAGATGAAAGGAGAGGCGAGATATTAAGAGGCAGTGAAGTGAAGAAAAGGAGTATATGTCAACAAGAGTACGCAAGGGGAATGGAAGAAGTTGATGGAACTAGCATTAATTCTTCACGACTAAAGAAGAACACGACGACGACCCAGACTGGACAATTGCAAGACCTTTTAGCACCACTACAAGAACTGTGTAGGCATCTCAGTGAGATTTGCGAGCAGAGTGGAAAAAGTGTAAGCAATGGTCCTGGGCTGTGCACGGAAGTCGGACAAACGTTAAGTCGTCCCTTGGTGACCAGTCCGTTAGAAACTCGTCCAGTGATTTTAGTTGAAGGCGATGGGTTGAGATATAAGCCGACCATCGAACCGAAATCATGTACGGAGGATGAAACGAAGAAGCAACCAAGAGACAGACACAAGCAGTGGCTGAAACTAGAGAAATTTGATGGTCAAACGCCTCTGGAAGCGTTTCTAGTCAAGTTTGAGATCTGTTCGAGACAGAATGGATGGGACGAGGACGAAAAGGTGAACCAATTGATGTGTGCCATGGTAGGACCAGCAGCGCATCTGTTGTGGGAATTTCACGCCTCAGGTCTGTCATCCTCGAGCGATCTGATAAAGCGACTTAGGAGCAGATATGGATGTTCGGACCAGACAACATTATATCGTACGCAACTTCGTGCGCGAAAACAGAGAAAAGAAGAGTCCTTGCAAGGATTAGCGCAAGACATCCGACGCCTGATGGTGCTGGCCTATGCTGGTCCGCCCACGGAGATGAGTGAGATGGTCGCCATCGATGCATTCCTCGACGCAATAGACGACTCCGAGCTTGCCCTATGCGTGAGAGACCGCGAACCGACTAACCTCGAAGCAGCGTGCAGATGTGCTATTCGACTAGAGGCGAATCGAGCAACTCGAGGTAGAACTGGAGACCATGAGCGTAGATCGGGACGAATCCAAGCGATCCGAACAGATGACAGTTCTAGCGAAGAATTGCTTCGTAGATTGTCGGAGCAAATGGCTAACATGGAACAGCGTCAACTGCAGATGGAACAGTGGTGGT
The DNA here is from genome assembly GCA_949752735.1 of Lumbricus terrestris. Lineage (NCBI taxonomy): Eukaryota > Metazoa > Annelida > Clitellata > Crassiclitellata > Lumbricidae > Lumbricus > Lumbricus terrestris. Next base: position 33,684,040 of record OX457048.1, on the reverse strand, counting down.
GTGGGCCAACGTTGCAAGCATCTGACGGAAGAGAAAGACACTCGGTAGAACCTCGATATGTGCCGATGGAAAATCGACAGAGATCGGAGGGAGGAACGAGAAACAATTTAGAGACGCAAGGTCGAAGGAATCGACGAAGTGGTGGTCGGTGCTTTCTCTGCTTGCAGCCAGGACATTTCCGGAAAGACTGTCCACAAGCAAGGACAGACGTACAAGGTCAAGGAGAAGGAGAAAGGATAGCTAACGCAAGATATATCCAAGGAAGTACTAACGCGTACTTGCCACTTCGGATAAATGGGCGCAAGATCCTCGCTCTGATTGACACAGGAAGCGAGATGTCGTTAATTCCTGCTTCGTTAGTACGCCTTCAAGACATGCGAGAATCGCGACAGCTCCTGAACGCGGCCAATGGCACCAGCATTCGTGTGCTGGGCGAGATTACTGTGCAAGGTGAAATCGCAGGGCGGATTTTCCAGATTCCGTGCCTCGTCACCGAGGAGCTGAACGAGATGATTCTGGGACTCAATTGGCTGGAACAACAGAACGCGAGTTGGAATTTCCGCGAACGGTCAATTCAACTGCAGGGACGAGACTACGCACTGTCTCGTGGAGCTGGAACTGCGCGATGTCGGAAAATATCGTTGGCAAGAACTGTTGCGCCACCTATGAGCGAAGCGGATGTGGAGGTGTTTGCCGTTCTTCCCACCAAGAAGGACGACCTTCGACTCTGCTCTGTACCGACGCAAGTGCTCGAATCTGACATTCTATCAGCCAGTGCGTCACTGCCTGCTCGAACCGCAGAAGTCGATGTGTCTGGTGACCCAGACATCCTGCCGTCCTCTCCTCGGCAGAACGTGTTTGACGACGTCCCGCTAGAAGTTAACGATCGGCCGACTCAGACTGCGCCCCCTCAACTGCGAGCCCCGTGTCTCACCGTCGTTGAAGAGTGCGATTTCGAGAATCAGCCCCAACCCGACTCCGCGCGACCCTCCGCTGACGAACTCTCACGTCGACCGCATCATGTGGAGATGGTGCAGACTACGCGAATTCCTCTTCGACCGGAAGAGTCCCTTCCAGACGACTCCAGCATCCTCTTGCCTGAAGTGATGGCTGCGAACCGCGCTACCGAGCGTTCGAGTACGAAATTCAGCCCCAACCTCCTGTTCGTGGGACGAGATGTTATCGCGCCCATCGGCCTAGTCTTTGGCGATGGTTCGGCGACAGAACTCTGCGACCAAACAGTGGACGAGTTGGTGGATCAACGCCTGCACCGGATGCAGGGCACCTATCGTCTGGTGCGAACTCACTTTCAGCAGTTCGTGCAGCATCGGACTGTTCGATACAATGGTCGAGTGCGCCCAGCCGCATTCGAACCTGGCCAATGGGTATGGTACTACTGTCCCCGTCGACACGCCGGTATCAAGACCAAGTGGGCCAAGTTCTACGAAGGACCGTACAAAGTTCTGGAGCGCGTCGGACCTGTGCTCTACCGAATACAGAAGTCGACCCGTGCTCAGCCGAAGTTGGTTTACGTGGACAGACTGAACAACTTTGGGGGAGACTGTCCGAAGGACTGGGATATGCCGATCTCGAACGATGTTACTGATCGAGACGAACTTTTGGGACTTGACGAACTTGTCCGAGACGAGGAACTGAACTCTGTCCCCAGACCAACCCGTCCCCATGTTCTTCCTGTTCGGTTTCGTTTATAAACCACGCCCTGACCAGTTATTCACCGTTGTGAAAAACGTATTATTCACCGTTGTGAAACCGTGTTGGTGATGTCAATCACCTAGATAAGTGTTTGTATTGCCCGAACTTCTGATTAAAGGATTGTGCAAGGAAACAGACGACCCTGGGTCGTGCGATAGTTAATCATGTAGCAGGCTAAGGATGATTCTACTGTTTCGTGTTAGTTTGTTTCTGCATTCTGTTGGAGCGCTTTGTTACAGTTGCGTTATAACATTGGGTGCATGGGTAGGAACAGTCGGTGACCCCGTAGTCCAAATTGACATTTGCCGGATGCTTTAGGCCCGAGGTATGGAAATTTGTAGAGGGGTTGACCGTTGTTTGAATGGTCCAGTACCGTTTGTTGGTTTCCCCGTGGTTTCACCACTTGAGTAGGTGGGGGAGAGTGTAAAGGACCAGCCCTTAGCTCACGTGCCACGTGATACGGCCAAACGGTATAGTGGAAACCGCCGAGATTTAGCGGGCGCCAATTAATTACCCATAGCGACCGACTGATAGTTAACGCTTTAAGATTAAGATCTTTCCTTTTTCTGGTTGCGTTCTGTAATGGCTGACACGTTGTCATATGGCCGGTTTTAGTAATTTTAGTTGAATCGGACAGTTTGTTTGCGATTTTACTTTAATGATAATACACTGCGAGTGGTGATTAAGTTTGCGAATCTTTGTGTGTTGTTTGTTGGTGAACTGATGCAAGATAAAATGGCAACCCAACAAAAACATTCCTCCCATGATTCAACCCTTAATACTGCCCACGTGTACTCGAACATTAATAACTCCGCCTGCGATCGAGCAGAAGACGCATTCACACGGGATCAGAGGGAAACTATAATTACAACCGCGGCGGACGACGAGGCCCGAGCGGATGCCCGAGTAGGACTCATGCAGTTGTGGCACGCTAGCGTGGTGTCAGGCCAATTAGAAGCAGACTACGGCAGGGAGCAGTCGGACCCAGCCCGACCCCTGGCGGCGGGCGTTCTCGGACAGAGAACCGGCGACGATATGTCCTTTATTCCACTCGAGCGGCGTCCTGGTAGAATAACCGCTAACTCTGAAATATACGACTCCTATTCAATGAACCATTCCGTTTTGCAACCTATTCCGAATTCTGACTCTCTAGGTTATCAAGCTACAACGCCTCTTCATAATCATCCATCCATTGCTCCCTCGGCGTCCCCCTTCGATGAGATAGCGACGACATCAAGGGGGCGAAAGTTTACATTCCTCCTCCCACTAGCCTACTACTAATACTATAACTATACTGCTGCTGCTGTTACAGTTTGCATTGTTATTCTTACTAATACTATTACTATACTGCTGCTGTTACAGTTTGCATTGTTATTCGTCTACAGAACATTTGTGGCGCATTGGCATCAGTGGCGGCGTCAGGATTTCAGTTTGGGGGGGGGGGGTGAATCTACGACCTTTTTTTTAGTCAATTGGTCGAAATCTTGGTAAATGGTCCTTTTTTCATTCCGCCAATCTGTCTGACAAACCTCGTGCATATGTTTACGTTTAAGGTTTGGGGGGGGGCTAATCATGCAAATATTTCATTTTTACTAATTTTACATGAGAAAATTGGATGGCCTTTTAGGGGGCTTGGCCCCCCCCCTAGCGCCGCTACTGATTGGCATGATATGGACATCAGCGTAGCTGAGTTCGATTCCCCGTACGATAGACGTGCTTTGTAGGCTCCTACTAGCGCCCTTGTATAAGTACGGTTGTATTGCGTGCTGTCTTCTGTTAGCAGTTAAGATTGATGTAAACAAAAAGAATTGTTTCATGTGATCGCAGTCTTACGTACTGCCCTGTGTTGGTTTTAAAAATAAAGAAGATTATTATCATATAAATTATATATCTCATACACATAGGCGTACGAGGCGGAAATCTCCCGTACGCCTATGTTCATACAAAAACTCTGGGCTACTAATGAAATACACTGTTGTAGATTCTTTTGTATATAGTGTAGAGAAATTGGACCTGACGTTGACAGTCAACGTTGACAGTCAACGTTGACAGTCAACGACTGTAGATGCTCGCATGCAGACGGCTAGGCCAATTTAGCCACGCCCACTGATCCAGGGTCTACGGAAGCGTGTGGCGGCCGCTAGCACACTTACGTAAACAAGACAACGTTGACAGTCAACAGTGTTGACATACCGTTGACAGTAGACTGCCGCTAGTACGGACCACGGCGGGCTAGGCTCAGACTATGACAGGCCAATAGTTGACCGTCGCTTGACATAGTTGACTGTCGCTAGACGTAGTTGACAGCCGTTGACATAGTTGACTGCCGCTAGTAGACAACGTAGTTGACTGTCAACAGACTTGACTGCTGCCAGCAGTCGAAGGCGGCTATGACAGATTAGATGGGTGGACCTGGACAGGGCAAGAAAACACTATATAAGGAGGCATAAAACGGCCATGGAGACAGTTCCAGAAAAGACAGTTCCAGAGAGGCTCGACTTCGGAAACGAGAAGCATCCGTGGAGGTTCGTCTACTACGAGAAAGAGCGGCGTTCGGAAGCGAAAGGCATCCGTGGAGATTCGTCTAGTACGAGAAAGGGCGAGAAGTTCGGCATCGAGGGACATCGGAAGGCTGACGTTCCGTGGGGCATAGGTTCGAATCCTATGACAGAACTGAAAGACAGACTCTGACTCGGGTTAATTGAAACATCGTGTAGATAGGGATTTTATACGTAGAATTTAATAGGGATAACGTTGAATCAGTTATTCAGTAGAATTAAAGTAGAAAGAAAACGAACATTGACTTGTCGTTCCATTCTGTCAATAACAAGCCTTCTAGCCGATTGGCGGAAGCCGTACTTGCGCAAAGGCAAAGAATAAGACACTGCGACACTTAGGAAACAACACCGGCCCAGTTTCCCGACAATAGTTAATGTCCAGTGTTCAAACAATAAACACCTAACCTGGAGACTGGAGTGGTTTATTTTCTACCCTGAATGTGTGTGTGCGTGTGTGTGTGGGTGTGCGTGTGTGTCATATATATGTATGTATATATATATTATATATATATATATATATTGTGATTGGAACAATAACTTTAACGTTATACAGAAACCTACGACTGTACGTGTACGCATTGCATGTAGCAAACAATCTGATCTATAGGCTACGGTCAGAGGTCTGGAATATTTCAAACTTTCAGCGAACTTCATTTTAATAAGTATCAAAATACATTCCCACCGCAGTGAAAAATATTCGCCTTTGCATGCGTGGATTACGAAATTTAAATGTGTTCAATTGAGACCCACGTGGCCTTTGTAACTTGTAAGTATCAGGCTACAGTACTCTGTTGAGTGACATATCCGCAACGGAAGTCTGTCGTAGTCGTGCGGGAGGGAAAGCAGTATTTATCATTGCGGACCGAACTCTAAAAATAGCCCACCGAAGAGACCTTCAGCTGAAAAAGTTGATGCACGTGGGACCTACAGCGAGGGTCAACTTTAAGAGGTGAAGGCTGGCCGCTATTATAGGGTAGGCCTATATATATATATATATATATATATATATATATATATATATATATATATATACATGCATACATATATATGTGTATATGTAAATATATATAAATATATATATATATATATTATATGTATCCATGTCGAGTGTAGCTATAATTATTATAAATAGCTGCGCTAATTATCACGACTGCATTTGCTGTCTAATAGCAAGGCTATAAACATACATTTATAGTCCTATTTATAGATCTTGGCAGCCAGATTATTGCCATGGAATTAGGCAGTCCAGTCCTTGTCACTGCCGGATGTAAACACTTATAGGCTATATTGTCTCTGAAATAGTAGGCTATCCCTGGCTGCTTTATTAAAAACGGTTACCAGTGTTATTTTTCTTCCGATGGTGCATAATGATGAACTCTGCGGTTTACAGTAATGGCTACTGTTTTTTAAAGTCCATAGATCAGAATTTGAAAGATAATTAGAGCCTGTTGGCTAAGGCTGCATAGGCCTTATAATAACGGAGTGCTGGCGGGTGATAGTTCCAGCGTCCTGTGCCAAATGAAACGTCCGTAGCAAACATCACGCACACTGGGTATCGGACATTTCACCCTCTGTCCGGGGGGTAGTATGTCTGGGGATGTGCCCAGAGGGAAATTACTAGGGCCTACTACGTTTTGATTTTTATTCAACGTATAGGCTACTCTTGTAACTTCTTTATGTTTCTTCAACCTTATTTTGCCGAATGACGTCACAAAGAGATAGATAAATGAAGGCGATTGGTATAGAAAGGAAGACAGATCAATGCAATGGCGTATAGGTAATTAAGACTGGCCCGAGGTGTACACACAGCTTTCATTGTTTCATTCTCCGTCGAAAAAGACAAAACAAGCTTACGAGTCATAATGGATCTTGTCAGACATCCTCCAGTACTTGTAGCCTATTAAGCTTAAGCCATCCTCCTTGTAGCGGCAAATTTTATACATTTGTGAGAATCAGATTGTCTGTTTTAAATAGCTAATGATCCATTCGTTGTTTTGCCAATAACAGGAACTACTTAAATATGATCGACCTAGTTTCGTTGATGGTTTCAGAAGAAGAAGTTGGAAGAAGACAATAAAGACCGTTTTAGCGCCAGTTTAGTCAACAACAGAAGAGTACTCATCGACTGCGCCTACTGGTCTGGCTGGTTATTTACCTTGTTTAGACAAACCACAGAGTTCATCGCTCTGTTTATTAATGACCTCATCTTTGTATACGGCAACGGCCTCTGAAGACTCTGATGTCATAAGCTGTCGTTAAACCAGGGATCATCTTTACTTAATGGATCTTGGCTTAAGCATGGATCATCGTTACTTCATCCTATTTACTTCTTTAAAATACTTTTGTTTTTGTTTCATGTAATAAGTTGCGGTGTGTCAACTTAGTTTTTCTTGAATAAACGAAGTATATATCTAGTATTATATCTAGTATGGATCGTCTTAATAAGGGCCCCATCCATTTATTACGCATATTAATTGTTCTGACGAAGAGTGGCTGTCTTGAGACGTTATTACTATATGACCACATTAATAACATCATCAGAAAATGGTTCCCAGCAAATCAGATCTTCTGTTAACTCATTTTAAAGAGAAATTTGAAGGCATCAAATCATATTCCTATTGGAGTCCGTTAATGGTCATGGATTCTATTGATGGTCCTTTAATTGTAACCGGTAAAATTATGGCAATCTTGCAGAAGCACCGGCTAGATTATCTGCAACTGCTCTGATCATTCTCGGTGCATGCTCTGAGCAATCTCGCGCCGCGTCCCATGATGCTGCTTAGCAACTGTCACATTACAAATATGGCGGCATGTTTCTGATTTGTCAGGTTTTGTTTGACTCAGTTTGAAAAGTCGCTTGCGATAGCAATTTAGAAGTCAGAATGGACGAAGTTCAGATTTTTCCGCCGATTGTGGCGTTTAAAGATGTACGCGCCGGTGAGATGCGTAAGCTGCGCGTATCCGTACGCAACGCCGGAACACACTGCAAGGAGATCCGAGTTTTTCCTCCTCACTCAAAGGTGGCTACACTTGATTTGTCATGATAATCGTTGTCATTGTAAATGTTTTCTTAATTTGTCTCCGTTAGTAATCGTGCAGACAACGATCCTGTCCATGTAAACAGTGTGACCGTCCAAGAAGTCGCTAGAATAGAGCGTTGCGTTGCTATGCCTATCAGTCGCATCCCATGATGCAAGGCGCTCGGTAAGTAATCAGCGCGATATCTAAGTAGAAGGGTCTAGTCAATAATTAAAAACTACCGTGCCGTCAGTAACATCAGTAAAATCTACCGGTTAAATTCTAGAATGGCTCGGTAGCGAGTAAACAAAATGGTGGCCACAGATCAACGCAGAATATTTTAATTATTTACTTGCTAAATTTGCGTGCTTACTTTCGCGGAAACATTGGGCTATTTATTGGGCTATTAATCGTTACACGTTACAGCGCTCTATTCTGCGCTGATCTATGGCCACCATATTGCTTACTTGCTACAGAGCCATTCTAGAATTTAACCCATCTACCATTAAAAATTTGGGAAAATATGCCGTAAATATGAGTAAATAGAAAATTCGAAGGTGAATTTTAGGGTTGGACAATATCTGATGACGACACTAATCCTAAACCTAGCCCTAACTGACACATACGACGCCTTGCCCACTTTTTGTGGGCTTCCATAATTTCATTATCTGTTCTGACATTTTCCTTAGTGGTTTGAACACTTATTCCTTCCATTAATTCGATTGCTTTTATTTTTAATTACCCCTCTTTCATCATTTGAACACTTATTCCTTCTTTATTGATTCCGGTGATTTGGTACGTTTTAATTTCTTCTATTGCTGTAATAAAATAAAATGTCCTTTTTGCTTACTAAGAGAACGCATTGCATCATGGGATGCGGCTGATATGTCGCAGCACTTTATTTTAGTGATTTCTTGGGCAGCCATACTGTGACGCAGCTATATTAGCTGCCTTCATGAGCTTATTATTAAGGGACTATATAAATTTCCATGTACAGCTGCGATGGTAATACAATATGCCTTTTTTGGTGATTTTTGCAACCAGCGACATTCGTTCACAGATATGGCTTCGACATTTTGTAGCAACTAACTCTGCATTGTACATGGTCATGTGACCAGCTACCAGCTTGAAAAATTGCACGAAAAGAGATTAGTGCGTGTATAGGGTCTACTGGTGAATGTTAAATATATTTTGTGTCATACGTCACACTTGATTCCAATGTTATGATCTATGGCTGTGACTGAATTTACCCGAATTCATTTTATATCGACACTTGTCTTTGTAGCAAGGGTCTTGTGTACTTGGTTATTACAGACGTCAAATAGAAAATGCTTTTAATTTAATAATAAAATAGTACAATAATTGACTTTTGTGGTTTGCTGGTTGCACCGCTGTCATCATCAATGTCAGATCCAGTTATATATGGCAGCACAGGTTCAATTAAGGGATTTCTTGAATTGCTTTGAATTCGACAATCTATTGCATGGTTGTGAATTGTAATAATAAATTTATATAGCACCACTTCAAGATGAACTCCTCAGAGATGTTCATTGTTTATTTACTTGCACATCACATGACATGTATTTACACAACAATGGTAAACATTTTTGACAATTACAAAACAGAATTCATAAGCATAACATTTCATGAACGTCAATGAGTCCAAAAAAGATCTAGGAAGACCCACTAAGATGGACGGATGCTGGATTGATGGATGTATGGATGGATTGATGGATGGATTCTGGATTGATGGATGGATGGATTGATGAATGGATTGATGCATGGATGGATTGATGGATGGATTGATGCACGGATGCTGGATTGTTGGATGGATGGATTGATGGATGGATTCTGGATTAATGGATGGATGGATCGATTGATGTATGGATGGACGGATGTTTACTTGCATGCATGGATGAATGGTTATTATTATCACTCATATACAAGGTTAGTTCATTCACGAAGTAAATCTTCGGAACATGATATTGCATAATCTGATGAATGCCTCTAATGGTATATATGCTTTATACGCAACTTTTGCATTGTCCTATCACTATCCTCTAATTGCATTAATGTCCTTCTAGCTGTTCAGCCTTGAAGTGAAGAATCCAGCTGTGGCTCTGGCTCCTGGGTTGGAGGTTGTCGCCAAGGTGACGTACACGGTTGAAAAGGAAGAGGATCTGACTGATCGTCTGGTCGTAACAATAGATGGCACTGTTGTCGAGATTCCGATTCGAGTGTGAGTATCAAAGCACGCACTCACATTGTGGTGGTGCGGTGGTTTAGCGGGTATGTTTGTTGCCTTGCAGCCGGAAGGTTGCGGGTTCGAATCCACCTCAAGCTGCCGTGTTGGGACCTTGGGCAAGTCCTTCACTCGCAATTGCTCAGCGCTTTGGCGTGAAACTTCGATTCAGTGTCCACGCTGTAGTCGGGAGCGCTTCTGAGTAGTAATCTTGTAGGAAGTGCACAAACATACATACATACATGCATGTATGCATACATTGGCTCATTTGGTTTTTATTCAATTACTGATGCATTCATTCATCCATCAATCCTCCTGCTCCTTCAGCTATTCATATATCCATCTATGCAGTGCTAATATCTTCATCTATCCCAAGATGCATCGGTTACCCGTCTGTCCGTTCGTCAATCCATCCATCAATCCAGCATCTGTCCATCCATCCAACCATCCACCCATCCATCCATCCATGTTTCAACCGGCTAAGTAATGGTCTTTGCTGCAATGACTTCGCTTGCATGCTCTCTCACTGACTTGCAAACTCTCCATAACAAGTTATTAGTCTGCAAGTTACGTGTATGAATATTTGCGTTGTTCCTGCATGTTTAGTTTGACGAGGAGACCAGAGCTGGAGGTAGATGGGCAGCTGGATTTCGGTTCCATTGTTTCGAGCTGCCATGTGGAGAGGAAGGAGATATTCATCTTCAACCGGGGGTCGCTGGAAGGCTCTTTCCAGTTTAACTACCATGGAGACCAGCCTTTCGTGATTGAACCAAGCTCAGGAATTGTCAGACCCCGATCTGCTCAGTCCATTAAGGTGTGCTTCTATTGTTTCTAGGGGCCGTCCATAAAGTACGTCACGCTATTTTTGACCATTTTTGACCCCCCCCTCCCCCCTGTCACAAATCTCGGACCCCCCCACTAAAGTACGTCACACTTTCGGAAAAAATTTAAAAACATGACCATTTACCTAACCCTCTAAACCCTAGGATACTATCCCTAATCCCTCTGATAGTGACGTGTGTCCCTAAACGCTTTGATAGTGACAGGAAATCAACTTTTATCCCGCCAGGCCGGGTTTTAGACACTAAGAACAAAAAATATAACAAAGAATTTAAAAAATAAATGTGTGACGTCACACATGGCCTGACCCCCCCTCCCCCCTGTCACAAACTGTCACACTTTCTTACACCCCCTCCCCCCCTCTGGAGCGTGACATACTTTATGGACGGCCCCCTAGGGGATGGGTAAATGGTACCACTCTTGTTTGGAGAACAATTTAGCATATCTTGAAGGATATGGTTCGATACCCCTGACCCCTCTAGGTCAACTCAGCCTCAGTGCATAAAGTGTAGAAAAATAGGAACCTGCACTCCTCTTACCTTTACATGCTGTGCTGGCTAATAATTAAGTGCCGCACATCGTTAAAATCTAAAAATGAATGTTGGGTGCCGTCCATGACCGTCCAGTCATGCTTTGAACCCTGCTCGGCCATCCACTCCCTAGGGGCAGCTGTGGCATGAGTAAGTGCCTTTCAGGCTGCCAAGACGTGCTCAATAAGATCATGAAATTTCTGCTGTCATGTTTCAATGCTAATTACTGCGGTTTGTCAATTTATTAGCGACCATTTTCGTGATTGCTCATGAATGTTGTCATCTCTTAATTCATTACAAGTACAGCTTTTCTTTCTTTACTGTTTGATGTAAGTTCTTTGATTTTAAGTTCTAGCGATTCTACTTTATTTATTTATTTCTCCATTTCTATAGTGCCCCTTCAAGCTCTCTACTGAGAGGCGCTCCCGACTACAGCACGGACACTGCATTGGAGTTTCACACCGAAGGCCCAAGCAACTGCTAGTAAAGGACTTGCTTAAGGTCACTATGCAGCAGCCTTTGAGGTGGATTCGGACCTGCAACCCTTTGACTTCAAAGCGCCGACGTCCCCACTACACCACCGTGCCCACATCTACATGTAGGATGAATCAGTAGTTCTTTTCGGTCCACAGTTGTCTCAACATTTACAGAGAATGCCAGAAGTTCTGATGAAGCTCTACAAGAATGTCATTTAAATCTTTTGTTTCTGTGTATTGTTAATACCAGGTTGAACTGATGCCCGAGAAGCTTGGTCATTTCGATGACACTATCAGGTAAAGAATTGAAGTTCTAATTATTTTCTTAACTGACTTTAATTTATTGAAATAATTCAAGCATTCAGATTGTACTATGAAACCCTTGCGATGTTTAGTTTAAGCTTTTTTTCAATTACTTGGATATCAGGCGTTAAAGTTTGAAGAATAAATAGAATTTTATACAATGAAAAACTGTTCATATATGATTATATAATATATAGTTATATATTTATAATTATATATATAAGTCGATATGTCTAATATTTGTTATGACACACTTAGTTGTTAAACAGAGCTAGGTAACTGTATGTATATCTCCTATGATACCCAATAGGAGCAAGTGAAGTAGCTGGTTAATGCATAGGATGAATACCAAAGAATTTTAATTATCAGCCTGTACACTATGCAACCTATGATCCAGTCTCAGTAGATAAGGTTGTTTGTACAAAGGTTATACAGGGGGTTGCAGAAGATAAATTTTGTTGAACTTTCCAATTGGTTTAATACTATCTCTAAACATGTGAAATTTGTGCGAGACCGGGAGCACCTCTGAGTAGCAATCTTAAAGGGTTGTATTATAACAATAAATTCCGATTTGTTGATTAATTGTGCCAATTGGTATGTATAATGTTATTGTGACATTTGACATGCAGAGCATCATTGGATGAGAGCTACCTTATGGTGTGTTCATTTTTTGATTCTTTGTTTATGTTTGGCAGCATCACTTTGGAAGGTCGTGACAAGGTGACTCTTCCAGTGACCGGTGCTATCGTTGACGCTTCCCTCGACCTTTTGACCTTCGAGTCTGAGAAGCCGCTGCAGTGCGTCAAGTTTGGCACGACGTACTATGGCACTGATTCCACGCAGTCTGGGATGCTGTTCAACAACAGCCCGAAATCTGTCTGCTTTGTTATTGTTCTCAACGATGAAGCCATTGGCCAAGACAGGGTAAGTAACATTTGCTTCTTTAGTTAGTGTTTTTGGTTTTGGCTTGAAACATGTGGCCATGCCTGTGATGACTCTTGAAGAGTCAGAAAACAACGTGGAAGGATTTTATTGGCTGGGTCAGAAAAACATGGAAGTATTTTATTGGCTGCTCAAGGTAGAAAAACACAGGCAGTGTTGGCTAGTTACTTTTTAAAAGTAATCAGTTACAGTAACTAGTTACTGGACTGCAAAAAGTAACTAGTTACTGTAACTGATTACTTTACCGAAAAAGTAACTAGTTACTGATTACAGTTACTTTTCAAAGTACTATAGTTACTTTTAGTTACCACAGGTCCAATTTTATTGATTGGGTCTTTCAGCATGTAATCACCAGAGTAATGGTCTGGATCGCAGAGATAAGTAAATACACATCACGTTGAGCTGCTGACAGCGTTCACTGTCATTGACTCATTGCAGAAGATGGTTCAGTTGCATAGTTGCTTCTTTTGCTGCTGTCACTTAGCTAATAACTAAATAATTAGTTCAATTTTTTAGTTCAACTAAAAGTTGGACTTTTTGTTACACTTTTGCCCATCGCTGAATAGACATCTTTAATAGCCCTCAGCACAGTAGCAGCATCTCAAAATGCTTATCGCTGAGTCGGTTTCACCTTGGTGTCAGGATTTGGCCACCTAAACTAAAGTGTTTTAAGTGTACTGGTATTCCAGTGTTGAACCTGGGGAACACTTACTTTAACCAACGGGAGTCTCTCTAAGGTGTTCAGTGATTTTTCATCCACCAGAAATGCATGTTCCATGTTCACGATCATAGATATCTAATATCTATGTTCTCGATAAGAATAGAAAACCATAGATGGCAAAATATTCAGCAATGTTTCTAGCGCAACTATTAATCACATATAGGAAATAAAACACAAACTTGATCTACTTAATTTTAAAGTAACGAAAAGTAACTATTGTTTTTTAGTTACCGTTACCGGGTAAAAGTAATCAGTTACTGTAAATAATTACTTTTTCTGAAAAGTAACTAGTTACTGCAATAGTTACCTCAAAAAAGTAACTAGTTACTAGTAAGTAGTAACGCGTTACTAGTAACGAGTAACGCACAACACTGAACACAGGAGTTTTTATTGGCTAAGTTAGAAAAAACACAGGAGCTTTTATTGACTGAGTTAGTAAATACAGAAGTATTTTATTGACTGAGTTATGTTGTAAACATTTTGATGTTTCACACACCATTGGCTACTACGGTATTCGGAAAAGATCCTTGACTTCAGTACAAGGTCTTGTGTTCACCTCTACGAATTTCTGTGGCCAAGATGCCATCATCTTATAGACTGTGAAGCTTATGCAATGATCAAGTTGTCCTTTTCTAGTCGTTTATGAAGATTGTTAGTAACCTGAATTGCTGTGTATGAGTATAGTTTTTTTTCAGGAAGGTTGTGTCCAAACTAAGTGTGTTGCTGTTAGATTTGAAATACTTATTATATGGGTTGTTTTTTGATTATAGGGTGAGAGAGTCGAGGGTGGAGAGGTTAACCCTTTCGTGTCCATGGTGACGACCTTTCCTAGGCAGGGCTTACTCCAGCCGTACGAGAAGGCGCCGATCTTCTTTCGATTCAGCCCACGGTTTGTAGATCATCTTATTTTCATGGTGAGGTAAGTTGATTTAAGAAAAATACTTGTGTATTGTCTAATATTGTCTATGTCTATGTAATACAGAGATCTGTGCCCATCTTTCCATCTGTGATAGCTTGTGATCATTTCACAAACTGTTGAAGACTGTTTTTTTCGCTTGATCTCGGCCGGGAGCGCCTCTGAGTAGGTACCTTGAAGGGGCGTTAAATAAATTACGATTGATTAATTGATTGATTGATTTATTGATCATCTGATCATAATATGAATTATTTACATACTGCATTGTATCAGCTTGAAATTAAACGAAGATTGTTAATATTACTGTCTTTGGTTACCTGTTCTCATGTCTGTTCTCATGTGTGTTCTCACGTCTGTTCTCATGTCTGTTCTCATGTCTGTTCTCATGTCTGTTCTCATGTCTGTTCTCATGTCTGTTCTCACGTCTGTTCTCATGTCTGTTCTCATGTCTGTTCTCATGTCTGTTCTCACGTCTGTCCTCATGTCTGTTCTCATGTCTGTTCTCACGTCTGTTCTCATGTCTGTTCTCACGTCTGTTCTCATGTCTGTTCTCACGTCTGTTCTCACGTCTGTTCTCACGTCTGTTCTCACGTCTGTTCTCACGTCTGTTCTCACGTATGTTCTCATGTCTGTTCTCTTGTCTGTCCAGGTGGAACTATGGTCAGAAGGGTTTTAATTGCTCGCAGAAGTTGCCTCCATGTCGTGACTTTGCCATCTTCATGCGAGTTGTCGTTGTTGGATCCTTACCATCAAAGTGCGACTTGCAATCTACCGAGGCATGGGCCACGAATAAAGGTAAGTCTCGTCTCGTTGTGTTTTATTATGTTCATTCATTCATTCATTTCATTCATTTCGAGGATTTATATAGTGCCTCTTTAGGAAACCTACTCAGAGGCGCTCCCAGCCTATAGACTATATGTTATATTCTGCACCATTGTCTTGTGGTGCCAACACAATTTCTGTTCGTTACTGACATGCTGAGCGCTTGTGCTTTAAGTGAGGTTGTTGAGTGGGTAGTTGGTTCAGCTGTGTGGCTGGCGTCAAACTGTGCAGGTAATGGTAAGCTTGTTATATTTTTAGCAACACTGCCATATCAAAGATGATTAGTGTCGCCCTCCTCTTTTATCAGGCTTGGGACTGGCACTGGCAGGAACAACCAGTGGTGGAGTTGGGTAATGGTAAGGTAATTGCGACTTTAAATAGCACCAATTCAGAAGAGGTTCCTGTAGTACTTTTGAAAGACTAAATTTGAATGCTTGACATATGATTTCTTTTGGTTCTTACGTTCTGTTGTGCTCACGTTCTGTTGTTTTCATGTTCTGTTGTTCTCACGTTCTGTTGTTCTCAACGTGTGCTACTAATATTATTTATAGGTGTGTATTTTTTTGCTTTCTGCCCGCTTTGGTTTTGGTTGATTTATCAGAATAGACAACATTTTTGATTTGATTTGATACTACTGACCAGGAATGCTGTTTAATATGCTAAGCAACATCAAATGAACCATTTGTCATCTTGAACACAGTACTATATAAATCTTTTATTACACATGTACAGGTGTTGGATTGGAGGTTGCCCTGACGGGTACAGCACTTCCGGTTGCGGTCAGTGTCCTGCCATTGTCAAAACTCGACTTTGGTCAGTGCTGTGTCGGTCAACATACGACGATGTCTTGCACGTTGACCAACGAGTCAACGCAACTCCCGGCAACATTCCAGTTCCAACGCATTGCGCACTTCACTGCTAAGCCATCTCGAGGTCGAATCGAACCAAGGAAGTGCATTGACGTAAAGTTGACCTTCGCACCGAGTCAAGTTGGTGAGTGTCCTTGAAGGTTTGAAGGTACGAGAGTTGTGTTAGAATTCGCTGTCTGATTGTTACGTGGATTTTTTAACATTATTGTGGGACCTGGTTCTGGAGTGAGGAGACAAACAGAATTAATAAATAATAATGATAATAATAATAATAATATTAATAATAATATTAATAATAATTTTTGAAATCACGAGGGATCCTAGGTACCTCAAGTAAAAAAATAGAAATTAAATAAAAATAAAAATAATAATAATGATTAGTTTAGTTTCATTGCACCCATAATTTTATATGACTCCATAAAACTTAGGGGAGACCCATATAGTATTACGTATGCAAACAGAGTTAATTTATATCTTTTACCGAACTACATTGTTTTTTAATTTCTTTTGTTCCCAGGTAGCTACATTATTTTGATTTCTTTCTTTCCCAGGTAGCTTCAGTCTCGTTCAACTGGTTGACGTAATCGGTCAGGTCGCGGATGACCTTCAGCCGTTTATACTCCATCTGGAGGTCATCCACACTGTCTCGATCCCTGTTGCCGGTCGCTCGGATGCGGTCAGCGCCAAAAGGGAACCAGTCTTTAACCCAGGTGGGGAGTTGGAAGAAGCAGAAGTTGTTGTGGTTTATATTGTTTATGCTTTATTTTAGCCCTGTGAGTTGTGGTGCACACTTCTCATCATCGCCATGTAATTGTAATCATACATTTATATAGCGCCACTTCAAGAGAACTCAGAGGCGCTCCCGACCTGACACTGAACCGCAATCAGAGAGAATGGTTTTCAAACGCTTGCGGAAAAGGGGCAAAGAAAGACAAAGAAGTTCATTGCGGAGACTAATAGGTAACTTATTCCAGAAAGACGGACCGATCATAGCAAAGCTTCTGTGCAGCACTGTGGAAGATCGAGCCACAGGGACAACCAGGTCACCATGTGTAGCAGAGCGAAGGAATCTACGGCCTGGCCATGATTATCATTGCTATCGTAATATCTCGGTTTTGTTAGATAGGCACCAAGTAGCAAGTAAGTTATATTTATTATGGTACATCAACTTATATGGTGCCATGACACAGCCATGTTTAGCTGCTTGTAAGGTGCCTTTGTAACGCTGATGGCAAAGGTTACAAAGGCGCCTTACAAGCAGCTAAACATGCGGGATAAGCCCCAGCGAACAGGGATTTAAAAGAGTCCACTGAGCCAGTTGTTTGAATAGCGAGAGGAATATGTAATCATTGTCGTCATTATCATCATTATATTCATTGATGTTAACAATCATGATCATTATCATCGTTCTAAATAAATAAAAAATAAAATTTTATTCATCATTTTGTCTTCATTTCAGACATTTATATAGCACCTCTTCAAGAGTATCTACTCAGAAGCGCTCCCAACACAACCACGGCTAAAGAGAACAGTCTTCAATGTCAGTTCACATGGTTTTTGTTGCAGTTTTTTTTGTTCAAGTTCCAGATTGCATGTGATTGAATGATTTTGCTTATTAGGTCATTAGTGTTAAGCTACTGAGCCTATTGTGTAGCCTACCTGCGTGTCGTGCGAAGCTGGCCATATTTCGTATAACTTGTATCTGTAATCATTCTGCGGTCTGTCAAATGGAATGTTAATAAACGAATTATTATTAATCTAGGAATCACTCCGAAGATAACGAACGAAGTCGGTCTGTACGTTGACTCTAAAGTCTCTCAAGTGAAGTCGGTGCCAAGAAATGCGCGCATCAATGCACATCGCTTGAAGGCTTTGAAGAATCGAGAGAACAGCGACTCCACGCTCATCGCCTTTCCGAACGACCGAGCCCAGAGCATCGGACCCAGCGATCGACGAGAAAAATACGAGTACTGTATCAATAATTGTGATATCTGTTTATCTGTGTATGGAATTCATATAGCACCTCTTCAAGATAGAGCTATTCAGAGGTGTTCATGACCCATGCATGGCCAAAGAGGAAAGTACTATGTATGTAACTGCCGTGTGTTGTCATTTGTTCTGATGGTTTCACGTTTTATTGTCTTTCCACATTTTATTGTCATTCCACATTCTATTGTCTTTCCACATTCTATTGTGTTTCCACTTTCTATTGTATTTCCACTTGCTATTGTCATTCCACATTCTATTGTCTTTCCACATTCTATTGTCTTTCCACATTATTTTGTCTTTCAACATTCTATTGTCTTTCCACATTATTTTATCTTTCCACATTCTATTGTCTTTCCAGATTCTATTGTCTTTCCACATTCTATTGTCTTTCCACAATCTATTGTCTTTCCACATTCTATTGTCTTTCCACATTCTATTGTCTTTCCACATTCTATCGTCTTTCCCATTCTCACTTTCTATTGTCTTTCCACATTCTATTGTCTTTCCACATTCTATTGTGTTTCAGGACGATCTTCAGTGGACTTGTTCGACACAATTACGTAGATCCAGATTATGCGTACACTGATGATCAGGCGGAAGTCAACCAGCGCAACAGACAATACTACTCCGACTTCATTGACGAATTACGTCAGAACCGAATAAACAAACTGATGTCAAAGTTAGTTAAAATTTTGATATTTCATCTTATTACATGCATGCATACATACATATAAGTGTAATGCACGTGCACCTGTCAGATGCAAATTAGGACTGCTTACTTACTTAAGATGAATTTTGCGTCCTGTCACATTTAATGTGTTTCTATGTCGTGTATCGGTGTATTGGCTTCTTAAATTTACCTGCCTGCTGTAATGCCTCCCTTCTTTAATTCTATACTATAATTCGTACTCAGATCTTATCTGGAAGCACTGCTGTTTCTGCGGGTTTCCTTAAGAATTTTGTCCAAGGGAATCTTCGCACTGGGAGTGCCTCTGATTAGGTTGTACTGTGAGGGGCGCTTTATAAATCCAAAAATAGTAGAGTATTGTATTGTAATGCAGTATCTTCAATTGAAATTTGGTTTTGAAAAAGCAATTTTTAAATCATTTTCAGTATTCTCAGGTATTTTCCTGTGTTTTTTTCAGTGTGAAATCTGTTGTTAATCGTTTGAAATGTGTGCGTTTCTTTTTAAGGGAATTTCATCAACACAATAACGAGAAAGACATCGGCTTAAACACGTCCGCAGGACTCAAACCCAGAAACCAACCATGCGCAGAGATGGACACGTCAATTAAAGGTGATTTGATTTTTTGATTTGATGTGTCGTTATGGCAATCGATTTTACTATCGATAATTAATCATTGAAATATTAATAGTGGGTCATTCAAGAAGTGGAACCGTCACTGAAGCTAGTTGCGAGGCAGCTATGGGTATGACGTGTCTGCTGCTTCATGTTCTTAGGATCGGCCAGGGGCGGATCCAGGGGGGGACCAATCCGGCCATGGCCTCTCATTTAGAATTTTTTAAATTTTTGACCAGCTATTTTGGCTCGGAAAGGAGACGTGCCCCCCATGAGTAGTTCCACAGACCCCTCCCCACGCCCACGAGGTCCGTGCACGAGGTCCTTACGACTAAAAATAAATAAAAGGTCATCAACTATTTTGTCGGATGTATCTTTTTCTTTCATCAGATTTTTTGCGACCACGATGAAAATTATTCCCTGTCTGAAGTTGTAAAATTTTGGCCCCCTCTTCAAAAATTTCTGTATCCGCCCTTGGGATCGGCGTATGAGTGTTAGTGGTCAGTCCTCTCCCTCACTGTCTCATCTTTCCACCGACAGTGTACAGGCGCCTTTGTCTGGAGGAGCGTGTTATCTAATGACACTGCGTACATAACAAGGGGTTTGAAGTGATTCAGAGGATGCTGGGTTTGTTTTAGAACCACTGCAAATTACCATGATGTATGTCTGTGCACTTGTTATAGCGCCCCCTTAAGCCATCTTCTCAGAGGCGCCCCCGACGACAGCGCGGACCTGGAACACTTAATTGCCCAATTTTTATAGCTTCTTCGTAAAATGGTGTGACTGTGTCCACCGACACAGTGCTGAGTGTTGTCATTCAAACCGTTCCACAGTTCCACAACTCTAGCACTGAAGAATTTCTGTCCCAATGTTCCCTTCGGCTTCTTAAACAATTTTTTTCCTGTGAACCCGAGTTGCTTTGCTTGGTGCTAATTCAAAGAGCTTCTTCCAACATTGTGCTTTCCTTTGCACGTAAGTTGTCTGATTAATTAATGGTGGTAGTACATTAACTGACATTGACATTGCATTTGTGTTTGTAGTTCCATCTCCACCAAATGCCGCCTTCCGTCTACTGAGCACCAAGGAACTTCGGCAGAAGGAAAAGCAATCTGAGAAGCAGGTGCGTGTTGCAAGGAAATGCCTGCGTATAAGAATGAGAAGATTCTCTTTTGATTGTTTGATAAATGCAGTTGTCAGAAAATGAGAAAGTTTATGAACTTGACACATAAAGAAATTATTATGTTAACTTGACTTACTTGACTTATGGCTTTGACGATGCTTTCGCACGTGACAGCCGCCCAGCTATGGAAAATCTCCACTTCTCTCTTTCTTGAGCTTTGTGTGTAGCCTCCTGTATGGACCAACCCATCTCCCGACAGTCCTCTTGTATTGAAAACTTATAATTACTATAATGAGAATTTTGGTCTTTTTAAGTTTATGAAATTGACACATAAAGAAATTATTATGTTAACATAAATTTAAATGGGTCAATCACGGTGGTGTAGTGGTGGATTCGATACATTGGAGCCAGAGGGTTTCAGGTTCGAATCCACCTCAAGCCGCCGCGTATAGGGACCTTGAGCAAGTCCTTACTCGCAATTGCTCAGGCGCTTCGGCTTGAAACTCCGATGCAGTGTCCGCGCTGTAGTCGGGAGCACCTCTGAGTAGAGAGTTTAAGTGGGCGCTATAACAAGTGCACTTGCACATACATTATTACTTTTATTGCACAGTGAGTTGATATTATGGACTTCGAAGATGTTAGATTCTTGCTGTTAGGAGAGGTCACTATAGAAATGAGTAAATAAATAAAATAAATAATTATTTAAATGAGCATAATGTTCTTTTTCTGGAAGGTTGTCGACGGGTTGAATGCGATTCCGAGCACTCGTCAAGAGAAAGCGGATTGCTCCAAGATCCTCACTCCCGCTGAACTCCACCAAGTGACGATTGGTAGAATTAATGTTTTTTAACTCAGACTTTTGGCTCTTTCTTGGTTGTTTGAATGAAGTGTAGACTTGACTTTTACTATTGACAAATAACGCGATATTTATTAAGGTAGTTGACATGCGCGTATAAACAAATGCATGCACACGTGTGCAATGTGCATGCACGGTTTTCGGACCATTGACTGTTGACCATAAGTTGACCATAAGGTTTTTGTTGACCATAAGTTGACCATAAGGTTTTAGTTGACCATAAGTTGACCATAAGGTTTTTGTTGACCATAAGTTGACCGTAAGGTTTTAGTTGACCATAAGTTGACCATAAGGTTTTAGTTGACCATAAGGTTTTAGTTGACCATAAGGTTTTAGTTGACCATAAGTTGACCATAAGGTTTTAGTTGACCATAAGTTGACCATAAGGTTTTAGTTGACCGTAAGTTGACCATAAGGTTTTCGGACCATTGACTGTTGACCATAGGACTGTTGATCATAAGTTGTTTGGTAACATGGTGCAGTCAGCAGCTGTATTGATGAAAAGCATGCTTTATACATGGAAGCTGGATTAATATTTTCTAGTTGAAGTAGAAGCTGAACTGATGAAAAACCGCTTGAGAAATAGAAGCTGGATCGATGAAAACAATGAATGAGAAATGGAAGCTGGATTGATCAAAAGAACGATCGATAAATCAAGCATTCTTTCGATCATTCCAACTTCTGTTTTATCTATAAAAAAACACATCCGACTTCCATTTCTCAACGATTCTTCTCATCAATCCAGCTTCTATTCCTCAACCGTTCTTCTCATCAATCCAGCTTCCATTTCTCGAGCGTTCTTTTCATTTGTGTTTTCTGTTGTCTTCGCAGGACCTGCGGTTGTGGACTTTGGCGACGTCTGTCCAAAGTCGGTGTCACAGAAGGACATCAGCATTATCAACAACTTAGACCAGTACATCCACTTTGCAGCCAATGTGAGTTCGTTTCAACGTTCTCATTACTGTCTCTTTCCTTCTCATCATCATCTTTTTGTTCGCTCATTCCTTTTGAATCCCTGTCCACTTCTTGTAACCGTTCATGTAATAATAATAATAATAATAATAATAATAATAATAATAATAATAATAATAATAATAATAATAATAATAATAATAATAATAAAAAATAATTAAAAAAATAAAATAAAATTAAAATTTAAAATTAAAAAAAGATAATATAAAAAATAAATAAATAATAATAATGATAATAATAATAATAATGACAATTTATATGGCGCCGTAACGCGGCCATACCGCTACAAGGGCGCCTCACAAACAGCTAATTGTGGGATAAGCCTTAGCAAACAGATAAGTTGTGTGCTTATGTTTGTCGAGATGCCTTTATAAAGGGTGTAGGACATTAGCCCCCCCGGACAAAAGCCCCCCCGGACATTAGCCCCCCCGGACAAAAGCCCCCCCGATTTTACCTAGAACATTAGCCCCCCCGGACAAAAGCCCCCCTTTGTGCAAATCATAGAAGAGTGCCGTAACTGATCACTTGGCACTGGCATTCACTTGCAAACGATAAGTTCTTAGTGTCATTTAGGTCCTAATTGTGTCAGTAGACCTAAGCTTATAGACTTAGATTTGAAATGAACAAATGGGAATCCTATAGGGCCTATAGTCCTATACAGTCTATTTGCTTAGTGTCCTACAACAAAGGTTTGTTAACGTCAGTTAGGCTACGTCTCAGCTTTGTAGACTTGTTAGCGTCGTTTCAATTCAAAATTAGATTCAATACATTAGAGAAATGAACGAATGGGAATCGTATACAGTAAGTAGGCCTACTTGTTAGTGTCAGATTTGGCTACAACGAAGGTTTTTAAAGTCAGTTAGGCATTAAACTTTTATATAGATTTCACAAACTTTCGACTTACAATTTTTTACGTTTATGAGAGACTTTACACAATGAGTTGTTCGCGTCGTTCTACAATTAATGCCTTTAAATGTGTTATAATATGCATAATAAACCTTCAATTAACTTAGGCCTATTGTTACATTTTGTGCATCATTTTTAGGTAATGATATAATAGACCGGGGGGGCTAATGTCCTACTTCGGGGGGGCTTTTGTCCGGGGGGGCTAATGTCCGGGGGGGCTTATGTCCGGGGGGGCTTTTGTCCGGGGGGGCTAATGTCCGTTCCCCCTTTATAACGGCATTTGCTGTGTTACGGCACCATAGAAATTGTCGTCATTACATTACATTACTTTAGCAGCAGCAATTTGATTTCTAAAAGCATTATATTGTCTTGAGCAACAGCTTTGTCATCAACTTCCGTACTGTAATTTGGACATGTAACTATGGCTGAATGCAACAGATATGAAGTATATTTGTTTGGGAACACATCAGGCTTAGTCAACCAGCTATAACCTAATAAACTCACATTTCTTTGACTGAACTCGGCATATAAGTCTCTTTAAGTGGATATCAGTTAATAAATTATGTGGATAACAGTGGATGTGTTTGGAGATAAGTCTGTTTGAGTGGATCCAAGTGGATATGTGTAGATATAAGTGGGTAAAATTAATTAATAAAGATTAATATCCCTGAAGACATTATTGTTAATGATCAATTGTATTTGATATTTTGAGGCCATTGTTTAGCGCTTTAGTGATGTCATCAACTGCATTGTTTTCCAAGTCACTTTTAGTCACTGTCTTCATTTAAATGTTAAATGTTAAAAATACGTGTAAAATGTATTTTATTATATCGTGGGGTGCAGTGGTGTGGGGGTGTGTTCAGTGCCTTGGAGGTGGAAGGTTGCAGGTGCCAATCCACCTCAGGCTGTCATGTATGGACCCTGGGCAGGTCCTTCACTCGCAATTGCTCATGCACTTCGACGCGAAACTCCAATTCAGTGTCCACACAGTAGTCTGGAGTGCCTCTGAGTAGGAAAAATCTTGATGGGTTGCTATAACAAGTGCTCGTACGTACATTATTACTTTTATTGCACTATGAATTGGTAGTATGGATTTGGAAGATGTTTGATTTTTGCTGTTAGGGTGCAATAACACTGTCTAATATTTGACTGAACTGCAAAAACAGTTGACATGTGATCCGGTTGTTAAGCACTTGGTTAGTCTAGATAAATGTCTTTTTTTGACTCAGGTTGACTGCCGAGAACTAAGACAGACTTGTCCTCTGTCACAAGTCATTCCACCGCTTTCCAAGGCCATACTTCCGATGATTTTCGAATCCAATACAAAGGGAAGATTTCAAAAGTGAGTGATTGAATCTTACTCCAGTGATAGATTTCAAAGGTGAGCGATTGAATAATACAAAGGGAAGATTTCAAAGGTGAGTGATTGAATAATACAAAGGAAAGATTTCAAAGGTGAGTGATTGAATAATACAAAGGGAAGATTTCAAAGGTGAGTGATTGAATGATACAAAGGGAAGATTTCAACGATAGGCTTATCTTAAGATCACAGGCAGAATTTGAAGTTAGGAATTCGCATCACTGTGTCCTATTTTGAGTACAGTACTCATGGTTGTCTTTTGAAATTGGATATACAACGAATTTCACGTGCAATGTTTGTGTTTTTTGACAGGATGTTAGATTACGTCATCAATGGCTTCTACAAGAATGGTATTATTGTCTTCGCAAATGTTATCCCGCTATGTCTCGAACTTTCGGCTGACCGCATTGAAGTCGAACAACAGTGTGGCTTGCCACCAGACACAGGTTTATTGAGACACATTAAAACTAATCTTGATCCAAATCACTGTCAATACTATTGACCTATTTCTAACATTAAAACTGGGTCTCACACCAAAATAAGATATCACGGATCTCATTCTTTCTCCTCTTTCTGCATCTTCTCATCGACTTTTCTGTTCTCTGGATCGGTCTGACTGGTTTGTACCTCAAGCTAGATCCAGTATTACTCAAACCCGATCCTTTACCATCATTGGAATGCCCTCCTTATGGAATTCCCTTACCTCCACTGTGCATGGGAATTTCCTCACTGGATTGCTTTCTACATCTCTCACTCTTTAAACCTATTGCTTGTTTTGGGGTTTGTGCAGTGGGAGCATCACTGAACGGCCTTGACGGTTAGCGTCGCTATAGAAATCACTAATTACATTGCATTACATTGCATTACATTGCATTACATTACATTTCATTGCATTACATTGCATTGCATTATTTTTGTCTTTCAATGTGCACGCTTGTGTGTAATGTTGTTTGTAACTGAGAATGTGGTCTGCAACTGAGAATTAGAGTCGATACATACTTACTTACATGCATGCATATGAAGTCATATGCATGCAGCCATGCACAAATGCATTATGCATTTGCATACACGATGTGTGCACGGTGCATGCATACAGGAGCGCCTCTGAGTAGTTTTTTACTTGAAGGAGCGCTATGTAAATGTCCGAATGAATACAGAGGTTTTATGTTGCTCAGGAACTTACAGCACAAGTTCCAGTTCAAACAATCGCCTTTAATAATAAAGAAATATACTGTATTTCATTGTATTAAAAACATTTTCATGTGGTCCTTAAGTTGAAGAATCATTTATACGTGAAATGCTATTAGTTATGATGTTTAGCTACTGTTCTTCTCGCAGGTGCTTCTTTTATTACTGCTGTTTCGCTGTTCTTATAAATGCATTGTTGTTGAATATTCATGTAGCAGAGTTGTGTTTGTTTGTGTGTGTCTGATTTTAGCGATCAGAGGAAATGTGACGCTCTACAATCGGTTGAACTACGCTGCACAGTTCACGTGGAACCCTGTCGTCGGCGACAAAGGAACAGCGTTCTCTGTTCGACCAGCTTCAGGTTCAATTTTAAAAGATGATCCCTATCATCATCGTCGTCGTCGTCGTCATCTTCATCATCATCATCAATTCATCATCACCATCATCATCATTGTTATCATCATCATCGTCGTCGTCATCATCATCATCATTGTTATCATCATCATCGTCATCATCATCATCATCATCGTCGTCGTCGTCATCATCATCTTCATCATCATCATCATCATCATCATCATCACCATCGTCGTCATCATCACCGCCGCCGCCGCCGTCGTCGTCGTCGTCGTCGTCATCATCATCATCCTTGTTACCGTTGTCATCTTTTTTTTTCATTATCGCTGTCATCATTGCATCAGCTCATCTTTATGGTGTTCTTTGTCAATATACTGTATTTCATTGTATTAAAAACATTTTCATGTGGTCCTTAAGTTGAAGAATCATTTATATGTGAAATGCTATTAGTTATGATGTTTAGCTACTGTTCTTCTCGCAGGTGCTTCTTTTATTACTGCTGTTTCGCTGTTCTTATAAATGCATTGTTGTTTCTGCCTGACAATAGGATCTGTGGAGCCATTCTCAGACTTGCACTGTGAAGTCGTCTTTCATCCATCATACTTGGCCCCTGACGAAGGCGACTTTGTGCTCCAAGTCCTTGGTGGCACGAACCTTAAACTGAAATGTCTTGCAAAGGTATTTCACACTGCTCTGCTACGAATTGTTGGCTTTGGGTCATTTTGCTGTGATGATGATGTCAAATTTATACAGCGCCACATCAAGAAAGACTCTCTTACAGTTTCTTCCTGTTTTCTGCTATTTTGAAGGTTGTAACAATAAATGTGAATGTTTTTCTAAGAGACCCCATGGTTCTTCTAAATACTCTTTATTAATTCAAACTGACAAGTAAGGAAGTATAGATCCTTTATTCAATCAACTTTTTCGTAACCAAGTTGCAATGATATGTAAACCTGGCTTGTTTTATTTTGTTGCAAAATCATTTTGATTTTATTTGAAGTTTTGACCACAATGTGGTGTGCATAAAAGTTTCAAGAATTCGTGAATGAATCATTCTTATTATAATAAATCATCCTTATTTATAAATGTTTGGTATTTGCTGCTGGAATTATTCCATCGTGTGTGGAAAGTCTCATGGCGTAGCTTGTCAGTTTTTGGGAGGTAACAGTTCATGTGTACACACATAAAAGTGGTAACAAATGATGACATGTTAACCGGAGCCCAAGTTGTCATTTCTGTTAGTTTCGTTCTTGTAACATGACATAACATAACAAAGGTTTTTGAGTGCTTCAGAAGACGCTGGGTCTGTATTAGAACTGCTGTATATTAATCTGGAACAATCTTAACACTTTGACCGCGGGAGAAAAGATTACCAGCACGCTTAAGATGCCATGAATATTGTATAAACTCCGGTACGTGTATACACGTACCACGCGTCTACATAATACAAAAAAGGTACGTGTATACACGTACCACGCGGTCAAAGTGTTAATAGCCCAACTTTACTAACTTCCTCTTAAACGCTGTGACTGTGTCCACTGTCCACCGAGATAGTGCTGTCATCCAAACCGTTCCACAGGTCTACAACTCTAGCACTGAAGAATTTCACCTTGAAGCTGTTTTTTGCAGGATGAATTATTCAATTATTTTCTAAGTTCGAGTTGTTCAACAAGAGATGAATAAATCAGTTGGAAACAATGACTTATTGTCTTAGATTGGTAGTTCCAACGTTCAGCTGGTTGATCGGAGAGTGATGCTCGGCCTCGTTCCCATTCAGCTGACCACGACGAAGATTGCCATGCTGAAGAACTCCAGTCTCAACCATGCCTACTTCCAGGTCTGAACTTCTTCCGGACTGTATTAATAATAGTGATGATGATGATGATGATGGTGGTGGTGGTGTTGGTGGTGGTGGTGGTGATGGTGATGGTGATGGTGATGGTGCTGGTGATGGTGATGGTGATGGTGGTGATGATGATGATGATGATGATGATGATGAGGAGGAGGAGGAGGAGGAGGAGGAGGACGACGACGACGACGACGACGACGATGATGATGATGATAGACCTATCTTCTCTAAATATTGCACATGGGTTGCAATGCTATTATGTTCGTGAGCATTTATAAAATACAGTTAGATGAAGACTATCCCCAGAAACCTTAGCTTGTAGGAGTGAATGCCACCTTCTTGTTCCTGCATGATTTCACATTGCTGAAAGATCATAATGCTTGTCAGGTAAAACAAATTGGTATGAGCACCAATGATGATATCACTTTTGTAGCCTCCACTTAGAGTATATCATGCACCTAAGGTTCTTTAACTGTTGTTCCAATTCCTTCTTTTTTTAACACACTCTTGAAACTAATGCCTGAGACAAGGTGACACTAGTGTCACACGTAGAATATACTGTAACCTGAAGCTAATTAGGCCTAGTCAGATAGTTCAATAAAATTGTTTGACACTGAGTGTGCTTTGATGCCTGTTTGGCTACAGTGCAGATATTCCATCCACAATAGTGACATTACTTTGTGCCTATGAATACCGTAGTAATGCTTTTGTATGTGCTGTATGAAACTATACATACAATGCCATTTGATTACTTTTAAGATGCACAGATGGCTTAGAGTAGTACTGTTATTACTTGTATGTGTGCTGATGATGTTCATTCATTCATTCAAGTATTCGTATAGCACCTCTTCAAGAAAACTACTCAGAGGTGCTCCCGATTCCTGCGCGGCCCCAATAAACAGTTTTCAAGTGCTTATAAAATGTGTTGGAGAGTGACCTAGGGAATGGTTACTGTAAATTTGTTGGCAATTCTAACATCTGGCTTGCACGCTGGTACAGTGACTGTCATAAACTCTCCCACTTGACTGATGTGTCAGGAGGTAATTACCACTTACTCACTTTGTGTGTTCCTGGCAGATTGTGGACGCCAATCCGTTTCCTGGATTGGAACTGTCGCCGGTCTACGGCGTTGTTCCGGCGAGTGGAACGGCTACGATCCAGGTCCAGCTGACCCCGGAGAGCGTCGTGAAATTCGACACGAAGATCAACATCCTCGTCCGCAACTGTAAGAACCTGGAGCTGCGCGTCTGTGGCACGGTGGAGCCACCTAGTGTTGACATTGATCTGGTGGGTTGCAGCGACATCAGAGCATTGGTTTCTCTTGTGTTTTAATGCAATCAGGGGCGGATCACGTGGTGCTGATCCAGCCATGCTCGCCCCCCATTCAGAAATTTGCACAGGATGTGGCCACACTTTAGGTTTCAAGTTTTAAATCTTTCAATCAATATGCACCGGGAAAAGGTGAGAGATATACATGACTAAAAAGGATCATCAGCTTTCAAATAGCCGGAGTTGCTATAGGTTTTAAGAAATTTTTGGGAAGAGGGACTAAAAAACCGTAATCAGCTTTCGAATAGCCAGAGTTGCTATGTTTTTTTTAAAGAATTTTTGGGAAGAAGTACTAAAAAACGTCATCAGCTTTCAAATAGCCGAAGTTGCTATGGTTTTTTTTAGAATTTTTGGGAGGACTAAAAAAAGATCATCAGATTTTTGACTGTAATATAATGTAATTGACCATTTACATTTTGCCCATACAAGTTATCCGCTCAGAGGTTCACTCTGCACTAACCAGCCTATAGGCATAGGCGCAACCACCCTATGGGACCCACGGGACGCGTCCCCCAACTTTTGAGTGGCCCCCTAACTTTATTATTATGGTCCCCCAACTTTTAAGGACATGATTCATTATGGTCCCCCCCAACTTTTAGGACGTGATTGCACCTATGCCTATAGGATGTTAAATGTCATTGCAAATGAATATAATTAGTAATTACGTCAGTTGGCAAAGCAATGCACAGTGAGTTGTAGAAGCTGTTGTCTAACAAGGTGACCTATATTGATCTACCTGTCAGAATTACCTATTTTATGAGGCATTTTCATTTCTTTTAATGTGTTGGGAATTTCTAAACCGCACGATGTGGAGGAATCTTGTCAACCGATGTTCTGAAGAGAAGTGAAGGACCTAAGAGAGAGAGAGAGAATTTCTAACATTTATGTTTAGCATTTGGAATGTTTTTGGGTACATAATGGAAGTTTTTGATGATTGATTTACTACAATTATTGGGTATCTATAAATTTATTAGTAATTCTAACAATTTTAGTGCTTTTACATGCTATGCTGAAAGGGCAGTAATATTTTAGACATAATCAGCTATAGTTAATAGTCTAGGTAAGCTTTATAGATGAACTATATTCAGCTTATGTAGCTCACAGAGCCTATAGAAAATGGCTTTTCATCTGTATTTTCAATGTTTTACTGTTTTCACTCTTGTTCGTGTGATGTTTTTAACGAGAATGTTCTTTTCTAGTTACCGTAAGAACTTTAAGTTACATTTAGTTTTAGTATTAATTGAGTAGGCTACTTTGACCATATGTTTTGAACGAGGCTGGTTGTACTTACAAATACAAATTCTTTTATTCTTTGGGAAATTTTTGAAAAATCTATAGGTAATTATGATTTTTTTGCCATCCATTCTTCAAGTAATAAAAACGTGATTTGATGGCTGTACCACAATGACAGTGGAGGTTGCAATATTATTGCTTTGGAGTTACCGAGATATTTTATTCTTTCTTGCAGCCAAGATTTGAATTTGGAGGAGTCTACTGTGGGTCAAAGGCTGTTGTGCCTTTTTTACTTACAAACAAGGTGAGTTGATATTCTGTAGACCCAGATTCTTATGATACAGTTATTATGATACAGAATGACCAGTTTAGTGAAGTTTGTTTTCAAGTATGAAACAAGATTTCAAGATTTCGTATGCTGTTGATTCATGGGCTGTTGATATTTAAAAGTGTCTTGAATTTTGTAAGTTTGGCTAACTGAGAAGATAATTGTTGATTTTTTTATGGTAGAACATTGACGCTGAAGTAATGATTCGTTTTGAGAAGTTTCTTGTATATTGATAGTGATGATAATTATATTGATGATGACTGCATGATATGAAGCTGATGATGACTGATGAGCGTGTTATGATATTTAAAGTTAAGGTTGTTGTGTTATTATTTTGAATTTTAATGAAGATCTGTTGAACACTCTATTGTAGGCTGGTACAAAAGCAAAAGTTGAGTTCGACTTGACTCAGTGTCGAGACTTTCAAATTGACTTTGGAAAAAGGCAAACAGCAGGTTAAAAACACTCACTTCAAAGTAGAATTTCAAGCAGGGCTTTTCTTAGCGTGCAGTTGTACACAAAATGTGCAGTTCTAAAAGGATTTGTGCAGTTGTAAAAGCACTTTCGTGCAGTTGAAACTAGTAAAAAAAAGGTCAGTATCGTCCGATTGGGGGCAATTTACCGTGGAGGATGGGAAAGAAAAGAAGGGTTTGTGCAGTTCTGAAAATTCCTTAAAAACAGCCCTGATTTCAAGTGTTCCATTGTTGCCACATAGTTTTGTGCAATCGGGTTATCCAAGTCTGTTTTGATTTTCACTTTGAGTTTGGCTGTGAGAGCTTTCGTAGTGCCAGTGCTCAAGGACATGACAACCACCTCTTAGTGTCATCGCTGGAAGAAAAACACTATTTTATTTCACACTATCCTTCTGATGTTGACTAAATTACTTAATCAGATAGAAAGTCAGTGAGATGGGACACAACTGGAAGATACACCGAGCAGACATTGAAGGAGTCCGGCAGATATCCAGAACTTCTAGGTAGATTTATGATTTTAGGTTGCAGGTCTATATGTTTTGGTAATAAATTTAAATGCTATTTCTTGTTTTTTTACTTGTTGATTAGATGATGCAGCTTTTCAGGCGCTGAATCCTGGCGTCTTTTTGATATCCGTGAATGGCGATGAACAGATCAATTGCCAGCTCATCTTCACACCCACAGAGGTATTATATCTCGTTAATTCTCTTACTTTGTTGAAAGTTTGTAATTGTTCCATTTTACTTGTGTAGTTATTTTTTTACCTGTATGATGTAATGCGCTTATGCATTAATGTTAGTTTTTCGAGATTGGTTAATCATAAAGACTGCTGTTGTAAGGATAGATTTTAATTAACGTTCTCTGTAAACCTTGTCGATATTTAATACTTCCGTTGTTCTTGTCAAAATTTTCCACACAATGTAAATGTTTCTTGAAAATGTTCGAGGAGCTTACTCTGTTCAAAAAACTATTTTACATTACTATTCCATTGTGTATTATTAAGCAAGCATCCTTTTGTGAAACCTTCTGTCAAGTAAAGATTGTCTCAGGATTTCAGAATTGATGGTTGATCTATGTGTTATAATTTACTTACATGCAGTCATATATATATAAAATGCATGATCTGTGTTTGTTTGTTTGTATGCGCACTTGTTATAGCGCCCCTTCAAGCTCTCAGAGGCGCTCCCGACTGCAGAGCGGACACTTCATCGGAGTTTCACGCCGAAGCGCTGAGCAATTGCGAGTGAAGGACTTGCCCAAGGTCCCTATGTGGCGACTTGAGGTGGATTCGAACCTCGAACCTTCCAGCTTCAAGGCAACGACGCCACCACTACACCACCGCACCTCTCAATTAATGGGGGTTGTGTTAATGGGGGTCGATTTTTACAGAACAATATGTCTTGACATGCGTTCAAACAGGTGGCATCTTACGATTTCATAATGCCAGTCCTCGTCAATTCATCATCGGTTCCTACTCCATCTCCCACGCCTCTGCCTCCGCAGCCTCGTCCCTGCAAGACCAACACCCTCCAGCACATCATTCAACCGCGTACCATCAACGTCGACATCGTCACTCCACGTCGCAAGATCGTCGCCACCGCACTCCGAGGGCCACTCCAGGTTTCCAGCACGGCTCTGAAGTTCACGATGCTCAAATCCGTGGCAGATTATAGTACGGAGATGGGAACGTGTGAGGTAGGAATCATTCATTCATTCATAAAAAAATTATTTCAATACGTTTTTATTACCCGTGCATGCAAATGTAAAGCTTCACACTATGCGACTAAAATACCCATTTCTGGCAAATCCCTCGAACTTGGTACGCAGTGCAAAATGTCTACCTGATTAATCAATACTTGTGATTAAGCGAGGAATACTGTAATCAAATGATCAAATCACTGGTTATTTTGATCAACTGAAATGGCTATTTTGAGATAACTGACTCGTGCACGACCAGATGGCTAAAATTGAATTTCATTTAAATAATTCACTATGAGACGAACTGAGTGCAAGGTAAACTGTAATAGTTTAAATTTTCCATTAAGAGCTAAGTGAATACTGAGCACATACTGAAGGAATACTGAGATTACAATTTTTTAGACGTTCCTTGTGATCAACTCGAGCAAGAGGAAACTCAGCTGGGCTCTGGACATATCGTGTGCGTGCAAGTCCCTGGAAGACGGTGTTTTCAAGTTCCTTCGGAAGGATGGAACGCCCTTTGAGACGTTCGGAGCTGGCGGAATCCGTGGAACCCTGGAACCGTGCGAGTCGGAACCGATATGCGTCATGTTCACTCCAGGTTGGTTCTCATCTTTCCGAAAACATTGATTGTTAATGCAGGATCGCCTTATCCAACCATCTTCCATCTGAGGATTGGCGAGACTGTAAACAGTCTTGTTCTATCTTGATCAATCATTAAACATAAATTTATATAGCTCCCATTCAAGATCTCTACTCAGAGGCGCTCCCATCCCAGACCTGGTCTATTTCTGTTTCTTGAATACTTTAGTAATTTTTCCATGAGTTGATTTTATCTGTCCGTGTCATTTTAGGTCTTCCTTAAACTCTATTCAGAATGGATCACATTAAAACTTGGTTTGTTCAGGATTTATACTGATGAAAGTGAAGGTGTCAGACATGGGCGGAGTTTATCAGGGGCTAGGCCCCCAAGAAGTCCCAGATTCATGTTTTTACCGTGTAAATTGTATCCTTTTTTCGGGCTTAGCCCCCCACAAAAAAAGAAGGTCATCAACTTTTTCGGCCGAGAAATATATAGTACTTTTCATGAGATTTTAACTTGACGACTGAAAAAGGTCATCAACTTTTTTTGGGCCGACGAGAAAATATTGTCGGCGCTGCTCGTTCTGGACCAAGTTTTTTAGCCCCCGACCCCAAAAACGGAAACCAAACTCCGCCCATGATGCCAGAAGTGAAATATATTTTACTGGGGAGAGAGGCAGCAAGTCTGTAAAAGACTTAACAATAACATGCATGGATAAATGTCGTCAAAATGGAAGATCCAAGTTATAACAGCTTGACGAGACTGAAAACTACGCAGTGCAAAATATGAATTAACTGATGACTAATTGTTTATTATCTTCAATAAAAAATAAAAACACAGAAACGACCTAACATTAGTCTAATCTAATAATATGCAACAGTCCCGTAATAATAGTCCTGCAGAATTCCTGCCAACGTGAGACATAAAAATCCATCCTGTCCACAGCACGGGCACAATCACTTGTGTGGGGCGCTTTGGTGTAGTGGGTATGTTCGTCGCCTTGCAGCCGAAGGGTTGCAGGTTTGAATCCATCTCAAGTCGTCACGTAGGGACCTTGGGCAAGTCCTTCACTCGCAATTGCTCAGCGCTTTGGCGTGAAACTCCCATGCAGTGTCCGCTCTGTTGTCGGGAGCGCCTCTGAGTTGGAAGTTTGAAGGGGTGCTATAACAAGTGCACATGTAAACAAGCAAACAAACAAACTTACATGCAACAATATACACAACTATAATGCTATATATCTATATGTTTCTTACAAGATGAGATACATTATATCAATGGTTCCCAACGTTTTTTGACTGTCGGGCCACTTTTTCTAAGTTGGAGGACACGAGGGCCACTTTTTCTTAGTTGAAGAACATTAAGGGGCCACAAATCTAAAATTTAATTAACTAAAAGCATATAAAATTATTATAATTGAATCAAAATAGAATGTTTGATGTTATTTATAGACTTCAAAATTAAATTATTTTTAATAGAAAATTGTCAATTTTTCATATTTTTCTTGTTATTTCTTTGAGAGATGAGGGCCATTTTCTTAGGCCACTTTTGGACCGCGGGCCACAGGTTGGGAACCACTGCATTATGTGATAGGTTTTCTATTTTATTTAACTGCTGTTTTTGGCATTGCATGCACTAAGTTGCACATGCTTTCAATTTCCAGGCTGCTCGGAGGACAAATCCCTTTGCTTTGAGGCGACCATTCCCGTGATACTCGACGACGATTTCACTCTTCCGTACTGTCACGTGACACTGACGGGAGAGGTCAAAGTTCCAATGCTGACCTTTGATCCGCAGTCGATCGTACTCAGTCCTGTTCCGCTGGACATCGAAGCATCAGCGGAATTCAACGTCATTGCGAGCTACTACACTGAGTTAGTGCTGATAGATCTTATTGATATCTTTGCTCTCTACTTGTGGTCCATCCGACTGGGTTCTACAAGTCTCTCAAGTCTTTTTTCTTTGTTCGTGGTTGGGCTGGGAGCGCCTCTGAGTAGTTTCTTGAAGGGGCGTTATATAAATGCTCTGAATGAATGAATGAATATATATTTATGTGTGAGATAGTCTTGTGGGTAGCATCCTGGACTTGAGGTGGATATCACTCTCTGACACATTCTACCGGTATAAGCACTTAAAACTGTTCTGTTTGGCCGTGCTGTAGTCGGGAGCGCCTCTGAGTAGTTTCCTGAAGAGGCGCTATATAAATACTTGAATGAATGAATGAATGAATTGGCTGTGAATCGAGAGGTTGGGGGTTTGGGAGGTTGGGGTTGGGGTTGGGGTTGGGGGGGGTTCAAATCCCTGTTAAGGTAGAAATTTGTGTTGAGATTTCGGCTCTGACTCTTGGAAATTAAGCGCAGTGTAAC
Organism: Lumbricus terrestris; assembly: GCA_949752735.1. NCBI lineage: Eukaryota > Metazoa > Annelida > Clitellata > Crassiclitellata > Lumbricidae > Lumbricus > Lumbricus terrestris. Next base: position 33,648,189 of record OX457048.1, on the reverse strand, counting down.
ATGGAGGCCATTCCAGGTTGTAGGACCAGCGACTGAGAATGAATGGCGCTGTCTTATAGCAGTTCGCGAGCGAGGAACCAGTGGCTGAGCTTGGTCTGCTGCCAATGCACTTATACTTCACCACTAATTTTGGAGTTGGAGTCGTGGCACACACAGCATGTGAAATTGATAATAACTTACTGCCATGTAACTGACTGTGCTTTTTTGCTCTAGCTAAAATAGCTTTTAACTAAGGACCACTACTCTGAGGACCATGCCTAATAGAACATCTGTAAGAAGACTATGACTGAAAGGAAATTGTGTAATGTGGTATTGCTTATTTATCTTTTTCTTTCCAGAGGTACCACGCTAGTAGCTTGCCTGCCTCAGGTCGAGTCAGAAGATGGAAGCAAAGTCTCGCCACTCACTGTCACTTTTCTTGACTGCCAAGGTCTGTCCTCTGCTCAACTCTTTTTCTGTATGTATCTATGTGCACTTGTTATAGCGCCCCTTCAAAGTTCCACTCAGAAGCGCTCCCGACTACAGCGCAGACACTGAACGGAGTTTCACGCTGAAGCACAGAACAATTGCGAGTGAAGGACTTGCCCAAGGTCCCTACGCGGCGACTTGAGGTGGATTCGAACCTGCAATCCTTCGGCTGCAATGCAACTAACAAACCCACTACTAGCGCCTCTTCAAGGAAACTACTCAGAGACGCTCCCACCTCCAGCTTACACCACTGTGCTTCACTATTCTGTTCTGTCCTCGAGTGTGCTGTGCATGGTGAATCCTATCTCATCTCATTTCAGTTTGTCTTGTGTTTTTGCCGAATTTCACTCGGCCAGTTATTGAATTGCTGTCGATGTCATTCGGCTTTTTAGATTGCTTTGCTCAATCCCTCATTACAGCATTCACTCCGTCAGTTACTCAATCAACCTCCTAGTCAGCTGATCATTTTCTAGTGCTTTGTGGGGTGTGGTATGGAAGTCTGGTGTACTCAGTAGTGTGAGGGTTAGTATCCTGGACGATGGTCAGTTGAGAAGTTGGATGTTAAAATCCGTGTATAAATTTTGTTTTGAGATTTCCTCTCCATCTGCAGCCTTAGCCAATGAGTATACTGACTGTACACTGTTCGTGGAAGGATGAGACGGTGAGGGAGAAGACTGGCCACCCGCTCTCATATATGCTGAGGCTAAGCAAATGAGGTCGCTTGCTCTTCATATACCCATGGCTACCCCAGAGCTAACTCACAGGACTCGTCTGAACCTGAATAAAAAGAGAACCAAAAGATGTTAATCCGCCGCCCACATGACCGAATTGTCCCACGGGCGGACAGCTTAATGAGGAAAATGTTTTTAATAAGAATGCTTTACGATGCTTAATTTTATGTGAACCAAAATGCGGTTATGCAGTTGGATTAACAAAGAATATACTTACTTACTTACTTACTTACCTACCTACCTACCTACCTACCTACCTACTTGCTTGCTTGCTTACTTACTTCCATCATAGGGTTGTCTAGATGACCGGCTTGCTTTAACTTTTTAGCGCCAATGACGGAGATCAAGCCGACCGTGGAAGCGGGTTCCACTGAGACGACGTTCCAGGTCATTCCGTGCCGTATCCAGTTCCGCTGCTGCAAACCGATTTCCTTCTGCGAGCCAGTGACCTTCACTGATGGAAACTGCAACAGGTAAGAAGGAGACTATCACTGAAACAATAGAGACAATGGACAAGATGGTGGTAGAATTGCTGCAAAGGGTAGCCATGGCAATGAATAAAAAAACAACTTACTGGAAAACCAAAATATCTGATGCAGTGGATAAAAAATATGCTTAAGAAAAAACATGCATTAAGAAAGGTAACTTAGCATTGCAATGAGTAATAATAAAGAGGTGCTGATAGCGATAACTCGTGTTGAGAAGGATACCTCCTGCATTGAAAACATGATTTAAAGAATGAGTGCTGAGTTGGCTGTTTGATAATCAGATGGTGCAACACATAAGAGACAAATTGTCCATTGGCTGTGTCCCCCAGTTCTAATATTATAAAAACTGTTCTGTTTGGCTGTGCTGGAGTCGGGAGTGCCTCTGAGTAGTTTCCTTGAAGAGGCGTTATGTAAATACTTGAATGAATGAATGAATGAATGAATGAATATTTATACGTATGGATCACTCGGATACCTACTGCATTGAAAACATGACTAAAGCATTACAAACAGAGGAACTCACAAGCAGAAAAGCCCTACTCTGTATGATGGCTGTGCAATGTGCATGTGGAACCACAAAGTCACCTCTAGGGGAAGAGGCAAACTGAGGTTTGCAAACTCCATCAGTTGAGAAAGGTTATTCCAGCTGGTGGGTCCAAATTCTCAACTGAGCTGTAGCAGCTTGTATACTAGGGAAAGTCCAGGGGTGGCCGACCTAATGGTTCTGCAGTTGATCTTCAGAATGTTAATTGAACGAAGTTAAGGTAAATTATCGACAAAAATTCATTCATTCATTCATTTGGGAATTTATATAGAGCTCTTTCAAGAAAAAACTACCCAGAGGCGCTCCCGACTCCAGCATGCCCCAAAAGAACAGTTTTAAGTTTAGTAAGGAAGGATCCTGGTATAGTCCCAGTAATAGTCTGTGCAGTCTGACAGAATTGAGGTTCAGCATTTAAATTCAATTGTTTTTTAATACAAGTTGATTGGATTGTTTCTGCGTTTGTTTAAATTATTTTTAGCTTCTCGTTTATGGTTACTGCAACATCGGATAACTGTCTTCTCACGTGTTATCCATTCATGGCTCTACATCGGTTGGATCATAAGATCGTCTGTGAACAGGTCAGCCTGCCTGCTGCACGTCTAATTGTCGTATCTCTTTCTTGTGTATTTCGAATACTTGTCAAATCAAATCAAATCATTTGTTGTTCCCACAATAAAAAACGTAAGATATCTTGTTCAAATTGTCAATTTTTCATATATTTTTTGCTAATTCTTTGAGAGATGAGGACCTTTTTTAATCTGGCGGTCCACTTTTGAAACTTCGATTCAGTCTCCACGTTGTAGTCGAAAGCGCCTCTGAGTAGAAATCTTGAAGGGGTACTATGGCAAGTGCTCATACATACATAAATACATACTACATACATACATACAATGCATGCATCATGATGCATGCATGCATACATACATACATACATGCCTATCATTGATACTCTTTGTCAAGTCAAGTCAAGTTTATTGTTCCCAGAAAAGAAAAATACAACAGTTACACATTTTGTCATGCATATGTAGTGAAGAAAAAAAGTAGATAATTTTTATAATTACAAGTTATAGGATTAGTATTAGAGGGAAACAATAGGAGCCCCAGAAGGGAAGATCCCTGCTACATCTCCATTGATACTCTGTTTGCAGGGTAAGTCCCTGAAGGGCAGGTGCAACGAATCCCGTGAGGGTTCCAGCTTAGGGGAGGCGATGCTTCTGCCGTGCAACTGTCCGGGAGCGTCCACTAGCCGACCCAACTCCACGGCTACCAGCTCCGTCTTTGATGCCCGATCCTCCGGCTACGACAACAGCTATGACAGTGTGGCAGGTTGTTATTATTGAACACAATTGAACTTTGCAGTAATTATCCTCTGGCATTTGTATTTACAGGGTGGGCCAAAAAAAAATAATCCACTGCGATTTTTTGCGGATATCTTGGCCAAAGATGCAAATTTTTCAAATCAAGTTTTACTGGCTATAAGGTAATTCATATCTGCGTGCAATTGCCAAATTTCATCGTGATATTTGAAACAGAACAAAGTTATATCACTTTTAGTGAGCCCACCCACTCGTTTTTGACGATCCAAAAACGTTATACAAAAAAGCAGCCAATCACAATTGCTCAGCGCTTTGGTGTGAAACTCCGATGCAGTGTCTGTGCTGCAGTCGGGAGCGCCTCTGTGTAGAAATCTTCAAGGGGTGCTATAACAAATTCTCATACATACATACATACATACATACATACATACATACATACATACATACATATACAACAAGTGCTCATATATAATACATATGTTTTGTTGCACACTGTTTCCAGAGTTGGCCTACGAGAGCACGCCCCGCGAGGGTGCGCTCAACAAATTCAGCGGAGATTCGGCCGACGACCTCGCTCTGCGGGGCGGCCCGCTGCTCAAGACGTTCGGGTCGGCCCTGTTCCCAGAGGAGGACACGGAGGAGGGCGTCTTCTATTCCGAGCTCCTCTCTGCCATTCAGCGATGGTACAGCAGCCACGGGTGGCCCGGTGGAATGTTCCCCGTGTCGATTCCGGAGTCGTTTTCCAGGTAGGCTGCCAAACAGCGCTCTGGCAAAAACAAATATCACACATATAATTCACATAACACGATTAATACATACATACTACATAATACATACATACATACATACATACATACATACATACATACATACATACATACATACACACACATACATACATACATACATACATACATACATACATACACACATACACACATACATAAATGCATACATACATACATGCATACATACATACATGCATACATACATACATACATACATACATACATACACACATACACACATACATATATACATACATTATGTATTATGTATGTAGGTGATACGATTATGAATTATTGATACGATTATGTATGTAGGTGGAGTAGGTGACGAATGATGATGATGATGATCAAAAATATTAAGACTAAACAAACTGTGATTAGTATGTAAACAACATTCTAGCTATAAATGTTTTCCTCGCTATATTATCAACTCTTTGACATTACCCGGGATTCTACTTCAGTGTTTCACTGCATTTCTTCGTGCGTAGCGGTATTTGCCGGAAGCCGAACGCGGAGAAGACCAAGACGGCGAAAGGGGGAACGTGGGAGTCGTCGACTCTGGAGAAGGAGACGAAGACGATCTACGACATGGTGGCTCACCTCAGCGGAAGACCAGTGCCGGCCATCAACCCTGGTAACCCGTTACCGTCCGATCCAAAGGCGAGGGTCCAACAGATCCACTACCAGCATAAGGTCTTGCTTACGTTTGTGCGGTAAGCTGGATTGCTAATATCAACCAATCAATCAATCAGAATTTGTGTAGTCTTCTTGTTTCTCTTCGATCGAGCTCCCGATCTGCAGCACGCGCGAAAGAACGAAGCTATCTGATCAGGATAGCTGTGGAAGATTCTTCTTGATAAATGCAAGATTTCAATTGATGGTGACTTCCAGCTTAAACTGCATTCAAAACTTGGGTCATTAATTATAGATGGGGCAGGTTCATTAGAGGTCTTTGAGACTGTGAAACAGGAGAGAGGGCTATCTAGTCTGGTCTCTGAGAATTGTTACAATTCATAGATTTTGGGACACGGTGGTATAGAGTTATGTTCGGTGCCTTCAAAGCAGATGGTTGTGGGTTCGAGTCCGCCTCAAGTCGCTGTGTAGGGTCCCTGAGCTTGAAACTCTGATTCAGTGTCCGCACTGTAGTCGGGAGCGCCTCTGAGTTGAAATTGTGGAGGCGCTATAACAATAACTCAGTGCGCATACATTTATTTGCAAAGGAGGTTCTAAGTGCCTTCGTGCGATTCTTGTCAAGGCGCTATATAAATGGTCATATACATACGTACGTACGTACGTACATACATACATACATGATCATTCAAGGCCGTAGCCAGGATTTGATTTCAGGGAGTGTTTCACCAATTTCCCTTTCCAAAAAATTGATGACTTTTTTAGTCATCCGGCCGAAATCTTCAAAAAATGTCACCATTTAATTAATTCTGTTTTTTACATATTTCCATTTCGGGGTGGGGTGTTTTCATGGTTTTATTTCATGGTTTTGACATCATGTGCTCGTGAATGCATTCTATTATTTTTCACATTTTTTCATTTCGGGGGGTGTTCAAACACCCAAAACACCCCCCTAGCTACGCCTTGTGATAATTAATACCATTGATTTTGCACGGAACATAGTAGATTGGCATTGCATTCTGTTGTGATGACAGGGGCCAGGGCGGTTGCACAGCTGCGATAAAGCCGGAGTACTTGATGGAATTGCAAGACTACATGTGCTGGAAAAGGCTGCACACGAAACGGAAGTGCGGTGCTGGGAGCTCGTCCGCCGGGCAGGGACACGACAGGGTGGAAGAACTGGAGGAGCTGGAGGAGGAAGTGATGGAGGAGCAGGTGTTCGAGGTGCTTTCCAAGCGGTCGTGGATGGACCTTCTCATGCAGATGCTCAAGGTCTCGACCGTTCTTCCAATCTTTGCTGATTACTTTGTAATTAAATCGACTTTGGTTTTGGTTTCGAATCTGCGTTGTGGTTGCGCTACTAAAATTAATGTTGTGTATTGGGACCTCTCAGGTTTTCACTTGAATTAGGTTAAGTTGGATTAGGTTAAAGTTGGTTTAGATCAAGATAGATCTGATCAAAGTGGATTGGATCAAGATAGATCTGATCAAAGTGGATTGGATCAAGATAGATCTGATCAAAGTGGATTAGATCAAGATGGATCTGATCAAAGTGGATTAGATCAAGATAGATCTGATCAAAGTGGTTTAGATCAAGATGGATCTGATCAAAGTGGATTAGATCAAGATAGATCTGATCAAAGTGTATTGGATCAAGATAGATCTGATCAAAGTGGATTAGATCAAGATAGATCTGATCAAAGTGGATTAGATCAAGATAGATCTGATCAAAGTGGATTAGATCAAGATAGATCTGATCAAAGTGTATTGGATCAAGATAGATCTGATCAAAGTGGATTAGATCAAGATGGATCTGATCAAAGTGGATTAGATCAAGATGGATCTGATCAAAGTGTATTAGATTAAGTTGGATTATGTTTAAGTTGGTTTAGATCAAGATGGATCTGATCAAAGTGGATTAGATCAAGATAGATCTGATCAAAGTGGATTAGATCAAGATAGATCTGATCAAAGTGGATTAGATCAAGATGGATCTGATCAAAGTGGATTAGATCAAGATAGATCTGATCAAAGTGGATTAGATCAAGATGGATCTGATCAAAGTGGATTAGATCAAGATAGATCTGATCAAAGTGTATTGGATCAAGATAGATCTGATCAAAGTGGATTAGATCAAGATAGATCTGATCAAAGTGGATTAGATCAAGATAGATCTGATCAAAGTGGATTAGATCAAGATAGATCTGATCAAAGTGGATTAGATCAAGATGGATCTGATCAAAGTGTATTAGATTAAGTTGGATTATGTTTAAGTTGGTTTAGATCAAGATGGATCTGATCAAAGTGGATTAGATCAAGATAGATCTGATCAAAGTGTATTGGATCAAGATAGATCTGATCAAAGTGGATTAGATCAAGATAGATCTGATCAAAGTGTATTAGATTAAGTTGGATTATGTTTAAGTTGGTTTAGATCAAGATAGATCTGATCAAAGTGGATTAGATCAAGATAGATCTGATCAAAGTGTATTGGATCAAGATAGATCTGATCAAAGTGGTTTAGATCAAGATGGATCTGATCAAAGTGGATTAGATCAAGATAGATCTGATCAAAGTGGATTAGATCAAGATGGATCTGATCAAAGTGGATTAGATCAAGATAGATCTGATCAAAGTGTATTGGATCAAGATAGATCTGATCAAAGTGGATTAGATCAAGATAGATCTGATCAAAGTGGATTAGATCAAGATAGATCTGATCAAAGTGTATTAGATTAAGTTGGATTATGTTTAAGTTGGTTTAGATCAAGATGGATCTGATCAAAGTGGATTAGATCAAGATAGATCTGATCAAAGTGTATTGGATCAAGATAGATCTGATCAAAGTGGATTAGATCAAGATAGATCTGATCAAAGTGGATTAGATCAAGATAGATCTGATCAAAGTGGATTAGATCAAGATAGATCTGATCAAAGTGTATTGGATCAAGATAGATCTGATCAAAGTGGATTAGATCAAGATAGATCTGATCAAAGTGGATTAGATCAAGATAGATCTGATCAAAGTGGATTAGATCAAGATAGATCTGATCAAAGTGGATTAGATCAAGATAGATCTGATCAAAGTGGATTAGATCAAGATGGATCTGATCAAAGTGGATTAGATCAAGATAGATCTGATCAAAGTGTATTGGATCAAGATAGATCTGATCAAAGTGGATTAGATCAAGATGGATCTGATCAAAGTGGATTAGATCAAGATAGATCTGATCAAAGTGTATTGGATCAAGATAGATCTGATCAAAGTGTATTGGATCAAGATAGATCTGATCAAAGTGGATTAGATCAAGATAGATCTGATCAAAGTGGATTAGATCAAGATAGATCTGATCAAAGTGGATTAGATCAAGATGGATCTGATCAAAGTGGATTAGATCAAGATAGATCTGATCAAAGTGGATTAGATCAAGATAGATCTGATCAAAGTGGATTAGATCAAGATAGATCTGATCAAAGTGGATTAGATCAAGATAGATCTGATCAAAGTGGATTAGATCGGGATAGATCTGATCAAAGTGGATTAGATCAAGATACGTCGGATCAAAGTGGATTAGGTTAAGGTGGATCAGGCTGCCTTCGCAGAATGATCAATCACATAAATTTATACAGCACCCCTTCAAGATATCTACTCATAAGGCGAATACTAAAGTGATACGAAATATGATTAACAGAAGACCAGGTTCAGAGTTAATAATAATATTACTTTTAATGATTCAATCTGACACACCGCAGAACGATTACAAGTACAGGTTATACGAAATACGGCCCACTGTAGCACGACACGCAGGTGGGCTTTACAGCAGTGGGTTCGGTAACTTAACTAATGGCCTAAGTACTGGATCACTTCTGGTCGGCCAAGCCAGAAGTGGGAGAGGCTATCTTATTTTTAGCAGAACCCGAGTCAAGCAACACAACAGCAAAGCGCCAATGGCAGCTAACAGAAATTTTAATAAATTAATGCCCTGAGCGAGGCTTTAACCCGGGTCGCGTGGATGACTCTCAGTTTAACGGCCAGCGCTCTCTCCACTGAACTACGGGACCCCCAGTTCAGTAGCCAACAATCAACATAAACTACTCTGCATTTGCTGGTTGTCTAATAAACAATATTTTCGTACTAAATGACTAAATGACATGCGTCTGGTGACTTAAAATCGAGTTGTGTTATCCACACGTGATGACACACTCGACACGGTGCATTGCAATCAAGCTTTTCTGCATTGTAGTTTACAGCTAGACAGCGACTACCTTTACTTTGCCGTAATGTCACATGTGTTGTTGAGTTATATTCCACCTGTTTGTAGACATTGATTCTAGCGAGGATCACCCCTCGCCAGTTCAAGAACACTCCGACGCCGTACAAGAATGCCACGATGCCACCGGTGGATGTTGACCCGCTCTGCAGCAACATCTACAGCATCGGAGAGCGCATTCTGCTCGTCTGGCTCAACTACCATTACGAGCAACAGCGCCAGGTCGTCTGGAAGAAATGCACCAAGGGTCGGTAGAGCTTTCCAGTATTTAACAACATCCTTTCCAGGTGTGGGCCTGGCTCCATTGACACTGAAAATAACGTCAATCTGAGGAATGGATAGATAGTCAGCCACCTGGAGGAGATGCAGTTAGATATATCCAGGTGCTTGAAAGCTAATGAGAAATACTGAGTTTTGAGCAGCCTGTTGAGTGAAAGGGTGAATTTGAGATTCATAATAATGATAATAATAATATAACATCGTGATGCAATGGAATGGATCCAAACGGGGCAATTAGCCGAATTCTGCATAAAGCAATAGCCTGACCACTGAGAGATACAGGCATGTTTGTTCATTCATTCATTATATGGATTTATATAGCGTCCCTTCAAGAAATCTACTCAGAGGCGCTCCAGCCCAGTCACAGCGAAAGAAAAAACTTCAGAGATGATGTGGATTAGATAATTGTGATCAAATTATAACTTCGTAATGCAATAGAATGGATGAAAACAGGGCAAATAATACTGCATCAGGAAATGACCTGACCACTGAATATAGAACCAAGTTTAGCGATCAAAAATTCACTAGTTATGGTTAAATTATAACTTCATGATGCAATGGAATGGATCAAAACGGGGGCAATCAAGACTGCATAAAGCAATGGCTCGACCACTGACAGATACAGGTCTGCATCTTTTAGCTGAACTATAACACAGAACAGTTATAAACTCACGCGTATACGCCATGTAGTCTAATCCTCTGCCTCCAAGGATTGGGATCGACTTCCGATTTCTGTGCGTATCTCTGAATTGTTAAACGTTCAACTCGTCTGCTTACGAATTTATGGCACTCAAATCTCTATGTAGGCTATTGTCATTATTATTATCATTACTACTCCATTTACGATTGCTTATGTGTTTCTGTGCTCAGGTCAGACGCCACCATCTCGTTGGGTCGTGAACTTTGACTTTGACCTCTTGGATGGTCTCGTTCTGGCTGCTGTGCTGGCTGCCTACGTGCCATTCCTCGTAAGTTCACGTTCGTCTTTTCATTTGAATGAGGAATTTGTATGGTGCCTCCGTAAGAACAACTTTGTTTGGTTCTGTTTGTGAACTTCAAAACCAGCAAATTTCATTAACGGAAATCAAAGTTAAGTTGTTTAATTAGTGTGTCGGCTGAATGAGTTGGCTGGCTGGCTGACTGGCTAGCTGACTTTCTAATGTAAGAATGGTTTATGAATTTTTCTACTATCTCACTGACATACCACTTAACTTACAGCTTGACTGACTGTGTAGTAGGCTGGCTGGCTGATGAACTGTTTGATTGACTGGCATACTGCTTAACTGACTTCTTGACTGCTTTTCTACCTGAATGGCTTGCTGGCTGTCTAATGGATGTATCTCCAAAAGAAGACTATTCCAGACATATGGATCTACAATCACTACTTGTTGTTTGATCGATTGATTGATTGATTAATTAATTGATTGATTTATTAATTGATTGATTGATTGATTGATTGATTGATTGATTGATTGATTGATTGATTGATTGATTGATTGATTGATTGATTGATTGATTGATTGATTGATTGATTGATTGAATTGTCTTCAGATTGACCTGCATTTCGCTGGGATGTACACTCGGCCAACGACTGGAGAACAATGCCTACACAACGCCATCTGCGTTGTCAATGCCCTACGCACAATTGGAATTGACTATGACATCCAGGTCATCATCATCGTCGCCGTTGTCATTGTCGTCATCATCATCCTCATCATCCTCATCATCTTCAGCTACTGTTCTTATCACTCTTTATCTCACATCATCATAATCGGCATTGTTACTCTGCCAGCATTGTTACTCTGCCAGTTGTCATTCATCACTGAAATTTGTTATCACTATCAACTTTATTAATAACTAGCTGGGGTACCCGGCGTTGCACGGGAAATTTAGGATTCGCCCCGCACCCAGCCAATTCCTTACTTCCCCACCCTCACTGCCTACTCCTGAACCACCTGCTCCCCACCCCAACCCACCCAACCCCATCCCAGTCCGCCCCACACCACCCACACCACCCGATCCAAAGTTTCAGATGAAAAACTGTGAAAGTATGGCAACAGAATGGAAATTTATAGCAAAAGGGTTTTCGCTCCCTACCCTGGCCCCGTGGTGGTAGAGATTCGCCAACCCCTCCAGCGGGTGTCCCATACCCACACCGACACAGTAGTGAAGATTTGGAGTGAAAAGATCAAAACTGGAAATGCATCGCGGTCAAACAGACATACACACAGACAGAATCTTCTCTTTATTTACATAAAAGATATTCGTTTATTCAATTCAGTTGCATTTGTGGGCTTATTGTACCATGATGGAGCGTGGTGGTGTAAGGGTAACTATGTTCGGTGCCTTGGAGCCGGAAGGTTTCGGGTTCGAATCCACCTCAAGCCACCATGTAGGGACCCTGAGCAAGTCCTTCGCTCGCAATTGCTCACGCGCTTTGGCGTGAAACTCCGATTCAGTGTCCGCGCCTCTGAGTAGAAATCTTGAACGGGCGCTATAGAAAGTGCTCAAACATGCATTTGTGCAGTGGTGGTGGTGGTATTTGCAGTTTAACGTCACTGTGTGATAACAAATGCCATTAGCGACGCCCTCCTCCTTTATCCAGGCTTGGGACTGGCACTGGCAGAGTGCAACCAGTGGCGGCGTTAAATTTGTGCAGTGATACCGCTGTCCATGTCATCATCCATGTGCAAAGTATTCATTGAGTATACAGCAATCAGCATTCGTCGTCCATTTCCTTATAATAAAAAATATTACGACCTCGGAATAATCTGCCTGCTTTCTACCAGTTGCTCTAGAGAGACCCTTCCGTTTGGCCGTGGCTGGGCTGGGTGCACCTCTGAGTGGGCTTCTTGAAGGGGCGCTATGTAAATTAAATTTTCAGAATGAATTACTGAATTAATTTATGTTTTGTAGGCGATTGACATAACCGATCCGAACCCCGTTTCCATGCTGCTGTTGTCCGCCTTCCTCTACTTCCACCTGCCGCAGTACATTCCAAAGGGATCCATTGAATTCGTCGCTGGTCTTCACGAGCTCACCACAAGACAGGCATGTACACTGTACAGTAATTAATTTAGCATCGTGTAGGCTAGCACAGGGGACGTAGACATTTTGTATCGGCGCTATATAAATTTTCAGTGGAAATACATTGCTAAGCTATTGTTTCTCGTGTATTTAGTAATGCCCATTGACTAAGTCTCTTGACAAATGACCGAAGACAATAGAGGTCATTTATTTGTACCCATCGGAGCCAGCGGGCTGGCGTCAGAAACTGATGATCATGATGATGATGATTTATTGTTCTGTTGTATCATTGATCATTGCCTTTTGTTCATATTTTTTATATTCGTTTGATTAGTGTTTCTTTTGTTTGTTTTGCTATTCGTATTGCCATTCTTTGTTTTTATTCTCATTACTTTTGGACTCATGGATGCAAAATTCTATGCCGCTAAATTATGCTAAGTTGAAAACTGCTTAAAAAACAAGTGGCCAGTATATTGTGTATAGTTGACACCTATTTTTTTGTATAAAAACTGTTATTTTGTGTATGATTAGGCTATATTTACATCATTACCTTTGCTACCTGTACTAAGAAAATAAGTGGCCAGTATGAAGTATAGTTGATACCTGATTATTTTTTAAATAAAAACTGTTATTTCATGAACCTATTTATCTTACCCTGTCTCATCTGATCCTGCACCCTCCAATTCCCGGCCCAGACGACACCCACCTTAGTAGCTGTTCCGCCCCTCTGATCCTATGGTAACTCGACCCGGACCACCACGGTCTCCTCTCACGGACAACCCTTCTAACTCGACGCAGTGCTCGTGAATAAGTTGGTGCCCCACGCTTGGCTTTCGAGTGGTGCTTTAGAAATTTCGAGATTACGATTACGATCTACGTTATTGCATGTGTTACCTGTATTCCTGCAGGTAAAACTGAGCAACCCGAGTTCAAAGCCTCTCGTCTATCGAGCGTTGATTGCTGGCGTTGACTGTCGAGACTTCTGTCTACCGAAGGGCGATTCGGTGCCGATCGGTGCGAAGTCAAGTGTGAATGTCACGGTCCAGTTCAAGAGTCGTCACATGCGGTCGTCCGATGGAGTGCTTCTGTTCACGGGTCGACGACATGGGTCAACGGTTGGATCGACCCTCGTCTTTAGTCTACACAGCCGCATCAACAACATCGCTCCTCAGGTTGGTTGGTTGGTGATGAGGTGTTCTTGACGGTGGGATCGTGTGTTTGTGTGTTTGTTTGTGTGTGTGTGTTTGTGTGCGTGTGTGTGCGTGTGTATGTGTGCGTGTGTGCTTGTGTAGGTGTTTGTTATGAAGTATTTATGAGGATGAAGTGTGTGGAGGTGTTAGTGAGGTTTTTAGGTGTGTCCAGGACTCCAGGTGTTAATGAGGTTGGAGTGTGTGGAGGTGTTAGGATGAGGTGTGTGTGTGTGTGTGTGTGTGTGTGTGTGTGTGTGTGTGTGTGTGTGTGTGTGTGTGTGTGTGTGTGTGTGTGTGTGTGTGTGTATAGAGGTTTGGTGAGTGGGGTAGAGGATAGAATGGTACAGTTCTTGAAGGTGGGGTAATGAAACGGACCGCTGCTCTTGTCTGGTGCTGCCTGCTTGGCCACACTCCTGTCTACCTTGGGGAGCTGAGCTCGGTAACTGTGCACTCTTAAGGAATGCTGCTTTCGCTACCCACATTCGTCTGAACGTAGTCTAATCTCAGTCCCTTGTGCTCGTTGGTAGGACCCTCAACCTGGAGTGGCCACTTGATGCTCCATTTCCTTTCTAGAACTCCTCTCTCATCGTAAGACGGTTTCATATGACTGTGCGGGGATTGGGCGTGCCTCTGAGTAGTCACCTTGAAGAGTCACTATGCAAATTTATTTATTTATTGAATGAATGAGTGAGTGAATGAATGAATGAATGAATGAATGAATGAATGGGGTTGGTTAGAATGTTTTCACTGTTTCTTAGGATGAGATGTGGTGGGTATACAGTTGAGCATGGTTCTGGTTTGAACTGGCTTCCCACCAGCTCTTTTAGATCATTCTTTCATTCCGTTCGTGTATGATTTCGGTGAGAGCTTCGCAGGGCTTTTTCAACATGCAGTTGTACACAAAATGTTCAGTTATAGAAGCGCTTATGTACAGTTAAGACTAGCAAAATAGGTCAATGTCCTCCGATTGGAAGTAATTTACCATGGAGGATGGGACAGGAAGGAAGAGGTTGTGCAGTTCTAAAAATTCCTTAAAAACAGCCCTGGAGCTTCGTAAGTTCTGCAGTCTTGCAGATCTCGACATTGTACTGCACTGCAGTAAGTAGACCAACCCTTCCCCGACCAAATCCTGTTGTACCGCAGTCAGTAAAGTGTTAATTAATGAACTTAATTTGCAGGAGACAATTGAATGCGAGACGCCGTGCTACCAACTGTCTCGCGTCAACATCACGGTTGCCAATCCATTCTCCGAAGCCGGCACTTTCCGCGTCATCCTCGTTGAGACGGATGGAGAGTTTCCGGCACCAAAGTGTGCGGAGTCGAAGAAGACGAGGAAGAAGAAGAACGCGAACATCAACAACAACAGCAGCAACAGCCTTTCGGATACGTGCTTCAGGAGAACGCTGGCGAAAAGAGAGGCAGAGGCCGAACAGCAGAGCCATCTGGTTGAACGAATTGATCCTAAGCAGGGTATGTGGTGATTGACTGCAGCTCGTGCCTTATTCAGTCATTCAGTCATTCATTCATTCATTCATTCATTCATTCAGTCATTCTCTTGTTTGTCCATTAATTATTTGTTTGTGCATTCATTTATTCATTCACTCATTTATTCATTCACTCATTTATTCATTCAATCGTTTATTCATTCACTCATTTATTCATTCACTCATTTTTCATTCAATCATTTATTCATTCAATCGTTTATTCATTCAATCGTTTATTCATTCAATCATTTATTCATTCATTCATTTATTCATTCAATCGTTTATTCGTTCAATCAATCATTCATTCAATCGTTTATGAATTCACTCATTTATTCATGCAATCATTTATTCATTCAATCGTTTATTCATTCAATCGTTTATTCATTCAATCATTTATTCATTCAATCATTTATTCATGCAATCATTTATTCATTCACTTATTTATTCATTCACTCATTCATTCATTTTTTCATTCATTCATTTATTCATTCAATCATTTATTCATTCACTCATTTATTTGTCTGTTTTTTCTCCATTTATTGTGGTCACTTATTCTTCTGTTTTCGACCGCTTTCTGATTGCACCGCCTCATTTTCTTTTCTCAAAACCTATTTCTTTTCTTGTGACCTTTCACACTGGGAGTGCCTCTGAGCGGTTCGCCCTATTCGAGGCGCTTCATAAATGTCTTAATGCAATACAATGCAATACAATTTACGACTGCATTCTACCTGTATGTGCCACAGTTGGTGCTGGTCAACTGCGTTCGTTCTTCTGCCATGCAAAGACGATCGAACTGTCCGCCTGTGGAACAGCGACTCTCGAAGTCTCGTTTCTGCCGCTACTCGTTGGACGGCGCCAGTGTACGGTCATCCTAACGGACGAAACGCTCGGGGAGTTTCTCTACCTCATCGCTGGCAACGCTACGGATCCGCTGCCTGACGAGGTGCCACGGCTGCACTGCTCGGGTGGTTCAGCTCGAGTGACCCGGGCTTCGGCGGCAGGTCGGTGGGGTTGGGGTGGGGGTGGGGGTGGGGCATCAGAACATCCTTTCTTATGATGGATTGTTAAGTGAATATCTGTTGGGAAGTACTTGTAGTTATTGATTGACTGATTCATTTATTCAGAGAATCAGGGCTGTTTTAAAGGAATTTTTCGAAATGCACAACTCCTTCTTTTCCCTCCCATCTTCCATGGCAAATTACTTCCAATCGGAGGACAATGACCATTTTTTGCTAGTTTTAACTGTAGCCTACAGAAGTGTTTCTACAACTGCACAAATCCATTTAGAACTGCACATTTTGTGTACAACTGCACGTTAGAAAAACCCTGCGGAGAATTTTTATTGTGCCTCTTCAAAAGACCTACTTAGAGGTGCTCCCAGTCACAGCTAAAAAGTAAGATTTGTGCAACTTATAAAAAGCAGGTGAGTTTTAGTCTTGGTGTCCATCACAGGGGTAATGTGCAAGGCCTTTCCAAATTGTGGAACCCGCAATGAAAAGGCTCGGCTCTGTCAGATAGAAGTGTGAGCTTGAGGAACCAAAAGATTCCCCCTTGCCAAAGAGTTTGAGTTCGAGTTTTAAGTTATTGTGGCATTCATTCATTCATACATTCATTCATTCAGTCATTCATTCAGTCATTCATTCATTCATTCATGATGTGTCATGGTTGTCCAGATTCTTGCAAATTCTGCCAATAAAGAGTCGAGTGGCAGTCCAAGGTTTTACTGAACAGAGAACATAGTTTTCTCAGATTATTTGAGGCAAAAGATCTCTTCAGTGTGGTTTAGTCATTATTATTATTATTGAAGATTTGTTGGTTAAATGATTTCAATGCAGACATTAACACAATGAGTTTTCAATCACTGTTTTGTTAACTGGTGTAATATTAAAGTCTAGTTTATAAATGACATCTGACATCATAAAGACTAGCACAGGATGTCTGTGTATTGTTTTGTTTTGTTTTGTTTTGTTTTGCGCCGAAACCCTGAGCAATTGCGATTGAAGGACTTGTGTCTTTGAACTGTGCTTTATAAATGTCCAGACACTACCCGGTACTCTGATTGTCATAATACAAAGTTGATACATAAAATATATACTAAATAAAATAAAATATAATAAATAGGATAAAATAAATACTAAATAAAATAGAATATAAGAAATAAAATAAAATAAATACTAAATTAAATAAAATATAAGAAATAAAATAAAATAAATACTGAATAAAATAAAATATGAGAAATAAAATAAATACTAAATTAGAAATTATCGGTCAAAGTGAACACTGGAAGCTTTACCGTTATGACTTTATATTATTGTCTAGAGCTTTACAATGAGGACAACGACAAAATGTTTATTTTCTCATCCTAAACAGCATCTGGCATCCATTCTCGTGCGTCGGTGACTGCAGGTGGCGATGGTGATGCGGTCGTCTACTGGAAATGCGAAGCGGGACAGACGCTGGAGCAGACGCTCGCCATTCCAATCAAGAACAAGGCAAAAGAACAGGCCCTAATGTTGCTTGCTCAGCTGGTCAGTGCTCAAGTTCAGCTAGTCTTCCTTGATGATGATGATGATGATGATGATGATGATGATGATGATGGTGGTGGTGGTGGTGGTGGTGGTGGTGGTGCTGTTGGTGGTGGTGGTGGTGGTGGTGGTGGTGGTGGTGCTGTTGGTGGTGGTGGTGGTGCTGTTGGTGGTGGTGGTGGTGGTGGTGGTGGTGGTGGTGGTGGTGGTGGTGGTGGTGGTGGTGGTGGTGGTGGTGGTGGTGGTGGTGGTGGTGGTGGCGGCGGCGGTGGTGGTGGTGGTGGTGGTGGTGGTGATCTTATGTTAACATCTGTTGTGCGTTAATTGCAGACAATGTCTGAGTTGGAGTTGCGTCGACGAACGATAACTGGTTTGCTGACAAACAGTTCGGCTACGATGGATACGTTACGCATACTGGCATCTGGTCATCATGACATGGGATATGCTGAGGTCAGTTCTACAATAGTTATATTCCAGATTTTAAACAGTTAATATCATGCAGCACATTATGCTTCATCTCAAGTCTACACACTAGTTACAAGCAGGGCTGTACTGGTAAATTTTGAGGTGAGTACATGCTGACCGGGAGAAAAATCGACTTTTTGGGGTGCCAAATTTCTGATGATTTTTTTGTTAGTCACCGCCCAAAAAATCTGATGACTTTTTTTAGTCGTCTCCGCCCAAAAATTTTCCCATTTTCCCGTCTGAAAAATCTGATGACCTTTTTTAGTCCTTCACTTCGAATTTTATCCAAAAAAATACACCTAAATAGCCGCGTGTATAATGACTTACTCGCGTATACCCGTGTACCCTGGTTTTTACCTGCGTATACACTAGTTTTCAGGAGGTGAGTATACGCCGTATACCCGCGTATACCCTTGGTTACAGCCCTGGTTACAAGACAGATTCCAGAAGTCAGTAAATTATCCATTTTGTTTTTTTAATGGTTTTGTGTTGATGTGATCAGTTTTATTGAATGCTTAGCTTGTTTGACCAATTATAATTAATTGCTGTGTGGTTAGACACAGCCACTGACCGAGTAACTCACGCCAACTCGCTCATTCATACCTTGACACTGGCTGACTGAGGGGCTGACTCTGACTCACTCACTCCCTCACTCGCTCACTCACTCACACTCACGCGCTGGCTGACATTGACTGACTGATATTGACCGACATTGACTGACTGACATTGACAGATATTGACTGACTGACTGACTCTCGCTCATTCGAATCAACTCTCTTAATCACCCACTCACTCACTCATTCTGATTCACTGATTGATTCATTGATTGATCTTTGATTGACTGATTGATCTTTGATTGACTGATTGATTGCTGACATGATGTTCATGTAGTCCACCTGCAGAGCTGATGAATCCGTCTTTACTGTGGAGTTGGATTCGATGAACTTCACTGCGCCACAAACTCTGACCTTTCCTGTTGACGAGAGGTCAAAGAACTGTCAGGAAAAGATGGCAGGCTGTAAGTTGTCTCAAGACTACATTGGAAATTTACAATACATTGATGGGAAATTTGCAATATGTTAATGGGAAATTTGCAATATGTTGATGAGAAATTTACAATCCATTGATGGGAAATTTGCAATACATTGATGGGAAATTTACGATGCATTGATGGGAAATTTACAACACATTGATGTGAAAATTTACACTGCATTGATGTGTATCAATTGCATTTTATTGCTATTATCTACTGTGCATCATTTGACAGAATTGCTCTGATTCTCATTACCATTTTTTATTATTGTGGAGGCGAGGTGGTGTAGGGGTATATTCGGTGCCTTGGAGATGGAGCCGGAAGGTTACGGGTTCGAATCCACCTTAATCTGCCGCATAGGGACCCTGAGCAAGTCCTTCCGGTGCAATTTCTCATGCGTTTCAGCGTGAAACTCCGGATCAGTTTCTGCACTGAAGTTGGGAGCGCCTCTGAGTAGAAATCCTGAAGGGGTGTTATAACAAGTAATAATGCAAACATACATACATAAATGCATACACACACATACATACACACACATACACACACATACATACACACACACATACATATTGTGATTTTTCAGTTTCAATTGAATATTTAAGCAAGTATCATTATTGTATTAGCTGTGCAATGCGCACATTTGCACTGAAGCTTACAAAAGCCACTGTTCCCATTTCAGGTGATGGGGTTGTCAGTCTCCCGATGACGTTCATAGCGTCCGAACCGGGTCATTATCCGTGTCAGGTCACCCTTCGCTATGGCAACGACCTTCGCATCATCCACGTGTCGTGTGTCGTCGTTCCTCAGGGAAGCGTCACGCAGATCGAATTCAAAAGTCCCGTCAACGAATGCATCGTGCAGGACATTCCAATCGTACGTCGAAGGTTTATGGCTTTACACACACTGCTGCAGTGTAGTGTAATGTAAATGAGTCGATCATTTATGTAGCTCTACTTCAAGGAAACTTTTGTGAATTTTCTCGTGCTGTACCTGCTGTAGTTTCCTAGTTTGAGGGCATTGTACAGTTATTTTTGTCTAAGCATGTATAGAAACGACATTATTGGTACTGTTATTCTTTTTTATTTGTATTATTTTATAATTGTTATTATTATTGTTGTCGTTATTATTATTGTTGTTGTCGTTATTGATTTTATTATTATTATTATTGTTATTATTATTTTTATTATTATTATTTTTATTTTTGTTATTATTATCGTTATTATTATCGTTATTATTATTATTATTATTGTTATTATTATTATTATTATTATTATTATTATCATCATTAATATTATTATTACAGCTTCAATCTGTGTTTTATTGGTATTATTTGTGCAAAGGAATTTGTTGAAGACGGAAAGATAGTAGTTTAAGCTTTAAACAATTATAGGTGCCAATTTTCCAGAAGCGGGGGGGAGGGGAAACAAGTGGCAAGTGACCCTCTTGTGTGCAAGTGCCTATGTATGTCTCATCTGTGTTATCTAATGTGTGCACTTGTTATAGCACCCCTTGAAGAATTCTGCTTAGAAGTGCTCGTAACTATAGCGTGGACACTGCATTGAGGTTTCACGCCGAAGCGCTCAACAATTGCGAGTGATTGGCTTGCCCATGTGGCAGCTTGAGGTGGATTCGAACCTGAGACCCTCCGGCGGCAAGGCAACTAACATACCCACTATGCCACCACACCACACCCCACTAATGATATGCTTCTGCTCATTTTTTCTGCGTACTTACCAACATCAATGGCATTGTCTGTGTCATAGGTTAACCAATCCGGTGTCGATTGGCCGATGGTCGCATCAATTGAGGGAGTTGGTTTCAACGGACCGCCTGCCATTGTCGCCATTTCAGACTGCGTCACTCAGTACCCGCTCCAGTTCGTTCCGAAGTTTGAGGGCATTGTACAGGTTTGTGTCAGTGGATGTGACTTTTGATGCGACGCAGCGCTCGTGAATTGGCTGGTGCCCCGCGCTTGACTTTCGAGTGGCGATGTGTTTGAAGTTTCGAAATTATGATTGCGATATGGAAATGTATGCTTGTATGTGCACTTGTTATATCACCAGTTGAAGATTACTGTTAAGAGGCGCTCCCGACTGCAGCGTGGACACTGAATCGGAGTTTCACGCCGAAGCGCATGAGCAATTGCAAGTGAAGGGCTTGGCTCGGGGTACCTACGCGGCGACTTGAGGTGGATTCGAACCTGCATCCTCTGGCTCCAAGGCACCGAAACCACCACTATCTCACAAATTACTTTATAATCATTATTATTAACAGTTTTTTGGGGGCCCAGGGTAATGAAAGTCACTCAATCTCTAAGGACTAAACATTGATGTATGATCAAGCTTGGAATATGCGGTTCTCATCTCCTGAGTGTGTGCTTTGTTATTTATTGTTATATTATTGTGTTATTGTTATCTTTTGTTACCCCCAGTGTTTATATAATGATCTCTTGGGATTGCAGAAATTAGGGAACTTTGTTGTGAAATGGCTAGTTTTCACAGGTGGTTTTGTTGATGGAAAAGTTGCTACAAAAAGCAACTGCTTTGATGTGCTGGATAGTTGTTGATAAGTGCTGAAAAAGAAAAGTAGTCTCTCTGTTCTCTTGTGATATTTGGGCAATGCAGTAGCTGGGAGGGGGGGTTGATCAATGCTTGGCTATCTTGGTTTTCTAGACCCAGGGTTTTCAAAGGCCAAAGGTACAAAGCAGTATACGATGGAAAATGGCAGTATAGTTGTTGTTATGTTAGTACACATTTTGTTGACATATGAAGAGCTCCAATTTTTTTTAAAGATTCTAGATTTTTACAATAGCTTCCATTAATTGTTCATGTTCACTAAATTTCTAATTTATATTCAGCTGTGTGACCCTTATTATTGATAGTCACATTTCATTCTTTATATTTACTATTTTCTTTGTTAATTAATAATAATTGTAAATAATAACAGTTGTTCATAATTTTAAAATTTGTTCTTATGAATACGTTTTACCCTTTAGGGTAAACTGGTGCTGAAGAATACTCTGGACCAGGTGGAGAGTGCCTTTTGCCTGCAGGGTAAGGGGGAGAAGCCACGTGCCCTTGATACGTTGACCTTGAGAATGAAGGTCAAGCAGTGGTAAGTTCATTTGTTATTAATCGTATTAATATCATGATTTAATATCATTACAAGCTGAGCATAGTTCGTGCACTTGATAAGTCTTGGCATTTAAGGCACTGAGGGCAAGTACCGGTAGTTAAAAAATACATGCTTTTATGCATCCCAAACATTCCATTGATAAAAAATATCTTAAACTGAAAATCTTGTCGTTGCAAACATTGGTGTTGGTCATCAGGTAGGTTTCTTAACATTGTGATATTGTTGGGAATTTTACCCGATTATTTCGAGTGTTTGGACTGTATTGTATCATAGTGTGTTCACTCATTCAATCATTTTGAGAATTTATATAGCGCCTCTTCAAGAAACCTATTCATAGGCACTCTCAACCCAGCCACAGCTTAAAATGTAGGATTTGAGCGACTGATAAAGAGCAGGTGAATTTAAGCAGTGCTTTAAAATGGTATATAAACATTTATAGAGCACTTCTCACAGCATGCATAGACTATTCAGCACATAAGCCCCAGTGGAAAGGAAACGTCTTGAGAGAGAGCAAGAGAATGTGGGGAAGAGCGGCTTCAAGAGCCCAAACATTAGCTCAGCCCCTAGTAGAAGGGAAAGGACATTCCATGCGGAGGGACATATATCACAGCCTGGCTCTGAATCTCTGAGATGACCCAGCATTCCGCAGATTGATTGATCAATTGATTGATTAATTGTTTGTTTGTTTGATTGATTGATTGGTTGACGATTGATTGTTTGATCGATCGATTGATCGATCGATCGATTGATGCATTGTTATGTAGACGGCCTCTGAGAAGTTCCCTCATGTGGAACTGCCAGAATATTTTAATTATAGCAGTAGTTGGTTTGTGGTTGCTGGTAACTGAGTTCAATAATTATAAAATAATATCGATATTCCATCTATAAACTTAAAGATGCTTGATGTCTGTGCTACATACAGTCTCTCGTTTTCTGTTTGCAGCGTAGAACAAGTTCTTACGATACCCAACGTCACCAGACGTAAACTTTGTTTCCTGGTTAGTGCAATCTTTTTTGGCCAATGGTTTGGTTCAGCTGATCTGTCTGTCTCTCTGTCTGTCTCTCTGCCTGTCTGTCTCTGTCTGTCTGTCTGTCTCTCTCTGCCTATCTCTGTCTCTCTGCCTCTCTCTCTCTCTGCCTCTCTCTGTCTCTCTGCCTCTCTGTCTGTCTGTCTCTGTCTGTTTGACTGTCTGTCTGACATTTTCTTCGTCTGTCTGTCTGACTGGCCCTGTGAGTAATACCAACATTGCTGATGTGCCAGTCCCACACCAGGGACGTCATTTCAGTTTTTTTCAGGGGGGGCAAAAAAATTTTGCGGGTCAAAACTCCACAAGCTTCTTAAGTTCTGTCTTGGGCCAACATTTGCAAAACTGCAGCTAAATGAGATGTTTTATTCTTGCTCTTATTTATTTCTTACTATATTTTATTCAGTGATTGATATATTTTAAATGCCTATATATACAACTTATACAAGCCTACTTTAAATAGACTAAGTGCTTTGCACTTGTATACCATGATATTATTTACCTATATATGATTATAATAGTGCCATTATTCATTATGATTATATGATACCATCAAATTGAAAGCGTAATATTTGCACAAACATTTTTGTACAACTAAAATGACATAAATGGCCATCCCCACAGAAATATTTGACAAAATGAATGATAATGGCCATTGTTCCTGCTTACATTTTTGTATTGCAACGAGTTGTCTTACATAGACTCTTATCTACCATGATATTACTAGATTTTATGTAATTATAATTATATTATTTTCTGTGGTAATATATGGCATTATCATAAAATAGGGTATAATACACTGTTAATATTTGTAAAAATACTATGTTTTTACAACTAAATGTCTTCTCTCCACTCTCAAGTGTTATCCTTAAAATTTCAATCTGTCAAATTTCAAAATGTTTTGTTTCTTAAAGTACCTAGTAAAATTACATCATTGCTACATATGCTTCCCAATTTTGGTAGTTTTGCACATCTTGCTTACTTGACAATTTCTGCTAACTTTGTCCTGGTCAGCAATTAAGGACCGTCTTGAACATCAAGGCTAAGCCAGTACAATAAAGTAAGCTTACATGTTATACTCCGATATGCTGTTATTCATCATAAAAAGTTCAGTAGCAAACGAACTGAGTTGCCTATTATAACTTGATACATACAGAAAATCAGAAATTATTATTGCAATTATTATTACATTTTAATATTGAAATATTAAACCACTCTTTTTATCAGCACTGAAATAATAGAGTGATTTTGTCAAGATAATATCTTAAAATGCTATGATTACAATGTGTAAGCTCAACAAGAAATTGTTATTATTTTAAGTAGGCCTATATTTATTGGAGTCTTAGACCACTTTTATCAGCACTCAAATAGTAGAGCAATTTTTTCAGATCCCAGCCTAAAATTGTACCATTGCACTGTGGAAATTCAAACAAATTTCTTGCAGGCAAGGGCACATCCCCTCCCCAGGAGAAATCCAGATTAAACCCTGCTTTAATATGTCATTAATAACAATTCACAAAGCAATAGCCTATTGCATGCTCATGCTGCATGCACTAGGCCTGCAATAATTATCATTGTACTAATGACTATTAGTAACTATGGGGATTATTCAAGTGTTGGTCAATGGCTTGTTGGACCTTCGGTTGTTTAAGCCAAAACACTGATATCAGATATATGGATTTGTCTGAAAACGTAATTTGAAAGTATGATGGGTGATAATCTCAACCTGGAAAAGATAATACTCAAAGAAATTATTAATATCCAGGACTTCATGTATAAGAAGTAAATCTGTCCAAACATTGCACTATAAATCCAATCAGTTTCTGTAAATTTCAGTTCAATTAGATGTCACATAATATTAGGCCTACCGTGAGTGCTTTAGCCTTTATGGTAGATCATCGGTTTTGGGCTGGACTTTCATGTCCTTTGGTCCGATTTTATTCACTCTCCAGTTCTCAAGAAACTCCAATCGTCAGCTATGCCAACCGCCATTGGTAGCACACATACTCCTTAACCTCCCCCTCAACTGCTGCAGTCATCCCCTTGTAATCCGTCTTTCTACTGCCTTTCAGAATTTCCCGCTTGTTCTTCCTCTGCGGGCTACTTGCCCAGGTGCCCTAGGGGTCCGTGGTTTTAGGAAGCTGAGGAAAGGCGAAACCGCTCCAGCTCCATGTCAGACAGAATGGGGGTGCATATCGGCCTAACGCTTGTAAGGCTGGAGGGGATAATCATGGCTGGCTGTGTGCACTGTGCGGCACTGTGCGGCTCACATGCAGGACCCACACACCATTCTGGTGACCCTACTGACCTGGGACAGGGTCTTCCCTCTATCCGATATCTGGGGCTTTATATGCTGTGCTAGTGTGCAGATCGAAGCTGCCCTCACATACAAAATTACACAGGCCGTGAAGACATAGGTATTTTGGTATTTTGAACAACGTGTGGCGTTGCAAAATATGTCACATGTAAAATGAACAATCGGCAAAATTCAGGGGGGGCAAATGCCCCCCCTGCCCCCCCAAATGACGTGCCTGTCCCACACTTTTGCTGTCAAAATAGGAGGGACATACCAATGGCCTTTACAGCCAATTATATGCAGTTAGACACTAGAAATGCTGTTTCTATAAAAACTTCATTTAGTTAAAAACAATGAGACAATTTCGGTGATACACCGCAGTGACCGCACCCAGTTACATGTCGAAATACATTAAATAGAAGACAACAGAATTAACGTTGGTGAGTTTCTTTGTTAGATGACGATTCTGATTCTGTTAGTAACATCAGAAAAGTCTTTGCGACCACTTGACACCGATAGTGTGTTTTGTGTGTGTCTTCATGACAGGTTGAGTCCGACTTGAGTTTCATTTCCGGACCTGACACGATAACAATTCTTCCAGGTCAACTGGGACACTACGAACTCAGAGTACGACCTTTCCGTAGGGGTCACTACAAGGGCGTGCTATCCTTTGTCGCCACACCCAACCCAGACAGGTTTTCTATCAACTTTTTTAATGATAAATTTAATAATATGGAAGATTCTTGTTAGAATTAGAAGTTTGACTGAAGAAATTGCCCTGGAGTTTGTGTAGCTGGTTTTATATTGTCAATTATCAACTGTAGTTTATTTTGACAATAGCATTTAATTTAAATGTTTATTCAATTATTCTGTGTTATCCATCTGTCTGCCATTTCTAGATCTTTCTTCCCGAATCTTCCTCTGACTCTAGCTGGTTCCCTACTATATTATTTCGACTGGTCCCCTACTATAGTACAGCTGGGAAAGATGAATCCTTGTTTGTATGGAAACGGAAAAGAGAAACAGGGAGAAGGAGTCATGTGAAAGAAATTGGAACAACATTTTCTTAAATGGCTATCATAGGTGCCTGATTATTTTTGGCTGCAAAGGTGCTGTAAATGGCTATCGCGTTGAAGCTTAAAATAGCTTATAGTGGTATAGGTGAGCAATGGTAGATGTCAATATGTTGCATGTTCATCCGATTATTTTTATTTACTGCTGATGCTAAGTAAATAAGTAAGTAAGAATGTCCTTTATTAAGGCAACTGCTTTCCGCATCATTTTTGGTTCACAGTCGATTTAGTATCGCTGTTATTTTATTGTTATTATCTTTAGCTGCTTTGTTAGGTGTCCTTGTAACGATATGGTCATATTACGGCACCATATAAATTGTAATTATTATTATTAGTATTAGTATTTTTTATTATTTATAAGTGTAAGTGTTATTATAATAATTGTTTTTAACTTATTATGTAGTCATTGTGTCATTCATTACAATTTTTATGTTGTCATTGTGTCATTCATTACAATTTTTATATTGTCATTGTGTCATTCATTGCAATTTTTATGTAGTCATTGTGTCATTCATTACAATTTTTATGTTGTCATTGTGTCATTCATTACAATTTTTTATGTTGTCATTGTGTCATACCTTACAATTTTTATGTTGTCATTGTGTCATACCTTACAATTTTTATGTAGTCATTGTGTCATTCATTACAATTTTATGTTGTCATTGTGTCATTCATTACAATTTTTATGTAGTAATTGTGTCATTCATTACAATTTTTATGTAGTTATTGTGTCATTCATTACAATTTTTATGTTGTCATTGTGTCATTCATTGCAATTTTTATGTAGTCATTGTGTCATTCATTACAATTTTATGTAGTCATTGTGTCATTCATTACAATTTTTATGTTGTCATTGTGTCATTCATTACAATTTTTATGTTGTCATTGTGTCATACCTTACAATTTTTATGTTGTCATTGTGTCATACCTTACAATTTTTATGTAGTCATTGTGTCATTCATTACAATTTTATGTTGTCATTGTGTCATTCATTACAATTTTTATGTAGTCATTGTGTCATTCATTACAATTTTATGTAGTCATTGTGTCATTCATTACAATTTTTATGTTGTCATTGTGTCATTCATTACAATTTTTATGTTGTCATTGTGTCATTCATTACAATTTTTATGTTGTCATTGTGTCATTCATTACAATTTTTATGTTGTCATTGTGTAATACCTTACAATTTTTATGTTGTCATTGTGTCATACCTTACAATTTTTATGTAGTCATTGTGTCATTCATTACAATTTTATGTTGTCATTGTGTCATTCATTACAATTTTATGTTGTCATTGTGTCATTCATTACAATTTTTATGTAGTCATTGTGTCATTCATTACAATTTTATGTAGTCATTGTGTCATTCATTGCAATTTTTATCGTCACTTCTACCGGTAGTTATGATGTACTGGTGGTTAGAATTTTTTTGCATTCTGTCTGCGTGTCTGTAGAGAGCTGGACAGTGATGGAGATGAGATGGAGGAGCTTGGTGATTCGGAGGATGCTACACTCAAAGGATATCGTCTCTGGTATGCTGTCGACGTTCTCGTTGAACCTGCGCCTCCGGAAAAGACGCTCGACATCAGCTGCCCATGCCTCGTAGGTTTTGCAATATTATTTAATGTAAATATTAATGTGTTTCTATGGCAACTGTATTTGACCTCCACCGTGCTCAGTTTTCAGTGAATTTATATATATATATATATATATATATATATATATATATGACATATATATATGTGATATATATGTGATATATATATATGTGATATATATATATATGTGATATATATGTGATATATATATATGTGATATATAGGTGATTATATATGTGATATATATGTGATATATATATGTGATATATATATATGTGATATATATGTGATATATATGTGATATATATATGTGATATATAGGTGATATATATATATGTGATATATATATGTGATATATATGTGATATATATATGTGATATATAGGTGATATATATATATATGTGATATATATATGTGATATATATATATATGTGATATATATGTGATATATATATATGTGATATATATATGTGATATATAGGTGATATATATATATATGTGATATATATATATGTGATATATATATATGTGATGACTGTTACAGGAGCGACTTGCGCTGGAGATTGGAGTTCACAATCCGACAGGAGCTGACATTGTCTTTGAGGTCCAGCTAATCGGTCATGGCCTCAGTGGTCCAACCTGTTTCCATGTTCCGTGTCACACGAGGTCGCTCTATGAACTGACCTTTGCCCCCGCTGTTGTTGGCATCTACTGTGGAAGGTGATTATTGGTCGTTCAGATCTGATTGCAATTTCAGCAAAAGTGAATAGGAAGGAAAAGGAGCATGAGAATGATGGTGACTGAAATGGTTGTGGTCATGGTGGTGGTGGTGGTGATGATGATGACGTGATGTTCACGTTGCTGCTAATTTTGGTGGTGGTGGTGGTGGTGGTGGTGATGATGATGATGATGATGATGATGATGAGGAGGAGGAGGAGGAGGAGGAGGATGATGATGATGATGATGATGGTGATGGTGATGATGGTGGTGGTGGTGGTGGTGGTGATGATGATGATGATGATGATGAGGAGGAGGAGGAGGAGGATGATGATGATGATGATGATGATGATGGTGATGGTGATGGGGATGGTGATGGTGATGGTGATGATGGTGGTGGTGGTGGTGGTGGTGATGATGATGATGATGAGGAGGAGGAGGAGGAGGAGGAGGAGGAGGATGATGATGATGATGATGGTGATGGTGATGGTGATGGTGATGGGGATGGTGATGGTGATGATGGTGGTGGTGGTGGTGGTGGTGATGATGATGATGATGATGATGATGATGATGATGATGAGGAGGAGGAGGAGGAGGAGGATGGTGATGGTGATGGTGATGGGGATGGTGATGGTGATGGTGATGGTGATGATGGTGGTGGTGGTGGTGGTGGTGGTGATGATGATGATGATGATGATGATGATGATGATGATGATGATGATGATGAGGAGGAGGAGGAGGAGGAGGATGATGATGATGATGATGGTGATGGTGATGGTGATGGGGATGGTGATGGTGATGATGGTGGTGGTGGTGGTGGTGGTGATGATGATGATGATGAGGAGGAGGAGGAGGAGGAGGATGAGGATGATGATGATGATGATGGTGATGGTGATGATGGTGATGGTGATGGTGATGATGGTGATGGTGATGGTGATGGTGGTGACGGCGATGATGATGATGACGACGACGACGATGATGATGATAGCGTCGTTGATGTAAACAAGGATGATGATCGGAATGGCATATATTCATGACCTTACTTACCAGGTGGAAGCGAAAGACCTACAAAATTATTCTATTAAGGCATTCCCTCAGATGTTTTGGATCTGCATACATCGCCAACAATGCTTGCAAGTGTGTTATAAATTGCAACCACATCACTCCTGTCCTGAAATCATTTCACTGGCTCAAAATACCTGAACGCATCGAATACAAAGTCCTCTCACTCACTTACAATACACTTCAATCATCCCAGCCGTTCTACCTTCGTCAGTTGTTCACCATCCAGCCACCTCGTTCAACACGCTCCTCATCCTCCATTACACTGCTTCGCCCTCCCATCACTTCATCACTGAAATTCGCAAACCGCTCCATAGCCATTGCCGTTCCACCTCTCTGGAACAAACTTCCGCCAGCACTTCGGGAAACATCCGACCCATCATACGAACTCACCAAAACTCCACCTCTCGCTATCTCCCCACAGGTCTTTCACTCAAAACTGAAAACATTGCTCTTTCACAAATCCTATCCTGATTCTTCCTCTTCTCCTCACATCCCCCGCCACTTCAATTCTAAACATCACCCACCTTAGTCGTCCATCTATCTGCCTGCCTGACTCTCCGGACTTGACCCCCTGCCTATCGATTTTGTTTTGATTGAGCGCCTGTGAATAAGCTGGTTCCCGCGACTTGGCTTTTGTGGGCGCTGTAGAAGTCTCGAGATTACGATTACGATTACGATATTACTGGAGCATAATGATTTTATCAGAATAAAATTTTACGTTTCACAGTCTCATCATGTACCACGAGTCGGTGGGTGAGTTCTGGTACCAGCTGAACCTCGTGGCCGAGCGCCCTTCCCTCGTCACGCTCACCCCGATGGACTGCGAGTTGGGTCGTTGGTCGCGTCAGGTGCTCACCCTCGGTAACCCCACGGAGGAGCACCTTCTGCTCTACCCGACCATCTCCAACCCCAACAACTTCATGATCGAGTGGTCCGATGAGCGACCGATCGTGATCAAGGCGCAGTCGAGTCTCGCGATCCCCGTTGTCTTCATGCCGTCGAGACTTGGATCGGCCGATCAGAGCTCGCTCATCTCGTTCCACTGCTCGCAGGTGCGTTGTCGTTTATTGGCGGCATTGTCCATTGTCTTGGATAGGTTTTCTTCTTCTTTGTCGTTGTTGTGAAATGATGCTGTCGTTGTTTTGGTTTATGAGTCATTTTAGTCAATAAAGGGTTTTTTGTTATTGGTGTCTTCATGTTGTTGCTGTTGTTGTTGCTGTTGTTGTTGTCTTCGAGTTATTGTTGTTGTTGTTGCCTTTGAGTTATTGTTGTTGTTGTCTTTGAGTTATTGTTGTTGTTGTTGTCTTTGAGTTATTGTTGTTGTTGTCTTTGAGTTATTGTTGTTGTTGTCTTTGAGTTATTGTTGTGGTTGTCTTTGAGTTATTGTTGTTGTTGTTGTTGTTGTTGTTGCCTTTGAGTCATTGTTGTTGTTGCTATGTTGCTGCTGCTGTTGCTTTTGATGGTGTTGTTGCTGTTCTTTTCCTTCTTCTTCTAGGGTGATGGTGGTAGTGTGGTGGTGGTAGTGTGGTGGCTGTGGTGGTGGTAGTGTGGTGGTGGTAGTGTGGTGGCTGTGGTGGTGGTGTGATGGTATGTATATGTATACAGAACACTAAATATAGCATTTTTCAGAACCTCACACGGTTGCACGTGTTTTCTAACCGCTCTAAAAGGTGTGTCTTGACTTGAGATGTCTTATGTGTTGGTGCTGGTGGTCAGCATGATGAGAATTGCAGCAGGGTTGAGGGGTTCAAGTTCAACCCCAGAGTCTTACTTATAACTCCATAGTAAAGTCTTCATTGCTCACCCCCATCTTCACATAAATCAACTTCTGACCCCCCCCATTTATTTTTCTACAATTCTCGTACCAAGATGGTGATGACAATGAATATTTCTGGTGTCCCTAGCTTGAATTTTTATCTACGTGTTGCATTGTTGTTGTTGACTGAACAGCTGGGCGAATGGGTTTTCAGCGTGACCGGATGTGGTCACCAGCCTCAGCTGCAGGACCCAGTGAGCATCAGCGCTGCGACCGGTTCCAACGCCACAGTCATCATCCCCTTCCGCAACCCAACTGACGTCCACATCAGGGTCGACGTCCGTCTCGCAGGTGAGTCGTAGGATGACAATGGAGCAGATATGATACATGGCAGACAATGTGGAAGACAACAATGGCTCATGCCAGAATCGTTCCATGATCTGAATGCTTTTTTTTGTGTTGTAGTCTTTATCTGGTGGTAGAGTTTACCGTTTCCTTATTTATTCAAAAAATAAGATAAAGATAAGATAAGGATATTATTTACTTGACCAATTGCTATCCGAAATACACATTAACTTACATTACAGTTAGTTGAAGCATCCTTGTTAATAAAATTATCTCCTTGTTAGAAATTATCTCCTTGCTAGAAATTATCTCCTTGTTAATAAAATTATCTCCTTGTTAGAAATTATCTCCTTGCTAGAAATTATCTCCGGTGCGGTGGCTGATTGGTAACACGCTGGCACGAAGAACAGAAGGAACCGGGATCTAATCCCGGTGGCCCCTTAAGGTTGACTCAGCCGCCACTCGCCAGATGGGAGTGTGAAAATGAGTAGCAGTGTCACTGCGCAGGTAACCTTGGGTTCGGCGGAAAGACCTGGCCACCTACCGCCGATGTATGGCAATTGCCACCTAAGGGCTGATGGCTTAACACCGGGGATCAGCACCGGGCCCAACGCTCGCAAGCGAGTATGGGCAAAACCTTTACCTTTACCTAATAAAATTATCTCCTTGTTAGAAATTATCTTCTTGTTAGAAAATTATCTCCTTGTTATGTTGTCCGCCGTATCGTCTTGGCCTCATGAATTTATATGGATTTCATGAAATTTATCTATATGGTAAAACACATTTCCGTATGATCCAAAGTACAGTCGGCATAAAGTTTTTGACATCCTTTACCGGCAGGCCAAACGATCTACCGTGTGGTGCAATATCGGAATGGATATTTAAAAAGTGCCATCTATTGTCTTGCAGATCGAAACAAGCGCTGGTGCAAACCAGACGAGGAAGTCTGTGAGGAGGAGGCTCCGTTCTGTCTCCTTCTGAAGAAGCCATGCGCAATTCCTCTCGGTCCAAAGTGCACCGTTCAGATTCCAATCTCCTATGCGCCGTTTGCCATGTGCAGAACGGAGACTGACTGTGAGATCGTGGCGCGACGAGAGGATGGTGCCGACTGGGACCAAGGCCTCTGCCAGTCGTCCGTCTGTAGCTACAGGTATGCAACAAACATGTGGGGCGTGGTGGTGTAGTGGTGGCGCTGTTGCCTTGAAGAAGGAAGGTTCGAATCCATCTCAAGTCGCTGCGTAGGGACCTTGGGCAAGTCCTTCACCCGCAATTGCTCAGCGCTTCGGCGTGAAACTCCGATGCAGTGTCCGCTTTGCAGTCGGGAGCGCCTCTGAGTAGAGAGCTTGAAGGGGCGCTATAACAAGTGCACATACATACATCATACATGGCTCAAACTAACTTTCATTTTCTCATATATTATATGGTCATAATTCCATGATTACCAGTAGACAACATCCATATAATTATTACGTATGGCAAAAATTTTATTTTTTTAACTTTGTTACCCCCTCCTCTCTGTTGCAACGCTCACATTTTGTGGAATCCTCCCCTTTGCATGCACACGTACATATAAGCTTCTCTACCCCCCCCCCCCCTTACATAAGTTAACTAGCTGAGGTCATTAGTCGTATATATATATATATATATATATATATATATATATATATATATATAATATATGACGTTTGTTTTATCGTAGCCTACTATTTATTTTTTTTATGCATCATTATTTAGAAGGTTTAATTTGTTGTGATATTTATAATCTATTGGACATTTGTATAGCACCTCTTCAAGATATCTGCTCACCTCTGCATTGGCCCGTAATAAGTGTGTGATGCTTAAGTTTTATATTAGCAAAAAACTTAATTAGCAATTAAACAAAATTAAACCGTTTCACCACCACCTCCACTACCACCACCACCACGACTACCACCACCACCACGACCACCACCACCACCGCCACGACTACCAACTTATTGAAAATCAATTTTCCTAAGATCCAAGTCAGTGGAGTTGGCACCTTTTAAAACTATTAACTACTAGAATAATCAGCTTACATCCGTTTTCTTATGATGCGTGTATGGGAAAATGTTTCCATCCTTAGCTTAACGGATCACCACATTCCAAGACTTCCCGACATCCGCTGGATCTTTCCGCTTCGTGGATACGCGGAGATTGCTCCGCCTCCGAAGTGTCCTCCAGCGCTGTTCGAGTGCAAGGCCAGGCAGAGGATCGAGGAGCGCCTTGAGGTCCTTCTCACCGGATCCGCGTCAAGCTCTGCTGGACCGAAGAGGGTCCTCTGGTGTCGCGCCGTCACTCCCGATGTCCCACCGGAAACCAATCCAGAACATCCGGATGGAGTGGTAGTCGGTGAAAGTAAGTACCTGGGAGGGAGAGGGGTTAGTGTAATGGATATTGTATAATGAATATTATTCATTCATTCATTCCGAAAACTTATATAGCGCCCCTTCAAGAAGCCTACTCAGAGGCACTCCCAGCCCAGCCCCAACTAAAAAGATAGGTCCTGAGCAACTGGTAGAAAGCGGGCAGATTATTTCGAGGTAGTAAGCATAGTGCAAGCGGGAGCCCACTCCATGTGGATGGGCCAACAACCGAGAAGGCTCGACGATTATTATTATTATTATTCGACAATATTATATCATATCATATTATATCATATTATATTATATCATAATGATATCATGTTCCATGATATGGAATGGGCTTCGAATTCCCATGCGCCTTATGCCTTTGGTTTGCTTAGAAGCATTTTATCGGAACTTTAAAACAGTACATTTCAGTCGAGGTTGGGTCAGGAGCGCTCCTGAGTAGTAACTTTGTAGGGGCGTTTCTTCTTCCTCCTCCTCCTTCTTCTTCTTCTTCTTTCTCAGTTATATAAACATTGTAGTGGTCCTGATATAATAATACAACGCTGCCACTTTATATTAACTATGATGTTTATTGTGAGTTTGAAAATGGCCATCTGTGTGCGTAGGCCAAACATGTGCACGTTTAGTTTTCCCAGCATATTTTAAGTTCTCCTGAATGTTCTCTTGCTTTGCAGCCATAGCTGTGACAGAAGAGTTTGGCTATGATATCTCGTACGGAAGTGAGGAGACGCGCAAGGACGTGGAAACAGCCATAGCCGTGCAGTTGGTACGGAAGCTGAGAGATGCACACACTGGATTGGTCCAACTCGTTTTCAGTGTCATCTATGCTCCATACAAGATCATGAAGTGAGTTCTATAATTATTACTCTATGGCTGCTGGTCATAGTTATTCATTCGTTGCAGAGTTTATATAGCACTCTTTCAAAGTTACTACTCAGAAGTTGCGCCAACTTAGCTGCGGATAAAATGACGGTACCGTATTGAGTTTAGAATAGAATGTATAAGGATGACTGTAGGTTGCAAATGCAAAGCTAGTGGCAGAAATGCAAAGCCAGGTGGCAGAAAAAGCATGTTTCAGCTATAAACTGTGATCTGCATAATTATAATATCCGTTATTATTTCTAGCTTTCCCCATGACACGACTTTTGTACCCGATTTTGCCCAGGGTTTCCTCAGGTTTAAAAAAAAAGGTGGTCACCATGTCATAAGTTTATACATGTACAATATAGATGCAATACAATATCACAAGGTGCAAATAATGGGCCAATGATGGGCTTCCCCATCAGTTCGCTCTGCCATCCTCTATAGTAGTCTTTCCCCTTCTTTCTCTCGTCTAAAAACCTGCCTTTTGTCTCGGGGTTGCACGCACTGGGAGCGGTTCTGAAAGGCTCTTGCTGCGAGAAGCGCTTTATAAATGGTCAGATACAATACAATACAATATCCCATGAAGTATAGTGCCACTGTATTTATGCAAACACAAAATAATAATAATGAATTGTAGAAGTGATGTTGGTCTAATGGTAGCAAAAGTAAAAAGTGTAGTCTTGTCTTCTGGTTGCTTTTCAGAATATTTTTTATTGACTAATGTAAAAGAAAACGTTTTTTGCAGCAGAACAGCAGATTCCTAAAGCGGTCAATGGTATTATATTTTCAGGCACACTGTTGAGCTGATAGTCGAAGGAGTGCACGGTGGAAAGTGGAAGTTTCCGCTTCGCTTCGTCTCCACCGAACCGGAACCAGATGACGTCATCCACATCGAGGCAGCTGGTCTGAACAAAGAGTCGAAGGTTTCGTTCCGCCTCAGCAGCCAGGATGAGTAAGGAATTATTTCTCCGTTCTTATCAGTGCGAGAATTGTGGAAAAATAACTGGGGGAAAGGATTGTTGGACTATGATCCACTTGTGGGGAGCGGTGGTGTAGTGGTGGCGTCGTTGCCTTGAGGCCGGAAGGTTCGAGGTTCGAATCCATCTCAAGTCGCTGCATAGGGACCTTGGGCAAGTCCTTCACTCGCAATTGCTCAGTGCTTCGGCGTGAAACTCTGATGCAGCGTCCGCTCTGCAGTCAGGAGCGCCTCTGAGTAGGGAGAGATTGAAGGGGCGCTGTAACAAGTGTACATAAAAACAAAACAAACAAACAAACACTTGGAATTGGGGTATAAAAAACAGACTTTACTATGGGGCTCTAAGAATGACTGGGGGTTGAAATCCCCAAACCCCCAGCAATTCTCGCCCTGGTTCGTGTCAAACGTTCTATATACCATTCGAGGTATTTGTGCTACAAGACTGGTTATTCATAGAAACTTTTATATGTCTATTTCACACTCTTTCATAAATGTCGCCCCAATTCAAATCTCGTTTTGAAGACTAAAATTTTTGAATATCCAAATGCAATTTTTACTTGCAAACATAATTATTCTTCAATCTGTAATCAATCAGTAAATCAACCAATCGTCAATCAATAAATGTAATTAATTGAATACTTTTCTTATGTACAGACAAGATGTGAAATTTTCTCAAACATCGATTATCGTCCACAAACTAGTGGCATAACTTAAGTCATTGAGTTTCAGTCTTGTGTGTAAACAGTTCTTGTATAAGCTTACGGTTGTTGAATAATGGATAGTTACCGGTAATATAAATTTATGGGATGTGATATCATATGGACTAACACTAATTATTATTATTGTTATTATTATTATTGACTTTTTATATAGTGCATCTTCAAGGTAATCCACTCAGAAGCGCTCCCAGTCCAACAACGGCTAAATAAGGTGCAGTTAATAGGTGCAATCGAATTGACAAATGGTCAACGGCAATAGCGATCATTTCTTTCGCACCCCACTAAATGTCCGGTGTCAGGAATTGATGATGGTGATGATGACGATCATTTTGGTGATGAAGACGATGGGGGTGATGATGGTGATGGTGATGGTGATGGTGATGATGATGATGATGATGATGATGATGATGATGATGATGATGATGATGATGATGATGATTGATGATGATGATGATGATGATGATGATGATGATGATGATGATGATGATGATGATGATGATGATGATGATGATGATGATGATGATGGTGAGGATGATGATGAGGATGATGATGATGGTGATGACGATGATGATGATGTGATTATGATGATGATGATGGTGACGACGATGATCATGATGATGGTGATGATGATTATGGTGTAGCCAATGATGATGATGATGACGATGAAACGTTTGAATTTATTTGTTTATTTATTAATTCGGTCTTTTTTGCTGAAATAACACTTACCATCATAGTCAGTGCCCTTTGAGCAGTTACCTAGGAGAGGCACTATATAAATGCTCGGAATAAATATATTTAATAAATGAGTAAAAAATGAGATGAATCTACTTATGTTACTGTAGTGTTCCTGTGCCGTTCAACGCATCGTTCGTTGGTGGAAGTGACCTGGAGTTCACAGTTTATCCTCAGACGGGAGAGCTACCTGCAGCTGAATCCAGCCCTGGCACCCTCATCACAGTCACGTTTAAACCCACAATGTATGGAAGAAATTACCATGCGAAGCTCCTAATTCAGGTAAGCAAATTAATTGCTCAGAGGTATAAATTTAGTTGCTGATCCAAACGTAGAAACAGCGTAGTCATCTTCAATGATGAGTTCTTACATGGCAATTTCCAAATGGTCAGCAATTGACACAGGGGCGGATCCAGGTGGGCTAATCCGGGCATGACCCCCCCCATTTAGAATTTTGTTTAAAATCCTTTCTTGACGGATAAAATGGTATCTTTTTCTTGGGAATTGGAGACAAATGTCTTAAAAATAAAAATAAAATAAAAACAAAAAGGTCATCAGATTTTTCGATGACCAGGACGAAAATTTGTCCCTGTCCCAAGACCGAAAATTTTGGCCCCCCTCGAAAATTTCTGTATCCGCCCTTGAATTGACAGTACTTTACTGTATGGCAGGCGTTTACAATGGTGGTGTATATCATAGAAAGACTCCGAATCCCCTTTACCGGCTATACCGATTACAGTCGTCAATTATATGCCGGTAGGCCGGTAAAGAGATTAATAAGCTGGAGGTCTGTTCTTAACTCAGAAATTGGAGTTTATGACCGTGGTGGGGTGGGGTTTATGGTAATGGTAAGCACTCCGGCTCAAAGAATGCACGGACAACAGATCACTTCCCGCTGTCCTCCCAAAGTTCCACTCGGCCTTCCATTCAGCAGTTAGCGTTAGTAAACTGAGAGGTAGGATTTGATGGATGCCTTGCATGGCTGCCAACATTTGAGGTCGATTACTCCTGTAATAACTTGTGATCGTCCGTTCATCGATTATGAATTATACCTGTATAAATCATATTGAGTTGTGTCAGTTTTAAAAAATAAATGAAGATTATTATAATAATTACATTATTATTATAATATAATAATAATGTAATTAATTATTTTACCTATTGGTAATTATTATAATGGAGAATATTATTATTATTATTATTATTACTATTATTATAATTATTCGTTTTCCTACATTTGTTTATTTTGTTAGTCTTCAAGTCTTTTGCTTATAAACGTTTCTGGCTGACCAACTGAAATTCCAATCTCGCTAGTCTTTGGTGTAAGTTCTAGTTGTGGTGCTTCATCTCAATGCTGACCGCTTTTGTTTGCAGAGTCCGAGCATGAACTGGACATACGCCATTATGGGTGTGCTGCCAGGGTATGTGCCCCCAAAGGGTCAGTCGTTTCCCCCAATCGCCCCACCGCATCCAGATGCCCGCATCCGGGGCGAAAAGATCAACTACCTGCAACAGAACATGAAACTGCTGACCACGGCTGTTTCTTCGCCAGTCAAAGGTGCACCGCTCATCAAACAGAACTACTGTTAGGCAATATTATTCGTGAAAAATTGACCTAACTTCATTATTTAAAATTATTATCTACAATGTCATGTGCATGATATTGACTTACAAGCTTTTTGAAAGTGGTTGATACTATACTGTTGAGTGATATGACTATGGTCCTATCTTTCTCAATGTAGACTATTTTTGAAAAACTAACCTAACATCATTATTTAAAATTATTACCAG
The DNA here is from genome assembly GCA_949752735.1 of Lumbricus terrestris. Taxonomy (NCBI): domain Eukaryota; kingdom Metazoa; phylum Annelida; class Clitellata; order Crassiclitellata; family Lumbricidae; genus Lumbricus; species Lumbricus terrestris. The sequence continues at coordinate 33,608,466 of OX457048.1, read as the reverse complement.
TATCTACAATGTCATGTGCATGATATTGACTTACGAGCTTTTTGACAGTGGTTGGTATTTTGCTGTTGAGTGATATGACTACAGCCTTATCTTTCTCAATGTAGACTATTTTTGAAAAAATAATCTAACATCATTATTTAAAATTATTATCTACAATGTCATGTGCATGATATCGATTTACAAGATTTTGGAATGTGGTTGATACTATACTGTTGAGTGATACGACTACAGTCTTATCTTTCTCAATGTAGACTATTTTTCAAAAAAAATAGCCTAACATCATTATTTAAAATTATTACCGGTATCTACAATGTCATGTGCATGATATTGATTTACAAGATTTTTGAAAATGGTTGATACTATACTGTTGAGTGATATGAGTACAGTCTTATCTTTCTCAATGTAGACTGTTTTTGGAAAAATAATCTAACATCATTATTTAAAATTATTACCGGTATTCTCAATGTCATGTGCATGATATTGATTTACAAGATTTTTTAAAGTGGTTATTTTATTGTTGAGTGATAGACAGTCTTATCTTTCTCATTGTAGACTATGTTTAATTTTTGGCTATCAAACAATAGGAATGATTGTCTTGTGACTTGATGGCGTGCTTCAGGATGAACTTTTTTTTACCTAAACCACTGTGATCTTAATACGAGGTTTTATTCTGTGTAGTTAGCAGGTTTTCTTCGGAGTGAGTCTGCTTATGTTTGGATTTCTGCTAGACATTTAAAAGATGCTATATAATGTGTTTGATCCGAGTGTTTATGTGACTTTATCTTTCACGTGATTTTGTTGTTTTTATGGGGTCCGAGGGCGTGACTTACCTAATAGAGCTTGTGATTTTCTCACGCAATTTTATGACTTGTCTGTTTTTATGTGAATTTTTGATCACACTTGTCACATACATGATTTAGTGGCTTTTATGTGACGATTAGCCTGTGGCTGATTTTATCTTTCACATGATTACTAATCGTTCACTATTACTGTAGCCTATGTTTAAAATTGTTCCAATTAGGCTGTGTTTAAGTTGCCTTACATCATCTGCTGTGTCATATCAGGGTTGATCATATTATGTGAAACATTGATGTTACTGTTACAACTGCTGTAGAACTGCTGTCTGTACTAAACCAGAGTAGCAATACGGCTGCCAGAGCTGGTTTGGTAAAAATGCAGGCACTGAGGTTAATCAGCTGCTTGTGCTGTGGCATCCCCATGGGGGGTGTTGAACAACCCCACTCTGAAAAACATTTCCCACACAATTTTTCAAATCTTTGCATTTTCATTCGGGTATAGATGGGATGGGGGTACGAGCATTAGTCATAAAATTTTCTTTCGTAACCACCCCACTTTAATGACTTTATAAAGGCTGGCTACACCCGTGTACTTGTGATCAGCAATTTTTTCCAGTTTTAATTTACAGTTTGACAAAACAGCATCTATTTCTGCGATATGGTAGAAGTCGAACTTATGAGCTAAATTCTGACGAATCTGAAAATGTGTTTATGACTCTTCATAGTTTTGATTTCTTTGGAAAGTGTTTTGTAAACTTTTGTAGAAATCTATATAGTTGCATTGCGTTAGCCGATTGATTTTAAGTTTACTTTCCTCTTCATTTTTGATAAAATTGAGATTAGTAATTACTAGTAAAAGTTGAAAAATGTTAACTGAACGATGAACATGGACATGTAAACAACATTGATTGATAGATTCATTGATTGATTTATTGATTGATTGATTTATTGATTTACTTATTGATTTATTGATTGATTTATTAATTGATTTATTAATTGATTTATTGTTTCATTCATTCATTCATTTGTGTCTAGACAGTGCTTTCACAGTAGGATATGTAATGTTCATTCCTTTATAGCTTCTTCCATTTAGTGTTGTTTATTGTTTTAAAGTTAGAAGGTTTTTGTTCTCAATCGAACTTAATCACATTTATCTGTATGTTCAACCAATTAACTTATATTACATATAAAACTGTAAGCAAATTTTTATTTAAACTTTTTTAAAGTAACTTGACTTCAACAAGAGCAAGCTTCATTATCTAGACTTTAAACATCTGTCATGCGTGTGTGTGAGACTATTGTGATGTTGGTCACTTGGTGCATGTAGTAGCACACTAGTAGATCAGTTTTACAGGCACCAGTTGATTTCACGTTGTAATGATGATGGTGACATTTGTAAACTTGATGATTGAAAGCCAGAGTTGTTACCAGACAGGGGCGGATCCAGGGGGGGCCAATCCGGCCATGGCCCCCCATTTAAAAATTGCATGGGACGTGGCCCCCCCATTTGGTTTCAACAAGCCATTAAATAAATGTAGAAATGGTATTTTTCCCGGAAAATTAAGCGATGACTAAAAAAAAAAAAAAGGTCATCAGTTTTTTCGGCGGATGAAATGGTATTTTTTTCCCACGGAAAATTGGCCGATGAAAAATTTTTTTTCCCTCTCTCACAAGACCAAAAATTTTGGCCCCCCTTCGAAAATTCCTGTATCCGCCCTTGTTACCAGACCCTTCAAATAAATACTGTCTTTTATATGAATTTATGGTCTCTGTTTTCATGAAAAAGAATGCCGTCATGGTGGTACTACAATTGTAATTAATATCCTTTTCTATTGTTTATTTAATTTATCATAGAACTTCTTTCAGAAATGCCTGACCAAATAATTAATACAAAGATTCTGCGCATGGGCGGAGTTTATCAGGGGATAGGGGGGGGCTATATTTATAAGCCCCCCAAGAAAACCCAGATTCATTGTTTTTACCGTGCAAATGGTTTCTTTTCCCGGGCTTAGCCCCCCCCCGAAGAAGGCTTTAGCCCCTCCAAGAACGGAAACCAAACTCCGCCCATGATTCTGCGTTGTTCGAGCATGTGCAAGTCCTACCAAAAAACTATACAACCATCACCATTTTCATAGTAGGCTAAGCTTACCACCGCAACTGCTGTAGGCTCACACATTGTAATTGTAATCTTTATACGTGCTTAGTCACGCTTCCGTTAAGAGGCTCGAGTTTTGTACTTCTCTATTGTGTCATTGTTGGAGATTGAATGCACATAGTTATTTAGCCTTTGTTAATGAGTGCTTGGCTGTAATTAATTAATCGAATTGACCACTCAAATTCTCAGTGATGAGCAAATGATGTTCGCCTAACTAGAGAAGTAACCACTTGGCGGGCGTTTACACACCTACAACACACACACACACACACACACAACACACACGTTACACACACGTTACACGTGTTAGAGAGCTTGAAGGGGCGTTATAACTAGTGCACATACAAACGAACAAACAAACGTAGACCCCAAAACAGTGGAGACTCATCTATAATACTGTTGACACCATATTCCGAGTTCCCATTCCTAGTGGGCTATGGCTTCAAGCATGATGGCAGTTGATTGATAATTGAATGACCACGTTAAATTACCCTCAGACTATGGCCCACTGGGTATGTGTGGATTAATTGTGGAAAGTACAGCTGTTTGTTCATAATATCCGACAAACTAATGTGGAAATTTCTGTGATTGATGTTAGCACCAATCCTATTTCTAGACTCTGCCTAACCTTTGCGGAGATTTCAAAGACGGCATCGTAATCGTAAACTCGAAATTTCCACAGCGCTACTCGAAAGCCAAGCGCGGGCACCATCTTATTCACGAGTACTGATACTGATCATACATATATGTATGTATTGAGCCTGACAATGTCTTCCTGTGAAAGGTCAACCAATAAAAAATTGCCTCTGGGCTCCAATGAAGGGTAAAAAATATTACTATCCAAAACCAAGTTTTTGGAGGTAATCATGGTCTCCTTATAGGTCCCATATGGAAATGTGGGTCATCTGTCGACCTCGTGTGGGTAGGCCTATGCTTGCAGATTCAGAGCACAAAAATTCTTTTACTTCGCAGCTGATATCGAAACTCTGTCGTAATTTGCACTACCTTAATAGAACAAAGTCTCGCAAATATGATTGAAATATCGCTTTAAATATGACATTTTTTGTTTCCCTAAGAATAGCAACGACAATAACTTGCGGGGCGTCGTAACAGATGCAGTAGTGGACCAAGGTCTATTGGTCAGCGTGCTGCTGAACTAGCAACACTGCTAAAAAATTTGTTTTGAGGTTTTTGCACAATACGTACTAGGTATAGTCTCAATCAGAGCCGTATATTTCCCATTTTTGTCACTATATTATGGACATATTTTTGGAAATAGACGGCTCTGGTCTCAATGACAAATGAATATTTCTGCTCTGATTAGACCAACTATTATATTTTTTTCGTGCACATGAAAAACCATCACTTATTTTATTCTTCTAAATTTATTAGTAGTCACGGATTTTTTTTTACTGAATGTTTCATTCGTAGCAAGGATTCTATAGATTCTATAGATTCTATATTACAGGATAGGTTACTTGGGAACATTTTGTGGTCATTATTTCACTCTGAGCAATAGATGGCGCTCCACTTAAAATTCCGTTTCTATCGCTAAGGATGATGTTTTGAATCTCCAAAGGTATTTGTTTATTTTGTAAACATAATTAGTCGTCAATTTGTTTTCATAGATGTAACTAATTGAATGCTTTTAATTTGTAAATAAGATTTGAAATTTTCCGGAACTCCTATTATCGTCTAAAAACGTGTACAAGGCGGCTAAAGAAGAAGAAACCAGTCCTCTGTATAGAGTCCTTGCATTCGTAGAAGCGCGAGATACGTGTTTTTGTTTAACTGAAATAAAACGGCTCAGCCCTGAGCAGATCTATAATCTAATTTCTTGAATTTACACAAACACGACTACTTGATATAGTTATACGAGTTGTAATTGCGCAGTTTTACAAAGGCGAAAAGCTTATGTGATATTTGCAACTGGCGCGAGAGTTTTCGAATTTTTTCAGGTATGTAGACCCTGAGACTACAGGTAGACCTATGTTTTGGCTTTCAAAAAAAGCTCAATCATCAGTTCAGAATTATGTGGCAAAAAATACTATTACGATGCTTTACACGTACTGTCGCTCTACTTTCACCTGCTTCAGTTGTTTTCAATATGATTACATGATTATAATATGTCCTGTTGAATTTGTTGTTTGGTCTATATAAAAATTACTCGTATCATCGTATGCCCTGAAAGTGTGAAAGTGACATTTTGTTAATTCTAGGACTGCAAAAATTATAATTGAAAATTATAATTGATATAAATTTGAGCAACCGCTGGTTGGCCGACCAGTGTTAAATACGGCCCGGGCGGTGTGTGGCCTTGTTGTAGGCTTTTTGATGAATGGGTTGGTGCATTTTGAGTTAAATTGTAGCCAATAACTGAATGTCCTAGTCTAGTAGAGGTTGGACCATCTTGAAATCTGTGGTAAGTTAATGTCAGTTATGCTGGTAATGTTTATATATGAAGAGCAGTTTCCCTGAAGCTACTTGACTGAAACTTGATTGACAACAGTAGACTTATATACTAAAGCTAATTTCACTATATTCTTTTGTTCTTGCAGATCATGGATATACAAGTCGAGACTGACTGGCAGCCGAAGAGAACTCTGGCAGAGTGCATGAAATACATGTTAGACAACGAAATATCAACAGACGTCTGCTTCGAAGTAGGACCACCAGGCGGCGACATTGTTAAGTTACGTGCTCATAAGTACATGCTGATCTCTCGGAGTCCTGTCTTCCAGGCCATGTTCTCCAGTGGAATGACGGAGTGTAGGAGTGACACTGAGGCAAAGGTCCACATTGAAGACATTGATGCTGATATCTTCAAAGAGGTTCTGAAGTAAGTTAATTGTGAATTTTCAACTCTTTAAACTGTGTTGCGGCTCCATATAAAACTCTGCCGCCAATCGTACTCTGGTAATGCCAGTCTGAAGCGTGGAAACAGAAGGTCTACCGTTATATCAAAGGGCTGGGTTGGACCAAAATCACGAGTAAATTTGTTTTGTATTAATTAGCAGCCCTCATATATAGGCTTTACAAAATCAGATCAACAGTCTTTAAGATATTTGGCTCTAAAAACATTTATTTTGGTGACTTCAAATCTTCTGTACCATGTTGCATTATGTTATTAGCTGTAAATTTTCATGATTCTTATGCTTGCTGGAGCAGAGATTTTATTGTCTCAACAGCAATTTGACATCTCATATAGTAAATTAACATCCCTTGCAGCGTTATCAAAATACACCAGGAATCAATTGAAGGTCTCTTGAACATCATCATCATATGTGGTCATGTAAAGCCCATGACACTATTTACATGTTGGGAATAATGTCCTTCTATGAGTACCATTTATTAGCTGCTACCGACCATAATAGAAGCTATACTGCATAATATGGCCTCGATTTATCTCTATAACAGTAATATTTACATATGTTGTGACAACTTATTTGCTTGCCAATAAACGAAAATGTATTGCATTGCCATGTAATAATACTGGTTCATTGGCTTCATTTGGCATTGCCTTTATAGGTATACAGGTAAGCGAGAGTATGTAGAATTAGGTACTTTGAAATTATAATTATATTGTTGTGAGACCTAGATCTTAATCTTTTTGTTTTTCAGTTACATGTATTGTGAAAGTGCGTCAATGTGTCCTGAATCGTCTGTGTATCTGATGTACGCTGCTAAGAAGTATTTCTTGCCCAAGTTAGTTGAAGAATGTCGCAAATGTCTTTTGAAGGGTCTCAATTTAGGTAACGTTATTCACTTTCTGGAGCTGAGTTTGCAGTTTGATCACCAGCAACTCGTGAACTTATGTCTTAGACTGATTTCCGTGAATGCAAAAGCTGTTCTTGCTGGGACAGATATTTTGTCTGCATCTCGACAGGCAATGGAAGCTATACTTGAGGCAACATCTATTCCAATAAGAGAGACGGTCATATACGAGACTACTATTTTTTGGGCTAAACACCAACTTCGCAGTGATATGTCAGCAAAAACTCCGACTGACCTGCAGATCAGGGAGACCCTTGGTGACCTTCTGTACAAGATTCGCTTTCCAGTTATGAAAGCAAGTGAATTTGCTGAAATTAGTTCGGGGAATAATGTGCTGACAGAGAAGGAGAAATTGGCAATCTATTACTTCTTGGCGACAAAGAAGAAAAACTGTGAACTTAATTTTCCGACTATGCGGAGAATGTACGAGGAAGTCTGGGTAGATCGAACAGTCAGGTGTGTCGAAGATCATTGGTTTAAATCAACAAATTCAACACCATCTGCATGTCTTCATGCGATTAATTTCACAGCTGATCAAGACATAGTTCTGACTGGCATTGGTTTGTATACGGCTAGCAAAGAGAGAGGATATGATGTTGATGTGGAAGTTTTGCGGTCAGTCAACTCTCTATTCAGGAAGAGAGTAACGGTTCCATATTCTGGAGATTCAAATCCATTTAAAATTTCGTTGGACGAACCAACCGTCATTCGAGCTGGAGTTCTCTATTCAGTAAAAGCTTTGTCTCATGATAATATCCTATATTATGGGAAAGAGTGTCGACAAGTATGTGCAAAAGACTCTGTCAACTTTACATTTACCATGCACTCAGAGTCACAATCAACTTCTGTGACTTCCGGTCAAATTCCGCGATTGTATTTCTGTAATTGTAAAGCAATCCAACATAATATTCAAGAGATGTAAGCTTTGCAATGGCTTACAGTAACAGCTCTGGTCAAATCATTTAACTAAATTACTTAAATACCCGTTTGTTCTTTAATTTTAACCTTTACAGTGTTTAGTCTGTTTTAACCTGAGTAGACCTACTTATGTTTAGCAGTTGTCAGCATTCAGAGACATTAAACTCGGGATTATAAATGATTTTTTTCATCGGCCGGGTTATTTCTGGCCAATTTTGATTTTTCGATCTATCTCAATTAAACTGACATACAGTATAATAGCATTGTTGATTTCTATTTACATATAATTATCTCGTTACCAAAGTCACTTGCTAATTCCTGTATAACGCTTGAGAAGAAATCCATAGGTTTGGCCATGCAATTACATTGTTAGGCCTACACAGAAAATTACGCCTGATATCCCTATTACCTTTAGGCAAGAGTACTGTCTTGTTACCGGACTCCATCTTTTCTGCGATCTCTGTTAAATACATAGTGTTGGAAGCAGCTGCCTAGCCAGTTGTGGCGCTAGGGGGGCTAAGCCGCCCCTAAAAACTTGCCATTTATTTATTTTCCATGTAAAAATAAAATATATGCACGATTTACCCCCTTTAGCCCCTCCAAAATAAATGTAATGGTACGCACGAGATTTGACAGACAGTGTGACGGACTATGAAAAAGGAGCATTTTCAAAGATTTCGATCAAATGACTAAAAGAAGGTAGACAAAAATTTTGACAGCAGAAATGGAAAATTTTCTTCGGATTTTGGTCGATGACTAAAAATAAAGGTCAGAAATTTTGCCAACTGAAAATGGAAATTTTTCTGAAAATCAGCCCCCAAAACGAAAATCCTGGCGCCGCCACTGTGCCCAGCAACATACAACACTAGGTTTTTGCCTTTGTGTATCGATTGCCTTACATCATTTGCTGTGTCATATAAGGTTTGATCATATTATGTTAAAACATTTGTATTAGTCTTACAACTGCTGTAGAACTGCTGGTAGCAATACGGCTGCTAGAGCTGGTTTGGTAAATGCAGGCATTGAGGTTAATCAGCTGCTTGTGCTGTGGCATTGCCATGGGGGAGGGTTTGAACCACCCGACTCTGGAAAACATTTCCCACACAATTTGTTCAAATCTTTGTGTTTTCATTCGGGTATAGATGGGGGGGTCGTGCATTAGTCATAAAATTTTCTTTCATAACCACCCCACTTTAATAACTTTATAAAGGCTGGGTACACCCATGTACTTGTGATCATCAATTTTTCCCAGTTTTAATTTACAGTTTGACAAAACAGCATCTATTTCTGCGAAAGTATAAATCGAACTTATGAGCTAAATTCTGACGAACCTGAAAATGTGTTTATAACTCTTCATAGTTTTGATTTCTTTCGAAAGTGTTTTGTAAACTTTTGTAGAAATCTATGTAGTTGCATTGCGTTAGCCGATTGATTTTAAGTTTACTTTCCTCTTCATTTTTGGTAAAATTGAGATTAGTAATTACTAGTAAAAGTTGAAAAATGTTTACTGAACGATGAACATGGACATGTAAACAGCATTGATTGATTGATTGACTGATTTATTGATTGATTGATTGATTTATTGATTGATTGATTTATTGATTGACTTATTGATTGATGTATTGATTGATTTATTAATTGATCTATTGTTTCATTCATCCATTCATTCATTCATTTTTGTCTAGACAGTGCTTTCACTGTAGGATATGTAGGCCCTAATGTTCATTCCTTTATAGCTTCTTCCATTCAGTATTGTTTTAAAGTATAGAAGGTTTTTGTCCTCGATCGAACTTAATCACATTTATCTGTTTGTTCAACCAATTAACTTAAATTATATATAAAACTGTGTAATCAAATTTTAATTTAAAACTTGACTTCAGCAAGAGCAAGCTTCATTATCTAGACTTTAAACATGCTGTCATGCATGTGAAACTATTGTGATGTTGGTCACTTGGTGCATGTAGCACACTAGTAGATCGGTTTTACAGGCACCAGTTGATTTCACGTTGTAATGATGATGGTGACATTTGTAAACTTGATGATTGAAAACCAGATGTGTTACCAGATCCTTCAAATAATACTGTCTTTTATATGAATTTTTGGTTTCTGTTGTCATGAAAAAGAATATACGGTATTACGGTAGTCATGGTGGTACTAAAATTATAATTAATATCCTTTTCTGTTGTTTATTTAATTTATCATATTAGAACATCTTTCAGAAATGGCAGACCAAATAATATTAATGCAAAGATTCTACATTGTTCGAGCATGTGCAAGTCCTAAAAAATAAATATACAACAATCACCATTTTCATAGTAAACTTACCACCGCAACTGCTGTAGGCTCACACATTGCAATTGTAATCTTTATAGGTGCTTAGTCACGCCTCTGTTAAGAGACCCGAGTTTTGTGCTTCTCTATTGTGTCATTGTTGGAGATTGAATTCATATATTTAGCCTTTATTGATGAGTGCTTAATTGGCAGTAATTAATTAATCAATTAAACACTCAAATTCTCAGTGATGAGCAAATTATGTTCGCCTAACTAGAGCAGTAACCACTTGGCGGGCGTTTACACACCTACAACACACACGCAATACACACAATATACAGACACACACAGGGCCTATTTTAAAGAATTTTTCACCAAGCACGTCCCCCCCTAAGAAAAAATTGTGAAATTGCAAATGCCTGTTTATTAATAACTAAATGCTTTAGCACATCTATCACACTTGTAAGGTCTTTCTCCAGTATGAGTTTGATTATGCGTTTCTAGCTTATATTAATAAGTAAATGGTTTAGCACATCTATCACACTTGTAAGGTCTCTCTCCAGTATGAGTTAGATCAGTGGTTCTCAAAGTGGTGGTCCGCGGACCGGTGCCGGTCCGCGGCGTCCTGATCACCGGTCCGCGAAGAAGTATTAGAATAAAAAATAAATTGTAGCTTAATTATCAATTTATTCATTTGAAATTGTGAAATTATTTGAAATGTTGCTAAAAATGTAATACCCGTAACAATTATGTCTTTAAAAATAAGAATAAATTATCAGTGCCTTATTGATTTTTAACTTGCTAAAATGGCTTATTCTGAATTTACAACGTCTATGACTGCAATCTGCAGTCAGTTTCGTGTTTAATGCAGTTGATCTATGGTGAGCGATAGTCAAATAAACGCTAGTCAAACATTACTGGATGTAGATCTTTTAATTTTGTAACAAAATATAAAATTTTAGATATAAACAAATATGTTTGAAGCATTAAGAAAATTAACAAGATGCGAACAAGTCTGTCTGGACTGTTTTTAATGAAAGAACAACTGTGAAAGAGCGTGGCCGTTCAGGCACTCTGTCTCTGAGCGAAGAATATAATAATTTTGAATTGGTTTCCTATTCGAACAAAACATTCAAGTTAAAAAAGAATCGACCGCTCACAAGAAATATGACCCATAATATGTAAAATATAGTGATAGGCGGCGCCGCGGCGGGATCATAGGCCTATTCTGATTTCTGTAGGCCTATTTTATTTTGAGCAGGTGGTTCCAAACACTAGCGCACAATCTTAGCAAAGTGCACTAGCATTAAGCCTAGCTATATTTTTGGCAGATCCACTTAGTCCTACAATAAGAAACTTCTAATCTTGTTTTAAACTTTGAGTTCAACTTTTAAAATATAATTAAATGAGAATTAACTTTTAAAATATAATTAAATTAGAATTATTGAATTTAGCAAAACATTAAATGCTATTATTGGTATGTTTTGATTAATAAAGCAAATTCCTAATTAATTAAAATATAGGCCTAAAATAGTCCTTTTATGATATTGCTACCTTTTTATGCGTTTGCCATTTAAGTTAGTGGTCCGCGAGCTACACCAAAAAATTATTGCCGGTCCGTGGCCTGCAGAAGTTTGAGAACCACTGAGTTAGATTATGAAAATTTTCAAATTAGCTGAGAACTTGAAATGAGTCAAACGACATGATAATTTGATATTGAATTTGATAACATTCCAATTTTTGCATGAACCAAATAGTTTCTTATACAGGGTGGCTCAAAAAAAAACGTACCACCGGGGAAAATGCGATATCTTCGCAGCCGATTGGGGTTTTTCTGCGAAAATTTCACAATTTGAAGGGGAATGAATATACAACAATCCCTGAAAGTTTCATTTGAAACTTTTCATGTTTGCAAAAGTTACAGCTGTTCAAACTTAAAATTTCGTTTTTTCAATTATCCGGAGAATCATGCTCCAATACAAGTGATTTCATTAGGATGTTTGGCAAATTACAACACACACACATTGATGATGATGATGTCATACGACCTCACTATGAGCTGTAAAGAAGCTGTTTATGAAGCAATCTGCTGGTATTTGGTGATATTTTATAGATTAAGGTCTCAATTGGTGAACCCAAACAATGAACGTCATGGGCAAAGTTTCTGCAAAAGATAAAATGGGAACTCGGACTTTGCATGAACAGAGACTGAGACATCGCGTGATCATAGCAAAATACCCAGTGAAAAGTGGAGCCTGAGCACATTGAAGACTATCTGCAAACGGGTTTATGTAACGAAGATCAGATGTCGGAAGAGAGGCAGGAAGTGGTCGCTTGATCTGACGGAAAAAGCGCGATTTTCACGAAATTCGCTTGGTAATCGAAAGGTCAAGTTTGCAAAGCAAATCGTGGTTTCGGCATCAGATATGCCGGCGTGTGTTGCGGCTGCAAGAAAAGACTGCAATTAATCCCATTCAGTAGGTTAGATGTCAAACTCATCATTGAACTCGCTTACCCAGACTCATTGAAGACCAGGTATGCTCTAACATCTGGTTTTATTATGCAGCAGGACAGTGCGCCTGCTTGCTCGCACGGCAAGGTTGATTATGATGGCGCTACCTTATTGACATCAACTGAAGTAAATGCATTGGCAAAGATGATTTACAAACTCGCCAGACCTTAACCCTCTTGTTTATCACGTCTGGGGAGCTATGCTGGAACGCTGCAAGACATTTAATCCCAAGTTGGAGAACATTGGCCAGCTGAAGCAAGTCTTGCTGCTAATGTGGGGTCAGTTGCCGCAGGACCCGACCAACAAGGCCATACTAAGCTTCACAAAAAGAATTTGAGCTTGTGTTAAGGCAGAGAGTGGACACTCTCATTATACCTTACAATAAACTGCAAAACCGAATGCTGAGGTCGTAGGGAAAAGTGATATCATATGACATGGAAATCTACAAGTGACGTAAATTTTCCGCGGATATTTGAAAAAGCGAAATTTTAAGTTTGAACAGCTGTAACTTTTGCAAACATGAAAAGTTTCAAATGAAACTTTCAGGGATTGTTGGAAATTCATTCTCCTACAAATTGGGATATTTTCGCAGAAAAAGTTCAATCGGCGGCGAAGATATCGCATTTTCCCCGGTGGTACGTTTTTTTTTGAGCCACCCTGTACAATTCTAACACTGTCATTATAATTATTAGTTACGAAATGGACGACACATGTCTTAACGGTATCATTGATCATGGGTCAAGTCTTCAAGACAAAGGCAAAGTTTATAGCTAAGCTAACAGACTAACAGTTACTGGCGCCGTCTTGCGGCTGGTCAGTTTGAGTCGCAGTCAGATAATTAAAACACGTCCTTGAACCATTCCTGGGATTTGGCCTTCACAGTTGGTCGCGAACGTCGGTTACAAGCTTGAAACCATGCTCGCAGTGCTGGGCGTACATCAAATTTTGATGTAACCGGCATATTCATTCGGACATGTAAATGTGCATCAACTGTCTCTGCATTGAGGCTGCTTCTATCATCATCCTTCATGAGATTGTATGCACTAACAAGTCTCTCCACGTCACATGAATGAGGCTTTGCTGCGAGTAGTCTGGCGACAGCTACAGAAACAGAACGCCAGTCTGCATTAGTCAGACTGATCTTAAGGAAATCCTGCAATGTGCTTGTGTTGGACATCTGCGCTTTCTTTGCAGCGTTCACCAGCTCTCCGTAGCTACTGTAGAAGTCACGCTTCGCAAAGTCTGATGCGAGGCCAGTGTACACCCGTTCAATGTCTTCATCAGATGCATTGCCATTCATAAGCATTGGTGGAGAAAGCGCCTGAAACTCTAGTGCATAGCGAAGATCACTGGCACCTTTGTCAGTTCCGAGTCGACTGGTCAGAAAGTTGCACAGCGAACAAATAATCTCAGTCTTGATGGCATACACATCGCGACCGCAACTGCTAACGAGAGAGTGCTCTCTCTTACAGTGCCTTAATTGGACGACTGTGAGCTTAACAGTGTCGTAACTCTTGATAACTTCATCGGCTTGTTCCTCATTCCCTGTAATTATTACTTTCTCCTCATATCCACCTGGGTGCGGACGCTGTAATAATTTCCTTAGGTCCTCCACACATTTATCACGATCACTTTCGACGTCAAACAGAGTCACTTGGTTGCCCTGCAACTTCTTCTGAAATCTAGAGTAGATGTACAGCGCGTCACACAAGATCGCTGCAATGTGAACAGTGTCAGCATTAATCCACTTCTTCAGCATGCCATATTCTTCAGCGTCTTTCAGGGAGAAAGTCTGCAGATGTCGCATCATCGGTCTGTAGTTGTCCAGAATGGATGACAGAAGACTGTTAGAATATTGTGTGAATCTTATGTCGATTACTGATGGATACTGTCTGACTGTGACGCCAAGTTCTTCCGCATGCTTCTTGAATTCCTTTGTTCTACATGCTGAACTGTTATAGAAACGCGTAACTGCTTTACAGTCATCTATAACACGCCGTGCTTCAGGAACACCTGTAGTCATGTCTTTGAACACTAACTGAGAACGGTGAACACTGCACCATATTTTGAGGAGAGGGATAGGGCCCTTACATGGACTTGACGTGTCCTTAGTGGTGTTGTCTTTGCGTTCTTGCTCGAGCAGTGTCCATAGCGAATGATGTCTTCCAGTATTTTCTGACGCGCCGTCTGTGACAATAGAGGTTGTTTGCTTAAATATCTCTGGCCATGTTGCTCCACACTTTGCAGACGCCTTCCTGAGTGCCTCCAATAACCCCTCGCTACCTCGCTTCTCGCTTTCAGCCAAGCCCATGTACCAAGTCTCCATGTCTCCAACCGCCGTTACAACCTGCGCCATAACATGCTTGTTGTCTATTCGCTGCTTGTCAACAGCACCATCAACTCTGAGAGAAAGCGCAAGGATATCTTTAAATCGGAGTGCAAATGCCTTACGGTCCGTTTCTGCGATTGTCAGTAGCATGTCGCGATGGCTTGCAGGAGTGACATACTGTAGATCTGTGTCAGTAGGAGAAAACGGAATTTCAGGGTTGTTCAAGTCGATTCTTTCAGCCATCAATGACGCCACGTATCTAGCTGGAAATGACCACGCAGATAGTGTCCCGCGTTTGGCATCCATGTATACCTTAATCATGATTCTTGCTATCTTTTGTTCCAATGCAGTGTTAGCAAATCGCAGTTGTTTCTCCAACACAGTTTCTCCCTCATGTATCCGACCCTCGGCAAGAGCCTTCTGTTGTCGACTACGTCAGTGGTTCTCAAACTTCTGCAGGCCACGGACCGGCAATAATTTTTTGGTGTAGCTCGCGGACCACTAACTTAAATGGCAAACGCATAAAAAGGTAGCAATATCATAAAAGGACTATTTTAGGCCTATATTTTAATTAATTAGGAATTTGCTTTATTAATCAAAACATACCAATAATAGCATTTAATGTTTTGCTAAATTCAATAATTCTAATTTAATTATATTTTAAAAGTTAATTCTCATTTAATTATATTTTAAAAGTTGAACTCAAAGTTTAAAACAAGATTAGAAGTTTCTTATTGTAGGACTAAGTGGATCTGCCAAAAATATAGCTAGGCTTAATGCTAGTGCACTTTGCTAAGATTGTGCGCTAGTGTTTGGAACCACCTGCTCAAAATAAAATAGGCCTACAGAAATCAGAATAGGCCTATGATCCCGCCGCGGCGCCGCCTATCACTATATTTTACATATTATGGGTCATATTTCTTGTGAGCGGTCGATTCTTTTTTAACTTGAATGTTTTGTTCGAATAGGAAACCAATTCAAAATTATTATATTCTTCGCTCAGAGACAGAGTGCCTGAACGGCCACGCTCTTTCACAGTTGTTCTTTCATTAAAAACAGTCCAGACAGACTTGTTCGCATCTTGTTAATTTTCTTAATGCTTCAAACATATTTGTTTATATCTAAAATTTTATATTTTGTTACAAAATTAAAAGATCTACATCCAGTAATGTTTGACTAGCGTTTATTTGACTATCGCTCACCATAGATCAACTGCATTAAACACGAAACTGACTGCAGATTGCAGTCATAGACGTTGTAAATTCAGAATAAGCCATTTTAGCAAGTTAAAAATCAATAAGGCACTGATAATTTATTCTTATTTTTAAAGACATAATTGTTACGGGTATTACATTTTTAGCAACATTTCAAATAATTTCACAATTTCAAATGAATAAATTGATAATTAAGCTACAATTTATTTTTTATTCTAATACTTCTTCGCGGACCGGTGATCAGGACGCCGCGGACCGGCACCGGTCCGCGGACCACCACTTTGAGAACCACTGGACTACGTGTCAAACAAGCATTGTGTACTGTCGATACACAGTGTTCATCATACATCTGCTGCCTGAACACTGCACCATTTGCAGTGCATATGGCTGGGATCCTTTGACAGTGGATCTTCACCAGATCAGGATGTGCACAACAGATTTTGCAATGCACAATCCTCCTTCTACCACAGTGGTTCTCAAACTTCTGCAGGCCACGGACCGGCAATAATTTTTTGGTGTAGCTCGCGGACCACTAACTTAAATGGCAAACGCATAAAAAGGTAGCAATATCATAAAAGGACTATTTTAGGCCTATATTTTAATTAATTAGGAATTTGCTTTATTAATCAAAACATACCAATAATAGCATTTAATGTTTTGCTAAATTCAATAATTCTAATTTAATTATATTTTAAAAGTTAATTCTCATTTAATTATATTTTAAAAGTTGAACTCAAAGTTTAAAACAAGATTAGAAGTTTCTTATTGTAGGACTAAGTGGATCTGCCAAAAATATAGCTAGGCTTAATGCTAGTGCACTTTGCTAAGATTGTGCGCTAGTGTTTGGAACCACCTGCTCAAAATAAAATAGGCCTACAGAAATCAGAATAGGCCTATGATCCCGCCGCGGCGCCGCCTATCACTATATTTTACATATTATGGGTCATATTTCTTGTGAGCGGTCGATTCTTTTTTAACTTGAATGTTTTGTTCGAATAGGAAACCAATTCAAAATTATTATATTCTTCGCTCAGAGACAGAGTGCCTGAACGGCCACGCTCTTTCACAGTTGTTCTTTCATTAAAAACAGTCCAGACAGACTTGTTCGCATCTTGTTAATTTTCTTAATGCTTCAAACATATTTGTTTATATCTAAAATTTTATATTTTGTTACAAAATTAAAAGATCTACATCCAGTAATGTTTGACTAGCGTTTATTTGACTATCGCTCACCATAGATCAACTGCATTAAACACGAAACTGACTGCAGATTGCAGTCATAGACGTTGTAAATTCAGAATAAGCCATTTTAGCAAGTTAAAAATCAATAAGGCACTGATAATTTATTCTTATTTTTAAAGACATAATTGTTACGGGTATTACATTTTTAGCAACATTTCAAATAATTTCACAATTTCAAATGAATAAATTGATAATTAAGCTACAATTTATTTTTTATTCTAATACTTCTTCGCGGACCGGTGATCAGGACGCCGCGGACCGGCACCGGTCCGCGGACCACCACTTTGAGAACCACTGTTCTACCAGACCCACCACGAGCTTCACTTCTGTACTCTGCCCAATGCTCAGCCTCAACCTTCTGTTTGCGTCCTGACTGATTTTTGCTTGACTGTACAACCCCTTGAAATTCAATTGCCTCGTGAACCTTTTCCTCAAACTCATCGACTTTCACATCCACCGGTTTACTTCCAGCTGGAGATAGCGAAGCTGTCACACTTATGGTTGACGGTGAACATGTTAACTGTGCGGATGTCCTTGACTGCTCTTCGGTTGTGGTACTATTACTAGCTGCAGTACTTGTTGAAATTGAATGACCAGTGCCACATTCGTCATCAGAAATGTTTGTGTCTGATTCCGCTGTGTGTTGAGTCTGTTGACTATTCTGTTTTTCAATACTTACATAGTGATTTGTGCCAACCAACCCCAGATATATAGCGTAAGACTCAGTCTCACATGACGATGCTTGAGATGAGGTAGGTGATGTTGCCATATCAATACGCTGTTCCCCCTCCACAGTTAAAATGATGATAGGTCGTCGATACAGATTGACTGCTACAGAAAGAATTACACCATCACCCCATGTGCCACATTTCTTCATGTTGTCGATATATACTTGCAATTCCTGCTCTGTCATAGCTCCACTGTCCAAGATCATCTGCGACTGTGAGTGCGACTGCAGACATTCAACCAGTTCCATGCGTACATCATGAGCAGTTGTCGCTGTCGCTGAGCTTCCGCGTCCAAGCTGAGTCAACTGTCTGGCGAGTGAACTAAATAAACAGTTTCCATCTGCAGCCACATTGACAACCATCATATTCCTCTGTGCAGCTAATGATTTCAACTTATCCATTTCCGTCAACTGTCTCGGCTCAAACGAATCTGAAATTGCAAAGTACACAAGTATGCCAAAGAATGTTAGATGGTCGAAAAAATGACACCCACTTTAAAGAACTTGCTTATGCTATAACTCTTACTAAACTACTATTATTGTAGGCTATATATCAGATGCTAGTAGCTTATATCTATTCATAATTACATATCTTCAATGATGACACAGAGTCACGGAAGTGCTGAGGGAGACTGAGGGAGACCTTTACCTTTAACCCCATTCCCACCTGAATTGTTTTTAGGAAAAAATAGGAAATTGATGGTACCAATCTTAGAACAACAACAGTGCAACAATAGTTACAAATAATCCCAATAAAGTATACATTTTCTGAATCAGCAGAATTCAGACTATGAAATTCATTTTATGCTTATCAATAGTTCATTTATATAGCGCCCTTAGAATGTCAAAAGACAAAACAGTTGTCAATAAACATTGCTGAACGACAACAGTGAAACAATAGCTGCAAGTAACATCAGAAAACGGAATTCCGCGTGGCATCTTTCTCGAACTTCAAATTATTTTTTTTCTAACTTAAACTAAACTTTTCGCAACAAACTCGGTGTCAAAATAACGATCAATCTTCCGCAAACATCGCTCAAGTTATTTTTAGGTATGACATAAGGAAACAACTTTTAATTTTAGTCTGTTTTATAGCTCCCATTTTCGGGGCCAAATGGCCCCGATCCGGCGTCATTGGGTTAATATAATACTATATGACAATAATGATATAGACTGTTTGACAGGTCACTTGGTACAGTTCATCATTTACTTAGCTACATTTATCAATGTAATCGTTTCTTAACTTTTTAAGTTAACATACTGCAACAATTTATAATTTTACAGCTGTGTTGAGGACCAAAGCAACTAACCTGCGTGCGCGTTCCTCTTCGTCATTCGTTTAAACATGGCCTGTATGTCGTTTCCAGGTGACGACGCAACCCGTTTTTTACTCATCGTGAAATTCGCAAATGAATGAACTAAAACAACTGAACAGTCTGAACTGACCGAAAGGCCTAATAGTCCTAATATCGTAATAATAAATGTCAATAAACAATTATGAATTATAACGAAAACTGAAATGTAGCCTAAATATTATTTTTACATCAGTCACAAAATTGCGCGTCCCGTTCTCTCGGTGCTCTTTGTAAACAAGTTTAACGCGCTGCATGACGTCATGAGCCCAAATAGATGTATGGAACGCCGTTCGAACTTTCCTAAAAAAATTAAATATATTGGCGGTGTTTTTTAAAACAACTTTAAACAAGTTCAGTAAGTGCCGTGCCAGGCGTGCCTGAGCGATGAAGCACGGACCGTCAATTCCTCAGGCACGTTTTTGTAATCTCAAAGCACGGACGTGCCTGTCGGCACGTTAAAATAGGCCCTGGACACACACACACGTTGACCCTCCCCCCAAACAGTGGAGTCTCACCTATAGTACTGTGGACACCATAATATGGTGTATTATTAATCAGAATATTATTCAGAGTTCCCATTCCTAGTGGGCCATGGCTTCAAGAAAGATGGCAGTTGATTGGTAATTGAATGACCATGTTAAATTACCCTCAGACTCTGGCCCACTGGATATGTGTCACTATGTGTGGAAAGAACAGCTGTTTGTTAATAAATATCTGACAAGCTAATGTGGAAATTTCTGTGATTGTGACTCCCTAGATTCTGCCTAACCTTCGCATCAGTTAAGATGGAGATTTCAAAGACGGCATTGTAATCGTAACCATAAACTTGAAATTTCTAAAGTGCTACTCGAAAGCCAAGCGCGGGGAACCAGCTTATTCATGAGCGCTGATAGTGATCATACATGTATGTATTGAGCCTGACAATGTCTTCCTGTGAAACGTCAACCAATAAAAACGGCCAGTGGGCTCCAATGAAGGGCAAGCAAATAATTATTATCCAAAACCAAATTTTTGGAGGTAACCATGGTCTCCCTCTAGGTCTCATATGGAAATATGGGTCATCTGTCGATCTCGTGTGGATATATAACATATACTTGCAGATTCAGAGTACAGAAATTCCTCTACTTCGCAGCTGATATCGAAACCCTGTCGTAATTTGCACTTGCCTCAATACAACAAAGTCTCGAAAATATCGCTTTAAATATGACATTTTTGTTTCACTAAGAATAGCAACGACAATTTGCATGGCGTCGTAACAGATGCAGTATTGGACCAAGGTCTATTGCCAATTGGTCAGCGTTACTAGCAACTGATAAAAAATTTCAGGTTTTTGCATAATAAGTAAGAGGTATAGTCTCAACGAGACTGTAGCGTTTTGGGAAAAGCTACAAAATTATACTTATTTTTATCCATGTTGGCCATAACGGTTAATTAACTCTATGCTGCACCAGAGCGAGGCTGCAGACATTACGCCAGCATGACGTGTGACCTTTTAGATGACGTGGCGAAGGTGTGGGCGCCGCTGATTGGCCAAGAGCGGCACGTGATCTAAAACAGCGGTAAAAGGTCGCTTCCGATTGGCTGTTGGGCAAATCTAGGTCAGTAGGACGAAGAGACGCGAAGAGGTGAAACCGACGAGAAAGACTAGGCCATCTTTTTGAATAGAAATTCGTTTAAAAACTAAGTTTTCGGGCATCTAAATTAATAAGGAAGTCAACTAAATTAATAGATAATAAAGTAAACGACCGCTGGTCGCCTCCGGTGGAAGGAGAACGTCGAAATAAGCAAAACCGCTTAGGAATCAGGGAAGTAGAAATAAATTAAAGTGTAGCGTGCTGAATCTGTAAATGAATGAATGTTTAAAATGGCCGGAACGCATTGATATAGATTATATAGCGCATTACAGGTAGAGCGAAGGATAAATTAGCGCTTGTGTTAAGAAGCGTGAATATATTGAAAGAGTTGCTAGAAGTAGCCTTGCGATATAACTGTTGCTGTGGTCGTGGTAAATTAGTGCAAAGTGTTGATGTTAATTCGTTGCTTTCGTGTAACTGATTAATAGCGTGATTTGACCTTCTGCAGTAGTTAAGGAAATAAGAACTGAACTGATAGCCTAGTTATATGCAGGAGCATAAGAGATAGGTATCAAGTAATGCAGAGTGTGTAATAACCAGCCATAAATGCTGTGTAGTGTTAGGAATACTTTGTGTTGAACTGATAAGTATTATAGGCAGAATTGTATTTGCACAGGTTGCTGCCAATTGTATATTAATTAAGTAGTGTTGCAAGAATAAATAAAGCGTTGAATATTGAACTAGAATTGAAGGTGATTCACTGACTGACTTGCAATTAGTTGTAAAACAGAATAATCCCATGTCTCGTGCCAGCTCTTTGAAGGGGGACGGCCTAGAGGAATCGGATGATTCGGAGGGAGGGGGGTCAGTCAGTAGCGATGAGAGATTGATAGAGCGCCAGATATATCCAGCCAAATACTCTCCGCCACCTCTTCAGGAGTTCGAGTCCCTTTCGCCCAAAGCTGCCGTGGGGATAACGAACTCAGACGAGCACCGGAAAGAGGGTGCTGTCGCGCGTCGACAAACCGCCGCGGAGACATGTCCTGTAGGCCCTGGTACCCATGAAAGAAGAGAATCTGGACGTTCCTCCCTGTCGTTCACACTTGAGGTTCCCGTAGGTGGTTCCCTGTCGCCCCGGCAGTACGCCGCCACACTAGGGGAGGGGGGCGAAAGTAAGCGAGTAAGTGGGGCATCCCTTGCAAGCGCTTCCGGTCCCCTAGCGGTTAGGGCGGGCGTAACAAGACCACATTATAAATAACAAATGAATATTTGTACTGTGATGTAGCTCAGTTGTGAGAGCGTCTGGTCGATAAACTGAGCACCGGGTATATTCATTATCGCGACCCGGTTCAAGCCTCGCTCAGGGCAAAAATTTACTTGAATTTTCTGTCAGCTGCCAGTGGCGCTTTCTGTTGTGTTGTTTGCCTCGGGTCTGTTGAGAATAAGATTATCGCCCCGATCCCACTCCTGGCCTGGCCGTATCATGAGTGTTACAGCACTTAGGCCATTATAGTGTTAAGTTACCGAAGCCGACCTGCGTATCGTGCGAAGCTGACCGTATTTCGTATAACTTGTATCTGTAATCATTCTGCGGCCTGTCAGATTGAATGTCAATAAAAACGAATATTATTATTATGAATTTATGAGACCAACTATTATTTTTTCGTTCACATGAAAAACAATCACTGATTTTATTCTTCTAAATTTAGTAGTCACGGATTTTTTAAGCGCGAAAAGGAAAACGTGTTTTTTGTTTAACTGAAACTGCTGAGCACTCAGCAGATCAATAATCTCATTTCTTGAATTTACATAAACACGACTACTTTATATAGTTAGGCTATACGAGTTGTAATTGTGCAGTTTTACAAAGGCGAAAAACTTATGTGATATTAAATTTTATAACTGGCGCGAAAGTTTTCGAAATTTGTTCAGGTATGTAGACCCTGGGACTAATATCGATATTAGTCCCAGGTAGACCTATGTTTAGGCTTTCAAAACACGCTCAATCATCAGTTCAGAATTATGTGGTAAACAAACTACTTTTACGATGCTTTACACGTACTGTCGCTCTACTTTCACCTGCTTCAGTTGTTTTCAGTATGATTACATGATTATAATGTCCTGTTGAATTTGTTGTTTGATCTATATAAAAATTACTCGTATGCCATGAAAGTGTGAAAGTGACATTTTGTTAATTCTAGGACTGCAGAAATTATAATTGATATAAATTTGAGCAACCGCTGGTTGACCGACCGTTGTTAAATACGGTCCGGGCGGTGTGCGGCCTTGTTGTTGGCTTTTTGATGAATGGGTTGGTGCATTTTGAGTTAAATTGTAGTCAATAGCTGAATGTTCTAGACTAGTAGAGGCTGGACCATTTTGAAATCTGCACATGGTAAGTTAATGTCAGTTATGCTGGTAATGTTTATATATGAAGAGTAGAGTTTCTCTGAAGCTACTTGACTGAAACTTGATTGACAACAGTAGACTTATTCTTATACTAAAGCTAATTTCACTATATTCTTTTGTTCTTGCAGATCATGGATATACAAGTTGAGACTGACTGGCAGTCGAAGAGAACTCTGGCAGAGTGCATGAAATACATGTTAGACAACGAAATATCAACAGACGTCTGCTTTGAAGTAGGACCACCAGGCGGCAAAACTGTTAAGTTACGTGCTCATAAGTACATGCTGATCTCTCGGAGTCCTGTCTTCCAGGCCATGTTCTCCAGTGGAATGACGGAGTGTAAGAGTGGCCCTGAAGCAAAGGTCCGCATTGAAGACATTGATGCTGATGTCTTCAAAGAGGTCCTGAAGTAAGTTAATTGTGAATTTTTAACTCCTTAAACTGTGTTGCGGCTCCCTATAAAACTCTGCCGCTAATCGTACTCTGGTAATGCCAGTCTGCAGCGTGGAAACAGAAGGTCTAAATCAATGGGCTGGGTTGCACGAAAATCATGAGTAAATTTGTTTTGAATTAATTAGCAGCACTCGGGTCAATGTATATATATATATATATATATATATATATATATATATATATATATATATATATATATATAGGCTGTGCAAATTCAGGTCAACAGTCTTTAAGATATTTGGCTCTAATAACATTTATTTCGGTGACTTCAAATCTTCTGTACCATGTTTTCTGAGTGCAGCGTTATACCTGACGATATTGCTGGCCAGCTTGTATTATGTTATTAGCTGTAAATTTTCATGATTCTTATGCTTGCTGGAGCAGAGATTTTGTTATCTCAGCAATTTGACATCTCGTATAATAAATTAACATCTCTTGCAGCATTGTCAAAATACACCAGGAATCAGTTGATGGTCTCTTGAACATTATCATATTATTCATATATGTGTTCATGTAAAGCCCATGACACTATTTATATGTTGGGAATAATGTCCTACTATGAGTACCATTTATTAACATTTATTAGCCGCCACCGACCATAATAGAAACTATATTGCATAATATGGCCTCGATTTATCTCTATAATAGTAATATTTACGTATGTTATGACAACTTATTTCCTTGCCAATACACGAAAATGCACTGCATTGTCATGTGATAATACTGGTTCATTGGCTTCATTTGGCATTGCCTTGATATAGGTATACATGTGAGTGCGAGTATGTAGAATTAGGTACTTTGAAATTATAATTATATTGTTGTGAGACCTAGATCTTAATCTTTTTGTTTTTCAGTTACATGTATTGTGAAAGTGCGTCAATGTGTCCTGAATCGTCTGTGTATCTGATGTACGCTGCTAAGAAGTATTTCTTGCCCAAGTTAGTCAAAGAATGTTGCAAATGTCTTGTGAAAGGCATCAATTTAAGTAACATTATTCACTTTCTGGAGCTGTGTTTGCAGTTTGATCACAAGCAACTCGTGAACTTATGTCTTAGACTGATTTCCGTGAATGCAAAAGTTGTTTTTGGTAGGGCAGAGATTTTGTCTGCATCGCGACAGGCAATGGAGGCTATACTTGAGGCAAGATCTATTTCAGTACGAGAGACGGCCATATACGAGACTACTATTAATTGGGCTAAACGCCAACTTCGCAGTGATATGTCAGCAAAAACTCCGACTGACCTGCAGATCAGAGAGACCCTTGGTGACCTTCTGTACAAGATTCGCTTTCCAGTTATGAAAGCAAGTGAATTTGCTGAAATTAGTTCGGGGAATAATGTGCTGACAGAGAAGGAGAAATTGTCAATCTATTACTTCTTGGCGACAAAGAATAAAAACTGTGAACTTAATTTTCCGGCTACGCGGAGAATGTCCGAGGAAGTCTGGGTAGATCGAACAGTCACGTGTGCTGAAGATCCTTGGTTTAAACCAACAAATTCAACACCATCTGCATGTCTTCATGCGATTAATTTCACAGCTGATCAAGACATAGTTCTGACTGGTATTGGTTTGTATACGGCAAGCAAAGAGAGAGGATATGATGTTGATGTGGAAATATTGCAGTCAGTCAACTCTCTATTCAAGAAGAGGGTGACAGTTCCATATTCTGGAGATTCAAATCCATTTAAAATTTCGTTGGACGAACCAACCGTCATTCGAGCTGGAGTTCTCTATTCAATAAAAGCTTTGTCTCATGATAATATCCGATATTATGGGAAAGAGTGTCGACAAGTATGTGCAAAAGACTCTGTCAAATTTACATTTACCATGCACACAGAGTCACAATCAACTTCTGTGACTTGCGGTCAAATTCCACGATTGTATTTCTGTCATTTGTAAAGCAATCCAACATAATATTCAAGAGATGTAAGCTTTGCAATGGCTTAGGATTACAGTAACAGCTCTGGTCAAATCATTTAACTAAATTACTTAAATACTTGTTTGTTCTTTAATTTTAACCTTTATAGTGTTTAGCTAGTTTTAACCTGAGTAGGCCTAGTTATGTTTAGCAGTTGTCAGTATTCAGAGACATTAAACTCGGGATTATAAATGATTTTCTCATCGGCTGGGTTATTTCTGGCCAATTTTGATTTTTCGATCTATCTCAATTAAACTGACATGCAGCATAGCATTGTTCATTTCTATTTACATATAATTATCTGGCTACCGAAGACACTTGCTAATACATAACGTTTGAAAAGAAATCCATAGGTTTGGCCATGCAATTACATTATTACACAGAAAATTACGCCTGATGTCCTAGCTAGATTACCTTTAGGCAACTGTCTTGATACCGGACTCCATCCTTTCTGTAATATCTGTCTTTAATAAGAATGATGTCTTCTGTCAAATACACTGTGTTGGAAGCAGCTGCCTAGCATTGCTAGCAGCATACAACACTATAGGTTTTTGCCTTTGTCCTGTCACTGAATGAATACCGGGATCTCTTTTAGTCTTTTTTTGTTCAACTAGTTTTGTGTCGTCAAGTCTGCGGAGTCTGTACATGTATATATCTTGAAAATGGTCAATCAATAAAATTTGTTTGTTGTAGTTATTAGGGTGACACATATGCAGCTTAAACCTGTAGATACATTGTTCGGGCATGATGTAGAGTCACATAGCAAATATAAAATATGTTAGTAAAGATTACGTGAAAAATAGTTACGATGATCTTCAATCGACTGAAATTATGTGTCACATACTGTGTGTAATCGGTAATGTGAAGTGTTATATCTGCTAGTACGGAGTGGAGGGAGCAAAGTCAAAAGGACGTGGTTAAATGTACACTTTCAACAACTGTTTTAACAGCATGCACCTGTCCAAAAGGTAGTTGCACTATACAAACCACTAGTTTGCAACTGCCGAGACGAGAGTTTGGGTTTTAGGGAGGCACTCTGATGATCATTATTGTTAGGCCTACTAGTACTACTACTATTACCACTATCGTAGACTATAATATCTTTGCTTTAAGTAGCCAGTAGCCTCACTCTGAAAATGACTGCCTTTTCACACACTTTATTAGGCGCATTGATTATTTACATATGCAAATATATATCATTGTGTTTTCATAATTGATCAATGTTCCTGCAGTGCGTTTGCAGGCGGCTCATTCAGGTACACACTTGCTACTGCTATGTTCCAATAATTTTATATTAAGAGGATTCCTTGGCTGCCTGGCTGGGTATCTGTAGGCTAATTAGCCTATTGTTTAAGGCCTAGTGCAGTACGCCGCGTGCTACTTTAAACACGGTTTAGTCCCTTCGCTAAGTCGCAGTTCTATATAGTTTATAGCCATAATAGCCTGCTTTTAGAGATCATTATTCTATGCAACGACCAGATTCCAATATCGCTCCTATGCTTTGCTTTATATCGTGCTACAAAGTAAGTAAGTAAAGTAAGAATATTCTTTAATAGACCACCAGCAAACGCACAGTAGTTTACAGAGAAAATAAATAATAGAAAGCATTTATGCAAAGTTATACAATATTCGCATAATAAAACTTCTGGCAAAAGAATCATCTCTAGGAAGGGTTAGATCAGATTATGTGACACAAAGTGTAAATAGAATAAGGAGTTTGAGGTCTTGAGTATCACCGGCGACGAGAAAGAAAACCCGAAAATTTTAAACTTTTGTGAAATGTTGATCTAAAAAAAGTAACCGAGATCGTTGCTTTTCCTGATCCATGATGCAAACCGACCATTTCTTATTACACGTATTAATAATTAAACGATCAAAATACAATGACTGGTTCGAATCAATCTAAATTATTTATTAGTCGCTGATTGTTATTGTACTGGAGCCAGATTCAGACCCCGTTTCTCAAGTTATCTTAACAACATTGCAACTACGTAAACGTAATATCTACGATGGAACTATAAACAAATAGTAAAACTCTAATATCTTTGCTTATAATTATTCAATAGGAAAGTTTTGCCTGAAATGTTAACAACTTTATATATATATATATATATATATATATATATTATATCTGTGTGTGTGTGTGTGTGTGTGTGTGTGTGTGTGTGTGTGAGAGAGAGAGAGAGAGAGAGAGAGAGAGAGAGAGAGAGAGAGAGAGAGAGAGAGAGAGAGAGAGAGAGAGCTTCTGTGTTGTGGTTTAGCGTTAGCGATGTGCAGTTTATAGAACTCGTCCATTTACAGTATCCCCAACTCTAATAACTCTTACGTCTAAACGTCCACACTGAGACTTCAGTAATACTGTAATTGCCTAAAAGTTCCAGATCCAAATGGTTTAGTTAGAGAAGTTGACAAACCAGTTAAACGTTACTGCAAGGCACAAAATTAGCACAGAGGAGTATCAAGTGCCAGTACTTTTTCTGCTAATTACTATTCCTCAAAAAATGTGACACGACTCAGATTTTAATCATTATTAGGCCAATTTGTAAATGTGGTAGCTACCATGCAAAACATCTGCTCATTATGTTGCACATGGTGTTTGAGATTTGACAAGTGTTACACTTGCAGGGTAACAACAGCCTACAGGCTGTGAACATCCTTTTTCTGTGAAAGTTTTGGGTGGTTACAACTTAGGAAACGTTAGATAGGCTACATCTATCAGAGTTAAATCAAATTAGTAGCCCTAATTAGGTATTACATCGCAATTTTAATTACAACACTATAGCATTGTCGATATAGAAGGCTACTTCTAGGATGAAGCACGTATGTACAGGAGCTCCACTTTCACTGGCTTTAGTTTTTTCGTTTAGATTTACATAGTTACAGTAGGTCAGGCTTGCTTGTGCTGTTTAGCGACTAATAATTATCAAGTATTATTAGTGTTGCCCTCTTCTTTTCCCCAGGCTTGGGACTGGCACTGCCAAAGTACGAGCAGTGGCAAAGTTAAGGTCAGAGGTTTGAAAGTGCCATTGTGTGAAGTCTGGCAGTACAAATAATATTGATATTCGGGCAACTTCTGGTTGGCTGACCAGTGTAAAATATGAAGTCCAAAGGGTGTGTGGCTGATGCATTTCGAGTTATTTTAAATCTAGTAACTGAGTGTCCTATGGAGTATAGACCATCTTGAAAACTGTGATGAGTTGATGTAATTTATGCTGTCAGTCATGCAGACGCCCTGTGTTATGAGCTTATGGCGCCATATAAATTGTCATAATTATTATTATTATGCTGGTAATGTTTATAAATTATATGAAGAGCAGAGTTTCCTGAAACCACTTTGAGACAGTGAATAACAGAGTTAGGTTTATTATGATTATATACTAAAGCCTATTTCTATGTATTCTTTTGTTCTTGCAGATCATGGATATACAAGTTGAGACTGACTGGCAGTCGAAGAGAACTCTGGCAGAGTGCATGAAATACATGTTAGACAACGAAATATCAACAGACGTCTGCTTCGAAGTAGGACCACCAGGCGGTGAAACTGTTAGGTTACGTGCTCATAAGTACATGCTGATCTCTCGGAGTCCTGTCTTCCAGGCCATGTTCTCCAGTGGAATGACGGAGTGTAGGAGTGACACTGAGGCAAAGGTCCGCGTTGAAGACATTGATGCTGATGTCTTCAAGGAGATGCTGAAGTAGGTTAAATTTTATTAATTTTCTAATGCATATATTTATAATCTGTGTTCCGGCTCTGCGCTGACTCTGTTACCACCCATACTCTGGTTGTGCCGGTTTGATATGTTGGAACAGGAGGTCGATGTCAGTCGCCTGAGTTAGGACGTGGCTGGTATGGGAACGCCCCTGATTAGTTGTCTGGAAGGGCGCTGTATAAATCCATAGAATGAATGAACGAACGAATGAAATTTGTTCGGGCTTATAACAATATTGAGACCCATTAGCTGCCAATTCAGGTCAACAGATTTAAGATAATTTGCTCTACAGCTTTTTATCCGGATGACTTCGTATTTCTTTGAAGTGTTCTGTATATACCTTGTTGTACGTGACTAGGTATATTGCTGGTCAGCTTGCAAAGAATTATTATTGGCTGTAAATTTTCGTAAATCTCGTGCTGCTTATTACCTCGACAGTTATCTATATCATCTCATTCTCATCTACTCTAATTACTTATCTAGCGCTGTTATCGTCTTACATAAAGTATCAATTGCACGGGCATGTAAGGCCAATTACACTAACACACTACGACACTCTTTGTGCTTTGGCCATGTGTTCCACTAGACTTCCTTTAATTTTGTAGAAATTATGAAAGACACGTCGATAATACTGGTTCATTGACTTGGTCATTTGCCTGGGTACCGTATGCTTCTGAATGAGAGTATTTAAATGAAGGACATTAAAACTATGTGTTTTTTTACAAGACATGGACTTGAATTTTCTTTTGTTTTGTTTTTGCAGCTTCTTGTATTGTGAAAGTGCGTCAATGTGTCCTGAATCGTCTGTGTACCTGATGTACGCTGCTAAGAAGTATTTCTTGCCCAAGTTAGTCAGAGAATGCCATAAATGTCTTAAGAAGGGTCTTAATACGGATAACGTTGTCTACTTTCTGGAGCTCAGTTTGCATTTTGATCACCAGCAACTCGTGAACGATTGTCTTAGACTGATTTCCGTGAATGCAAAAGCTGTTCTTGCTGCGGCAGAGATTTTGTCTGCTTCTCGACAGGCAATGGAAGCTATACTTGAGGCGGGATTTATTCCAGTAAAAGAGACGGTTATGTATGAAACTACTATTAATTGGGCTAAACGCCAACTTTTGAATACCATGGCAGCAGAAAATCCAACTGACCTGCAGATCAGAGAGATCCTTGGTGACCTTCTGTATAAGATTCGCTTTCCCATTATGACACCAGGCGAATTTACTGAAATTAGTACAAGGGGTAACATACTGACAGAAGAAGAGAAATTATCGATCTATTACTTCTTATCAACAGAGAATAAAAACTGTCCACTGAAGTTTCCCACTGCGCATAGAATCGGCAAGGAAGTACATGTTCATAGAACATTAAAGTGTCATTCAACTGATGGTGTTACTTATTCAGTGCCATCTATATGCCTTCATGCGATTAATTTCACAACTAGCCAAGACATACTTCTGACTGGCATTGGTTTGTATACGGCAAGCAGGGAACAAGGATATGATGTTGATTTGGAAATTTTGCAGTCTGTCAACTGCCTATTCAGGAAGAAAGTTACGGTTCCATATACTGGAGATGCACCACCATTTAAAATTTCGTTGGACGAACCAACTGTCATTCGAGCTCGAGTTCTCTATTCAGTAAAGGCTTTGTCTCACGATTGTATCCGAAATTATGGGAAAAAGTGTCAATCAATGTGCATCCAAGAGGGTGTCATTTTTACCTTTTCCAAGCACACCGAATCACAATTAACTACTGAAACTTACGGACAAATTCCACGATTGTATTTCTGTCTTTTGTAAAGCGATTCAATTTATTCAGGATATATGTAAGCAATTAAATGTTGTAGTGGTTTACAGTAACAGCTCTAGTCAAATTATTTAACTAAGTGACTTTCTGCATGGTAATTACATACTTGTTTGTTCAATAATTATGACTGATAGTGTTTAACTAGTTTTAAGCTGAGAACTTCGGTGTCAGTATTCAGAGACATTAAACTCGGGGTTGTAAATGATATTGTCATCGTCTGGATTAGTTCTGACCAATTTTGATCGTTCGATCTATCGCCATTAAACTGACATGCAGCATAATAGTATTGTTGATTTGTATTTGCATATAATTATATTCTGGCTACAGAAGTCACTTGCTAATACCTGTAGGCCTATATACAGTGTATATAACAATTGAGAAGAGATCGATAGGTTAGCCTTGCAATTGCACAGAAAAAGTACGTCTGATATCCCAGGCCTATTACCTTTGGGAAGCTGTCTGGATACCGGACTCCATCTTTTCTCGTGATCTCTGTCTTTAAAAACAATGTCTTCCATTTAGAACTGCACATTTTGTGTGGAGCTGCACGCTAAAAAAAGCCCTACTCTGTCCACATGTGGGCAGATTTAGAGCCTGAAAACTCAATTTTGCAGCTGTGACCAAACCCAGGCTGAGAGAAAAAGAAGGCGCTAGAACCTCATATGCCAAGGTCGAAAATTGAGAACGTCGGAGCTACTTATGCCGAGTCCGGGAAAATGAGGGCGCCGGTGTCACGAAATAGAGTATCCCCCGTATTAGTCGTATCCCCCCAATGAAGAAAAGTCGAAAAAGTCACCCGCATGTATTATTTTTGCAATTTAATTTTCATTTGCTTTGTTTTGAACAATAACACTGACAGGTATGTTTGTTCCTACTAGATAATTTTTTGCTTTGGTTCTAGAGCACTTAGAACCAAAGATATTAGAGCAAAGATATTAGAGAACACAGAACAGTCAGAGTCACTAAATAAAATTCGAGTTGCCTTTCTCTGAACATTGCTTAGGACACTTAAAACAATTAGAGTCACTTTACATTTTGATTAGAGCATAAAAATTTTAATTATACGGATTTTTCAAGAAAGGGGATAGAATTAAGGGTTTATCCACCGGATAGTCTAGACCGGTTAATTCCATTCGGGGATAGATTAATCATTATTATACATCCCCCCGGATAGCTTTCAGGGGAGATACTCTATTTCGTGACACCGGCGCTTCATATGCCGAGGTTGTGAAAATGAGCGCCTTCGTGTAGTTTTTCTATGAGTGGCGCTCTATAAATTTCCGAACGAATGAATGAATTATACATTACATACATTGCCTGCCTGACTCTTCGGACTTGACCTGCTGCCTATCGATTTTGTTTTGATTGAGTGCCTGTGAATAAGCTGGTTCCCGCGACTTGGCTTTTGTGGGCGCTGTAGAAGTCTCGAGATTACGATTACGATTACTACATTTTTCTCTCACTATCAAATAGGTGTCGCTTCATCGTGAATGAATTGGTGGATGGAGTCGATGATCTGTACTCTGCGACCGGCTTTGAACGTGGTTGAAATTGTGTATTATTTGTTGCAAAAAGTGCAAATTTGTTTTGTGTTCTTATTATAAAAGGCGATAAATTTTATAATGGAGCACTACAAACTGAAATTAAACCGTGATCTTATTGATCCAAATTTTTCAAGCTACAAGCTGTCGCTTGACCCTTTGCCTGTGTATCGGCTCTCACTTGAAACAGGTAGCGTATTATATATATATATATATATATATATATATATATATATATCGTATTATTATAATTATATCAATGGAAATCTAACACATTTTAACGGCATGCGATTGGAGTAAAGAGCTAAGGTCCCTGCGTAATAACTCTCCATTCGGGTTCTAACGGAGTGTTCGCATCAGCGCTTAACAGCGGATCTCGGAATAAATTTTGTAGTAAGCTCATCCAAGACTGAGCTTCAACTTTAAGAAATCTGATCTCAATCCTGTGCGTTTTGCGCAACCAGTAGTTGCATGGGTGCGGCCTAAATCCCCGAAAGGATATGACCCCCGGATCCCCGATATCGATTTTCTAAGTGCAACCGGAATTTTTGGACACTAAACTGTCTTATCAGCAACAGTAACATGACCGGTATGTCGTGTATTTAATTTAATTCTGAATAGTTTTTCGTGAGTTCGGCCGCTTTCTCTTAAGACTGTTTTAAGGAAATCGGGCTTGTGTTAGTTTCAGAGTTTTCGGGATTTTGGTTTTTGGGAATTCGAGTTGACACCAGTTACTGTCCTATTGCAAATCTCCTTGGCAATCAGGCTATGTGGGATTTGTTCAGAACTAACTTTTGTAATTGCTGTCCATACGCTACTTTGTCTTTGCCTCTGTGAACTGCAAGATATAATCCCGATATTATCATATATCTTTAATTAGGTGGTGTCTACTGATTGTTGATGGTAAGTAGGTTCACTTGATGCTCACACCATTGAAAATTAATATATTCATTCAATACATTTATATAACAGCTCTGAGAGATATCCGAAGTGGTAATTTATTATTTGTCATGGACAGGCGTGTTTGAGAGATTGAGAGATTACCCTATATTTGGTAAATTTCCTAATGTGGTGATATCTTGAGAAATCAGAGTTGTGTAACACATACATAGCTGGATATTTGCTGGGATTTGTCTCTCTATGTGGAATGGCCTTCCCCTCTTCTACATGATAAGCTCATGTCCAAGGCCATAGCTAGGGGAGTGTTTTGTTTGTTTGAACACCCCCCAAATTTAAGATATAAAAAATAATAGAATGCATTTACGAGCACGTGATGTAAAAACCATGAAATAAAACCATGAAAACACCCCCCGAAATGAAAAATGTAAAAAAGTAAAATTAATTAGTGCCATTTTGTGAAGATTTCGGCCGGATGACTAAAAAAGGTTGGCAGTTTTTTTACGGGAAACTGAAGAAACACCCCCTGAAATCATATCATGGCTACTGCCTTCCTTATGTCTGGGCTCTTTCCCACAACTTTTCACTCTCTCAAGATGTTTATTCCCTCCAGGCTTCTGTGGTGAGAGCGCCCCTTAATAGTCTATGCTGCAATAGGCATTCTGTAAATTTTTAGATACGATGGCTATTAAAAGTAAAATTATCTTTAAACTATGATGCATTGTAGATGTCGACGCAAAGCAGTTGGTTTCCAATGACTTCTACTCGTATCAGCATCTAAAGGCGTTCGGGATTCATAATCATCTTTTTGCCGACCCGTGGAACAAAGATTCTGTCTGGTTTGTCAATGCGAAATGGCACATCAGTAAAGTTACTATGGCCACGGTAAGTACGTAATGATGATTTGTGTGAATTACTACATAATGGAGAGTTGAGTTTTGCAGGTTCATTAAAGGAATAAACATGCGGTTGCAGTGGACTGATAAAGAGTCTTCAATTAGTCATCGTTGGACGTTTAAAGACACCAGAAAATTTATTTGATTTATAAACAAACTTTGTAATTAATGTAAGCAATTGAAGTTGACTTTCGTTGGTTTCTTTTTAGTCTTTGCTTTGGTTGTTTGCTTTCAGGTAGACTATTATAATTAACTTTTGACTGTAGCGGGCAGTGTAGCTGCATGTATTTATTAATTGTGTTAGCTGAATTTACATGGCTGTCTCTATGGCTCGAATTTCCACAGTGCTGCATAAAAGCTTTGCTATGGTCCGTCCATCTTTCTGGAATAGGTTACCTTTTTAGCCTCCGTAATGAACTTCCTTGTCTTTCTTTGCCTGTTGTCCACAAGCGTTTGAAAACCATTCTTCTTGATTGTGGTTTGGTGTCAGGTCGGGAGCACCTCTGAGGGGTTTCTCTTGAAGTGGTGCTATATAAATGTACGATTACAATTTGTCACGCTCTGTAATTTGCGACGTTTGTTTTGTAGGAGACTTCGTTGTCTGGACCGACCGACGTTTTCAAAATTCCAGACTCGTCGAATCGTCAACTGATTCCGGATCGAGTCAACGCGACGTTGCACTTCACCAGCAACAACTGGTGCGTTGTCACAGACGGAACCGGTTGGTTGTACCTCCTGAAGACCGGAGACCGCTCGCAGGATGATGACTGGAAGGTTAGTTGTATCGTTGTTTGTGGTAGTGCATCCGTACATCCCTTTGTCAACCTAAATAATTATATACAGTGTAAGGCAGCCAATCGTGTAACAGCATTATAGTGAATCTTATGTATGTGTGCATGTATGCATGTGTCTAATATCTATGTATGTATGTATTGTATTGTATGCATTTTATAAATTATATTTATAAAATGTAGGCTTATGCAATACATACATGTATGTATGTGTGCAATGCGTGCATGTGTGTATGTATGTATTTTTGTATGCAACTATACGTGTATGTATTTGTGGACCGAGGTGGTGTAGTGGGTATGTTCGTTGCCTTGTAGCCGGAGGGTTGCAGGTTCGAATCCACCATGTAGGGACCTGAGCAAGTCCTTCACTCGCAATTGCTCATGCGAGTCAGCGTAAAATTCTGATTCAGCATCCTCGCCATAGTCGGTAGCGCTTCTGTGTAGTTTTCTTGAAGAGGTGCTATAACAAGTGCACATACATACATACATACATTTGTGGGGCGCGGTGGTGTAGTGGTGGCGTCGTTGCCTTGAAGCCGGAAGGTTCGAGGATCGAATCCACCTCAAGTTGCCGCGTAGGGACCTTGGGCAAGTCTTTCACTCGCAATTGCTCAGCGCTTCGACTTGAAACTTCGATGCAGTGTCCGCTCTGCAGTCAGGAGCGCCTCTGAGTTGAGAGCTTGAAGTGGCGCTATAACAAGTGCACATACATACATACATGTAAGTACGTATGTATATGTGTATGTATTTGTGTGTATGTACTGTGCATGTATATATATCTACAGATATGTGTATTTGAATTAATGATTACGATTCTTCTTTTCTTCATGTGGGTTCTCGTTGTTTCTACGTAACCATAGGAGGGTTACAGCGGCCAGCCACTGGGCGAAGGCAAGCGCTTCTTAGTCCTCAGCTCCATCTGGTACACGTTGGACAAGATGTGCTACCTCGACGTTCTCTGTCTACACATTGAAAAGCAAGATGAGCCGTCGATTAGCAACGCTGCAAGTTCAGCATTCGTCACGAAACTCGATTGGCTTACTTTCTCCTCAGGTACTGTGATTAGATTCTAGCGATATTATTCTCAATGGAACTACTTTGTTGGTTGTGTTTGCCAGAATTTGCCAGTTTTGATTTCTTTGTGTGTGTGATACGACGTTTTCTTGCTGGTTAAGAACTTGCTTTCGTTTTGTAACTTTTGCATCATTTATGAGGAATGCCGTAAAGATGTATTTAAGTGGAATGCCATAAGACAGTTCATTTGCATTGTATTGTATTGTATTGTATTTGATCAACTGATTCTATTGTGCTTCTCCCAGGATATGATAAATGAAGCAAATATCGAGCATACTTTGTGGAGGACACTCCTTAAGGGTAGCTTATGTATCCAGTTGGTTCTTGTGGTTCCCTGCTTGAATTAGTTTGCCTCCGTGCTTGTACCTCTTTCGGCATTTATATAGTCTACACTGTCGACCTTAGTTCCATTTTATATAGGATTTCTTTTGATGACTTATTTGTCTTGAATTAAATAATAAAGCATTTTAATGCAAAAGGTTGTGCGAGTAAGATACGCTGAACTAGTAATTTGAAGGAAAGGACCGCAACACAGTGTAGAATTCAAACTCTTTTTTCAATTTTAAGCTTATTACTGTGTCTTTTGTAGATAATGAGAACAGTTTTCTGTTGTCACGGGTGAGAACCTTGCAGAGCACTGACATCCCAGATTACGCCGTCTTAAATCCTCAAGGGGTGAGCCTGATCGTGGCTTGCAGAAAACCGATCCGCTTTGTGTTCGACTCGCTTAAGCCTATCGCTGAACCTGTGGATGCCAAGAAGACTACTGTTGAGCCTGACAAGGATGGTATGTAATCAGTGTTTGCACGGTGGTCTAGTGGTTGCATGCCGAACTGCAGAGCGGGACGGCAAGGGTTCATCCCCCGGCCAGGGCAGAAATTTGTGTTGAGATTTCTGCTCCTCCTGCTCTCTCCCTAGCCAGCTCAGCTATGATGAGTATCATTGTTGGTGAGGGAGAGGACTGATCACCCACTCTCTTATGTTAAGAAAATGAAGTCGCTAACACTTCATTCGCAAGCGTTTGAAAACCATTCTTTTTGATTATGGTTTGGTGTCAGGTCGGGAGCGCCTCAGAGGAGTTCTCTTGAAGGGGCGCTATATAAATGTACAATTACAATTCATACCCATGGCTGCCTCAGTTATTGTTCGACCCCCGATTTACTAATCATCTTGGTCAACGTTGGTCAGTTTTTAGATATTACATAAGACTTGTGGGGCACGGTGGTGTAGTGGTGGCGTCGTTGCCTTGAAGCCGGAAGGTTTGAGGTTCGAATCCACCTCAAGTTGCCGCGTAGGGACCTTGGGCAAGTCCTTCACTCGCAATTGCTCAGCGCTTCGGCGTGAAATTCCGATGCAGTGTCCGCTCTGTAGTCGGGAGCGCCTCTGAGTAGTGAGCTTGAAGGGGCGCTATAACAAGTGCACATATATACAAACAAACAAAGACTTAAATATTTTTCAATTACCATTATTATGTCAGACCCTCTAACATACTTTTGGATGCCATGAACTGCTTGTAGCAATTGTTGCTTTTCTTATTTAGTGACGCCATTGTCGTCGATGCTAGTGGTAGGTCAGATTCACTTCCTACCATCAAAAAATGACTCAATTTTACTAATTCTCCTTGGCTTTCAAGCACTTGTATAGCTAACTCAATTTTCCTCTGGCGACTGACTATTATCCATGCCTCAGATTCACATTTTGGTGTGACCTTGCAAGAAATTTATTTAATAATAATAATAATAGTTTTTTTCAGATTGTTAAACCACCTTCGTACAATTTTAGATTCCATGAGGAATCATGTTTTCATTTTTCTCTTTGGTGAGACCCCTTTAAATTGAACATACGTTCGATTACCATGAACTTCTTATAGCAACTCGTGCTTTTGTTATTTAGTGATGCCATTGTTGATGACAATGGTTTTTTGTCGGATAGTTAAACCACCGTCGTACACGTGGACTCAGGACGACGAGGAAGTAACGGTTCGTTTCAAACTTGGACCAGAAATCCAGAAGGCCGACATCTCATGTCAGGTTTCAACAAAGCATCTGGAACTGAAGATCCTGAATTCTGAATCGTCATTGCTGAGTGGTGATCTCGTCCGTGCGGTCAAGGGTGACGAAAGCACCTGGCTGATAAACGACAAACACATGTAGGTCATAGGTTATTCTTTGTTGGTTATTTTTTATAGCAGGAATTTCGTTCGTTCGTTCCAGAATTTCTGTGGCACTTCTTCGAGCGTACTACTCAGAAGCGCTCCCGACTCTAGCACGGCAGAAAAGCACAGGTTTTTTGCTTAATTAATTAAGAATGATGTTGATGTAGTGCCCCTTCAAGGTTGCCTACTCAGGAGCTCTCCCAGTTCAACCCCAATCAAATCAAAATCAAACTTATTGTTCCCAGCAATGTACATAATTTGACCACATTTATAACAACTAGCTGTACCCGGCCACGCATTGCTGTGGCTGAAAAGACCCTCCCTGCCTCCCTCCCTACCTCCCCTCCCTTCCGTTTCCCCCATCACTGCCCTCCCCTTCCTCCCTCCCCTCTCTTCCTCCCGCACCCTCCCTTCCTCACTCACCCCTCTCTTCCTTTTCTTTGTCCGTCCGTCCGTTGTCGGTCCGTCCATTCGCAAAACTTTCCTAGATCCTTGATATATTGCGCTTTTTCGAAAAAAAGCATATTAAAAACCCTGGCGATCGAATTCGAAAGGAACGTTGTGTGAAAATTTGAAAGCAATCGGTGAAGAGATCCTTGATTTTGTTCAAACCAACAGTTGAATAAATATATGCGCTATAAAAATGGACATAAAAGGAAGCACGCATGTGCGCTATAAATAGACGGCCGCAGTCGGAAGCAACGTCGGTTTGAAATTGAAATCGAGATCGGTCAAATCGTTCGCATAGTTGTGTTTTTTGGTCGAAAAGATTGCGCTTTTCCCCAAAAGGCATTATAACAACACGCTTATGTTCGAATGGAACGGTTTGCGAAAATTTTTAAAAGAATCGGTAAAGAACTTATCGAGTTCTGAGGCCACAAAAACTAACGTTTTACATTTTTATTTATATAGATAACAGGTTTATTACCCGTTATACATGGCTCATTCAGTTATGCAGTAAGAATTTTTAAAAGAAATTATGGTTTTGTGAACCAGTAAATTTATCTAATATGTAGCAGTCACAGGAGATAGTGTCGAACAGGATGGTCTTAAGAATAGTAGGAAATGAGACAGAGATCGACCAGTTGATTTCCGGCTTAAATCCCTAATCTAAGACAATTCTTCTGAGAGTGCTTTGTTTACGTTCTGTTGGTCTGTTAACTGTAGGCTGGAGCTGCACTTGTTCAAGGCGGAGAGTGAGACGTGGGATGCGGTCGTCATAGGCGACAACTCCGGTCAGTTTGTTCTCGATCCAGAACAGTTGGCTGCCATCAATGAACAGCTCGCGCCCTACACTTCGGACGTCATGGTACTTGTGTAATGTTTTCAATGTTCTAGGACGGTTTTAGGAGAGGAGGAATAACGATTGTTGTGCTGTGCTCACAGTCAGAGGTTCTGATTCCTATTATAATAATATAATTGCATTGTGACTTCATAGTGGCTGTAAAAGTGTTATATGGAAACCTCTTATAATAATTGCATTGTGATTTCTTAGTCTATAAATAGACATTGTGGAATCTTATAATAATAATTGCATTGTGATTTCATAGAGACTAAAAATTGCCATAGTAACCTATTGTAATAATTGCATTGTGATTTCATAGTCTATAAATAGACATTGTGGAATCTTATAATAATTGCATTGTGATTTCATAGAGACTAAAAATTGCCATAGTGACCTCTTTTAATAATAGCATTGTGATTTCAAGGTTATAAAAAGTTGTCATAGTAACCTCTTATAATAATTGCATTGTGATGTCACAGGGTTTATACATTGTTATGGTAACTCTTTTAATAATTGCATTGTGATTTCAAGGTTATAAAAGTTGTCATAGTAACCTCTTATAATAATTGCATTGTGAGTTCATAGTCTATAAATAGACATTGTGGAATCTTATAATAATAATTGCATTGTGATTTCAAGGTTATAAAAATTGCCATAGTAACCTCTTATAATAATTGCATTGTGATGTCACAGGGTTTATACATTGTTATGGTCACTCTTTTAATAATTACATTGTGATTTCAAGGTTATAAAAAGTGTCATAGTAACCTCTTATAATAATTGCATTGTGATGTCACAGGGTTTATACATTGTTATGATAACTCTTTTAATAATTGCATTGTGATGTCATAAGGTTTATTAATTGCTATTATAAGGTAACCTCTTATAATAATTGCATTGTGATGTCATAGGGTTTATAAATAAATTACTATGGTAACGCAACCTCTTTTAATGATTGCATTGTGATGTCATACAGTTTATTAATTGCTATGGTATGTGATGTCATAGAGATAAACATAATATCACATAATATATATAATGTATATATAATGATATATTGCATATTGCTTGTTTGATTAGAATCCGAATCCCGACGGTCAAGAGAAGCCATTCAACATTCAGCAGCTGGAAGAGTGTGATGACCTTCCCGATGACCTCTCGTCCATCTGGTGTCTCAACGGGGAAACACATGACGCCATTCAGCAAGTCAGTAATTGCTGATTTTGTTTTTGCTCACAGTGGAAAGTTCCAGTGCTGAGAAATGTAACAGCATCGTTGTTTTGATGCGGTTGGTCTTGATGACAAGGTCTTGGTCAATGAGGCATGCACTGGGTAGGGGAGGTTGGTAGTTTTGGTTACTGTAGAATGATAAGAGATGAGGTGGTGGGTTCAGTGCCTTGGAGCCGGAGGGTTCCAGGTTCGAGTCCACCTCAAGCCATTGCATAGCCTATACGGACCTTGAGCAAGTCCTTCACTTGCAATTGCTCGTGCGCTTTGGCGTGAGACTTCAATGCAGTGTCCACTAGGGTGGTCCGAAAAAAATGTTTGCGATATTTTTAATCGCACACCCTCTTTTTTTGCAAGGTTTGACATAAGGATTACTGAGTAAATTTTTTACGTCAATCTAACAAGAGGAAGTGGTCTCCCAAAGCCCATTTAGAAATGCATGGGAGCCGTTTCAGCAGAAAATATCGGCTTTCTTGTAAGGTTCATACATTTTTTATCCATCAGATATTGTTCAAATTTACACCAACCACTGTGCTTAAACAGCTTTCTGTAAGATGAAACTTAGGGTCATAAGTCTTTGTAAAATAAAAAAACTGGAAAAACCATGTTTCAGACTAATTTACTGTACTTGTCGTCGAAGTTGATTGTCAAGCAATGTCGTCAGATTTGTCACCGATGAGTTGCATGTTCAACTTATCGACTAATTGAGCACCTATGGTTTGCAACCTATTCATTCATAGCGTTTTGGTAGCGCTTTCTCATTTCTATTCCCCCGACCAGGTCGACATTTCCAGCAACCAGTGGCTGTTTTCCGGGCCCCCGACGGCCGACCATCTTCCGATTCTGTGCCTGCGCCACGACGTCGACGGAGTCGTCTGGCGCCCGGAGTCGGACGAGACAGGCAGCCTATCCTGGAAGCACGTCAGCACGTTCAACGCGTTCGGCTACGTCCAAGCGTCGAAGCAGGAACGCAAGTTCACCATCAACGCGCCTGATTTCTCGTATGTGGCGATCGTGGATTGCGTCCGCCACGTCTTCATCTATCGTCAGCCGTCTGCGATCATCAGTCCGCTGAGGAATCGAAAAACGGGGGAAACCATCGGCGCCATTGCCAAGCAGCAGGTCGTCTCGCTTGAGTCCGACGGACAGATCCTTGGAGTTCACGCGAGCGACAGGAGGATCTTTGTCTTGTCGGGGAAAACCGTTTACGCCGTTCGCGTGAACGATGAACAGGTGTGAACCGTTGTTCGTGACAGTTCAATGCGTTGAACGAAATCTTGGATGGACCGTTTGTGTCCAGTAACGTGGATAGTAAAGTGGACAGTGGTGGTTTCGGCTGCGCTACCATAAATCGTAGCAGGTCATTTAATGTACTGCCTGTTTTACTCTTAACCATAAAAAACCATATGACACTTTGTTGAAGCCAAAAGTAAAACAGTTGAACAGATAAAATAGGTTACAAAATGCAATGCTGGTCCAAAGGCAGTGTCCTAAAACGGCCTAAGCTGACCCTGCTAATGAGGGTCACCATAGATTAATAAACATTGTATTGAGCATCAATTGGTAAGAAGGTAATCGGGAAATTACTAAAAGTTTACGATTGAATACGCAGATAAGAATAAAGTTTCTACACAACAAAAGCTGTACTAGTGTCCTAATATGCACACGAGGCAAACTGAACTGAAAACATGTTAGTGCGTAGTTGAGTTTTAAATGAAAAGAAACCGTTGGCATTTCTGAGACTTTGGTAGAGCGGGCGACTATTACAAAGGACCAGTAAATTTTCAAGAGTTGCCTTATGACCTGTCAAAAATTCTGTGGAATTTTTGATATTTTCTCTACATGGAATTTCTACGACCTTCGGAAACACTACGACCTTCGGAAACACCACGACCTTCGGAAACACTCCCTTGACCCTGACGCGACCTGCGGATATTGTATGGCGGGTGCCGTTACTGCGATCGGGAGTGTATGGAGAAGACGGAGTGGGAATCCATAATCCACTTGTTATGATAATTATTGGAAGCGGGTGAGAGGTAAACATTCATTTGCATTCACGTGATGGATGTTAAAACTGGATTCTAGTTAAGCATTCAACACTGATTTTGTGAACGAAGGTTGGAAGACGTAATCTCAATGAGAGGCATTCGCTGCCATCTGTAATTATTGTTAACCCTCTAACAACGAAAGTGCGCTGAAAATGATCGATTAGATTTGTCAAAACGCCTACGGTGTTTGTGAAATTTTTACTTGCTGAGTGACTACTAATTTGGTTCAGTTATTTTATAAGAGGAACAGCTGACAAGGCCGTAGCTAGGGGGTGTTTGGGTGTTTGAACACACCCCCGAAATGAAAAAAGTGAAAATAATATAATGCATTTACTAGCACATAATGTAAGAACTTCAGTGTAATGTATTGACGCAGCAGAATATCGCGATTTTCGAAAAAAAAGCATGAAATTAGATCGTTTTTACGTCGCAGTGAACGGTTTTCGGGCGAAGAATTTTATGAAAAGGATGTGACGACTAAAAAAGTTCATCAGAAATTTCGACCACTAAAAGAAGTTCATCAGAAGAATTGGCCGAAAAAATTGGTAAATCAAATCCTGGCTACAGACTTGACATCTGATGACCATTCCAGATTCATTTCTGGTTTGATTATTATAATTTGGATCTGCATTAGGTCAGAAAGTCTTTTTAACTGATTATTTCTGAGCATGCTACAGTTTCCACTAACTGCCTGCCTTGTTTCTGGTGATTCAAAAATTCTTTTGTGTATTCAGTTGTCCATACAAACTTACTTACAGTTTAAAACTAGGTTCTGTTCTCCAAGGTCCCATTTCATTCCCTTCTCTGAAAGTC
Source organism: Lumbricus terrestris (assembly GCA_949752735.1). NCBI lineage: Eukaryota > Metazoa > Annelida > Clitellata > Crassiclitellata > Lumbricidae > Lumbricus > Lumbricus terrestris. Next base: position 33,564,572 of record OX457048.1, on the reverse strand, counting down.
CCCATGTGTGAACTGCAGGACCCTTACTTAATAACAACCCAATAATCGTTGGCTATGAGCTTTTAAAGTGCCACTCAAAGGTCAGAGCGCTACATAGTCTTGCTACGGTGGGTTAGGCCTACTGACTTATTTCATCTGTACAGTAGCCCTAAAGGACAATAATTATTATTGGACATTGGAAAGAGGAACTTTTTGCACGGTTGACCACTGAGTGCAATATGGACTCCCTCTGTTCGAAGTCTGTTGCAAATCGTACATTCTGTAGAGACCTCTGCCCTGCCATCGCAAATCATTGACCATTCCCACTGCGTAGCCTACGTATTTACATGGACTGTAGCCTCTATAGAGGAAAGGGTCAAAGATACGGAGACGTAAGCCTATATATAGAAGGTTACTTGTCAACTATATATATAGTTGACAAGTAACCTTCAGTTCTAAAAATAGAGTAGTCAAGAGCGGTGGGGAGAATAGATTAAAAAGAGGAATTATTATATTATGGTGCAAAAGCGTGGGAGGATTATTGGATTAATTACTAGCTGGGGTACCCGGCGTTGCCGGGGAAATTTAGGATTGGCCCCGCTCCCGGCCAATTCCTTGCTTCCCACTCTGACTACTTCATCCCATATCATCGTTCCTACTCCCACTCCCACTTATTTCCCCATTCGACTCACCCACCGACCCCCTAACCCGCCGGCCCACCTTGCCTCCACCTGTCTGGGGTACTTGATCTGTAATAATATTCGTTTATTCACATTCAATCTGACACACCGCAGAACGATTACAGGTCCAAGTTATACGAAATACGGCTTCGCACGACACGCAGGTCGGCTACAACAGGTTCGGTAACTTAACACTAATGGCCTAAGTGTTGGAACGCTCCTGGTCGGCCAAGCCAGGAGTGGGAGGGCTAACTTATTTTTCAACAGACCCGAGTCAAACAACGCAACAGAATTGCACGATAAATTTGGGTTTTGGCCAACTCCAACCCGCTCCATCCGCCGCTCCCACCCCACGCAACTCCCAACCTCATCCCGACCTCCTAACCGGTACGCCTCTCGTGATATTTCCGTTTAGGGGCAAATTGTTTTTCTCCCCCCCCCCGAAACAATAGCCTACCCTGCCTCCACCCGGCCCCTGCGGGTCGAAATGTGTTGGGTGGGGCTAGTTGGCTCCTGTGGCACTATAGCTGTCTAGCTGCAACGTTTCTGGTCAAAAACTGTTAAACTATGGCAACGGAATGGAAGATATATTATAGCGAAAATGAGGTTTTCGCCCCCACCCACCCTGGCCCCATGGTGGTAGAGATTTGCCAGCCCCTCCACCGGGTGTCCCATGCCCACACAGTAGTGAAGGTTTGGACTTTGGAGTGAAAAGCTAAAAAAAACTGTTGAAATGTATCGCGCAAGGCAGAGACCTGGGTCGAGAATTGGGGGGGGGGGGGGGACGAAAAGACGCGAGATTTTCCGGAAAATTTCTGACGACCGGCGAAATCTCGCCAAAAAAGTTGACCTTTTTTAAGTCATCCGCCCAAATCTCGACGAAATTTTCTATTTTCGCCGCCAAAAAAGTTGATGACGTTATTTTCGCCGCCAAAAACGTTTATGACCTTTTTTTAGTCTTGACGCTCAACGATTGGGGGGACAAATGCATGGACCGTCCCCCAACACTTTTACTGGGGGGACCGTCCCCCTGTCCCCCCTAGGTCTCCGCCCATGGTATCGCGGTCAGACAGACAGACACACACACACGCACACACACAGAGAATTAATCTCTTTATTTATACAGAAACGACTTGTCGAGAGAGTAAGGGAGAGGAGTGTTCACTTTGATATAAGTCTGCGGCGCATGCGCGACGTCTGACGCGACAACAAAAGCGACATCCAGCGGTGAACTGTTCCAGACGTCCTTTGCGCTACAACGGACTCGTCTCAGTCATTTCGGAGATTATTTTAATTTCGTGAAAATTGTTGAATATTATACTTCCAGCTGCTGTTACTGCTTCCGCCGAAAGCGTTGCAACATGCAAAAGCAGAAGCGGACAATCGCACGGGGTGTGCGAAGTACTCTTAGTAGTATTTACGTTTTATCTGGGTCAAGTAGCCTAATCAGATGCTGCTTACTGTTGTAGGCCTCTGTAGTCTGCATTTTCCAAAATGAGCCTATATGAGAAGCGGATCGCTTCTCTGCGAGTGTGCACATGTAGGCTAGGTCTAATCAAAGAAGGCAAACATCGGATCGGAGCATATAGGCCTACAATTAGGCCTGATTTAATTTGTATTTTGTGTGGAGATAAAGGCGTTGACGCTTCTCTTAAATTAATAACTCGACTTATGCGCTAGATACTTTAAGCTTTAGAAGCAATCTGGGCCTTTGGAATTGGTACAATTTTCGCGGTGAGAGCAGCAGAAGGATGCTCCAACGGCCGAGGTTTATGACAAAAAAACAAGAGGCGGCGCCAGACTTTTTAACCAGTGCATATAATTAATTATAGCCATGGTAGTCACACACGTTAGGCTCACCAGTGCAGATCGAATCGATACCATGCTCAAAATTGAATTTATTGGCAGTGCAAAATTCTGGTGTCCAGCCTTGTGGAATGGCACGACCAGGGCAAGGCAATATAAAAGGGTCTTTTACCAGGACATGCGCCCATGGCTTACACTAAATTAAATGTTGCGCTTGTATGATGTAGCCACCGAACAGAACGCTTCCTCAGCTGTGGTTTTTATGGGCTATTATAATTATATAGCAAGAGAATGTTCCCACAGCAGAGGTTTAGGCGCTTTACAGCATTAGAAGTCCACAATAAAGTCGTTAACTGAAACGGAAGTTTATTGTGAGCGTCATGTGTCGCATGAAATGTTCGGCAATAATACGCACGACCATTTGACGCCGATCCGAAAAGCCTGGATCCATGGTGTAAGACACGGTACTCCACCGGCTGCTGTAGTCATCCCTAAGACACGCCATCGCAAAGCTTCCATTACCGTCCGGTATTCCTTCTCCAGCCACAGAGGACTTCTACGTGTAATATAAATATATATAAATGCTCGAGCTATAAAAACACCGCTCTATCTTACGACACAATAAATGCAATAAATGAGAACAAACATCATGCACGGAGTACAGTCGGAATGACGGTCAGAATTAATCACAGTTATATAGCCTAGACTTCACGCGTGGAAATGTACAGGGTGGGCCAAAAAGATCACCTAGGTTTTTTGACAATATCTTGACCAAAAGTAAGAATTTCCAAATGAAATTTTACAGGCTTATAGACAATTAATATTTACACATGATGGTCAGATTTCATCAAAATATTTCTTTTCTGCCCACCCTGTAGACGTTTTCCACCAGCGACCCTCGTTCATTTTTCGTCGGCGTTGGCACAGAACCGGGAAAAATAATGATAATTAAGAGCAGCTGCCATGTTTAAATATATAATTATATATATGTAATTATATATAATTTTATATGTATTTATTATATATATTTATAGTTAGGCTATATATATGCTCTTAATCTGCGACCAAAAAGCTTCAATCGAGGCTTTCATATGTGAAAACAGATTGCACCGAAGACGAACGCTTTTCTTATTATGCCTGTACGCATAGACATATATATATATATACAAATTATATATATTATACATGTATATACAGCGTTTACAATTAAACCTTTTTTCTGTCATCATATCACAGTGGTCGACTTCTTACCGCATCCCGTACCGTTTAGTCGTTTCCCGCGCGTTTAACTATACTCGCGACGACGATTGTAAGAATCGTCTGCGTAGAACGGAAGTGGTCGGCAGAGAACGATGACTTGTGTCGAAACGGGATTTCGCCAAAGCGGAAATAAACTGGTATATATATATATACATATATAATTATATATAATACAATATATAGCTTATAATATATATATATACATATATATAATATATATATAAAATATATATATATAATATATATTATATATATTTTATATATATTATAAAATATATATATATATATAGTGCATGTATAAGGCGAAAGGGATGAAAGAAACGGAACATGTAACAGCTTAACAGAAGACGTATAGATGGCAAGGAGCCTTCATTTCTGACAATAGACCCATATGGGTGAGGATTGTATGTATGTGCACTTGTTGTAGCACCCCTTCAAGATTGCTACTCTGAAGCGCTCCCGACTACAGCGCGGACACTGAATTGGAGTTTTACACCGAGCACCTGAGCAATTATCGCTAATGAAAGACTCGATGATGCTCCCTACGAGCAGGGCTTTTTTAACGTGCAGTTCTGCACAAAATGTGCAGTTGTAAATGGATTTGCGCAGTTGTAGAAGCACTTCTATGCAGTTAAAACTAGTGAAAAAGGTAATTGTCCTCCAATTGAAAGTAATTTACCAAGGAGGATGAGAAGAGAAAGAAGAGGTTGTGCAGTTCTAAAAATTTCTTTAAAACAGCCCTGAGGCTGTAGGCCTTAAGTATAGCCTACCAGTAACCTAGACATAATTCAATCGGGAAAGTTCATATCAAAGGTGAACCAAATATTTACGAATCGTGTTTTCAGTCCGAGGATTAATTATTGTGCTCATAGCAGGGCTAGTCCACGTTGAAATTAAATTTCTTACATTGTAATATGATGTAATGCGCTATTTAGATAGGCTTAATTATGCCCTATAAGTGGAATAGCGACATCAAAGTTGTCGGGTTTACTCGGGTAGGCCTACTTACAACACCCGCTGTGATTGTCTCCTTCACATCATAAGTCGCTTGACGTCATAATCCCTGGATATGACATCATCGCAAAATGACGCAATTTTCATTTGTTCATTCGATTCAGCCGATGACTGCGTTGAATTAGACGCAGAAGACGACGAAATTTGTCAAAGAAAAATGACAAAAACGACGACAAAAGGCGACGAAAGACGACAAAGATGAGAGAGAAGATGACGAACAAAGTTTCTGAACTGAGCGGCAGACGATCAACGAAGTGAAAAAGAAATTATTCGAATATCGTACATGACAGAAATATCATCACCGTCATTTCAATGACCGAAGATAATCGACAAGTAAGTTTCAAAGGCGTTACTATAGCAACAAAATGGCCGACGGTCAGACTGTAGAGAGAGACGAGTTGAGGACAAGCCGAAACAGAGCATAAGCAGATAGTCGATGCATGTATATATAATATAGGCCTAAGCTAGGACGACAGCCAAATGCAGACATAGGTCTATTATAATAATAGGCTACTTATCCGGCCTCTTTTTCACCTTTACGTATCTGTCTCTAATCTTCTGTTACAAGTCTAAAGAGAGCAGATAGCAAAGTTGTGTAATATCATAGAAGTTCAATTTGACATCATAACTATTTCGAACCATTGTAGGCCTATGCGTACGTCATTTTTATGTAAAGAAGAATTAAGTGGATTATGAGGTATTTTACTATTAATGGCTTACTATAGATTCATCAGAATAATAGTGGATGTTTTGTGACAATCTGCAGACGTTGCTTATTTTAATAGGCATAAATTTTATTTAAATTTAGAAACTACTCTGAAGCAATACGAAAAATAATCGAAGACGAATAAATGCCGATTGTGAAGTGGAAGAACGAAGACACAAATGTAAGTGATTCAGAATTATGCTTCATTTATGGATTGATTGGTCGCAAAATTATGGCCTCAAGAGGCTTACAACTTTTTTAGATTGTGTTGGGTCAATATTATTAGCCAACAAACGGGGCACGCCAGCAGGATAATGAATATTAATTATTTATGACTTAGGCCTAATTGCAGTTTCAGGGACCAGCAAATACAGTATCTTTCAACAGTATCTAGGCCTAATAACACTAATCCTAAGACTAATCCTAACCTATCCGACACTCACGACGCCTAACCTGACCCTGCCAACAATTACGACACCTAGCCTGACCTTAGCCGACACTTGAGTCCCCGATACTGCAATTGAATGTTACTAAATAGGCTTATACCTACATGTAGGCCTATCATAACGTGTATTAATTATCTTCGTGGATTTCTGTGTTGCTTCAGGAACCGCTGCATTGCTGCATGAGGGGCATGAGGGGAATGGCATGAGGGGAATGGGATGAGGGGAATGGGATGAGTGACGGTTGTGTGGCTCTATGTTGTTGTTGTTGTTGTTGTTGTTGTTGTTGTTGTTGTTGTTGTTGTTGTTGTTGATGATGATGTGTGTGTGTTTGTAGTTTATTTGTATTAGTACCTGCCGGGCCTCTGGCGTGGTGTAAAACCCCGTAAGCTCCTCGCAAAGGCAGGAGGGCCCCTGGCGCGGATCAGCCCAATATCCCGCAAGCCCACTATTATTAATTTTAAATTTATTATTTTATTTATGTGTTGTACGTTATTGAGCCGAAGAGTGAGAAGGGGGATGAAGAGTGGATTGATTGGAAGGAAGCGGTGGACGATGGAGGAGCCAGATCGCAGTGGATCGACCGTCGAAACACAGCCTCAAGTGATTCGAAAGACATCCTCAACTCGATCAATCGACAACGAGACTTAGCCTAAACAGCTAGACTTGTTGCAAATAGAATCAATTAACAACGTGGGAGCTGAAACATCCCTCACTCGATTAGTGGACTTTATAATAAATCAACAGTTTTTTCAATTAATTGTCTTTTCTGTGTCGCCGCTGTTGTGTCTTTCTGGATATATTCTCGACTTTAGCTGTCGACCTGAAACCGTATAATATAGGCCCTAACTATATCCTATGCCAAAGTTGGTAAACAAATTTATAATAAGAAGGAACCTCGGATCTCATCTGTCCATTTTACCCTCACATCAGGGCTTTTTTTAAATGTGCTGTTGTACACAAAATGCGCAGTTGTTAAAGCACTCCTGTACAGTTAAAACTAGCAAAATAGGTCATTGTCCGCCGATTGGAAGTAATTTACCACGGATGATGGGAAAGCAAAGAAGGAGTTGTGCAGTTCTAAAAATTCCTTTAAAACAGCCCTGCCTACGAGGCGGCTTCAGATAGATTCGAACGTGCAACCCTCCTGCTGCAAGGCAGTCAACATACCACACCACCGCGCCCCAGAATTGCCGGGGTTGTGGGATTCAACCCCTCGTCTTTCTGTGGACGCCATTGTGGTAAAGTCCTCATTGCACGACCAAAGTTTAGATAAATCAACGACTGACCACTGAGTTTATTTTCTGCAATTCTCATAATATACTGAATAGGTTTATAGTGACCTCATTGGAGTCGATAAGGGTTGTGGGTTGCTCCACATTTCCTTCCATCTTCGCTATTACCCTTCAACCGTTTCCACTTCCATAAATCCCTCACTCCATCCATCCGTCCCTTCCGCCATCTTGCCTCTTCACACGGTAGAAGAAGCAGGAGAAGGAAGAGGAAAAGAAGAAGAAGTAGCAGGAGGAGCAAGAGGAGGAGGCGTCCATTTATTCATCCCAACTGTCGTGTTTTCCTCTATTTCTTATTTCTTATCTATCCCGTCTTTTCCCTCCTCCCTCCTCTCTTCCTTTCTGCTAAACCCTTCCTCGTAATCGTAATCTCCAGACTTCTATAGCGCTACTCTACTCAAAAGACAAGTGCGGTGCTGGGACATCAACTTATTCACGAGCGCTGCGTTGAGTCAAAAGGGTCGTCCGTATAAGAGTATAGTCCAAAGGGAGTCCGGGTCCGGTTGCCGTAGGAAACTCTGTCCTACAATCGTTCCAATTATCCTCTCCTTCCTTTGAGGAAGGAAGAGATGGAGGAAGGTTTCGTCTCAGACACTTCTGCAATTCCATTCGTTTCTTGTTCCCTTTCTACTCCATCAAATAATCTCACGAGGACTATCAAGCTGGAGCCTGTAGCAGTCATACACTGCCTGCATATAGCTCCTCCACCTCCTCTTCCTCATCCTCCTCCACCTCCTCTTTCTCATCCTCCTCCGCCTCCTCTTCCTCCTCCTTCTGCTCCATCCCCTGCTTCTCCTCTTGTTCCTCCTTCTTCTCTTCCTCCCCTCTTCATCCTTCTCCTCCTGCTCATTGTCTTTGTCCTCCTCGTCTTCCTTGCCCTCCTCCTCCTCCTCTTGCTCCTCCTGCTACTTCTCCTTCTCTTCCTCCTCCTCTCTCCTCTTCCTCGTCGTCTTCGTCGTTGTCATCCTCCTCCTCCTGCTCATTGTCTTTGTCTTCCTCATCCTCATTGTCCTCCTCCTCTTGTTCCTCTTCCTCCTCCTCCTCCTCCTCCTCCTCCTCCTCCTCTTGCTCCTTCTGCTCCTTCTCTTCCTCCTCCTCTCTCCTCTTCCTCGTCGTCTTCGTCGTCCTCCTCCTCCTCTACAAAGGACTGGTGTTGGTGGGCGAAAAAGTGATTGGAGTTTCCGACGGTGATGACAGGATTCGCACCGATTAGAAGGGCGGACACTGGCTGATCTATGACGAGATGGGGGGGGTGAGGAGCAGTTGGAGAAGGAGTAGGAAGAGGAAGAGGAGGAAGAAGAGAAGGATGAGGAAGAAAACGAAGAGGAACAAAAGAAGGAAGATGAGGAATAGGAGGAGAAAAAAGAGGAGAAATGGCGGCATAGAGGAAGAGGAGCTGAAAGAGGAGGAGGAGAGGAGGAAGAAGAAAAAGAAGAAGAAGAAGAAGAAAAAGAAAAAGAAGAAGAAGAAAAAGAAGAAGAAGAAGAAGAAGAAGAAGAGGAAGAAGAAAAAGAAGAAAAAGAAGAAGAAGAAGAAGTGAAAGAAGAAGAAGAAGTGAAAGAAGAAGAAGCAAATGAAGAAGAAGTAAAAGAAGAAGAAGAGGAGGAAGAAGAAGAGGAAGACGACGACGAAGAAGAAGACGACGACAACGAGGAGCAACAGTATAGGAGTGAAAGAAATAGACGAAGAAGCAGACGACATACGTAAACGAGGTCAGTTTGCCACTTTTTTCGCCGACGCCGACGACGTCGACCACAGAGAACCATGAACCATGTCTAGTAAGAGGCGATGGTGAATGCTGTGATGTCGGTGACTCAGTGCTAAGTATACACGGTCGTCAGTTTTCGTTAGTTTCTAAGCTGTGTCGGCGTTTCGTCAAATTAAACCAGTCAATTATAGAGATTTACCAGCACACCTACACACGGATGCATACACACACACACACACACACACACACACACACACACACACACATACACAGACACACACACACATACATCACACACACGCACACACTCATCAGCATGCAAGAACACACGCACGCACTAACACACATATCAGCACACACATTCACGCGTACAAATTAACACACACATTAGCACACGCACGCACACATTCACACACACGCACACACACACACCTGCACACACACACACACACACACACACACACACACACACACACACACACATGGTGTCGGGCTTTGTCTTAATTTGCGTGTTCGCAGATGATTCCAAATTTTTTCCAACCTTCCATATCAGACCTTCAGTCCGTCCGCGCTTGTCTGGCGTGTGTGTCTGCCCACGTGTACTGCTGTCTGTCTGTCTGTTTGTCTCTGTGTCTCTTCTACATAACTCAGTGCAGAATATAATTCATTAGTATTTTTCTCAACTCTGTCCTCTTATCTCTTGTGTTCGTCCGCCGGCGGTCATGGGTCCACCCAAGCGCGTAAAAAAACCTTATACACATGCATACGTAGGCGTAACACACGTTATACAGTAAACCTATTTTCTTTCCCATATAAAATTACATAGGCTTATCATTTTGCTTTCGCTTATATGGTTTTATTATTGACGAACTGTTTTATCGTCATTCCGGGACTTGTCACGAGCATTTATTATAGACTTGCTTCGAATTTGCCGGAAGGTGACCAGATGCCTGTGTATAGCCTACTTACATAAATAGACGAGGTCACGAAGCTATACAGGCATGCTTCACATACATACTTACATACATGATAGCGTATACATGCACTGTAGCGGAATTTATATATATATATATATATATGAATATATATACGTGTTTCTACGCAAACATACGTACCGCACGCGCACCTACACACACACACACACACACACGCATACATGCATACATACATACATACATACATACATACATACATACATACATAACATAACATAACATAACATAACATTTTATTCGGCAACCAATAATATTCGTAACATTTCATAATTATAACAGAGTGTAGCAAACATGTTGGCATGCCCAGGAGACCCAAAAGGGACCGAAGATCCCGCTAGCCAGGGCCACCTGAGAGCGTTGGAAGAAACAGATGAGAAATACGGCCGAATTGAAATGAATAACACAAAAACTTAACTAGTATACATGCATATATATATATATAATATATATACATATATATATACAAACGAAAAGTAAGTAAATTAGAGAAAATAGTCAGTAACATACACAAACACGAGTGCACACTCCCATTTTAAACTGATCACATTTCCCACAAAATTGGACTTATTCTCCTTGTTGGATATAAACAGAAAACTCACGTTTGAATAGATGAAAAGATGGCAGGGACCGGATATTAAGAGGAATACTGTTCCAGGTTCTTGGCCCGATACATTTAATAGATGTAAGCTTAGTATTAGTACGGGCAAATGGAGTACAAAAAAAGTTAGCATTTCTCAAGCAACGATCTTGAACATTGGTATTAAGTTGAAAATAGTCTCTAAAGGTTAACGGTAATTGATTATGAATATAACGGTACATAAATGTCCCTATTTGCAATCGCCTTATCTGATCTGGCTTTAGTATTTTCAATTCAAGGAATACTGCTTTTGTGTGGGCTCCATAAGGGATTTTAGCCACAAATCTTATAGCTCGTTTTTGGAGGACAACGAGTTTAGCAAGATTAGACTTATACGCAGAGGCCCATACAATATTGCACTAAGATAAGTATGGATGTATGAGTGTATAGTAGAGTGAAGTTCTGATCTGTGGTGAGAGGATTCTAGATATGCGAGAGAGAATGCCTAGGTTTTTGGCTATTTTTGTTGAGATGCTGGATATGTGTTCTTTCCAGGACAAGTGCTGGTCGACGTAGACTCCTAAAAATTTCGAAGATTGCACTTGAGCGATAGGGGTTCCGAGTATACATAGGGTTGGACATGCTGCTGGAAGTGATTTTTTATGGGACCTAAAGATGATGTAATTGGTTTTATCTAGGTTAAGGGTTAACTTGTTTGCGCGAAACCATTCTGCTACGTTTTCTAAATCGGAGTTCGTATGATTAATTAATGTTTCGATTGAGGAATTAGAATTAAAAATATTAGTATCGTCTGCAAACAATAAAAAATAAAGATTAGGGGCTACATTCGGGAGGTCGTTAATGTACAAAATAAACAGCAGCGGGCCTAGAATAGAGCCTTGAGGAACACCGTATTTAATTGCTTTTAGAGGAGACTTGCTATCATTACAGCTAACTAGTTGCATTCTATTTTCCAAATAACTTTCGAACCATTTTAGTTGGGTGTTTCGAATCCCATAGATGGATAGCTTTTTTAGCAGTATGCCATGATCGATAGTATCAAATGCTTTCGCCAAATCGATAAAAATTCCTATAGAGTATTGGTTTTTATCCATTGCGTCTGAAATTTTATCTTGCATATTTATTAGAGGCATGAATGTTGAATGGCCAGCTTGAAAACCATGTTGAGAGGTAAAAAGAATATTGGTCTTAGCAATGTACTTATTGAGGCGGTCCTGCATGGCCTTTTCAAAAAACTTTGAGAAGAAAGGTAGAACAGATATGGGCCGATAGTTGCAAACTTCGTCTCTTGGCCCTTTTTTAAAAATGGGAACCACCTTTGCTAATTTTAGAGATTGTGGGTATATACCAGTTTTAAAAGAACAGTTTATAATTTCTACTAGTGGATGGATGATACTCGGTAGGGTTGGTAAGGCTATAACAGGGTCTATATCGTCAACTCCTTTGGCATGAGATGGGTGAATAGTGTTGCTTAGTTGCAACAGTTCCTCTTTCGTTATTTCCGTGAGTCCAAAGGAATTTAATTTTGAGGGGGTCATATATTGTTCAAAGGTAGAGTTGGAACTTGGAATATTTTTAGCCAATGAATGGGCAATACCTGTAAAGTAATTATTGAATTCCGTTGCTATTTTTAACGGGTCCGTGGTAGATATATCATTTATTTTTAGCGAAATAATATCTCTGTCGCTCCCATTTGTGCTCCCAATCAAATGTTTGAGAATTTTCCACGTTTCCTTGAGATTATTGCTGTGCCTAGAAAATTCAGCTGCAAAATAATTTGATTCGGCCTGTAGTCGGATCGATTTGAATTTGTTCCTATAAGAGACAAAAATGTTCTTGTTATGCAGGGTTGGGTGTTTGATAAATTTTTGGTACAATTTTGATTTCTTTTTGCATGAGGCAAGTAGGCCTTGAGACATCCACGGGTTTTTAGGGGAATTTCTTCTATTCGTTTTATTTAGACAAATAGGAAATGCTTTGTCGTATTCCTGTTTAAATTCGTTGAGAAAGGTGTCATAGGCCCTGTTCGTATCTAGATCATGGCAGGCAGCCAAAACTGGTGACCAGTTTATTTTTGCTATAGAGTTCTGGAAGGTGGATAGGGATCCCTGGGTGATTAACCTGAGGGTTCGAGGCTGGGGCTTCTTATAGAGCTTTGGCTCGTATTCGAACTGGGCTAGAATAGGAAGATGATCGGATATGTCGCTAATTACGATTGAGGAACTAGAGAGTTTGCGCCAGGCGTTGGTATAAATATTATCTATTAAAGTAGAGGAATGATCAGTAATTCTGGATGGTTTGGTTATTATTGGGAGGCAATGGTGCGATAGCATACAGTTATATAGGCCCTCTGTGGGTTTGTGGTGATTGACCTTTAATAGATCAGCATTGAAATCTCCGACAATGAATAATTCCTTAGATTTCTTCGATATTTTTGTTATTATGGGTTCTATTTCAGTGTTAAAGTCATCTAAGTTTTGATTAGGAGGTCTGTATATCACGCCTATTATCGACGATCCTCGGTTTAGTGGTAAATTGATAAATAATCCTTCGAACGAACGGGGAGAAGAAGCTTCCCACATATCAGTCAGGATCTCAAAGGACGCTTCCTGCTTTATTAAGAATCCCACACCGCCACCACCCCTCCCATCGCCCCTAGATTTACTTATGAACCGATAGCCTGGGACGTTAATTAAATCAGCTTGGTCATCCGTTAACCAGGTTTCAGTAAGAGCCAGCACGGTTACAGGTAACAGTGATAGTAGGTCTTTTATTTCATTTACTTTGTTTAATATGCTACGGACATTCAGGTGCATTATAGAGAGGAGTGTAGGTGAGTGGGTATATTGTGTCGACAGGGTGTGTGGTATGGAATAGGTAGTGTTGTACGTTAGGTCATTAAAGAAGTTGCAGTCAGGGTCTACATCTGTGCAGTTGAGGAGAGGGCGGTTCTCAGCTTCGTCAGTTAAGAGTTGAAAGGTCGTATTAGGGCTGTCTGAGTAAGCGGGTGCGTAGGCTGTTGAGTGATCTGTAGTATCATCCAGGCAGGGAGAGAATTGGCTTTGGTCTAAATTAATCCTGAGGGGAATGGCAATATCATCTTCATTATTCATGTATGCTGGGAGTGAGCACTAAAAACTATCCAATTCAAACAAATAAAAAAATAAAAAAAATAATACCTTATCTAATCAGACAAGGTGATCGATCAATGACCAACGCAAAAAACATTATATACGAAAGCAGCAAATATAACTTAACTAGAGTTGAGTAATCAGAAAGACGGTCATCGTCATTCCTCCAATCAATCGAATGTCCATCAAGCAATCAGAAGCAACACATTAAACGAGGTCCGCAGCTAAGCAACGAATTGGCCATGCTGGCTTAAAATATCAAACTAGATTAGACCCAATTGTGAACCAAAACTTGGTCCAAGACGTTTACATGAAGTACAGTAAATGAAAATAAAAAATTAAAATAGGCCTACATCATTATTTATTAATGTGGCCATCATTCGTCCATAATTCCACGTAGACTCTGCATAAATTGCTCCTATTATATAATGACAATACTATTTAGTCGGAATATTTTATGCAATACTATAGAAGACAAGCAATTCCACAAGGATCATATAACAACAGTTTTTGAGATTAAGCAATAGATCCTATCTTTCACAAGAAGACATAAAATATTACACTCCGTGAATAGGTTAGATAAGAGCGAGAATGGTTAACATATTGCTATCTTTACGAGAGAATTAGTAAATTAGCAGTAGGTTTATAATTTGATAGGATTTCTTTACATACTTATTCTAGCAAGAAACTCTAATTTGAACAAGAGTCTTATCTGAGTTCCATGGGCAGTAGATGAGCAGTTTCTGTATATAGATGAACAGTTGATTAGAACAGTACTCCAGACCGAAAAAGGAAAAGGCAACGTTGAGTAAGTTCGTAGGCCTCGACAGTAGGCTACATGCGTATAGCATACGGAAAGATCGACGGAGAAGAGAGATTATTTGGCTTTCGTCAGTTCTGTGGAGAAGATGAGAAGGTTGTGCGCTTAGCATCGTCTACTCAATTCCATCAAGTTGGGTTGTGGAGGAGATTCTCATTGGTTTTTCAGTTGGAGAGTCTGATTTCTTGCAGAAGACTTTTCCACCGATCGTCCAGGTTGAGTTCAGTTTGTGAGTCTTGACAAGAAGTCGTGCTCTGGCATAGATCTGTGAATTAGTCTTGGTGAGATGTTCTGCTAAGTAGATTCCTTTTGATCCAGACATCTGCTTTTCCCGGAGGGTCTTTCTAGCGGAGAGGACCATGTCCCTCACTCGCCTTGTTGAAAAGCCTACCACCAAGGGTCGGTGCTTGGCTTTCCCATGGGAGGGGATCCGAAAAGCAAAGGATATGTCCCTTTCGTCCACTTGAAGATCCAGAGTGTTGGTACAGAGATTGAGAGCCTCTGTAAGGTTTGCTCCATGAGCGGATGGTCTGCTTTGAGCTGATCCAGGATAGTTTTCGACAGTGGTTTCCTCAAGGCCATGAATAACTATGTTGTTCAGTCTGGATAAATTTTCAAATTCATCGACCTTGTTATGCAGAAGTAAGTTCTCCGTTTCAAGTGAAGATATGCGATACATACATACATACATACATACATACATACATACATACATACATACATACATACATACATACATACATACATACATACATACATACATACATACATACATACATACATACATACATACATACATACATACATACATACATACATACATACATACATACATACATACATACATACATACATACATACATACATACATACATACATACATACATACATACATACATACATACATACATACAATACATACATTCATGCGCGCACATTGCTTCTATAAACCCGTGGACATCAGAACAGATGATGAAAGACATTCTTCAATCTAGCGGTGCGCATATGGTTGGCGATGTACTGCTGCTGATTGCATTTATGTAGCGCTTTGCTCTGTCCGTTCGTTGCCATCGCCGGCGACAGATGGCGTGTCTGATCGGATGCGATGATCCCATTGGTCGCCGCTGGTCTGCAACAACTTCCGCTTCCGGTCGACCATTCGTATCACGACACTTGCCAACAATGCCATCATTTCAACGATCGATTCTGTCGCTATATACTCTTTCTGCCATTGCAACCTCTCTCTCTCCCTCCCTCTTCCTTCCTTCTCTTCCATCAATCCTTTATTCCTTCC
>OX457048.1:33528846-33546346 GCA_949752735.1 Lumbricus terrestris | reverse complement strand
TCATTCATTCATTCATTCATTCATTCATTCATTCATTCATTCATTCATTCATTCATTCATTCATTCATTCATTCATTCATTCATTCATTCATTAGATGTATTAATATAGCACTTCTTCAAGGAACTACTCAGAGGCGCTCCCAGCCTCAGCACGGCCAAATAAAACTGTCTTAAGATTAGAGAAGAAAGCTTGAGGGTAAGAGGAAGACCAATTAATACTTATGATGTTCTCGCAGTGCGTTTGCAGGCGGTCCAATAAAGTATATATACTTACTTACTTACTTGCAGTAGGAATGTGTAATGCGTCGCTGCTCGATTTGTTCATTCATTGTCAATGTTTCGAAGGTTAATTAAAATATTGATTTAAACAAACAACTCGGTAAGCGGAATCGATATGTCGTATGCGCAACACCGCGCATGCGCAGTAGGTCGGGTCGATTCCACCCATACATTTACTGACTCTATCACAAAGCAAGCTTGACTTAAGTTAAGTTTTAAGAGTAAAAATTAATAAACAAACATGTTATATAATTCCTTAAAAAGCCAACTTTTCTTAATACACTCAATGCACCAGACATCCCACGTTTTAAAGACCACTTCCGCGCAGAAGTGACCTGACCTACATTGAGATGTTGAAACGAATTATTTAGTTTAGTCACTTCAGGAAGTCAACGCATGCGCCGTGACCTAGATGCATTCGATTGGCTGGGGACTCTGTAACCAGAGGGCAGTAATCAGCAATGCAAAGCACATAAATTATCGTGTGACTGAACCATATATTACTCTCTGCAACATACCTGTCTTCTGCGATGTGACTATGCGAGCCAGTGTGTTCCATCGAAGCATGGCTACGTTAAAGGTGGATGTCTCAACATTGTACAGGGTGGGCAAAAAAACACCCCTACGGTTTTTTGCCAATATCTTGACTAAAAGTAGGATTTCAAAATGAAGTTTACCAAAATCCTTTTTGTTACTTTTTGTTGCGTTACGTTTTGAATCGTCAAAAAACGGCGGGTGGCCTCACTTAAAGTGATATAACTGTAACGTCTCCGTTTTTATGCTTATTTTAGCGGGTAATTGAAAATGTACTGCATTTAAATGATCTGTTCAAAAAGACACCAATTCTTTATAAATGTATGATATAATTGAAACTATTAAATACACAATACAATTACGCAATATTCCTATTTACTTATTTGGCGTATCACTAATTATAATTATCTTTTAGCTTATCTGTGCTCCACAGTTGAGATATATGACATGTCGTTTCTGTAGTGTAAACGGTCTTGAAATAGTTCTGTAGATTCTCTGTTGATTCACTGAATGAAGATAAGCAACCCCGTGCTATATTTGAAGAAATAGTTCTGCTGATTCTCCGTAGATTCACTGAATGAAGATAAGCAACCTCGTGCTATATTTGAAGAAGGATAATGAGATACTGTCAAGCTGTGGAATCCAGATCGAATACCAGACAAGACAATATTCAATACTTCCGTAGCATCAAATTATCACACTCCAACCAATGAGAATTTCCTTCCCAATTGAAAATGACCTTGAAATGTCAACCAGAGATAACGAGCCCAAAATCGTTTCTCAACACACGAATATCGTCTCACCAACCGTCACGATCACAATGTAGACTTCACGGACGTTAGAGTTCGCAACTTCGAATTTCTAAATCGCCTCTACTCTCACACGAATGCCTCGTACTGTTTTACGACCAGATACGAGCATAATCATCATCCTCACCATTGAATAAACTTCAAATGAATTGCCAGCCACAACTGAACAACCATCTTTCTCAATGTTCAAGCAAGGAATCAACCGTTTATGTCGAATTTCAATGACGTGGCTGTTTCCATTCAATTCCCACCGTTACGCTCATTTCGATGCTTTTTATTGGTTGCGCGTCGATGCAAATGTTTTCACTTACGTAAGCGTCCGTAGTAACCGCTTGACGTCACCATGACTGCCTCGCTCATGTACGCAAAATTCGTGGTCTCCTAGTTACTAATCCACTAGACGCCAAATTATTAATCTAGATACGCCAACTAAATTATCTAGCTTAACTCCTACTTAGAATTAACATATAATATCAGACAAGTTAGTTTGATAGATAATAGCGATTTAATACGCTACAAATACCCCTCCTTCAAAAGTCTGTAATCAGGCTTTACAATCTCACCTAATTATCTATCAACTAAATTTCTATCAACTTCCTTATTCTATCTTACACAACAATACAACATTACTGAACTTCTTATCTACATTATTATAATACATCACTGATATATTTAAGTACTATGTAATTCCTCTACTCAAATAATCAGACATAACATTATTGCTTCCCTTGATATATCGTATCGTAAACCAATAATTTTGAAGTGCTAGACTCCACCTCATGACTCTCGCATTTCTCATTCTCCCTTCTTTCATGTACTGTAGTCCGCAGTGGTCTGTCTCAATCACAAACTGCTTTCCACACAAGTACCTGTCAAACCGACTAATCCCCCACATTATCGCTAGACATTCTCTCTCCTCAACTGAATATCTCGTCTCTCTTTCCAATAGTTTCCTACTCGCATATGCAATCGGGTGGTTTATCCCTTCATACTGCTGTATCAGGACGCAACCTATTCCTCTTCCCGAAGCATCAGTTTGAATCACGAATTCCTTCTCCAAGTTTGGTAACTTTAGAATCGGTGTTTTAGCAAGTGCTGCTTTCAGCTTACTAAAACTCTCTTCTAATTCTTCGTTCCAATCAACATTATTAGCTGCTGACTTCTTTGTCAAATCACTTAATGGTGCCATCAGTTCAGCACAATGGGGAATAAATTTTCTGTAATAGTTTATTGCTCCCAAAAAGCTTCTTATTTGTTTCTTCGTTTTCGGTTGTGGCATCTCCACAATCTTATCTATCGATTCTCCTTTAGGACTAATGTCGTCGTTGTTTAACGTATGACCCAAGAAATCTATGCGTCCATAGCCTAATGAACATTTCTTTGGTTTCAAAGTCAGGTGAGCATCTCTCACTCTTTGAAAAAATTCTCGTAAAATCTTCATATGTTTAGTCCATCCTTCTGTATGAGCTAGTATGTCGTCAACATAACTCTCCAGATTCTCAGTTCCATGCAAAATCTTCCTTATCAGTCTGTTATAGCTTGAAGCACTATTTACCAATCCAAATGGTAAAAGTCTTTTTATTATTCCTTATTACTCAACTTAAAACACTTTATCATTCTACACCTACTCTCACAAAATAAAACTCATCTACTTAATTTTAATTTCCAAATGATGACTCACTCTCATCTCCTTTCATCGAATTAACTTCGATCAACTTCACTAAAATACTTCTTCTTAACTAGTTTCCTTTTTACTTCATCTCTTAACTAATCATCTACAACCCTTTATACTACTAAACTATTTGACTCTTCAGTCCACTTAATGAACTATTCTCAGACTACATAACTACTTATTTGAACAATTCAACTCAACTTAAACTTGTATTGTATTTTAATTACAACTGTCTTAACTAACTATCCCGTCTATGGATATACCTACCATCTTTCATCTATGACTTTCTTCCTCTTGCCTTGACCACTCATTTGGTCCACACTTGAGTTTAATGTACTACCTTTATATAAGTTCAATGTTTTACCATTTCTCATTTCTGATTCCCTAAGATTATTCTCTTCCCAACTGTATTCACTTAAATCCTCATAGGACATCCATCTTACTTCTTCTAATGACTCGGTCTCTCTATCATAGTCATTACCATTCTTTCCTCTATTTATCAAATCTTTAGGATATGACCTCTTCTTGTCATTCCATGTTCTTCCTCTCCATCTATTCTCATCATAATATCCTCCACGTGTTTCTCTCTGTCTACTCACAGATTCTTTACCATATGTCCTTCTACAGTATGGTTTATTTCCACAATACCTTCCCATAGTTTCAACACTATCACTATTTTCTCTGCATCTCCAATTTGATTTATTAGACCTACCACTGTCTAATCCACTGTTCCTGTTGAACTCTCTAGACTTTTGTCTACAATTTCTCCTATTACCACTATTCACATGTCTCTCGTTCCAACTTACACCTCTCCTATTCACTTCTTTATCATATGTATCTCTTCCATACATCCATCCATCTTGTCTCTTAGATTGGATCTCATTTCTCCTGTAATTATTCACATTATTCCTCCAATCCACTTGCTGTCTTCTACATCTCTTCTTATTCTCATTAACGTCACCTGATTCACATTTACCACCTGTGATCATATATCTATCTGGCGTCTCTATTAACTTCAATGGTTCACCTTTGTAACGCCTTCTCACTTTTGGCCTATCCAACAAGCCATTCTCCTTTACTTCGAGAACCTCGTCCGTTCTCTTCCCATCACCGTTCCATTCAGATGCTTTATCCCAGTAACTCTTCAATGTTTCATCTGTCTTCTGTAATTCCTTTATTTCTTTTGTGGTTATATTCAGGTCGGGCATTTCTGTGACCTTGAGTGGTTTATATTTCACCACTTTCATCGACTCAGCTCTCGTTTCTATCGCTGCTGTCGTTTGATGTGCGTCACTGTTCATGACGTCATCACTTCCAACTTTCTCTATTACGTCATCATATTCCGTGCTCATTTCATCACTCTCGAATCTTACTGTCTTCTTGGCATCTTGCCAACGTGAATTAGCATTCACAACTCTCTTGAGTATTCCTTTATAGTCAACTTTTTCTTGTTTTTCACTCACAATCGTCTCATCTACTTTCTCTCCTTTGTCACAATTAATCGTATTTTCTTCCGTGTTCTCATTCGTTACTGTATATTTTAACCCTCTCACGCGTCCAATAATTATCGGCTTTACTGGTTCGTCCATAACCATTGCCTCAACTTTACCAGTAAAATACTCGCTCTCAATGTTTATATGGGCTGTAGGAAAACACCTTAAGCTCCCATCAACTAGGATGCAGTGCGTTTCCTTCCCAGTCAAATCACTATCTCTGATCAGTGACCTCCTCACAATACATGTACTCGCTCCAGAATCGTAAAGACAATTGGCTTCTATTCCATTGACCTTCGCTTGACATTCGTCTATACTTTCAATGTCAATGCAACCATCTTTCCGTTCTGTAACTACCGTACTCGCTGCCATGTGTTTCGGTACTTCTTCTTTACCTTTCCTATCCTGGCGTTCTACTGTTCTGTCAATTTCATTCTATTTCGTATTTTCATTCGCCTGTACAGCTCTGTACGCCCTATTCTCGTAAATCTGTACTGCTGCAGCTGTGTGTTTAACAAACCCTTTAGTTTTGTTCACACAATCATATGCTTTATGACCTACCTTACCGCATGCAAAACAAGTTATCTTGTGTTCCGCTGCCTGCTCTCTATCTCTACTAAATCCTCTATTCACATTTCCACTGTGATTTGTCTCTTTGTTCTGTCGCGTTTCGACTCTTCCTCTGTTCATGTTTCCTTGGAATTTCTCTCTCGATTTCTCTTCAAATGGCTTTCCATTACCTCTGTCATTATTGAATCTCCCTTGAGGTTTTACAGAATTCTCTGCATATCTGTACCCATGAGCTTCGATGTAAGATTCTGCACACGTCAATGTGTCTTTTAAGCTCATTTTTCCTTTCTCTTTAATGAACATCCTCAACTCATTACTACAAGTGAGGAAAAATTGATCCTTTAGCAGTAGATCCTCGATTCCTTCGTAAGTCTGCTCAAATCCTGCTTGTAGCAACCATTGCTGCAAATATCGTTGTAATCTGTAAATGAAATTTGAAGGAGTCTCTCCTTGTTCCATCTTGCTAGTCTTAAACTTGTTACGATACCCTCCTTCTGTTAATTGGAATCTTTTCAGGAGATGCTTCTTTAAACAATCGTAGTCTTGTGTCTCTTCAGCCGACAAACGCTGGTACACTTCTAATGCTTTCGACTCTAGATGTCGCGCTAGCATCAGCGACCATACATCTCTTGGTATCTCATACGTCGTACACGTACGCTCAAATCTGAGTAGGTACGCATCAAGACAATCTTTAGCCTCGTTAAATATTGGGAATTTAATATTCTTCATTCCCTTATGACTTTGGTTTCCTTGGTGGTTGTCACCCATCGTCATATAAGAATCTCCATCATCTCTGTTTCGTCCATCTCTCGATTCCATTTCTCTCAGTCTCATTTGAATCTCAAGCCTCTTATGCTCTAAAGCTTCATTCGCTTCTCTTGCAAGCCTCGCCTCAGTTGCTTCTCTTTCCAGTCTGACGTCATTTGCTTCTCGCGTAAGCCTTGCCTCGTTCATCTCTGCTTCGCGTATAAGTCTCGCGTCAGCCATCCTCGCTATTTCTATTTCTTTTTCTCTAACTGCTTTTGCCTCAGCAATTTTAGCCGCCTCACGCGCTAGCTCCAATTCATTCTCTCTGGCTGCTTTGGTATCAGCTAACTTAGCCGCTTCACGCGCTGATTCTGCCTCTCTATTAGCCTTAGCTTCTGCAGCTGCACGTAGCTCACTTTCCTTTTTCTCTTCTCGTTCATCCGCCCTCTGCTGTCTGAATTCGTTCTGTCTGTCTCTGACAAACGCCTTCAGCTCTTCACCTTCCAATGAGAATGAACGTCCCATATCCAACCACTGTTGCCACTCTGTGATTGACATTCTTACTTACTCACTTTTGGTTAAGTAGTAGTAAATTTAACGCTCTAATATGCGCTATACAATTTCACACTCGCTTATAATAATTATTAAAATTATTAAGCGTCGCACTAATGCTCCCTCTTAACGTGATACAATCTCTGGTGTATGTTACTCAATAAGGATTATCGCACCGACTCTAATGCTTAATATCTATACATGCGCTGCGCTGACGTTGCGCTATGCTTAACAATTTCCAAATAGATCTGCATTTTAATCAGTTTTGTCTCTTCAAAATAAATGTCAGTAAAGTTCAATCTAATCAACAATAATATTGTCAATTGTTATCCCGACGCGAGCCTCCCATTTGTAACGTCTCCGTTTTTATGCTTATTTTAGCGGGTAATTGAAAATGTACTGCATTTAAATGATCTGTTCAAAAAGACACCAATTCTTTATAAATGTATGATATAATTGAAACTATTAAATACACAATACAATTACGCAATATTCCTATTTACTTATTTGGCGTATCACTAATTATAATTATCTTTTAGCTTATCTGTGCTCCACAGTTGAGATATATGACATGTCGTTTCTGTAGTGTAAACGGTCTTGAAATAGTTCTGTAGATTCTCTGTTGATTCACTGAATGAAGATAAGCAACCCCGTGCTATATTTGAAGAAATAGTTCTGCTGATTCTCCGTAGATTCACTGAATGAAGATAAGCAACCTCGTGCTATATTTGAAGAAGGATAATGAGATACTGTCAAGCTGTGGAATCCAGATCGAATACCAGACAAGACAATATTCAATACTTCCGTAGCATCAAATTATCACACTCCAACCAATGAGAATTTCCTTCCCAATTGAAAATGACCTTGAAATGTCAACCAGAGATAACGAGCCCAAAATCGTTTCTCAACACACGAATATCGTCTCACCAACCGTCACGATCACAATGTAGACTTCACGGACGTTAGAGTTCGCAACTTCGAATTTCTAAATCGCCTCTACTCTCACACGAATGCCTCGTACTGTTTTACGACCAGATACGAGCATAATCATCATCCTCACCATTGAATAAACTTCAAATGAATTGCCAGCCACAACTGAACAACCATCTTTCTCAATGTTCAAGCAAGGAATCAACCGTTTATGTCAAATTTCAATGACGTGGCTGTTTCCATTCAATTCCCACCGTTACGCTCATTTCGATGCTTTTTATTGGTTGCGCGTCGATGCAAATGTTTTCACTTACGTAAGCGTCCGTAGTAAGCGCTTGACGTCACCATGACTGCCTCGCTCATGTACGCAAAATTCGTGGTCTCCTAGTTACTAATCCACTAGACGCCAAATTATTAATCTAGAAACGCCAACTAAATTATCTAGCTTAACTCCTACTTAGAATTAACATATAATATCAGACAAGTTAGTTTGATAGATAATAGCGATTTAATACGCTACAATAACCTTTGTTCTGTTTTAAATATTTTGATGAAATCTGACCATCATGTGTAAATATGAATTGTCTATTAGCATGTAAAAAATTCATTTCGAAATTCTTATTTTTTTCTCAAGATATTGACAAAAAACCGTAGGGGTCTTTTTTTGCCCACCCTGTACATGTATGTACGCCAGTCATGTCCTCAGGTCACTGCAAAGGCTGCAAATGGATTCACCTGGCCATCAGTCCATTTGCGACGCGTCCATTAAATTAATCCATTCGTCTGTTCATCCATTCATCCACCCATCCATCCGGTAAAGCGAATCGGATAACACACTGGCTTGCATGGAGATAAGCAAATCCGAGTTCGAGCCCCGTAGGGCAGACATGCTTTGTAGGTTGCTATTAGCACCGTGTATACATGTATGTATGTATGTATGTATGTATGTATGTATGTATGTATGTATGTATGTATGTATGTATGTATGTATGTATGTATGTATGTATGTATGTATGTATGTATGTATGTATGTATGTATGTATGTATGTATGTATGTATGTATGTATGTATGTATGTATGTATGTATGTATGTATGTATGTATGTATGTATGTATGTATGTATGTAAATGAACATTTATATAGCGCCTTACAATAACCTCACGAAGGCGCTTACATACATACATACATATATACAATATTATACATACATATATACATACATACATACTTACATATATACATGTGTGTACATACATAGGTATAAATAGATACATGCATGCATGCATACATACATACATACATACATACATACATACATACATACATACATACATACATACATACATACATACATACATACATACATACATACATACATACATACATACATACATACATACATACATACATACATACATACATACATACATGCATGCATGCATGCATACATACATACATAGATGCATGCATACATACATACATACATACATACATACATACATACATACATACATGCATTCATACATGCATACATACATACATACATACATACATACATACATACATACATACATACATACATACATACATACATACATGCATGCATGCATGCATGCATGCATACATACATACATACATACATACATACATACATACATACATACATACATACATACATACAAACATACATACGTACATACGTACATACGTACATACATACATACATACATACATACATACATACATACATACATACATACATACATGCATACATGCATGCATACATACATACATACATACACATATACATACATATATACATACATACATACATACATACATACATACATACATACATACATACATACATACATACATACATACATACATACATACATACACACATACATACACACTTACATACATACATACATACATACATACATACATACATACATACATACATACATACATACATACATACATACATACATACATACATACATACATACATACAAGCATACATACATACATATATACATACATACATACATACATACATGCATGCATGCATGCATGCATACATACATACATACATACATACATACATACATACATACATACATACATACATACATACATACATACAAACATACATACGTACATACGTACATACGTGCATACATACATACATACATGCATACATACATACATACATACATACATACATACATACATACAAACATACATACGTACATACGTACATACGTACATATATCGTCACACATAGTGGATTTAATATAAATTATATGTGTATATATAGTAATGACATACGACAAACATATAGAGCTATACGGAATATATAGACATATCAGGTGGATATATGCTGCGGCCTTATTTGTATAGATCTGACATATCCAGGCCGTAGCCATGATTTTATTTCGGGGGTGTTTTCACAACTTTTTCTTTTGGGTGAAATTTCCTGACGACCTTTTTTAGTCATCGCCTACTTTTCTGACCTTTTTTGTAATACGTTCACGGCGTTGAAAAAAACACTTTTCTGCTTTTTTCTACTATTTTCTGTTCGAAGTTACGTTATTATACACTGTAGTGTTTACATTATATGTTAGTAAATGGATTATTTCATTTTTTACATTATTTCGTTTCGGGGGGTGTTCAAACACCCAAAACACCCCCCAGCTAAGGCCTTGTGACATATATATGTATATTAGGGTGGCCCTTAAAAATGAAAGTTAAAAATAATCTGCTGGCACCCCTCCAATCTATTTCAATTATGAAGAAAATAATTTGTGCAAAAAATCTTTGCAATAGGGCAATATTTAGGGGTGCCCCCCGAGCTCTCAAGTTTCAGTAATGTACGAGTAAACTTCCAAAGTATAATTGGAATCGTAAACTGAAATTTTCAGTGCTTTAATACATTCTGCCGGCCTACTAATGTTTGCAATGCATCAACATTTAATATTTAGTACTTACTTACTTATTAAAATTATGTGAGCTTTAAAATTGTAGTCACTGTACAATTTCAAATATAGCCTATGTTTGATTAACGTTTGTTGTCTGGTTGAAAAAATGTGGCAATATTTTATGAAGAGTTGTTTAATACAAGGAAAGCCATTTGATTTTAGTCTACTATTGGAAACATAGGCCTACATTGTCAGACAGAGTAAATACGAAATATTACAAATAATTATTCATAATTAATTATGCAAACGAGAGGGGAAACAAGTGTCTATCTACTTGGCTCTTATGAACATGAAATTCTTGGAGCAAAGTTGCCATCGTATCGTCAAACTTTTGGATACTTCATACATCTACTCAAAGTTGGCAAGCAGACAGTCCGTTATTCCAGTCAACAGGCTACAGAAAAAGCCACTCTATTTTGGAACCGAGCTGGTATACCTGTAAGAGGTAAAGAGCATTGTATTGACAAGCTAGAGTCGGTGTTCGTGCATGGAATGGAAAGGACTTCAAAAGCATAGACACCGAACAGCTACAGCTCACAAGATTAAGGAGGAGAAATTTATTGAGAGACTAGATGACCTGTTTGATATTGCCCATGCAGAGAGGAGGTGTTCCTTCTCGTGGAATTCGGTTTCGAATACCTGGCGCTATGCACCGGGCACGATGGATGGCAAAAGTCACCTATACCATAAAATTAATATGTGGCTCTTTCGTGCTCAGTTCAAGAAGACTGCTGCAGAAGAACGCAGCATTCGTGATATTGCCATCTTTTCAGTTGTTGTCTACCTGAAAGCCTGGATAACTGCGCCAATTGCTGTGGAAGCTCCTCTGAATGACTTCACTCTCATGGCAAACCTTCTCACATATCCACATACTACAATTTCTTCGGCTACAAGCAAGAATTAATTAATGCGAATCTGGCTTCATCTCTGGCATTTGTCTGAAGAGCTTATTGGGTTTGCTCTTTTTGATTCAAGGGTATCCAATGACTCCAAGAAGCTAATGATTGCTGCCATGGAAGAAGTAGCCCCAGATCATCCGCCTAAACGACCCAGTGTGAAGTCAGATGAATTTCTTGGCACCAGCGGTCTGGAACAACTCTGTACAACCAACTCCAAGAAACTGTTCCAGGTGCTTGGTCTGCATGGACTATCTGAGATGATGCTTTCCAAAGATCCTGCTCTTTGGGAAGAGCATGAAGCACTTCGAGAAGCACAAGAAGTACTCAAAGGATTGGCTGTCGTCAATGATAGAGCTGAACGAGATGTGGCACTCATCCCGAACTTAAATAAAAAGCTAACAAAAGATGAGGATCAGCTTCAATTTCTCCTGCAGGTTGTCAGTGAACATCGACGACAGTTCCCTGACTGTGCGAAAAGAAATCTCATGTCAAATTAGTACGCGGACGACACTCAGCTCCATATTGCTCTGTCACACACTGATCAATCCGGTAAACTTAAACTTGAGGAGTGCCTTTCATCTTTATGTGCCTGGTTCTGTTTTAACGGTTTGGCTATAAACCCAAACAAGTCTGAGGCAATTTTGTTCGGGTCACGACAACGCCTTCGTTCTTTACCTTCACTTTCCAGCATCGACCTCGCAGGCTCCGCAGTACCATTATCAGATTCTGTTAAAACTCTTGGGGTTACCCTGGACAGTATGCTTACTTTTCGGATGCATGTAACTAACCTTTGTAGATCTTGCTTTTATCACATCAGGGCAATATGCCACATTAGGTCGGCTCTGACTAAGGATATGTCGAAGACTTTAGCTCGCTCCCTTGTCTCCTCTCGCCTTGATTATGCTAATGCGAT
Source organism: Lumbricus terrestris (assembly GCA_949752735.1). NCBI lineage: Eukaryota > Metazoa > Annelida > Clitellata > Crassiclitellata > Lumbricidae > Lumbricus > Lumbricus terrestris. The sequence goes on along the minus strand of OX457048.1, from coordinate 33,533,964 downwards.
TTTTGTTGGCATTTCAGACTATGAGCTACATAGGCTGCAACGCATCCAAAATTCCTTAGCTCGGGTTGTGCTGCGTGTCCCACTACGATCAAGTTCCTCAGTTTTGCTTCATCAGCTGCATTGGCTTCCTGTCGAGTTTAGGATTAAATTTAAATTGGCCTGTTTAACCTACAAATCCCTCTCTACCGGAAAACCTCCCTACCTTCAGTCACTGCTTACTCCTTACATTCCTCCTCGTTGCCTGCGATCATCAAGCATGGGTCTTTTAGCTGAGCCTCGATGCAGAACTGTTATGGGCTCGCGTGCATTCCATGCCTCTGCTCCCAAAGAATGGAATCTACTTCCACTCTCTCTTCGTTGCTCAAATTCACTCCCTACCTTCAAAAAACGGCACAAAATCACTATTTCTCTTTGGCTTTCAAGCACATGGACCTTTAACTGCATCTTCCTCTGGCGGCTAACTATCCGCGCCTCAGATTCACATTATGGTGTGACCTTGCGCGCGTTATAAATTTATGTAATAATAATAATAATAATAATAGAAAGCCGATTTCCTGCATTTTATTGTCCTGTACTGATCATTTAGGCTACTTCTATGACCAGCTGAACAGTGAACAATAACTGAATTATAATTGAACAGTAAACACTTGTTTCATTGGCATTGTTGCATCACTAGAGTGTATTTTAGTCATCTCTGTAAAATTCTGAGTGACAGTGTGTTGAATATAGTTTGGTTGAAATTGTATGATTCAATTGATCAAATTTGTATTAAAGAATAAATTTCGGCGTTCGAGGGGCACCCCTAAATGTTTTGCAATTCCAAAATCCTTTTCAACATAATGTTATTTCTATAATTGGCATGGATTGAAAGGGTGCCAGACAAAATTTTACGATTTTTATTTTTTGGCTGTATGCTAAGGGCCACCCTAATGTATATGTATATATACATATACATACATATATATATATATGTATATGTATGTATATGTATATGCATATGTATATATATATATATAATCCATTTACTAGCTTATATATATATATATATATATATATATATATATATATATATATATATATATATATATATATGAAGAAGTCTATGGTGATGGTAGTCGTCAGTGCATGCCTTGAATCGGTGCCGCGTGATCCGATAAAAGCGAAGTGCAGTTGCTTCTTCTTCTTCTTCTTCTTCTTCTTCTTCTTCTTCTTCTTCTTCTTCTTCTTCTTCTTCTTCTTCTTCTTCTTTCGTTCATCGGACGAACGAGATGCGGATGAGGAGGAGGAGGAGGAGGAGACTGAGAGCAGCAGCCAACGGAAGCAGATGACACTGGCCTGTATGTAAAGCATAAAGGATGCTGCCGCTGCAACTGTTGCAGTAGATCTCACGGATGCTCAGGAGTACAATAGCCACTAAGGAAGAAGAAATGAACGCGAAAACAATCCCCTTCGGGTGGTAAGCTTTTTTCTGTTATAAACAGTCGTCATATGTAATAACAATATATATATATATATATATTTGTGGGGCGCGGTGGTGTAGTGGTGGCGTCGTTGCCTTGAAGCCGGAAGGTTCGAGGTTCGAATCCACCTCAAGTCGCCGCGTAGCGACCTTGGGCAAGTCCTTCATCGCAATTGCTCAGCGCTTCGGCGTGAAACTCCGATGCAGTGTCCGCTCTGTAGTCGGGAGCGCCTCTGAGTAGTGAGCTTGAAGGGGCGCTATAACAAGTGCACATACAAACAAACAAATATCTATATATTAGCAATAAAATGTTAGCTATGAGGCTACATAGTGACCGCTAGTTCTCTTATTTTAACCTAAAAATTTTAACGGTTTTGTGTCGTTTAGCCGCCGGTCTCATATATACACGCAAGACACAGTCATTTAAATTATGTGTGGCATTTTTATGTAGAACATTTTTCGCACGACATTATTTTGGTATATATAGTAGGAATGTTTGCTATAAAATAATTTTATCTTACACGAGGGACGTTTTGTTTGTAGAGCACAAGGGAGGATACAGGAATCTTCCAAAGGGGGCCAAAATTTTCGGTCGTGGGCGTGGCGTGTGTGTGGAGAGGGCCTACGGAATTACTCATGGGGGTCACGTCATCTTTCCGAGCCAGAATAGCTGGTCAAATATAAAGAAATTTCTAAATGGGGGGCCATGACCGGATTGGGCCCCCTGGATCCGCCCATGGAGAGCAGTGACTGTTTAGCTTAAACATGTAATCCAGAATTCTGGACGTCAGTGTGGCTTTTCGTTATTTCGTACACGACATGTCAGTGTTTTTGTTCACACAGGTCGATTGTGTAGTCACTTTGAATGTGCCGAACCATGCGATTTTTAACTTAGACAAGCAATACGAGTTGTGATTTGTATTTATAAATATTATTGCAGAATATAGTATTTTAAGATTATGTCAGACTTTCTTCTGAACTATTGTAAGATTATTATCATTCGTGCCTAAGGCAGTGGCGTAGACAAGAGGGTTTGGGGGGAGTGGTTTAAAAAAGCCATTGGCTTAGGAAAATGTTTTTTAAAAGGCTATTTATCCACTTAAATGAGAGAAAAAACAAAACAATTGTTTGTAATAACAATTGGATTTCTTACTTTATTCCCTTTGTTACTTTATTCCCTTTTTATTTACTGTAATACTGCTGGGTTTTTGTCAGCTAGGAGTCAGGAAGGGCATCCGGCCAGGCCATCAAACCCCCATCATTAATTTCTGGCTACGCCACTGGCCAGAAGAGACCAATCCTCGTATTCGCCGAGGCTAAGAAACATGAAGAGACTATAGCTATATATTTCCCTATGCTGTCTATAGATCTCATGAGGAGAGTCTTGATCTATATCTCGGCTACATTTATCCTTTTCCTTTTCCCAACCTCCAAACAGTCTTCGTATGGTTTGATGACTTTGATATATATGCTACCAAACTTCCCATATGGAGATGTGTCCCCCTCCTCTCATCACCACCCGTTTCTCAAGACTGTTTTTCTTCCAGGTTGAAAAGTTCCACCTGACCCCCCACCCCCGAGTCAGCGGAGAATCGGAGTGCCTCTGAGTAGAGACCCGGAAGAACACGACATAAATTCCGGTTGATTCATTGATTGAATTGGTTCGTTCACTGATTGGTTTATTTAATTAATTATTATTTTATGGAAGGTTCATTACTTGCTGACTGCAGCAAGAGTGACTCGGGAAAAGATATAAGCTTAGACTACACACGAAGCTATTGACTCTGCTCCGCTTGCGCATTCGCTAATGCATTCATTCATTCATTCATTCATTCATTCATTCATTCATTCATTCATTCATTCGTTCGTTCGTTCGTTCGTTCGTTCGTTCGTTCGTTCGTTCGTTCGTTCGTTCGTTCGTTCGTTCGTTCGTTCGTTCGTTCGTTCATTCATTCATTCATTCATTCGTTCGTTCATTCATTCATTCATTCATTCATTCATTCATTCATTCATTCGTTCATTCATTCATTCATTCGTTCATTCAGTCATACATACATTCATTCATTCAGTCATACATACATTCATTCATTCAGTCATTCAGTCATTCAGTCATTCATTCGTTCATTCATTCATTCATTCATTCGTTCATTCATTCTGAGAATGTATACAGCGCCTCTTCCAGATATTTACTCAGAGGCGCTCTCTGCACTAACTGGCCGAAATGATGTCAAGAGTCACAGCGGGCGAGAAAAACAAATAAGCTAATACCGTAATACGGTAAAACACGAAAATATTTATCGTCAATGAGGTATTTGAGCGACTCTCTCGCTCGCATGTATAATGTATGTGTGCATGTATGTCTTCCTTTGACAGTCGCCATAATCTTTTGCGTCAGATCGACTGAGGGTTTTTGCCCCCACCCTGGCCCCAGGGGTGGCAGAGATTCGCGAACCCCCTTATAACCTGGCCCGGGTCGACCCCGACCCCTGCGAAGGATTGCTTCAATACGGTGGCCGTGTTCATCTAAGACACAAACAAACAAACACACACAGACTTACTGAAATAAATATAAGATAGACCTATATAATTGTAAACGTTATAATAAAGTCAGTTGGACTCAAATCTTAGAAGGAGTGACAACTCGTGATCTGTGGACTATCTCACGGGAAGAAGGTTTACAAGGGGGAGTTGGACCCGGAACACCCCTCCCCTCCTCAGACGTCCACGGCAAAGGGTCAGCTAACATTGGCGCTGAACCACCTCTACGCCAGGCGATAAATTTTCCCAAGTCCCAACTGCAATCGTGGAAAGTGACCTGAACTCATCCAAACTATCTAACGACTCTCCGATCTCTGCATCAAGCAACGCCAAGAGACGACTCCAATTCGCCTAATTCGTCGCCAGAGGGCCTCACATGCTCGCGATTTATCGTCATCGAAGCGTACACTCCCACAATCGTAATCTCCCTACGCTAGTTGTAGTAGCCTATCCTGCGTACGAATCCCCTTTTCGACGTCTTTGGTGCGCCTATTCCATGATGTAAGAATTATTTCTTACATCATGGCCTATACGAAATCCGTGAGCGATAATCGGGCTGCAGTTGCTGAATGGTCGGAAGATGGAGCGACTGTGTGAGAGCAATCAGGTAAGTAAGGTGACGATCTGGACGGCGCAGTTCATTTCTGGGGTTTCTAATTCGCTTAGAGTCTGGGGTTTCATTTCGAAATGAAAATCGCCCGAACAGCTGAGAGATATAAACATGGTCGATCAGGCTTGGAACTCAGTAGGGAACGCGACGAAGACACGGACCTAGGTATGCACGAACTAAATTACATCCCTGTATTTATGGTCACTATTGTATTCCGTGTGTTAAATTGATGTGTTCCAGCTGTGTACGGCTGGATGCCGCTGACACAAGATATCACTTACGAGCTAAGCGTTTCCACGCAATCATTAAATTAAAGAACGTCAGTGGTAGTAGAAGTTGTTGTGTAACTTGTGTTCGTTTATTGTGAAAAGATAGAAGGTTGGTTATAGATAACAGTGGCGTAGAAAAGGAGGATTTCGGGGTTAAACCCCCCATTGGCCTAGGTAAAAAGTTTTTTTAAGGGTTATTTATTCACTTGAATAAGAAAAACAAAACAATTGCTTGTAGTTAC
>OX457048.1:33386346-33526346 GCA_949752735.1 Lumbricus terrestris | reverse complement strand
CTTCCCCTGCTCCTCCTCTCCATCTTCAACTCCCAGCTGATCGTCGCCTACAGGGCAGTCCAGCGGAGGCGTTCGGCCATGAAGATGGGGCGGGGTCATCACCCGGGGGGCGGCGGGACACGGGGGACGACGGACACCCACCACGAACAGAACATCACGCTCGTCATGATCGTCGTCATACTCGTCTTCATGGTCTGCAACGCCCCCGCGAGGGTCGTCCAGATCGTCTGGCAGTACAACCAGAAGCCCTGCCCCACCCTGCCCTTCCTCGTCATCCAGCTTAGTAGCGTCCTCGAAGTGTTCAGCTCGTCGTCCAACTTCCTCGTCTACTGCGGATTCCGGAAGCAGTTCCGCCGGGCGCTGCGCATGCGCGTGACCGCGTGCGCAGCCGCCGTCGCGCCCTCAAGGCCACGTGACCTGTCCGATCAGACGACCGTCAACGTCACCGACGGCCCTCTGGCGACGGCGGCGGCGGCGGCTAACGGCGGCGAAACTGAAATTCAGCAGAGCGTCGTCTGATTGGCTGCAGGCGTCGGCTGACCTCGCAGCCATGGCAACGGTCGCCTTGGTAACGTCTGTTCTGGTTAGGTTTACTGATTGAATAGCGGTGAACGTCTATGTATAGGCATTTATGCTGCGCCTTTCTTCCTTTTCATCAGAACTGTGTTGCACTGTATTACATCCATCCATCGGTCCATCCATCCACCCATCCATCCATCCATCCATCCACCCATCCATCCATCCATCCTTCCATCCATCCATCCATCCATCCATCTAGTAGGCCTATAGTATAGTTAGATTTCTGTGATCTGCGTTCTTGTGAATATAAATGTTTCAACTGCATAATTATTGTATACTGCAACCGGTTACGGTTTTGTCAACCGGATCGTTGAATAAACGAAAATTATTGTTATTCGTGCGAGAGGCGAGAATGACGTCAAGACATGGCGAACTCAACCGAACTGTTGTCTGATGATGGTTCGGCCAACGAATGGCAACAATGGCTGCTTAAATCTGTGGTGTATACATAGGCCTACGCGCTTCTATAAGGCTAAATACGCGAAAAATTAAAATGTTGATATCTCGGGCATGGGCGGAGTTTGGTTTCCGTTTGAGGGGGGGGCTAAAAACTAAAACTTGGCGCAGAAGGCGCGGCGCCGATATTTTTTTCGTTTCGGTCGGAAAAAGTTGACTTTTTTAGTCGTCAAGTTCAAATCTCATGAAAATTAGGCCTACTGTGTGTTTCACTGCCGAAAAAGTTGACGACCTTTTTTAGTCATCAGTTGGAAGTGCTTCGGGGCTAAGCACAAAAAATAGACCATCTGCACGATAAAAAAACATGACTATATGGGGCTTCTTGGGGGGACTTAGCCGCTCTAGCCCCTGATAAACTCCGCCTATGATCTCCGGTTTTAAGGTGAGTTGAGAGCTGAAAATAGTCATCGTGACCCACAAATTCGCATGAGTACAAAGCCAAAAAAATTGTTTCGCGTTGCGAAACGAATCAGTGTCTGAGCCTTTCTTGGGACGGACATCCATAGGCCTACATACAGATTTCAGACTTATTATAGTATAGATATAAATATAATTAATTAGGCCTATATTTAAATGAACGAATTCAACTAAGTTGGCCTACGCTTGTACGTCATGCAGACTGTTCGAGCTTGACGATCACGTGGTCGTGCGTCATTTCCTGCACGGCAATGGCGTCCAATTTTAACGAACATCTCTCTAACTGTTCTGACACTTAGAAACGAGGGCAATTTTGCGAAAACGTCGATCGGCTAACCCCCTCCCACGAGTCTTGTGCTTCCGTCGTTCTCACGCAAGGGCTGATAAATGGGGCGCTATATAAACCATAATAATTAAGCGTGGAGGGTATATTGATGACGCATGCGCATTGGGCAGTTTCTGACGTCATGCATGCAGAGACGCTGATAAGAATGGTTGCTTGCTTTAGCATCAGTTTCTGTTGTGTAGGTCTTTTGTTCACTGAAATTGATCATGTGCAGTCAGTCGTATTATCAAACATTGCAACACGCCTTTGCCTTTGCAATGATCTGCCACCTCAATTTCTGTGTCTTATCGTTCCTCCTCTATCCTTGCTGGTCGCCCACCATCGCCAGAATGAATGAATGAATGAATGAATGAATGAATGATTGAACGAACGAATGAATGATGAATGAGCGAATGCAATGGATAAATGAATGAATGAACGAACGAACGAATGAATGAATGAAGGAAGGTAGGAAAGAAGGAAGGTAGGAAGGACGGAAGGTAGGAAGGATGGAAGGAAGGAAGGAAGGATGGATGGAAGGAAGGAAGGAAGGAGAGAAAGGCTGTTGTTGTTGTTGTTGTTGTTGTTGTTGCTACAACAACAACAGCAACGACAACAACAACAACAACAACAACAACAACTAACACTAAAACGGCTGCTGCTTCTTTAGTATACTACGACAACGACAAATTCCTAGGCCTACAACTAGGCCTACTAATATTGCTGCTATACTTCCACTATCACAATACACAATTCACAACCACAAACACAATCACTCTCGTTTAATATTTTATTTCATTTTACTCTAATATAATTATGCAAAGTGATATCAATGATTCGGGTTCTTCGTAATTAGAAAACAACCGATGAAGCTCTAACAATAACGGATAATTATTAATTATTGTTGATGAGAGATTATGAGAAGACTTTTGAGTTAAGGGGCGATCGATCGAGGTTCTTTCTACGACGTGAGGACAGATCGGTTGCAGTTCTTAACAATGCAGAGGATGCGCTCTCGAAAGACCTTTCCAGAACAGTAGCTCTGGATGCACTGCGACACGTCATCGTTTACCCTTCTCCTCCGAACCATCGGGTTCGAGTCCTGATCAGCAGCAGCGTCACCCAAACAACACTCCTGCGTCACGCAGTCGTCATAGCGACCATCGACGTCATCGCACATGCGCAGACAGCGACTTCCGTCGACCTGTTGACTGTGTTCCAGCCCCGTGCCGTCGGCGCGCGCTGGGGTGACGGTGTAGCAGGCTTCGGCGGTGCAGTACTTCAGTAGGAGGTCGTCGGGGAGGGACGAAGCGGGGCAGACGACGATCGGGGACCGCTGGAAGGACCAGGGAAGACCGACGGGAACGATGCTGACCGGGAGGTCTGTGCCGCGTACGGGGCGAGGGTTGGCGCTGTAGGGGGCTGGGAGCTGCTGCTGCTGTGGAGGGGCCTGGCAGTGGAGATGGATGCACCGGTCGTAGAGGTCGGTCGATGCCCGAATGAGGGAGGAGGCGCAGTGCGTCCTCAGGCAGTCGACCAAGTGGGCGTCGGACGGGGACAGACCGCGGAGCCGGAGACGACTGAAATAGAGGAACAGAGATAGACACACGTACAGACGTAGGCAGTGGCGGCACTAGGGGGGGGGCTAGGGGGGCTAAGCCCCCCATAAAAAAGGCCATCCATTTTTCCCCATGTAAAAATTACATTTTTGGACGAATAACCCCCTTTAGCCCCCCCAAACCTGAAATCCTGGCGCCGCCACTGGACGTAGGATTATAGATAGACGGTCGGACACACACATGCACACGCACACACACTTACACACAGACACCCACGCACACACAGAGAATGACCAATAGGCAGACAAACGGACAGACAAATGGACGAACAGACAGAGAGATGTGTAGACCCTATTATTTATATTATCATTAGTTGTTTTTTTAATCATTATTACTAGCTGGGGTAGCCTATACCAGGCGTTGCCCGGAAAATTCTGGTTTTCGCTCCATCCAGCCCATCCGTCCCTGCGGGGCGAGGATTCCCCACCGAGCCCCACGTACCTTTGTAGGTATCCGGGGTTTCCCGGTAAATTTCGCTCTGACCTAGAAAACTGCAGGAGAATATGGAGGGTAAATCTATAATATCGCATTCGCTACAGTGTTGCATTCTTAGTGAAGCAGACACGTATATTTTCAGGATATTTAACATAGATAATTATAATTGTTGCTAATTGTTGCTGTTGATGTTAGTCTTTGTTGTTAATATTATAATTTTTGCTGTAGGCCTATATCCTATCGAATTTTAGTGCACGTGTTTCGTCAGCGGGGGATCCGAATCCGATGCGCAAAGCATTTTATACAAGTAGTAGACCTATATAGGCCTATTAATTGTGCGTAAAAGACAGTTGCTTAAACTATACTGTCTGCTTGCTTTTCAGCGCGAATCAGGAGACCATGGTCTACCGTAGGGCCTACTCAAACAAGACTTCCCCAAAGTCACGTAGCCCTTGTAAATGCTATGCTTTTAAAAATACCTTTTCAGAGCTTACCTTAATCTCATTTCTCTGTCGGTTTTGACGGCAAACCAGCATCCTGGAAAAAATGCAAGGTTGAGTTAGTGCCAAAACCTGTTTCTTCAATACCGTATTCTAGAAATAAGTGACGTGTAGGGCCTAGGCCTGCTAAGTGAAAACGATTAACTCAATGGTGAGCGACTCGTTAGTAAACCTATCAGCGCTCGTGAATAAGCTGGTGCCCTGCACTTGGCCTTCGAAGTTTCTAGTCGCGCTTTAGAAATGTGGAGATTACGACTACGATTAATTATATCAATTAACTAAATTAATTAGCATTTTCAGACCAATCACCGTAGACTTCAATGAAACACTTGTGTGCCACATACGGTCCTCGCTCAACGATAGTGCTTGTTTCATGGTGGCTAGATAATGTCTATGATTAGGCGTCTTAGTCCATGCTACAATGTAGCCTAACTATTAGCCTAATATGCATGATATTGTAGCCAGTAGAATGAAAAATATTATGCGAAGCAATAAACCTTACAGAATGTCGGGCTCTATAAGGACGTTGCTCCACGGGCGAGCAGTTAACATTTTGACCTCTGCGATTAAGGTCAAGGTCTTGTGAAATTTACGTAGGTCATAATACAGCCCTGAATCACGTACGGTATATAGTCGATTGACTATAGAGCTCTCGTCTTGCATGTATGCATGTATGCATGAGCACTTGTTAAAGCGTCCCTTCAAGTTTACTACTCAGAGGCACTCCCGAGTCGATCCCGACTATAGCGCGGACACTGCGTCGGAGTTTCACCCCAAGCGCATGAGCAATTGCGAGTGAAGGACTTGCTCAGGGTCCCTACGCCAGCGGCAGCTTGCGGTGGACTCGAGGCCGCAATCTTCCGGCTCCAGGGCACCGAACATAGGCTACGCCTACACCACCGCGCTCGGCATTTTGAGATAGGCTATCGGCGCTAGATAAATAGTGTATTAGCTATTAAAGCTGCAGGGTTAGCATAGTCATAACCTTTTTAGTTTCTAGTTATCCTACTCGTTCGATTAGGCCTACTTACAAACGTTCAATATGATTTCTACAGCGTTAATTGGCATCGAGTTCTTGAGATTTTGAAATACGCTAAGCCTATAATAATAGGCATATACAGAGTGTATAGGCTACACAATACACATGCATAGCCTATATGTGTAGGCTACATTCATATATCATAGGCCTATACACACACACACACACACACTCACACTAATTTTTGATTGCATTCGTGTGATAGGCCGTATACCCAATATTCCTAAAAATCCTCGATTCAATTGTTTTATACCAGCCAACCGTTGGACTTGGTAGCCTACAGGAACATAATTTTATATAGTCTCCGTGGATAAGGCCTACAAAAGGAAGGGATCGAAGATCCTGCTACCTAGATGTATATATATTATAGCCTTAATTAGGCCTAAACAGAATATCAAATTAAGGCAAACATTGTGTGGTGCCAATCAGGCAGCAGGATAGGCTACGTTAATTACTTTAGCCTACTACTTTATCGCATTGCAAACCCAGACAGTTACCGCAAAGATATTAGAGTTACCGTACTGAAAGAGTTGACTTGCAGCTTACCAGATTGCAAGAACGCGAGAAAGAGAAAGACATGTTGGCGATTCATGACCACCGAGTGCACGACGTGTTCAGCCGTCAGAATCTTCCAACGCAAAACAGTGAGGTTGAAGAAGCAGCAGCAGCAAGGGATTGGCGGTCCGTAGAGCAGTCCTCAGGTCGGTAGCAGCCGAATACTTGACCGAGTTGGTCTCCACTCGGTCCTTATATGGACGTTCAGTAGAACGTGTTTTATTGGACCGCACTGAAGCCTTTGACAGCGTTGCTACGAACAAGCGTTAAGTCGTTCAGGAGAACGGTTGGGGTGGGTGGGGGTGGGTGGGGGAGAGTCGAGTCCGGGGAATTATGGAGTAACCAGATCCAATCGAATGAAGCCTTTAAGGAACGAACGAGTAAGTAACGCAGAACAGATTAACAACGTTTTTAGTCGTAATCAAACATGGCGAACGAGCGAAACGAACTGATGGCGGACGGAGAAATCCTGCAGTGCCGCAGCAAACATGGCCGAGCGCCCTGCTCTCTCTCTCTCTCTCTCTCTCTCTCTCTCTCTCTCTCTTTCTTTCTCTCTCTTTCTCACTCTCTCTCTCTCTCTCTCTCTCTCTCTCTCTCTCTCTCTCTCTCTCTCTCTCTCTCTCTCTCTCTCACTCACTCTCTCTCACTCACTCTCTGTCCGTCTCTGTCTGTCTCGCTCTCTGTCTCTTTTTCGCTCTTGCTCTCTCTTGCGCGCTCTCTCTCTCTCTATCTCTTGCTCTCTCTCTCTCTCTCTCTCTCTCTCCCTCCCTCCATCGGGCAGGGTAGGGTAGACCTTCCTGGACGAAGAACGTATACTTCGTTAGGTCGGCAAAAACAAACAGTCGCCATGCATCCTACGCACACCTCATCAAATCTAAATTCGGTAACAGTGAAGGCACACAGTTAGGCTAACGTTCACTGCATCTTCGTGGTAGGCTATTCGGATTTCTGACACAACATGGGTTTCCGCCCACCACATCTCGTCGTTTTAGCCCTAGCACTATTCGCGCAGGTTTTACAATAGGTGCACCCGAACTAACTAAAAATATGGGTCTACACAGAATGAGAATTGTATAAAAAATAAATTGGGGTGGGTGTAATTCATACACTGATTAATGTGAGGTTTGTGTGTGCAATGAAGACTTTACTATTGGGCCCCAAGAAAGACTAGGGGTTGAACCCCTTACGCCCCCGGCAATTCTCACCCTGGGTCTACAGCCGGACAGTAAATCAGCAAAACAGTCATGGGTTATTTTTGTCCAAGTGTGATACCCCCCACATTATCCCCCAGAATGTGTCAAAATGAGAATTGCAGGCTTCACTGCAAGCCAGTGAGCCATGGCTGATTGAAGAACTGCAAGCAATAGGCCTATCATGGTTCCCAAACCGCACCAGAGTTATTAAACAAAACTGAAAGTAACTTCATTGTTAACTGAAATTTAGTTCCATTCAAGTTAACTGAAACTAAAACTAAAGCGTTACGAAAGCTATTACTAAACAGAACAGTGCAAAACTGTAACTACAAGTCAACTTGAAAACTGAACCTTTTTGTGGCGAAACCAAAACCTGACAACTTGCATATATACACACAAATAGTCATAGTTAATATATATATATTATATTTAATTATATATATATATATATACACACAAATATTCCAAGTAACATCAGCATACTGTTTATCCACAACACCTCGAAATTAACAGACACGACTTAAAACTGTGGTACTTCAGTCATCAATAATAACTCATCAATAATGGCACCGTAATGAAACAAAAACACCAAAATATTATGTTAATTCCACCGTTCGATTAATGATCAAGCGTTAAAGTATTCGACAGAGTCATACAACATGGCATCCAAGATAACCGTAAGTTTGACAAACAGAAGTACTTGTGCCTCCGTTTGAAGTCCCTGCATGAAGCCGAAGCACTGAACCTAATCTCGCTGCTAATTCAGTGTTCCTTACATCTGTTATTAGCGTTCAGAAAAGGCCAGGATGGGCGGACACTCCATGTGAAACACGGGCACCTCAACATCCACTGTTTCAGCTGAAACGAACGCATGAAAAAATTGAGTTACAAGTTAATAAATGAACAAGTAACAGTACGATTGAATGAGCGAGTACCAGTACCAAATAGGTGATTATCACTATTTGGCCGAATACGAATAATTGGACAAACTACAAACAGTGTACAAAATAGGTCTACTGACATCATTCAAAATTTCAGATGTAAGTAAATCAGGGAAGCAGAGACAAGTGGAGGAGAAGGATCCGAGTGGCTGACCCCTCGCCAGAGGGAATAATCCTAGCCTGAAGGGAAAGAAGAAGATGTAAGTAAATCAGGGCTGTTTATAAGGAATTTTTAGAACTGCACAACTCCTTCTTTCCTTTCCCATCATCCATGGTAAATAACTTCCAATCGGAGAACAATGACCTTTTTGTTAGTTTTAACTGTACATGAGTGCTTCCACAACTGCACATTTTGTTTACAACTGCACATTAAAAAAACCCTGTAAGCAAAAGTTTCCGTTCAGTAAATACATAAAACATACACAACATGGCATCCAAATAAGTTTGACAAACAGAGGTACTTGTGCCTTAATACATAAACTAAAAAAGTTAACAGTTAACTACGTGCCCCTGCCAGTCTGTGAACACTCGCTACGCCAACCGCGTATGCCAAAACAGAGAAAACAGACATCACTTGAACCCTAACTTTCACATTCAGTACACTATAGAGCTTTGCACAATAAGTGTATGCACATGTACCAAATTAAAACACTGTGCCCCCTTTACACATGGGGCGTGGTGATGTAGTGGGTGTGTTCGTTGTCTTGAAGCTGGAGGTTTGCAGCATCAAGCCGCCGTGTAGGAACTTTGGGCAAGTCCTTCACTCGCAATTGCTCAGCACTTCGACGTGAAACTCCGATGCAGTGTCCGTGCTCTAGTCGGGAGCGCTTCTGAGTGATATTTCTTGAAGGGGCGCTATAACAAGTACATATAAATACATACGTACACATACATACATGCATGCATACATACATACATACATACACATATACATACATGCATACATACATACATACATACATACATACATACATACATACATACATACATACATACATACACATATACATGCATGCATACATACATACATACATATATACATACATACACACATACATACATACACATATACATGCATGCATACATACATACATACATACACACATATGTACACAATTACACATACATAGATACATACATGTACACATACATACATGTGTATATATTATAAGAAATGAGGCAGAGTAAACCGTAGCTGCTCACAGGTCATAAGGTTACGGAAGGTGTAGGCGCCACTCATTTCACCTCTTTCACTCTGGAAGTTTGTGCAGCTGATGTAATGGTATTCGGCGCCCGGTTTCATCACTGGGTACTCGCCTGCAGGAAGACATGCAGAACACGGCAATGTAACGCAAGGGAGAAGCCAGAGTAACATGACACAGCAGGCATCACGCTCTAAAATCTAAATTAAGAATGACCCTGATGGTCCGATTGACCTCTCAATCACCATATAGTCATCGCTACGCTCGAATGTTGCACAATACAATACAATACCTTTTTATATCGCTGTCCTACACAGTTCAGAAGTGCACACATTCCTCGACGGCGCAACTACAATGACATGGGAGAGTAATTGTGAGTGAAGGACATGCAGTTACATGGGAGAGCAATTATTGTGAGCAAAGGACTTGCTCAAGGTCCCTACGTAGTTACCGCTTCAGACGGTGATCAAAACCTCATTCTCCACGCTAAAGGCCGACTGCTCTAGATAACCAATTGGCCATCGTGTCAGTCATTCATTAGCTCATTATAATTATTGACTTACAAGAGTGCACCTTCAAGATATCTAGTCAGCAGCGCTGCGAGCCAGCTTACTTGCTATGCGCTGTGTTCCATCCTCTGGACTGTGTGCCTTGCTTCCAGCCACTGCTGGATAGTGATTCCCTTCGTGTCCTTGGTCTGACCTTCCATAGTGCATCTGGCCTTGCTCCTGCCTACCTTTGCGAGCTCTGTAGCCCTACTCTTAGTTCTCACCATTTCCGTTCCCTTCGTTCGACTGAACAAAGTCTACTCTAAGTCCCTTTTGCTCGCACCTCCACTATGCAGAACCGTGCTCTCTCGATGGTAGGACCCTCTACCTGGAATGGTCTTCCTCTGACCCTCCGCTCTCTTTGTAAAAATCCTTCTCAGGCTTTCCTCTCTCATCCTAAGACAGTTTTATTTGGCCGCGCTGAGGTCGGGAGAGCCTCCGAGTAGTCCCTTTGAAGAGGTGCTATATAAATGCATATAATGAATGAATGAATAGAAGCTTCACAGCTGCACATCAAAAATCCTTGAATAGGCCAACTTCATTACTACCGAGTCCCCTCTGCTCAATTCAATTCCGCGACTGCTCATACTCTCACAGTGCCAGACCCAAGCGAACACAAAGAAAGAGGGTGACTCCAATCATCTCTAAAAACAAACCAACCAATGACTCCAGGTCCATCCACTCTCGTCGTCTTTCCATTGCTGTCCGTTATGACCCAGTGACGCGTTTCCAGGCGACATGCGTGCTTCCGACTAACACCGGCGTCCATCGACATTCTACAATCGCATAAACATACATTACATATTTATAACTCTTTGGTAGCGATTCGTAAGATAACTAGTAAACCAGTCCAAAGAAGTACCTCTAATGCCATAGTGTTCAAGTGCAGTTAGGAGGATATTATGTTCAACAGAGTCAAAGGCCTTGGCGATATCAAGGAAAATCCCAATAGAATATTCCGTCTTACCAGACATCATGAAAACACTTCAGTTACTTCAGTCAACTAACACCGAACATAATTTTCTGGTCGCTAACTGAAAAGTTCTCCGTTAAATAATCGAAACTAAAAATGAAAAGCTCTGAAAACCGTAGCCAAACTAAACGAAAAAGCACAAAATTAGAACTAAACGTAGGATTGAAAGCTGAAAACAGAATCAATGTTTTCCGTGTGGCGCATACACCGAGTGGCGGATATGTTTGATATCGGCTAGCCGTGACTGCATCAATGTGCAGCTCAGGTGTAGCATGAAATCATGAATTTAACGAAATCTATTGTTCTTGCAAATCAAAATATATGAGAATGCTTCTCTGCTATGACTCTGTTATGTGGGGCATGGTGGTGTAGTGGTGGCGTCGTTGCGCTGAAGCCGGAAGGTTCGAGGTTCGAATCCACCTCAAGTCGCAGTGTAAGGACCCTGGGTAAGTCCTTCACTTGCAATTGCTCAGCGCTTCAGCGTGAAACTCCGATGTCCAGTCTGCAGTCGGGAGCCCCTCTGAGTAGAGAGCTTGAAGGGGCGCTATAACAAGTGCACATACAAACAAACAGGAAAACTCGAACAGAGCTCGTCAGAATTAATCTGATTCAAATTCCATGACTGCACGGAACCACACATTCAAAATAACGACTTCCAATCACTAACAGAACAGAAGCTTCAAATCCAACCAACCACTCTCGCTTAAATTTTGTCTTACCCTTTGGACTGGACGATCCACGTTCGAAAACAGATAATTAAAACAAAGATAATAAACGCTACAACAATAGAAATAGCGATAGCAATGAACACCTGACATAACAGGTAACAAGCATCAGAAGCAACTGGAGGAGATCACTACCAAAGGTCAAAGGTATATCCATAAGATACCACCAAAACACGTTAAATTGTCCGATATAAATAGTGACGTCGCATTTATTTCTTACGTGATGCGATACGCAAAGGTGAAATGTGGCGGCTTCACTGTACTCATTTCTGGGATGAAGGCCGTCGCGACGCTCACACGTACGTTATCTGTAACCGCCACACAACCCGGCTCATGGTAGAATCTAACAAAGAATCAATCAAGCCATACCTATATATATATCGTATAGATCAATGCCATATATATATATATATATATATATATATATACGGCGCGATGGGGTAGTGGTGGGTTCGGTGCCTTGGAGCTGGATGGTTCCAGGTTCGAATCCACCTCAATCCGCTGCGTAGGGGCCTTCAGCAAGTCCTTCGCTCGCAATTGCTCGTGCACTTTAGCGTGAAACCCCGATTCAATGTCCGCGCTGTAGTTGGGACCACCTCAGAGTAGAGACCTTGAAGGAGCACTTATAGCAGCACTACAGCAAATGTGAGAAATAAATATCTGTGCTTGTTATTAATTAATCGAAACTGCCATACAACAGTATGACAACAGATCATAATATATACACTATATATATATATATACATATACCATATATATATATATATATATATATATATATATATATATACAGTACGGTGGGGTAGTGGTGGGGTAAATGAACGGGTAAATTACAAGTTCTTAAAGAAGTTAAACATAACTTTTTTCTTTTGCCGTGGCTGGGCTGGGAGCGCCTCTGAGTAGTTTCTTGAAGGGGCGCTATATAAATGCTAATAATGAATGAATAATGAATAACTGTATGGCAGCCATGCAAGGCACCCATATGTCCGACTGCTCATTTTACCAACACAACATAGCAAATGAAAGACTGAGTTGACCCCTCAGAGGGTAGTTGGATTCGATCCCATGTCCAGGTTGGATCATCGAAGGCTCTTCATGTTGTAGTGTTACCATTCATTCACCTAATACCAACTCCCAGAACCAAGCAGCTGCGTTCAATAAAAGAAGTTTAAGCACAGAAAAAGACAAATCTGGAGAATAGCTTTTACACAAAATATCAACAGATGTCATCCCTTCAGCAGAATGCCTGTGACTTATAGTATCATATATCTGGTGTAATTTATAACAATTGTTGTATTAATGTAAATTTCAATAGATGTAATATAATGGCAACTGTGAAATGCTACAGATTTGACAATTTTTCATGCTAAAAACATATATTAACTAGAATTAACCGAATTAACGTACAGCGCATTGAAAAAGTATCGCACATATAATGCTGGCAATGAGAGCCAACTATTAAGTTTCTTTGTATAAAGAGTTAGGAATTTTGTAAGAAAGTTACTATCGGTTAAGTACTGTAAAAGTTGTTTTGAATGTAAAAACTTACTTGTAAATGCAGCTAGTATTATTGAGTTTGACCAAAGGAAATTTCTTGTCTGCAAGTTCCTGAGCAAATTTCGAAAACCAATCCAGATAGCTATGACCTGTAAGACATTGAAATGTTAGGCTATAACTTTATTTATACAGTACGTCATATCCAAGAAAATGACACAGGACATTCTATTGACGTTACTTTCAAGGTGACATATTTTTGAAAATTATTAAGCAATTAAAAAAAATCGTAGCATCCGAGATCAGAGCTTTAGAATAAAAGAACAGCTACTTAAGCAAGCCATGGGGAGGTTACAGGTATGAAGTGTTAGCGACTCCATTTTCTCAGCCTTGGCTTCCTGGTCTCCAGCAGACTCTCTCCCTCACCGTCTCATCTTCCCACAGTGTGCAGTCAAAGTACTCATTATATAGTCGCTTTGGCTAGACGGCTCAGGTGGAGCCGAAGTCTTGACATAAATTTCTGCCCTGGCAGGGACTTGAACCCACGACAGCTCGGTGGACAGCATGGTCAGCACGCTAATGACTAGACTATGCTATGCTAGACATGCACATGTGGGGCACGGTGGCTTAGTAGTGGCGTCGATGCCTTGAAGCCGGAGGTTTCGAGGTTCAAATCCACCTCAAGTTGCTGCGTAGGGACCTTGGGCAAGTCCTTCACTCGCAATTGCTCAGCGCTTCGGCGTGAAACTCCAATGCAGTGTCCGCTCTGCAGTCGGGAGCGCCTCTGAGTAGAGTGCTTGAAGGGGTGGTATAACAAGTGCACATACAAAAAAACAATAAAACAAAAAATATGTACAGTCAAAACCAGTGGGTCTTGCGTACTATGAAGCATGTTAAATTAAACTTCCTTACCTATCAATATTTCATCTTATGATGTTAGTCTGCTGTCACTGCTTCTGTTGCTAATGACTTGACTATGCTATACTAGACGTGCACCCAATACGCACAGTTCAAACTGGGTTTGGCGTCGAATTATCTCAGGGATCTCATTCATTCTCCTCTTTCTGCATCTTCTCATCGACCTGTCCGTTCTCTGGACAGGCCAGACCTGTTTGTCCCACGAGCTAGGACCACTTTTGCTCAAACTCTTTCCTTTATACCGTCATTGGTCTCTCCTTATGAAATTCCCTTTCCTCCACTCTACGTGGGATTCGTCTTTCTGGATCACTATCTACATCTCTCTCTCTTTTTTCTTAAGACCTCTTTTCTTGGGGCTCCTGCACATGGATCTACTGAATGGACATGGTTGTGAGCGGTGCTAGAGAAATTACTATATCTGATGTTCATTCATTCATTTCAGACATTTATATAGCGCCTCTTCAAGAGTATCTACTCAGAAGCGCTCCCGACCCAACCACGGCTAAAACAAAGTCTTAAGAGCAGAGTAGAACGTAGTCTCAAAGGCTCTAGGCATTAGACGTAGCTCCACAGGGAGCCCATTCCAGGTTGTAGGGCCAACGACAGAAAAGGCAAGGTGCTGCGTAACAGAAGTGCGTGACCGGGGGATGTGATTTATATTAAGAACTCCTCAGGTCGTCCTATTAATTCCATCATTGGCCTCGCTCCTACCAAGATGCTAAGCTTCTTGAATGCAGCAGACTGACAGACAGATGCGTCAATTATTCACAGCAATCACCCACAGACATATAATCCAGAAGAGGGCTGATCCACGCAGATGGACTCCCCGCTGAAATCAATCAATCAATCAATCAATCAATCAATCAATCAATCACATACATTTATACAGCGCCCCTTCAAGATCTTTACCCAGAGGCGCTCAAAAAATGTGGCCATATATACCTGTCACAAGGCCAAATTATATAACTTAATTCTTTTTTCTCACCCAAAATGAAGTAGCTTCTATTGCCGACTTTCGCGCCAAGATTTTCCGGGCTGTAGATGTAGCCAGGCGTGAATCCGTGGTCACCAGACACACAGAGGAACTGGGACGTTCGTGTTCCATTACAGAACGAAATGTGGACCAAACCGTTTGGCACAGAGACGTCCCTCTTCTTAACCTGACGGACAAAACAAGAAAAACCTTTGCCTATTATTAGCTGAATATAGCAAAACTTTTGCCTATTATTAGCTGAATATAGCAAAACTTTTGCCTATTATTAGCTGAATATAGCAAAACTTTTGTCTATTATTAGCTGAATATAGCAAACTTTTGCCTATTATTAGCTGAATATAGCAAAACTTTTGTCTATTATTAGCTGAATATAGCAAAACCTTTGCCTATTATTAGCTGAATATAGCAAAACTTTTGCCTATTATTAGCTGAATATAGCAAAACTTTTGTCTATTATTAGCTGAATATAGCAAAACCTTTGCCTATTATTAGCTGAATTATAGCAAAACTTTTGCCTATTATTAGCTGAATATAGCAAAACTTTTGTCTATTATTAGCTGAATATAGCAAAACCTTTGCCTATTATTAGCTGAATTATAGCAAAACTTTTGCCTATTATTAGCTGAATATAGCAAAACTTTTGCCTATATTCAGCTAATAACTATATATATTCGTGTTCATGACTTCAAAGTGACACATTGCTTGGGACTGGCACTGGCAGAGTGCAACCAGTGGCAGAGCTTTCAAACTACTTGTAAAAGAATATATTTATAGCCTATGATTACTGCATTTATTGAGCAGCCGCAACTTCTGAATGTCAAATTATTTTCATTAAAAAAACCATAAAAACTGCATAACAAATTCGCAAGACAACAGCAAAAGTCTCTCTACGATAAACATGGAAAAAGACCTGTTCAACATCAAACGAATTCTTGCGGGTCATGTCAGATACTTGCCATTTCCTTGGTGCTGATCATTCGTTCGTTGCGGAAATGGTTGTAGTTTTCTATTGCTCCAAAAAGACTGAAAGAAAATAAATCATGAATGATAGATTCCATCATGATGCTTGTATTGCACTCAGAGATATGTCTGAACTGATAGCACAAAACCAGGACTTACGCCTGATCTAACAGCATAAACCAAGGAATTTTGACTGACCTTACAGCATAAACATCAATGTAATTTTTGTATGACTCAATATACCAGGTTGCGGTTTGCCAACCTGTTTTTTTCTCATTAAACGAATATACATCATAAACTAAGAACCTGTGACTGATCTAACAGCACAAACAAGGAGTTGTGCCAGACCTAATAGCATAAACCAAGGAATTGTGCCTGACCTAATAGCATAAACCAAGGAATTGTGCCTGACCTAATAGCATAAACCAAGGAGTTGTGCCTGACCTAATAGCATAAACCAAGGAATTGTGCCTGACCTAATAGCATAAACCAAGGAATTGTGCCTGACCTAATAGCATAAACCAAGGAGTTGTGCCTGACCTAACAGGAGAAACAAGGAGTTGTGCCTTCCTGACAGCACAAAACCATCCATTTTCCATGCAACAAATGGGTCTAAATCACTAGCCATATAAATATATGTGTGTCACAAATTCATTCATTCATTCATTCATTCATTCGGACATTTATATAGCGCTCCTTCAAGAAAAACTACTCAGAGGCGCTCTCCATCATTATTATCTACCTGATAGACCTTTAATATGGATCTTGAAGACAGACATAAAAAAATTTAAATTCAGAAACTTCTTTTAAATTATTATCTATCTCAGCTTGTGACAAATGAATATCCAATTTAACCTCACAATTTCACAAATGAATCTCGATCGTTTGCCGCTTAGTCTATAAACATTTCCCAACAATTAGCCAATTAGTTGTCTAATGTTAACAGTGGCAAATAGTTCTGTATAAACAGGGATGCCACTCATAGCTTTTTCCACCTAGATTTAGGTTTTTTCAGCTTAATCTAGGTTTCTAATTTTTTTTTTTCAACGGCGGATTTTCTGACATTTTCCCCGAAATATATAGACATTTTTCTGGAAAAATGCATGAAACAGTAGTTTAAAAGGAGGACGATTTAAGGAAAATGTCTGATTTAAGAGTGAATGACTAAAAAAGGTCGCCAGAAATTTCAAGCCCGAAAATTTAATATATTTTTCCCAAAATTTCCGATCTAGCCTATTTGAGCCTTTTTTCAAATCAGAGTGGCATCCCTGTGCATCAATACGGATTTGTCCTTACCCAACTGGTTCACGATTCAACTGTCCATCATGTATACGGTAGACACATCGTAGGTCATCCGGTAAAACCATTTCCAATCTAGCTTCCGTTTCATTCAACTCCTCCTCCGAAGTCCCAACTAAAAGCAATCAAAGTAAAGTTCTCAAGAACCTTTTTGAAGGTGATACATGCCTGCGTATCTCTGGAATTCAACTCAGATACAGCAGACCTGTAAATGCACATTTTGAGCCAATTGAAACTACTCCAGCGGTTAAGTGGCACGATCACTTTAAGCAATGTGTAATATGTTTTACTAGCCCAGAAACTTTCAAAAGGTGCTACATAAATTTTCAGAATGAATAATAATCACTTTAAGCAATATCCTTGTAATATGTAATGTAATCACTTTTAAGTAATACCATTAAATACATTATATAATATAATAATAATCTTTTCTTTAATTCAACGCCTGCAAACGCACTGTGCTTTACAATTTTTTTACAAGTTATGCAGTAATCTTAATTAAACTTAACTACTAACAGAACAGACAGCTTTGTAATTACACGGCGCTAATAGCAACCTAGAAAACATGTCCGCCCAACGGAGGCTCAAACTCGCTACCCCTCGCACTCTACGCCAGCGTGTTATCCATTGCGCTGTGCTTTACATTATTTTACAAGTTATGCAGTAATCTTAATTAAACTTAACTACTAACAGAACAGACAGCTTTGTAATTACACGGCGCTAATAGCAACCTAGAAAACATGTCCGCCCAACGGAGGCTCAAACTCGCTACCCCTCGCACTCTACGCCAGCGTGTTATCCATTGCGCTGTGCTTTACATTATTTTACAAGTTATGCAGTAATCTTAATTAAACTTAGCTACTAACAGAACAGACAGCTTTAAAATTACACGGCGCTACTAGCAGCCTACAAAACATGTCCACCCAACGGGGCTCGAACTTGCTACCTCTCGCACTCTACGCCAGCGTGTTATCCATTGCGCTACCCGTCAGTGCACTAATTATAGCTGATCAAGATCACTCATTATGGCTTGAGGAGGACCAGATGGAGAAAACATTTATACCCTGATGAGGATTCCCCCCCTAACAACTCGATTGATAATCTAGCACACTAAACGACACTCTCAAGCACCCCATGGCTGATAAAACGTACACTATTAGACCATAGCCTAACCTAACCGTTGGAGAGAAAATAGATACATGTGTGTCAGTGCACTTTCGAGATGACAAAGCTCAAAATTACACAAACAAGGAAGCAGCCAGCCGCATTGAAACAAGCCATCAGTCTTTAAACACCATTCTATGCTTATGTGATGCATCTAAAAGATGCTATGAAAATGCTCAGGCACCTACACACATAACAGTAAAATATTTTGGTCAACGTGGTTAATCAGCTAGTCAAGATATACAGTCAAGGCTCGGACAATGCCGCTGACCTCTAAGCGAAACGAAGACATTAGGTAAGTTCTCCATCATATACGCTTCGATCATGTTCCACGCCCTTCGCACCCTGCGGTAGATTGGCAGGTAACGGCCAAAGTCACGGTACCAGTTAATGAAAGTTTCTTTCCAGGTGGAGGATTCAGGACAGCTGAAGAATAGACAACAGAACAAAATACCACCCACATAAAACATATCTACTGACCCCAAAATATTACTGAAGCAAACATCTGCTATTGCATCTTGAAAATAAAAAATTGTATGATGTACCAAAGTATAATCATTTAAATTATTATTATTATCATCATTATTAATATTATCATTTTGGTCCGATAATTCAACTGGGAAAGCAAACTGTAATTAAGCAATAAACACACATACAAGCACTTAGTTCCTGAATTTTGGTGGTTTAAAATAGAATGGGTAGGTTAATAACAATAACAATAAAAATAGATAATAACAAAAACAATAAAAATAAATAGAAAGAAAGTGTAAAATAATAGTAATAGTAATAATACTAATAATAAATTAATACTAATAATAATAGTAACTGTGATTGAAAATGCATATTGCGCCACTTCCAGATGACAGCAACAATATACAGTACACTGAAAATATATCGAAGGTCGGTCGATCACAAACACAGCAATGCCACATGTAGGGCATAAAAATCCCACAAAACAATATTCCCGTGTACGGTTTTTCTATATGTTTTGTATTTATATAGGCTTTCATGCCAGAACTGTAGCAACATAGAGAGCTATACACACTGACTTTTTCAGCGTTATCCTATTTTTTTTATAAATGACCAGGCTTACACACACTGTATAACATATCATGAAGCACGTTCCACAATGACTTTGATTTAATATCAAGGTCAAACTGTATAAAAAAGGTGTTCTTACACTTCCACATCCCAATGGATCCTGCAATGAGACTTCCAGAAGAGATCATAGTTCGCCAAACTGTTCAACTGATTACCAACAACGGAACACCTAGACATATACAGACAAACCACGCATCTAATTAAGTCATGTGACCAACAGACTGAAAACAAGCATTAGCATCTAGGCGCTAAATGCAGTGTCTTTTAGGTGTATGCATTGATCTGCAACTGCACAGCACCACTTAGAAATACGAGTACTGTAAAAGCATTGTCATCGAATGCACTAACACAATGTCATCAGCGCCAACCAACCATCCACTGGGAGTGAAGAAAGATAACAAAGAAAGATAACAAAGAAAGATAACAAAGAAAGATAACAAAGAAAGATAACAAAGAATGTGCATATCATGCATGTCACACAACACAATGACTCGAACTCTCAACTCTTGATTTAGTTAGATTTCACTGGCAGAATGGATGGAAGTAAAGACTCAGACAGGTACTGCTGGACTGGGTGATGACCAGCAGACTCAGTGCTCAGGCCTTCTTTAAAGATTGGCATCATTGGACATTTGAAAATGCCAGACAGCAAAGCACCCACGGTAGAACCTGAAGAATGACAGCTATTCTGGCAATTGCTGACAAAAACATCGAATTGCCATATTCAAAAATGTGTTCGATGGTTCTCATAGGTCACCATTTCCACGCCTGCATTGTAAAGTTATTTCTTATGTCTGCCTCAGATTTGTGCATTCTGTGCATTTTGTTCTGCCTTCAATTATAAAGTTCTGTGCATCTGTTTTGTCTTTGCATCCTACAGGGACGCACTATTGGTGAACTTTTCAAGTCATGCAAGACAAACATGTTATGGGACTGGACTGATCATGCTGTTCTCAAGGTAGTCCACCTCTGCTGCCCTAGGGCCCGTATGCACATGAGGGCATAACTCTTATATATGGCTTAAATCTGACCTAATCGGGAATACTGGGTTATTTCCGTATGCACGGCTTGAGATTAGCGAACTAAACTAGGTACAACATTATTCCAACTCCGAGGTAGGTGTAAACCGGCTATTCCCATTGTGAACAATAGACGGCCGATGTTAGCTGGACAGCGTGAACAATAGGCAGCCGTCGATATTTCCCTGGGGCCCGTCTTTAGGTCTGAATCTGTTTACCCCACGCTGGCAATGACCGCATATTAATATCTTTCACGCATGCGCGCTCTGCTATAACCTATTGAATTGAGGGAAGAGCAAGCGTCATGCATCGTCGGGTGCAAGGAATGTGTAGATTAGTTATGCTCTGTGCTATTTTATCTCGTGCATAGGGATAAATTCCAATGGTTAAGTCGGGAATTGTTAAGTCGCGTTTAGGCACTATACATAGATTACCTTATGCCTTGTCCTGTGCATACCAGCCCTGCACTATAATTTAAACTGACCAGAAACACAAACAAGAGGTTCTTAGACAAGAAGGTTAAATCATGTTATGTTACATGCTAAAATTTGCTGCTGAATTCCACCACCTTTGTCTAACAAGCCAAAGAAATAAACTTATAGGATTCATAGAGATTTCACAATGTCAGTGACTTAAATTGTAAAATATTATTGTTTTTGTCTGTCCAAAGAAGCAACTTTAAACTTGACTGGACGTTAATAAGTACCTGATCAAATCCCTGAAATCCAAAAAGGACAAGACGTGAAGCAAGACATCATACGGAAGACGAAGAAGTGGCAGAGTATCTTCACCATCGTCCATTTTTACTTTAAATCAATCTGCAGCAATATACGGTCATAACAATTTATATAAGGTCGTAACAATCATCAATAACGTGGATAATAATAGCAGCAATACTAAGCAGTGCTCAGCAGCAACAGCAACAACAAACTTCTTCTAATAGGCTGACTTTGATCCGAACTGGGCCTTTGTTGCTCAAAATATAATGTGATCAAACATAAGCTGCAAACATTTCTATTGGAGCAATATCATACCACTGATGGCTATATTAATAGCGCCAGCCTGAATCTATGGCCAGGTAGTAAACATTCGCAACAATTTTAGTGATTAGTCTAACTTTTATCGTTCTGCAGATAATTTTTAAAAATAAAACATTACGAAATCCGATCATCTGTGCCCAGCATAGATACAGAGCCTGATATATTGATGGATATATCTATGGTGCCTGGTGACCATAGACCATAAGACTGATAAATTAATTCCAAAGAATTCAGGTATTTTAATTCTTTACTTGGATCGCAGGACCCTGGCGATCAGGAAGGGTATCTCAACGTACGTTGGTTAAATTTCCAAAACGCCTTATTAGAGTTTTAAATAACCACGGCGAAATTCGACGAATAAATATTTGCAGAGAAAAATATTGTCTGTGGAAGGCAAGACATCATAATATAGGACTTTGATCATAGGCCTACTATAGGTGCAAATATTATTTCTTCCATGTATTCCAAATAAACGGTGAGAAAAAGGCAAATACGGATCGAAGGCCATTCACACTCATAATCTTGGAAGTCGTTGACAAACTAGCTGATCAAAGCAAACCTTCTGGAGTAGCCTATTCCAATGGGCGGAGTTTGGTTTCCGTTCTGGTGGGGGTTGGCTAAATATTGACGTTTTGGGGGTGGGCGGAGACATAGATTATAGTCCAGAACGAGAGACGCCGATCGACGTTTTCCCGGCCCAAAAAGTTGATGACCTTTTTTAGTCATTCGATCGAAGTTTCGTGAAAAGACATTTTCCACGAAAAAGTAGCGACTCTGCATGGACCTTCTGGAGTGGGGGGGAGCTAAGCCCGTGAAAGGATACCATTTTCACGGTAAATTTTTTAGCTGAGTCAGGGCCTTCTTGGGGCTTAGCCCTCCACTATCCTCTGATAAACTCCACACACGCTTATCTTATATAAATTATATTTTGGTAAGTCTGTGGCTTAATTGTGGTCTTGTTTGTTCCTAAATAATTATTCATCGAAGGCATTCACCTGGTCACCTGGTGCCGTCAGCTCTTGGAACTCTGGCGACAGTTCGTAATCGTAATCTCCTAATTTCTAAAGCGCCACTGGAAAGCCAAGCGCGGGGCACCGGCTTATTCACGAGCGCTGCGTTTAGTTAGAAGGGTTGTCCGTGAGAGTAGTCCGTGGTGGTCCGGGTCGAGTTACCATAGGATCAGGATAGTTACCATAGGATCAGGATAGTTACCATAGGATCAGGATGAGAGAATTTTACATCAGTTTTGATGTATCCTCTCCAGTGACTCCTCTCTCTTGTCACCTCTCTTAGCTGCTCCAGGCTCATGCCAGACTTTTCCTGTACCTCATCCAGCCATCTCTTCCTTGGTCTTCCGCGTCTCTTCCTTCCCTCACCGCATGCCGTCATCAGCTCCTTTTCCAAACCGTCAGATCTCATCACATGGCCGAAGTAGCTCAATTTCCTCCAGTTGCTGTTTGCTGCAGTCAGTGCAGTGTCTCTTCCCTCTCTAATCCGAGCTCCCTGCGCACCGATTCGTTAGTTCTCTTCTCCGTCCATGAAATCCTTAGCATCTTTCTCCAAATCCACATCTCGCATGCGTTGATTTTCTTTTCCATATCCTGTGTCTTTGTCCATGTTTCGCATCCGTTCAGTATTTTCCCCGCTATCCTTACCCCCTCTGTTGCCTCCTCCAATCCAGCCCTCCTCATAATTCTCTCGGCATACAGATTGAACAGGAAAGGGGATAGAATGCACCCCTGCCTCACTCCTTTCCTTATCGAAGGCATTAGGTAATATATATATATATATTACCTAATGCCTTAGATAAATATATGCATGGTCCTTGAACAGGTCCTTTGGCCTAGGCCTACTCACAATTTCTCCTGCTTCTCTGCGTGAATCTTCGATTCAGAGTCGTGCTCTAGTCGTGAGCCATTCCGAGTATAGTAATAATTTTATTGCTGTATATTGCTCAGTTTTCAATGATGAATAGCCAAAGTTTAAGACTTCAGAGTGTCACATCCCAATTGTTTAAAATGTTTGGGATTTTTTCAGCTTTTTAAACTGTCATCCTCGCAAAAAAAATTCATGATTTCAGTGTGCATGCAGAGACACTGTCTAAGATTCAATATATGACCCTAGCTCCCATTGCTTAAATTCTTTTCGATTTGCAAACTTAACAAAATTGCTCACTATAAATGAACAGAGACTGTAAGAATTTATCATGATATTTCTGAAATATTGGGAGATATAAGCATCTCTGTTCCCCCCCTAAGTCTCCCCCCATGATTCTGGTGCCACACTCAGTGTTAGTTGAACTCTTTAAGAAAATGTGAAAATGTTTATGACACATAACTGAATATAATGGAAGCCTGGTCCAGGAACACAGTCGGTGACAGTTCTATAAACGTAAGAAGTAAAGATGTGCGTCAGTTGTAGAGCATAGGCACAGCAAACATCCTCATGGAAAAATCTACCTCTCTCTACAATTCAGTATAATTATGGGCAATTGTGTATGGCATTGTGTGGGCATTTTCACACTACGCTAGACATCAACATCAAAATCGAACAATCAAATTTATGCAAAAAATGTGAAAAAGTGCAAGCATTCAATCATTGAGAACACAAATCACCCACAGCAAGATTAATTTAGTCCATGAATATTTAACAAATCAGCAAAAAACAGGCAAAATTGGTGAAAACGTGCAAGACTGCACCACAATCAAAATGTCAGGCATCACAAAACTTAATGCATCATATGAAAATAGACACCAGAGTACAAAAAAACTCAGTTGCTGATGGGGGTGCACGCTCTGTGTAAATCTCAAATGGGGTGCAATGGCCGAATTGGCTCTCACCTGGATCCTCCCCTGCTGTGGGAGGGAGGGGCATTTTCGTGCAATGTACGCCAGACATCAACAAATCAAATCACAATCAAATGCAAAAATTATTAAAAGTGCGAGTATTCAACCGCTGAGAACACAACTTACAGACAGCAAGATTAATTTGGTCCATGAACGTTTCACAAATCAGTAAAAAAATCAGGCATATAAAATTCGTGCAAACATGCAAGACCTAATCCAAATGTCAGGCATCAGAAAACTTTCAATACATCAAACGAAAATAGACACTGAGGTACGGTTATCACTAGTCATATATCTCTTCCTCACATTTAGCTCAAGTCTAATGTCAAATTCCTTTACTTACTGCCACCAGCGTTTATTGACTGTGATATTGCCAGTACTGCTGACTTTGGAAAGCATGGTACGGAGGCACTGCAGTGCTCCCCGCGAGCCTAGGATCATGTACGCCACTAGCGCCTCGAAATTGCTGACCGTAACTAGGAAGCGGCTGCCTTGCGAAATTAGGATCCAGGCTGGGTCCAGGGAGATTCCTGAAATCAATCTGCACAAAGGTGTGCGACATTGAATGACTCACGTATGTCTCAGTATGCCTTTCACTGTTCCCAACCAAACCGGAGATATTCTCAGCAGAGAGAACCTTTCTTGTGCTGCACTCTTAAAGAAAAACAATTTATTTATTTAAATGATTCTGCCTGGCGTTAATATTGTGATGCCGCTGTAGGATTTTTGAAACTGGGATTGAAATGTAAATCTCCTTTCGCACAGTGGGAGCCGACAGAAAAATCGTCACAGCGACAACATTCTCTAATCAAAGAGAATTTTTCTTTCTAATACCTTACTCCATATCTCATAGAACTTTCTTTGAAGTATGCCATCTGAAATAGTTTGATGTCAAGTTTCAACCACAACAAGGATGTCAAGAAACTAACGATAATAGCAACCCGCACCTCCACCAGACATTCCATGTGTAAAACCACAGATAACAGCATAGATGCCTAAAACGATTTGAATAAAAAACGGAATAAAACGTTGTTTTATTCCAAACAACATAAAAGACAAAAACGGAAAACGAAAAAATTGGACTTTGTTACATCTGATACTACAGTTTCAAATAAAAAAACCTTGTTCACGCAATTTAACCTTAATCAGCAAATAACACAATTTCATTAGCAAACACTAAGAAAAACAGTCAAACAGCGCAAGGGATAACAGACGAGTATAAAATTACGGAAAATAAATGCAGACAGCAAATTAATAAATATGATCACATAAAAATATTAAAAAACATGAAAAAATGGGACAAAAAATCCATGAAAAAGTGAATTTCGAACTTGTTTACTACCAAAAATATAAATATACTTAATTTCCTGATCCAATAACCTGAGATTCAGTCCAGTAAGAACATTGCATTAAAAAATAAATACGTTGAAACTCGGCACAACAGCATGACGCAGTGTTTAATCTAGACGTCTCTGGGGGGGAAAGTTCCCCTCCAGGATTGACATTTCCCCCCCAGAAAAAATTGACGAAATGATATTGGTTTTTAGTTACTGCTTTCGTCATTGTTTTACATGAAGTGTTATAATATATCGTGATATTATTTATTATTATATGATTATAATGACATTATTTTACTACTATAATATATGATACTATCATGTTAAGATGACACCTTAAAATGCTGCCATTGCAATGTGGAAATTCAAAAAGTTTCTAATAAGTCACTGAAAAAGTACAGCTATTTTGTTAAGATGACCCCTTAAAATGCTGCCATTGCAATGTGGAAATCCAAAAAGTTTCTAATGGGTCACTGAAACAGTACAGCTATCTTGTTAAGATAACCCCTTAAAATGCTGCCATTGCAATGTGGAAATCCAAAATTTTTCTAATGGGTCAATGAAAAAGTACAGCTATTTTGTTAAGACGACACCTTAAAATGCTGCCATTGCAATGTGGAAATCCAAAAAGTTTCTAATGGGTCACTGAAACAGTACAGCTATTTTGTTAAGATGACCCCTTAAAATGCTGCCATTGCCATGTGGAAATCCAAAAATTTTTAATGGGTCACTGAAAAAGTACAGCTATTTTGTTAAGACGACACCTTAAAATGCTGCCATTGTAATGTGGAAATTCAAAAAGTTTCTAATGGGTCACTGAAACAGTACACCTATTTTGTTAAGATGACCCCTTAAAATGCTGCCATTGCAATGTGGAAATCCAAAAAGTTTCTAATGATTCACTGAAAATGTACAGCTATTTTGTTAAGACGACACCTTAAAATGCTGCCATTTTAATGTGGAAATTCAAAAAGTTTCTAATGGGTCACTGAAACAGTACAGTTATTTTGTTAAGATGACCTCTTAAATGCTGCCATTGTAATGTGGAAATCCAAAAATTTTGTAATGGGTCACTGAAAAAGTACAGCTATTTTGTTGAGACGACACCTTAAAATGCTGCCATTGCAATGTGGAAATTCACAAAGTTTCTAATGGGTCACTGAAACAGTACAGCTATTTTGTTAAGATGACCCCTTAAAATGCTGCCATTGCAATGTGGAAATCCAAAAATGTTTTAATGGGTCACTGAAAAAGTACAGCTATTTTGTTAAGACGACACCTTAAAATGCTGCCATTGTAATGTGGAAATTCAAAATTTTTCTGATGGGTCACTGAAAAGTACACCTATTTTGTTAAGATGACCCCTTAAAATGCTGTCATTGCAATGTGGAAATCCAAAAATTTTCTAATGGGTCACTGAAACAGTACAGTACAGGTATTTTGTTAAGATGACCCCTGAAAATGCTGCCATTGCAATGTGGAAATCCAAAAATTTCTAATGGGTCACTGAAAAAGTACAGCTATTTTGTTATGACGACACCTTAAAATGCTGCCATTGTAATGTGGAAATCCAAAAAGTTTCTAATGGGCCACTGAAAAAGTACAGCTATTTTGTTAAGACGACACCTTAAAATGCTGCCATTGCAATGTGAACATTCAAAAATTTTCTAATGATTCACTGAAAATGTACAGCTATTTTGTTAAGACGACACCTTAAAATGCTGCCATTGCAATGTGGAAATTCAAAAAGTTTCTGATGGGGAGGGGCGCATCCCCCTCCCTATACCCCTCCCCGTCTCAGTGCTACGTGCATCACGAGCGTCCTTCGGACATTCAAATGTCTCCCCCCCAGAAACCCCAATTCCCCCCCAGAGGAGGGGGACTAGATTAAACACTGAGCATGACGGACAATACGAGTAATGTTTTATGACGTCTGAAGTTAACGTGTTGTATGACAGATCTCAATGTTAATCTCTTGCTGATACAGAACATCAGATATAATAAAATGCTGATCGTCACGCGTTGACCTTCTAGGTTGTGAAGTTTTGCAGTCACCGGACTTTTCATGTCTGTTGGTTAATTCTTAAAAACATGAAAAACCCAGTTTTCATGACAGCTAGTCAACATTGTAAATAAGTAAACCACTCTTTCATACTTACCACTGTGTCAACCACCATAACTTAAAGAAAATTTTCTTATACAGCGGTTAGTCTTAAGACGTTAACATACCAGAGTTTGAGACATAATTTGTCTTGTTTTAACTAAACCCAGGAGTTAACCATAAGAAAGATCAACAACTGTGCACAGTATGGAACATGAAAAGTAATTAAATCAAAGAGAATGAAACCTAATTAAACTAATTAGTAAAATTATTCTTTATATTAGCGCTCTGAATAAAGCAAGACCACAGGTACCATCTGTAAATAATTATCGGTTGACTAAGAACCATGCTTCTACTTAATTTTTACCTAGAATGATAAGTAGTTAGGCACACAACAACAACCCCTTGGGGACAAAAACTCTACACTGAACCGGAAATCATTATTAACTTCAAATATCTGAAGAATTAAACAAATGGACTATTCTCTGGAACAACAATCTTATTCTCTCAAACAATGGAAACTGGGATTTCTCATATTCTTTATGTGCTTACAAAAACTTCAGTGAAAATGCTATGAAAATTACCAGATTTACATTATTCGAAAATCCACAATTTGATGTATCTTATTTGGAACTTTGTATAACCCACTTCATAAATAAAAAAATTTAAAGAGAAAAATTAACAATACAACAGAAAATTAATGTTAATGTCGTTTTTTCCTAACTATCAATAAAGAAATTATTTCTAATTATCCAAATAATTAACCGAACAAAGTGCAGGTGATGCTTGTTAAGTTAAGTGAATAAAGTTCAACGTCAATATTGTCAGACCATGTGTACACATAATGCTAGCAAGTTAGACCTGCTCTGATTATTATTTAACAATACATCCACACTTCCACACCCTTTATCAGCAAATAAAACTTAATTACCCGTTGTATCAGTCTTCTTCATCTTCTCAATGCTAAAATAATAATTTACATTATTATGAATCATTATACTGCTTAAAAAAAGTAATCCAATGCCTAACTTTCAGCAAATATTTACATATGGTTCTATTCCAACACTCGTGTTTACTATATTTTACCTAGCCAGCTTCCATTAAATGTTTCTGTGTACATATTTTACTGCAGTGTGTGCGTGTATCTGCAACAATACTGGCACAAACATACTCATAATCCAGTGGTTCCCAACCTTTTTTGACTTTAGGACCATTTTTTCTAAGTTGGAGGACAAGAGGGCCACTTATTCTTAGGTGATGGACATTAGGGGGCCACAAGGCTAAAATTTAATTAACCAAAAGTATATAAAATTGTTGCAATTAATTCAAAATAGAATGTTTGCTTTTATTTATAGACATCAAAATAAAATAATTTGTAATAGAAAATAATTATGTAGTCTATCCTGTCTAAATTGACAATTTTTTCATATATTTTTGTTAATTCTTTTGAGAGATGAGGGTCATTATCTGAGGCCTGGCGGGCCACTTTTGGCCCGCGGGCCATGGAATGGGAACCGCTGTCATAATCTATCAACCATCATTGTCAATTTTCATCACCAATGCTTTGGCCTTTAACCTATGCTGCAAATTTTGGCTCAATAATTCATATTATATCCAAGACACATTGTGGGCTTGCTTAAACACCATTCCACATAACAAAGTAGTGTCACATCCCCATAGCTACCTTAAACTTAATTTTAGAAGCTGTACTGGCTAATATAAATTTTTATGCAGCATCAGTGCAATTCAGCTTAACATAACTGCAGATGAGCAAAACGGCAAATATCAAAAAGTCTAAATGAAATAACAACACAAAAGAAATCCAGTTTACAACTTACATTTTAACGAGATTTTTCTTTGCCTCTCCCATCCGTGTCAACGTTCTATCCATACTTCGCAATCTGCAAAATATTTCAGAGTTCTGAACTTAAATGTTCACAATTGTCAAATATAGCATTCGAAGTATAAAAACGTCTCCCTGAGAAATTGCTTCTAAAGGCCCAACAGTGTTCCCAATCAAATCTGGCTATGGAACATTTTTCACCTAGAATTATTTTGATGGAACCCTGACCCAATCTGATTCACTGTGTACTTTATGACTTTATGTTTCTCATACAAGAAACTGTGCCCTTTCAAATCGATAGGTTATATATATATATATATATACAAATTACACGATAAATGAAAATTATATAGAAAATCATGTCAAATCAATTTGCCAACAGAACACTTGCCTATATCATGAAGATAGATTTTTAATGTTTATAATGATTTATATAGCTCCTCTTCAAGATATCCACTCAGAGGCATTCCTGACTACGGCATGGACGCTGAATCAGAGTTTCATGCCGAAGCGCATGAGCAATTGTGAGTAAAGGACTTGCTTAGGGTCACTGTAGGGTGGCTTGACGTGGACTCGAACACGCAACCTTCCGGCTCCAAGGCAGCGAACATATCCCTTTACCAATTGCGTCTGAATTATAATGTCACAACTGATTAATAAAACACTTCACAGAACCTTCATCACTCTCTCACTGAACCTTCCCCATGGTTCAAAATTTTGCAGGAAACGGTGATCCATGACATAGATTCAGCACATTTACACAAGGCAAAATATTGAAAATTGTCTAGTTCAGTGGAATATAAAATTGCAAATTGGCGTCTTAGAATACAAATTGATGTTGTGGGGCGCAATGGTGAAAGGATATGTTCGCTGCCTTGGAACCGGAAGGTTGGGGGTTCGAATCCACGTGAAACCGCCAAGCAGGGACCCTAAGCAAGTCCTTCACTCGCAATTGCTCGAGCACTTCGGCATGAAACTCTGATTCAGTGTCCATGCCGTAGTCAGGAGTGCCTGAGTAGATATCTTGAAGGGGAGCTATAACAAGTCCTCATACATACAGTTCATCAAAGCAAATGACAAGTGGCACCAATGGCAACTCATGATAGTCATACGTAGTTATAAAACATATTACTTAAGGCAGATTAAATAATGCAATACAAGCAACATCTTAATAATTGAGATGACACAGCATAGTCTAATTTCCATAACAGTTACAACTTGCCTTTGAGAAAGCTTCCGGCGCTTTAAGTTAATGATTTTCAAATCCTCAACGAAGTCCATCCTCATCTTTTCCAGTTCATCTCCATGCCTTTTTCTAATGTTGTCCATTTCATTGCCAAATTTCTTCCTCATTTTATCCATGTCATCGTCCAAATTCCATTCAATTTTATCAATGTCATCATCTACATTTTCACATCTGCAAAATCATTTAAACAAAAGGTGACAGGTCACTTGTTAAAAACACATCAGTAGGCCTACAAGAAAAACAAGATAATCTTAGATATGTTCTGCATTTGAATCATCTTCCTGCGAACACCTATATTCATTTTATACGTCAGTTTCGATGTCTTCCATTGCTAAGGAAGAATTTATTCTGTACACACAACACAGCCGTTTTCAAAGTGTTTTGAGACATGGAAGGCATAAATATCTCCAGATTAATTTGCCTAAACACACGGTCGGTCACTGCTGCTGAACTGATTTCATATATTTATACTAGACAAAATAAATGCAAAATGTTTAATTATGTCTCATATATTCTCACTCTTCTGATCATTGTGTCACATATTATGTTGATGGCATTCAGGACCCCATTTTAAAACTCACATCCGTTATTTCTGTGCTGGGTTTGAAATGAGCACATTGCTAGGTGGTACTACACAAATTTCAGATAGCACTAAAATTGTAGTCCGACATACAAAGAGAAACAAGAGGTTGAAATAGCACAACAATGTAGGGATTTGTTAAAACTCACTTGTCTTGCCATGTCATCATATTTTGTCGCCAGTGTACCCAATGGCAACTCATGAATGTGCTATACAAGTATACATGAGTACCCCAATATTCCAAATAATTGATAAATTAGCACATTTACCAAGGCGTAATATTGCTAAATTATTACGACTTGAACACCGAATAATTTGCAATCATTGACACGTCTGGAGTCTTCATCTGTACTGTACACATGATACTAAAATTTTATTTCTGACCAACATATATGATCCCAATTTATAGCAGCCAAACGTAAATTATTTTTTATAACACTGACCTCATCATCACTTCTGAGGAAATACTTTTTGCCTCATCGAAAGCAGATGACAATTCACAAAGTTCTTCACTGATTTCTCTCAAAGAATCCTAAACGAAGCATTATTTATGTGTAAATGGCAAAGGTATAAAAACAATACCTTACCAATATGTATCCATAATCAACCTTTGCCGATACATTTCTTCACTTATCCACCCACCATAAATATTGGCAAGTCAGGGATACTCTTTAACAAAATTATTCATGCTATACAACTAAGAATTCTCAATCTGTCTTCAGCTTTTCAAACAATCAACTCCAATATTCAAGCAGTAAGTTAGCCACCAATGAGCGCATCATCAGCACATTACTTGCCAAAATTTTCATGTGCAGCCATGACTGAGGCTGCAGAGCAAGAGCCTGGAGCCACAGAGATGTAAATGATATATCACATTTTACCAAGGACAGAGCTACCATCTGGACCTGACTTCAACGTGTTATGGGTTTTGTGGTGCAGGTTGAGGCATGCTGCTGGCCACTTAATGGAGTTCTGCTCTCGCCTCAGACTTGGCCGGCCATAGAAATCTTCATTCTGCGCTTCATCGTGAACGTGCTGTTCTTTTTGACCTCACTTTGAAGAAGCAACATCAATCAATCCAGTAACATAGTACCCCTTAAAGACACCTACTCGGAGGAGCCATGTCAATTCAATTGATGTCAATGGACACTCAACCGAGATATTCCTGCACTCCAACTCCATTCAGACATCTACTTGGCGATTGACAGGGTCCACCTTACTCTATAGACCGGCCCTTTTTGACATAAGTGTTGCCCTTGTACTACATAATTCTGCACTCTAGAGCGATTACATGTATCGTCTGGTTTGACTGATATCTTGTATACAAGGAAAGTGTCTTTCTTCCATTCGTCCTGCATGATCCATGGCATCACTAGGTCCCAAGATTTCCTGTTCATTTCACTTTGCTGCAGAGCTCTGTCATTGGTCAAATTTTATATATCGTTTACATCTCTGGGCACTTGCCCTGCTCAGCCTCAATCATGGCTGCGCATGAAAAATTGGGCTACTAATATGCTGATGATGTGTTTACTGTTCCCTAACTGACTGCTTGGCAGTATCGAATTTAGTGTCCAGTCACTACCATATGTACATCAAAACATTACAGCATGTACAATACTCACATGCACACATAAGTGCATATGTTCCTTATCCAAATTATCATGGCTGCAAGTGCATCTGATTTAAATTGCACACTATCCAGACAAGAAAGAAAGCAAAAATCATGGTAGCTTTTAAGCTTAAATAAATATATGCAAGTTTATGTTGCAAATAGTATGTAACTGTGTGTGCATTTAAACTTGGATATCTTTCAGTTATACCAAAATTTATCAAATAACAAAGTTTTCAACAAATGTTATCTTCTTACATGGTTAAAACAATGCACTCACTTGTAAATCCGACATTTCTTTTTCGAAGCAAGAAGAGAAGATGAAACGAGACCGGAGACGCAACGAGCAGCTAAGTAAGCAAAACAGTTCAATATTTTGGGTAAATAAGTCGTCATCTTGGTAAATAATATTTACGATGGCCGTGAGACTGTAAGTCTGCTCACAAGCACTAAGCGCCAAAGTGATACAATACGCGGCATTACAAATTATAGATGCGTGCTTTTTAATGGTGACTTCAAACTGACGGTTTCCACCCTGGCAAACGCCTTTTCGACTAACATGTGAGTAACAGCCCTCTGCCTAAACGCAGCTATCTAGGAAACAGCAGTGCTTAAAGTGTGGAAAAATAAGTGCCTGGACGCCCCGTGTCTTTCCAAAAGAAGTGCCTGGACGCCCCTTACCTTTCCAGTCATTGCTTGCCAATAAGTGGCTGGACGGCGTTCAGATTTTAAAATAAGTGCATGGACGCCGTCCATGACCGTCCAGCCACACTTTAAGCCCTGGGAAACAGAAGTCTTACTGTCCAGAAACATCATAGTCAAGAGAGAAACATCGTCCACTGAGGGTATTATACAATTGTAATCATCTATTACTCAATTAGCAAAGTAGCGATTCTAGGTTTTAAAGTTTAAATAAAGTTACTGGTCCAATTCGTACTTAAAGTATTACACAATTACACTGAACACGCAAATTTTCACCAAATAACTTCAAGAAATTTCAAGAAATCGCACACAACCTCAATTTAAATGACGTGCAAAATCAAAGAAAGTCTCGCAAAATTGTACATCCGGTGTCAAGAAATCTATACGGGAATGATAACTTTTGAAACCTTTATATCCGGTGTAAGGCAGGACGCATGGCGACATCTTTCGTGAAGGGAATAGCAAAAAATGTGACATATCTAAATATTATTAGGCGTAATAACGCCGAACTATTGGAGGCCTTTAATATATTATCACGGTACAAATAATATTACTCTGCCACCTCTATGGTACTCGGACTACGATATCCTTCGGACTACTCTTTTGGACAACTCTTCTGACTTGACACAGCGCTCGTGAATAAGTTGGTGGTGCCCTGCCTTTGGTCTTCGAGTGACGCTCTAGAAAATTGGAGATTATAATTACGATAACGATGTTATCAGCTGAGAGAGTTCCCGGTAAAGACATCCTAAAAGTATTCAGGCACATGGTTGAACCTATGGATTGCCAAACTCCAAATTATAAGCGCGATGTAAGAGGATGAACAAATGTCGGAGGTCTTCTGGAAGTCCATCAGGGCCTACAACTAGCAACTGCAATATAATCTACCGAGCAGTTCCATACAATGTCAGAAGGGATTTGACTGCATGCATGGGGACCGATCGAGATGGAGAAAAGATTTTATATATATATATATATATATATATATATATAAAGGTACCAATAGCGATGATCGAGTGAGCAGCTGGACCGGCAACGTAAATTAAGAATTACAGGGGCCATATTGAGGTATTTCATAGTTTTTGCGACTTCACAGGAGATCGAGAGCATTCTAGATTGTTTGTTGGTGTTTTCTAAACACGAAAAAATCAATTTTTTGACCTGTGCTGACAAATACAATCTGCGTCCTAGGCTGCATCCATTCGAACTTACCAATAAAAACAATAAAAATTTCATAACACGGATGCTGTATAAAAACGTTTACTAGACTTTATTCGCTGCTCCTCTATGCTTGTTAACTGTTGCGTTATGTCGACTGGTTTTTCAATAAAACGAATATTATTATTATTATTATTGTGCTGTTTGGATGCCTAATAATATTTTATTTTCAAATTAATTGTTTAACCACTTTAACATCGCTTGCTATTGGTGTTCGATATCGCAATAGGTGTTCAATAGGCCTAGAACCTAGTGTAAAAATAGAAAAATCACATGAAAATTCAATGTAATTTTAGTACAATAGTGAAGACACCTGCCAGCCGCTTTGCTCGCATCCTCTATATCAATATGTAATCTGTGGTCTATCGTTGATTATATACAAATTGAGCAAAGTAATACATTGGATGCGGTGAGCTTTACGAAACAATTTCAAACAAATACTGCCCTGTTTAAAATAAATAGAGTTTTTTTATTCTAGCGATTTTCCTAAGACTTCTGTTAGAGATTTATCCTGGTTTATACCGGTCTGCCTAAGAACCCTGTGGTTCTGGATTTGGATTATGGAAATCACATTATTCAATATAATGGCATCAGTTTTGATCGGATGGGCTATTGAAAATTCATAGATTATTGACTAGAACGTCACTTAGTAAACAAAGACATCGATTTCGTGTACACAGTCTCGATTTTTAAAATAAGCGTTCCCACATATATACACATATTATATGACAGTACCAAAACATGCGTAGTATTGTATATATTGTGCATATATATATATTATATATATATTAATTTCATATATACATGTGCGGTGAAATGTATGTGTCTGTTGACAGGTAATCCAGTATGGATTTTGCAAAACTTGTTCAGAAGAAATTGCTGGACAACGACAAATGTCTTTGTATATCCTTTTTGGCAGTTGGTGGTGATGAAGTTGTTATTTCAAGACAAGGTTGCGACAACGATTTTTAGATCAGGGCAGTCATACAAGTAACCAGTGCAGAGGTTGATTTATGCCCTAAATGAATTTTTGAGCTAGCAAAAATAAGAAGTTTTATGGCAGGGTTTCTCTCAGGGCATTTGCCCTGGCTTGCCCTGATGTAGCACCACTACCACTGATTTCAAGTGAGGGCTGCTCCGCAATGATGAAAAAAAATGCTGCACAGGAGCACAAGGTCAACAGATCGTCGCATCTGCTACAGAGCACAGTATTTGCTGCTCCTGAAGTATTCGAGGCCAGGCAAAGAGTCAATGCTAGGCAGAGGAGGATCTTAAATGTATTTCGATTGTCAACCAGGAAAGTAGCATGGCGTC
Source organism: Lumbricus terrestris (assembly GCA_949752735.1). Classification (NCBI taxonomy): domain Eukaryota; kingdom Metazoa; phylum Annelida; class Clitellata; order Crassiclitellata; family Lumbricidae; genus Lumbricus; species Lumbricus terrestris. The sequence continues at coordinate 33,490,054 of OX457048.1, read as the reverse complement.
TCACGCTTGTAGCTTGAACATGCAGGAATTGTGGTAAATTGGCCACAATTTTTTCTCCCGGATTTTGACCTGGCACCGGAATGAAAACGGCAGCTTTGGCTATTACGGACTTGATTTGATATAGCGCTGATGAATAAGCTGGTCTCCCTGACGTGACTTTTGTGGGCGCTGAGAAATTCTCGAAGATTTACATTACATTTCATTACAACCTGAGCAGACCAGTTGAGGACAGACTGTAGCTGACGAATTCTGACCTTGTGAGGTGTAATATAAAATTTTATTAGAGATATTACAGTGGCATTCAAGCATTGCTAAACATTCAAAATTGAATGGTGACATACAGGCTGAAATTTTCTTCCCTATGTATGTGCACTTGTTATAGTGCCCCTTCAAGATTTCTACTCAGAAGCGCTCCCGATTGCACCATGGACACTGAATTGGAGTTTTGCGCCAAAGAGCTAAGCAATTATGAGTGAAGGACATGCCCAGGGTCCCTACGCGGCGGCTTGAAGTGGATTCGAACCTGCAACCCTTCGGCTGCAAAGCAACGAACATACCCACCACACCACTGCGCCTCACGTCATGATAGCTCAGAAAATTGTCAATCAACAGTTAAATTGCTATGCCGAATGATGATACATAGGCTGAAATTTTCTTCCCGGTCACAATAGCTGAAAAAAATTGTCAGTCAACTGCTAAATTGCTTTGTTGTATTGAGAGCTGTGGTTTGTACATGTACTGGAATTGAGGTTAATACTCAGATGATAACTATGAACATTGCTTTCCTTGACGCTTGTACGCGCTTCTTGGTAGCGTCGTTGATGGTGTTCAACAAAGAACGAACTGCGCAGTTAGCGTCATAGAACATTCAGAGGAACACGGGTAGGAACCAAGAAATTCTTCTTTTTTTAAACAACCAGACTGTAGTGATTGGCATGGGAAATCATATATACGTTTGGTTGGTGAAGATTAAGAGATCAATACGAACCATTCTGAATGCAGTACCATCTGCGTCGAATGTTTATATTGTGTTTCTTGGTTGTGGTTTGTTTAGATTTCTGGTGTCTATGCAAAATGACCTACTCTATAACTTTAGAAGCACTTATCAAATGTCCACTGACAGCATTGTGTTCAGTTTATTTCGATAGCAGTCAACCAAATTAAGTTGTTGCCCTCATTATGGCTTGTAACTGTGATCTGACATTTATAAACACCACTTCAAGGAAAACTCGTCAATTGTAGCGCTCCTGTCCCGAGCCAGTGACATTACAGTTGAACAATTTACAGGCGCTTGTGAAACTTTGGAGGGGGTTAACCGCATGGGCGGAGACCTAGGGTGGGGATGGTTTCCCCAATGGAGGTGTTCGGGGGATGGCCCATGCATTTGTCCCCCCCCAAATCATTGAGCGTGAAGACCAAAAAAAGGTCATCAACTTTTTTGGCAGCGAAAATAGAAGAAAATATAATTTTTTTTCGAGATTTCGCCGGTCGTCAGAAATTTTGGCCGGCAAACAGCAAATAGATGGAAATTTTTCTGTGACACTCAGCCATTCGTCCATCAGAAAATCTCACGCATCTTTCCGTCCCCCCCAAGTCTCCGCCCAGGTCTCTGCCTATGGTTAACCGAGGACCTCGAGCTGCAGCTCTTGGTTGAACAATTTTATTTATAATGCGTTCACTGACCACCCCACTCATCCCCATTTCGGTGTGACTTGCGCACGTTACAAATTTCTTTAATAATAATTATATATCCAGTGTAGTTTTGGTCTGCCTTTTAGTTTTTTTTCGAATCGTGCAAGTAGTGCATTGTGTGGAATTCAATCAACTGGCATTTCCTCTGCATGTCCAAACCATCTAGCCAAGTTGTTTCGATGCCTAATTTAGACATCCTAGACATTACTTGGTTAACTTGTAATGAGTTCGTTATATTTCTGTAACTTATATACTGTGTTCATTCATTCGTAAACTTATTTAGCACCCCTTCAAGGAAACTACTCAGAGGCATTCCTGATTTTAGCGCATCCAGAGAGAACAGTTTTAAGTTTAATTAGGAATGATCCTGGTAGGGTCCCAGGGTGTTGGTGTAGCTCTAAAGGAAGGCCATTCCAGACCACTGGGCCAACCACAGAGAAGGCTAGATTCTTCATGGTTGAAGTACGAGCAAATAGAACTAAGATGACTCCATTTTCAGTAGGGGATGACGTCCTTTGATACCCAGCGTGAAGCAGCATAGCTCTTGTAGGTAAATTGGGGGGCGAGACCCTGATGACAGTGCAGCTAACCTGAACTCAATACGCTGGCGAATTGTTATTGACTTGGCGTAAAAATTGCTCTTACGGCTCGTTCATAGCCTGCTCTAGATTGCTTAGCATTTTGTTGCGCATAAATATCAGTCTGGCCACCCATCATTTCTGCGGCAGATTGATTTTCCTCATGCTTTTATGTGTTATATGTACCAGTTGTGCCGGAATTGGCCAATAACATATGATCTGCGCATTGTTCAATAATAATAGCGACGCGCTCAAATGCATTGTTTGAGGCTCTCACATTGCACTGACCACATGCCGTGTGCTGTCATCGGTGTATTGTGTCAATTTTACTATAATCTGACATTAGATGATTTTTGATCTTCTTGAGGCAAATAGATAAGGAACATACATCAAATTTGCCGAATTCCCTGTTGAAACTCTAAGAATAATTGTACGATTGTCAATAGAAATTCGTAAAATCAATATTATTTCAGCGGCTATATTAAAAATTGCTCCGACTGCATCTTCCTTTTTTTGAGATTGCTTAAAGGGTAATTTTTATCTTCATCACTTTTTTCATTATATCCCCTTTATTACTTATTTATCTGTCATGAATGCATATCGTACTCTGTCGTGATACTGCTTCTGAATAAAGTGGGATTTTATCATCATCGCTACATTCATTTGTTAATAATCATGCAGGTCATTGTGCCACAACATGAAACGTCTATTCATTTCTCGCATTTGCTATAGTGTCCCTTCAAGCTCCCTACTCAGAGGCGCTCCCAACTACAGCACGGACACCATCAGAGTTTCATGCTGAAGTGCATGACTAATTGCAAATGAAGGACTTGCTCAGGATCCGTACACGGTGGCTTGAGGTGGATTTGAACCTGAAACATTCGAGCTCCAAGGCACCGCACCGACCCTGTCACTACACCACTGTGCCCTACCCTTCGTGATCTTCGTGATATATATATTTAAAACAGTTGCATATTTACATGTCATGGACATGTATTAGAAAGCTATTATTAGAAAGTTGATAAGACAGGGTTTTTTGCCCTCTAACACCCCTACTTTTGACATGTTATGTTCCAAGGCAGATGTATCCCTTTTTTCTTCTATCCTCTGTGACCCCGGGCATGTCCTCCATTATCTTCTTCCACCTGAACGTGTAACTGGTTACTCCCTTAGGCCCCGATCACACAATCTTGAAATACCACGTTGTGATTCGTTGATTGCAAAGGGATTTATCACCAGAATGTTATATAGTTAACTTGATTGATGATGATAGTTTAGTAATTATATTATATTTAACTTTTGATTTTAATTTGCACGTTTTTATTACCTATTATTACTTCTATGTTTTATAATGATGTTCTGTGTCCCATTGTGCGTTTGCAAGTGGAGTAATAAAGAAAATACTTACTTACTTTATATTCTGCAGAAGTATTCTTTTTTCATTCAGTGTGATTTATTTAGGTGGTAATGCCTGTTCTCATAGTGATATGTTTTATAAATTAGCATTGATAGATTCATGTATTGTACCACAGAAAATGATATTTCGCAAGCCTGTCTTATATTTGGTAAATACTATGTTATATCTTTTGGTATAACAAGCGTGATATATGAAAGCATGCATAGGTAGCCCTACCAGTGGGTCTTCTAATCCCTTCTGCGTTTCCGGTTGCAACCAACTGTTTTGTATATATACTTCGCAAAAATGTTTTTGTTATCTTGGTGCAGTAAAATTGATGGTTATGGTTATCTTTTCCAGAGTATTTATATATTCGTTGAAAGACGCTTTAACTGATAATCCGCGAGATCTCCAGCTCACGTCGGCGCTTCCAATAGATTCTACCTTCAAGTTTAGCATCGGTAAGTGCATGCTACTTTACCCTTTGACAGAAATGAGCCGCTGTCTGTTTTTGTCGTCATTACTAAGTGGATCGTTTATTTATAGAGGACACCAATTTATGTGGTATGTGATGAATTAATTGCCCAGTATTATCAGTGTGACCTTTAATTATGTAAATTATATGTGACAGAAATTGATTGTCTTGGAATAGTTCAATGTCAACTGTCCGTAAGTTTCAGTGTGACAATTGAATGAGTCATGTTGCGTTAATTAGCTCTTCTACATCTTTACGCTGCCTCAAAACTTGCCTTTATTCTTGAGTGTTTCACACTGAAAAGTCAATCCTGATTGGTGTATGCTGTGAGAGATGCTTTCTAAATTGCGCTGTATTGGTGAATTCGTATTGTGCCTTATGGGGAGGGGGGCAAATTACCTGACTGCCATGACTCAGATGTATAATAATGCATCAAAGCATTTGTGCTGACAGCTGACTGTGTGCTTTGTACAGCATCCTGGAAGTAGCCGCTTGCTACTGACGACGCTATTTCAGTTGTTGTAATTACACTGAGTGTAAAAAGATGTTTTTATTATTGTTGCTTGAAGCAGTTGAAAGATGTCATTATGGTTACAACTATCGGGGCGCGGTGGTGTAGTGGTGGCGTCGTTGCCTTGAAGCCGGAAGGTTCGAGGTTCAAATCCACCTCACGTCGCCGCGTAGGGACCTTGGGCAAGTCCTTCACTCGCAATTGCTCAGCGCTTCGGCGTGAAACTCCGCTGCAGTGTCCGCTCTGCAGTCGGGAGCGCCTCTGAGGAGAGAGAGCTTGAAGGGGCGCTATAACAAGTGCACATACAAATTTAAATTTATTGTTAAATTAAATTCAATGAGTACTACTCATTGTACTCAGTTATGCTGTTGTGCACAGTTACCCTAATAATTGTTGCTATTTGGGTGATAAATGGAAGGCCCCAAAGGGTCGCGCGACCTACTAAACCGCTACTGCCTACCGTAATTAACATAACGTGCTGTGATAATGACGGCTCACATGTAGATGGAACTGAAACTGGGAAATTCTGAGTAATTAGTCAATCAGAACTTTATAAATGTTAAAAAATACATTTTTATGAAAGCAAACTTGACCAAGCAGACGTAATTGGTTTGACTAAGCAGTGGCTGCGTAGCTGTTTGAGACTCGTATATTTCGTGGAAGGGTACGTGCATAGGTTCCTTCATTGTTGTAAAAAACTTTTTCCGTTTTTTCTCCCAAAAAACGTCGTTTTTTTCGTTTTTTATTTTTCCCATCGTTTTGTATCGTTTTTTTATTTTTTCTTTAACTTTAATTATTAATTTACTTTCTGTTATTATTTTCCTTAATTTTAATTTTGTCTGATATTCCTTATGTTTTCCACCAACTCTCAAGGATTCAGCTAACTAAAGTCATTATTGCATCGTTTAACATCATCACTTAAGAGATAGCCTGCATGTAGTAGGTTCCTAATCAATGTTTTCAAGGTTAAAATGCGGTTTTAGATACATGTGTAGCAAAGTCAAATTATTTTCCGTTTCCGTTTTTTTATCGTTTTTTTTTGTCGTTTTTTATTTTTTCGACAAAACCGACGTTTTTATTACGTTTCCATCGTTTTTTTTACATCTATGGGTTCCTTAAATAGCTCTTCTGGTTTGACCAATTACAAAGTCATTCAGTTCGGCTGCATTAGTAAATGCCTGTAATTATCCTTTGTCTCGTCAGTGGTTTTTTCAGACAGTGGAATTGTTTATTTTGTGGTTAAACATATTTAATTGTTCTATTTGCAGTGTCGTCTTCAGCAGGAACAAAGGGTGAGTCATTTGGGGCATTGAACCTTCTGTCAACTTCAGCCTGGAAGCATCCTGATATTAAAAATTCTTAACTGTAACCAAAAGTCGCTTGACCTAATAAATCTATCTATGAACTTCTTAACAAGAAACCTTGAACTTTGAAATCGGTCAGCTCTAACCAACGCTCATATGACCATGCTGTAGTTGGGAGTGCCTCTGAGTAGGAACTTGAAGGGACACTATAGAAAATGTGAGAAATAAATAAATATATTCTAGCGCTAATTTTCCTGGCCAGTGTAATTGGCCGTGCAGTGGACCTGCCTTTATAAGTTTTGCTATGCTTTTTGAATATAATATGCCAAGGGTCAATTAGCAATTTTGAGATTATCTATAGATAACATTTTATTGTTGTGATTCGACGCTTCTATGGGGCTACTCAAAGAGCAAAACAATCCAGAAGCGCTCTCTACACTAACCTACACGATGTCAATTGTATAACTACCTCTAAGAATCTCTTAAAGACGCGTACAACTGCTTTAATTGTTTACACAATGCACAGTAAAGTAGAAGGGGTCAGCAGTAGCACAAATGGAGCTTTGGAGTCCAATGCTTCGGGCTTGAGATACCAAACGCAAACACATCTATTTATGATGATGTTTGTTAACTGTCTTTAAGAAACTCTTAAAGATGCCCGCTTGTTTTGATTGTTTACACAGCGCACAGTAAGCTAAGAGTTTCTTATATTTACGATGATATTTAGGCATCCAGAACATCCTGCTTTTCCATTCTTTCCTTTTCTCCGAATCTTTGGCAGTACGATGCACTGACTGTTTGTTTTTGTTGCCAACTTTAACTAAAAGATGATTGGTTAAAAACATTATCGAGGCTAACCCACTAAACTGATGTAGGTGACCTTAGAGTTTTGTTTGTTTGTATGCGCACTTGTTACAGCCCCCCCTTCAAGCTCTCTACTCAGAGGTGCTCCCAAATGCAGAGCGGACATTGCATCGGAGTTTCACGCCAAAGCGCTGAGCAATTGCGAGTGAAGGACTTGCCCAAGGTCCCTACGCGGCGAGGTGGATTCAAACCTCGAATCTTCCGGCTTCAAGGCAACGACGCCACCACTACACCACTGCGCCCCACAGAGTGTGACCAGATGTTTTAGCATTTTCATCAATACCATAAATGCATGTGACTCTCCAGACAGCTAATGCAGTGCCTTGAAAGAACCTCTTAAAGATGTTTTGATCTTGTAACATATCACTGATAGCTTATATGCATTGTTGTTATAATAAATCTAATATGCCCTTTCTATGCAGTGGCGGTACTAACACAGGTCGTGGTAGATCATATGACGTACTGCCTGTTTTATTCTCGACTTACACTTTGACCTACCAAAATTTCTTTTGGATTTTCAATATCTGCTTTAAACTTAATTCTTTGAATAACTCCTTTGACCTTGATACAACCTATTGAAATTGTATATAGCTGGTGCTGCCACTGTTACAAGTTCATCAAATCACTCTTCTTTATCAGTGGTTGGTCCAGTAGCGCCTCTGAGTATTTTTCTTAGAGAGGCAGTATATAAATTCTCAGACTGAATGTATTATCGACAAGTTGCAGTAGCTCTATGTTGTTTGGTTTGTTTAGGAGTCATTCTGGTGAAGCTGGACAATATCGAACATTCCTTGCTTCTTGAGCTGCCACAAGGGGATAAACTAACGACCCTGCTAGCTGAATTCAAACGAACTCTTCAAGGTTTCTATCGGTTATCTTCTCTTTATATTATTATGTTAAATATTAATATACAAGTACATGTTATTCATATTCAAAATGTCTTTTAGAATTGAGTTAAAGTGCTGGAGCATGAGCAGAAAATATCTAAAACCACTGCTAGTGAAACTGTTTGATTTTGGCAGAGGAAGATAGTTGTTCCAATGAGGTGGCCCTTGGCATGAGGGAGCATGAGGGGCATGAGCACTATGAGCATGGTGTCATCATCAAATTGTGCACCTATGCTTCTCATTCAGAGTGGATGATCTTGATTCTAATTCCAGTCTTGACCAACGAGCCTTTGCAGTGTTTTACGCACATGGTCCATACGAGAATTTTTGTGAGAACCATGTATTTCTGGCACGTTTTATTGCAATCTGTAATTCATCATTGATGTGCCAAAGGCGTGTGAATAGATTTAATATTGTAAAGTGATGGAACCTTATTGGAATAGAACTTGAAGCCTTGACCCCATGCAGAGCCATGAAACTCAATAGGGCTGTGTTTATATCTGTGTCTGTCTCTTTAAATTCCGTTGCTTCTCTGTGATGCTTTCTTCCTTCCTTCACTCCTTCCTTTCTTTACTCCATATCCTTTTCTCTGTCTGTTCATCTCCACTTATCCTTCCCCCACATTTTCCTAAAGTTGTTACTTTTTTCCGTGTCTCGTTTCTCTTCCTTCTCTTTCCACTCGTCTTTTGTTGCCTTTCAGTGTTCCACGTGAGTTTCTTCAGCACTTGTTTACAAATTACGAATTGCACTGCGAATTATTTATCCGTACATTGGTATTGTGCTACATCTTTAGATCGTACTTCTATGATGCTTTAGAAAGTGTATCGAATGGGATGCTCCACAATGATCGTGGAGTAATTGCATTTAATTAATTTAATTAAGATATGTTGTTGTGAAGCACTGCATCCTCTCTCGATAATTAAATTAGTTTCCTTTGGGTCGTAAGAGGCCAAAGTTGTAGCTGCATGCGTCACGACATCGTATATATATATATATATACCATATTACCATTATATATATATATATATACGATTATATATATATACCATATTACCATTATATATATATATCATTATATATATATACCATCTTACGGGCATTGAGCCCAATGATATTGATGATGATGATGATATATATATATACCATATATATATATAATTATATATGGTTTGATTGACAAATTGCTTTCTGGAAATTAGTGCACACGCAGAATGCGGGATTTGGTCTTCCGTCAACGTTCACTTGGGTGGGGAAGTACCTCAAGCGGGACGGTGGTGTTCCATCCGTTCCATCAATTGACGATGCACAGACAAATGGTAAGACTGCATCTTCTTATATGTGATACTTCGGTGGAATGTCTGTACCTCTCTGCTGAATTTCCCGACTATACTTTCTCCACCTCAGTCCGTGACCTTGGTGTTGTGCTAGACCAGGAACTTACTTTTGTACCTCACATTAATTGTCTCAGTCGCTCCTGTTTCTATCAGCTGCGCCAGCTTCGCACTGTCGCTCGCTCTCTCTCAACTGGTGCTGCAACTACGCTTGTACATTCCTTTGTCTCAGCTCGTCTTGACTATTGCCTATCCCTTTATGCTGGTTTACCATCTGGTCGATTATCTTCTCTTGACCGTATTCTGCGCGCTGCAGCACGCCTCATTGGTCATCTGCCCAAATTTGGTCATGTTACAAATTACATGCTGGAGATTCTGCATTGGCTCCCAGTCCGTCAGCGCATCGAATACAGAATCTCGTCCTTAATATGGCGCTGCCAGCTAGGTCTTGCTCCATCTTACCTACTCGATCTTTGTCGGCCTGTGTTAAGTGCTCGGACTGGTCGGTCCCTACGCTCGGCTGTTAGGGAAGTACTCTTTGTCCCATTTGCTCGTACCTCCATCATGCAGAGTCGTGCTTTTTCTGTGGTTGGCCCAGTGGTATGGAATGCCCTCCCACTTGAGCTGCGCCTGTTCCCTAGATCACTCTCTGACACATTCTATAAGCACTTAAAAACTGTTCTGTTTGTCCGTACTGGAGTCGGGAGCGCCTCTGAGTAGTTTCCTTGAAGAGGCGCTATATAAATACTCGAATGAATGAATGAATGAGCGAATTTCTCTTTATTGACTAAACTGAGTTTTGAATTAAATTAAGTAATTTTCTGTGTGGATTTTGTGTATATCTGTCTTGAGAAAGTCTTTGCAGATCAGATGAATCATTCTTTATTATGGTAGGTTAATTTTGTGTTCTGGATTAAGCGAACCGCTAGGTACATAGTGATAATTAACTGGGCAATTGTCATCCCAGCCCCTTTGACAAAGTTCTTTAGGGAATGAAGAGGTTCACTCTTGGGTCAAGGCCATGTGTGTAGGGGACCAGGAAACAGAGGAACACCTGCAGTGGCTTGAGTTTGGATTATTGTAGGGCAGCAGCAAATGCTGGTTATCGCAACTTGGGGAAAAGAGGGAAATGGGTGATTCCGTGTCAATTCAACCAAATTTACAACAAAAATTGACATGACCGACTCAGATTTACTTGAAATTTAGCACAATTGTTGGGTTAGATGAAACATGTCTAAATCCAAGGAAAAAAGTTTTGGGATCAATTATGTTCCGAGATACGGGCCGTCAAACTTTGACCCGAACCGCTCGACCACGTTCCTTTGGACGTCTGTATCTCAGCTTGTATGAGAGCTAGAAAGGTGTTCTTGGTGTCATTATTCAACTCTTGTGACGACCTATTTGATTAGATTATTTATGACTGTTTAAAAGTTTAGCATAGTGACCATATTTGGCAATTTAGCACTTTGACCCTTTTCACCATCTTTTTCAAATCTGAAAAAATCACACTTATAGGCTGAAGAGCCTTGAACATCCTATGAAAAAATCAGAATGGGATCTCTAATGGTTCTCTTGCTATAATTATTTTATATATAATTCCACTCAAAATTCGAGCTCAACATATGGGCGATTCCAGTTTCAGAAGACTGGATATTGAAATGTGCACAGAATTATAGACATTTCTCTCTTAGGCTCTTAGCCTGTGCAGGAAGCCTTGTTTCTGCCCCTAACTGACAACCACTGGCACTGTGACCTGGAATGATCTTCCTGTGACACTTTGCCTATATAGCCCAGAGGCCATTCCTCCATGTTCTATTCCAGGTTTGTGGCTGTTTGAGTAAGGGTGTTGGGAGCATTCCTGAATAATGGTTTTGAAGGTAAGTAAGTAAGTAACTATTAAGTAAGTAAAGGGATCTATGTAAAACCTTTAACAGGTGGATTCGAACATTTCAGATGAAATTCAATTAACTTGGCATGCTAGTTTTATGTGTCTTTTGTTAAACGATTTGCAGTATATGTTATGTGCACTGCATTTTATGTGCGCTGCATTTTATGTGCACTGCAGTTTATGTGCACTGCATTTTATGTGCGCTGCATTTTATGTGCACGTCTGCATTGTGGGGTTACGTTGTTCAGGTGTAACTCAATGATTTTATGATGAATAAGTCCTTTTGAGTCTCAGGTTTCGTCAAATTATCTCGAGTGATTTGCTATAAATTAATCTGCTCTATTTATTTGTCTGTCTGTCTGTCTGTCCGTCTCCCTCCCTCCCTCTTCCCTCCCTCCATCCCTCCCTCCCTCTCTCCCTCTCTCTGTCTGTCTGTCTGTATGCTCTGTCTCTTTCTCTCTCTTGCCTTTCCTTTGCCTATTAATGAGTGAGTGTTCTGCTTTTGTACGTCTGGTGTGTATTTGTGTGCATGTGTGCGTGTATATTGTGATTTTTTACGTGTGGTGTGTGTGGTTTATGAGCATGCGAGTTCATCTATGCTTTGATGCGTGAACGTTTTTATGTCCCACAGTATTATGTACATGTCTTTTTTATGTGTAGGAGTGTTCCGTAGCGTTTGTGCATCGTCATGATGCGTGTCTGTCTCTTAATCGGTCTACAGATGTCGCTTTCATCTCCTCATTGTCTGACTTCCATTGTCTAAGTTTATTTTCTGTCTGTCTGTCAGTGTGTGTATGTCTGTCTGTCTGTCTGTGTGTGTATGTCTGTTTGTCTGTCTGTGTGTATGTCTGTCTGTGTGTATGTCTGTTAGTCTGTCTGTCTGTTAGTCTGTCTATCTGTCTGTCTGTAGACTTGTCCAATTTCTGTCTGTTAGTCTGTCTGTCTATCTGTAGACTTGTCCGTTTTTCTGTCTGTGTGTCTGTTAGTCTGTCTGTCTATCTGTCTGTCTCTCTGTTTGTCTGTGTCTGTCTGTCTTTCTGTTTGTCTGTCTATTTGTCTATCTGTCTGTCTATTTGACTGTGTGTCTGTTAGTCTGTCTGTCTATCTATCTGTTTGTCTGTCTGTCTCTCTGTCTATCTATCTGTTTGTCTGTCTGTCTCTCTCTGTCTATCTGTCTGTCTGTCTGTTTGTCCTCCTATGGACCTCTGCATCTTTAACTTTTTCAACTTGTTCAAACACAGTCTGAATGTTCCATGTGCTGAGCACGGAACCGTGGACAGGTGTTCAGAGAATAATGATCGGCAAATGATCGACGGCGATGAGCGATCAATAAATTACTCGATGACTTACTCACCTGGGCGAGCGTTTAAGTCGAGCACATGTGTTGGATTACTCGATCGCAAAAGGAACGGATTGAATTGGTGGCTTTCAATTGCCTAACGTCTGTCTGTCTGTCTTCCTGTCTGTCTCCATCATTCTTTTTCTCAGTGTGTGTTTGCCTTTTGTATGTATGCTGCTGTAGACTCAGGCGAAGAACACCGGATAGTTTTGGATGTCCCCTGTCTGTGTCCGTCTGTCTGTCTATGTCTTTTTAGATGTGTCTGTTTGTGTTCGTACTGTTTGTGCGCTGGACTTTAATATCTCTGTCAATGTATTTGTCATTTGATTTGTGTTTGTGTTGGTGTGTGTCTCGTTGGACCCTTGTCTTGATGTGTTTTGATCTTACATACGAGTTCGATGCGAATATGTATTGTATAGGAGTATGTCTTTATGGCTTTTGGTCACTTTCTGTCCGTTAGGCAGTACGTATTGCTTGCTGTATGTGTCTGCATGTCTGTGTCTTTGATTGTTCCTCTGGTACTGTCTTATGTGCGTTTGATTTTCTAATAACCGAATGCTGGCTGACGTTTGCCAGCTCTTCCGTTTGTATTTGTCTCTGCTTGTATGTCTGTGTTTCTCTGCATCTGTTTCAAAGTGTCTGTTTCGAAGTGTCTGTTTGTTTCTCTCTCTCCTTCCCTCTTTCTCTCTGTCTCTTTCTCTGTGCATGTTTCTTTACATTCCTGGTCTGTTTTCCACATATGGATATTTTGTTGCATTTTGCCTGTTTTCTGTATTTTTTCTCTGGTTTTGTTCTCTCTTCCTCTCTCCATCTTTCTTTCTGTCTCTACCTGCGCATGTTTCTTTCTATTTGCATCTTGGTTTCGTTCGTTCTATGCTTGTATATATATATATATATATATATATATATATATATATATATATATATATATATATATATATATATATATCTGTGTGTTTCTGTAATTCTCTCTTTTTCAACCGCATGCTGTTCCTTCGCTCAGATTTCTTGTACTCTTTAATCTTTCTATATTCGTCTCTTTGTATTTTTCTCTAGGTTTGTGTTTACTTAGGAATTTGTCTTAGTAATGTTCTGTGCAGCTGTATACATTAGTCTCTGTGTCTCTTACGAGTGATCTGTAAATCGCCAGGTGAGGTCATGTAACTATATGCGGAGTAACGTTTGATTCCTGTTTCATTTTAGATTGGATAAATCAGGTCATTCAGAAAAGTTCAGGAGGAAGGTGTCCTGTAGTCAGTGAGTATCATCTTCAGCTGCGTTTACTTCCAAAAAGTGTTTGTAACTGTAACAATTAACTCGTTAGTAAATAATGTGAGTTGAGTAGATGGATGTATTTTGATGGTAGTAAAAAAATATTAATAATAATAATTTCTTATAGTTTATTGTGGAACTAGGTCATCATCTGACTGCCGCCACGGGCGACCCTCAGGAGACTACATATCTGTTTCAGCGCCTGTCCATCTGCACACAGCGCTACAACGCAATAGCGTTTAGAGTGACCTTTATGCATGACACCGGGGATGAGGTCCAAGAACCATAGTTACAATTATTACTCTTTGGAATAGATGTTAGAATAGGAACTTCTGTTTTGCAATAATGATGATGATGGTGGCGGCGGCGGTGGCGACAACGATGATGATAAGGACCTTTCCAGACTTTTGTTTTTCTATTAGTCAACCGTTAAGGTATTGGCATACCTTACAATTCTTCTTTCGGACCGTCTTATATTGACTGCTGTTCGTATTTTATCTGCATAAATATAAATAACGAGTTATGGTGAATACGAGAGGTTTAAGGAAGAGGCCGAACATCGAGAGGAATGGCGACATCGAACATTGGAACATTTGAATGTGTCTACAGGCAGAGAACCAGAGAAGAAGAACCTAACAAATTGCGTTTGTCATCCTGATCGATACTTATAAACGAAGATAGATAACTATAACAATGCTCCGACAATCTTTTGTTACGCGTTCTCATTGTTCTGTCTGTTTAGTTGATTGTTGTATTGTGTTTCAGAGGACGATACAATCCGTCGGGCGGCCTCTAGTGACTCGCTGGGGGTCGTCGATACGCTCAGCGTCCCCGTCAATGGACAACCAGCGACTCGGGGACGGTCAGATTCTTCTTATCTATTGCAACATTTAGTTTCATTGTCTTCTTATCTATTGTTATCTATTGCAGCATTTGGTTTCATTGTCTTGTTATCTATTGCAACATTCAGTTTCATTGTTTTGTTATCTATTTTGATACTTAGTTTCATTGTCTTCTTATCTATTGCAACATTTAGTTTCATTGTTTTGTTATCTATTGTGATACTTAGTTTCATTGTCTTCTTATCTATTGCAACATTTGGTTTCAATGTTACCATTGGTTATTCTTATCTATCATTGTTATCATAACTTTTTATATTGTTATTATTATTAGTTTTTACCTGAAGTAGAAATAATACCTCAGGAACATAGAGTTGTTAGTCCTAGTAGAAAGTGGTTATCTTCTGAGAAATCATGCAGGTCTCATCTCTGGTTAACCATCAGTTTGATTATATTTGTTGTTGTTGTCTTCGTCATCGTCATCATGTTTATTTTGATATAATTTTTAATCATTGCTTGTTTATCATTATTGATGTTTACTAAGTGCTCTTATTGTTTCTTATTGTTCCTATTATCTCGATTTATTTATTATTTATATTTTTACTGTTTTTAGGCTGAATATATGGAGTCATAGGCAGTTTAAAACTCGCTGCAGCTTCATGTGTGTTGGTGTGTTTTGTTTGTTTGTGTGTGTGACTATGTGTGTGTTTGTGTGTGTGTGTGTGTTTTGTTTGTTTGTGTGTGTGACTGTGTGTGTGTTGTTTGTTTGTGTGTGTGATTGTGTGTGTTTGTGTGTGTGTGTTTTGTTTGTTTGTGTGATTGTGTGTGGTTTTGTGTGTGTGTTTTGTTTGTTTGTGTGTGTGCTTGTGCATGTGTGTTCTAGTCCTTATGTTAGTCTGTCTCAGCCTGTCTTGTATGTTTGTTTTCCTTCTGTGTGTTTCCTGTGTATGCTAATGATTGTTGTGCTGCATCTTGTTGCATCCAGAAGTCCGGACCGGAACATTTCGGACTCGCCGGGAAATTTAAGTCGCGAGGCTCATGCCAGTATTCTGATGAAGGACCGAGAGGCAGAATACACGCAGCTAACTAACTACAGGTACCGTATCATCATCATCATCGTCGTCGTCGTCATCATCATCATCATCATCACCACCATCATCATCATCATCATCATCATCATCATTGTCTTCAGCATAAAAAATTATCGTCATCATAGAAAATCGTCGTCGTCGTCATCATGATTATTATCAGCATTGTATCATCATCATCATCATCATCATCATCATCATCATCATCATCATCATCATCATCATCATCATCATCATCATCATCATCATCATCATCATCATCATCATCATCAAAACAATTATCATATCATCATAATCGTCATCGTATCATTATTATCATCAGCATCATGATAATAATGAGTATTAGTAAAGTCTCATCGTCTTAATCATCATTTCATCATCATCGCTTGATGTCGCTGTGCTCTGTTGTCATGGCGATCATTAATTTTATGCATACATGTATGAAAACTCTTTCAGATACATCTTTCAACGTCGTCTTCATTTTACTGTTCCATGGTTTGTGTGACGGTTTTATACAATTCATGTTGTACTGCTTTAACATTGGATGTTGCACGGTGTTATTTATGTTACAATGAACAATTGTCACATGTCAGGATTATGTTACATAATTGTCACATGTCAGGATTATGTTACACAATTGTCACATGTCAGGATTATGTTGCACAATTGTCACATGTCAGGATCTTCTGCGGGACATGGAACGTCAACGGACAAATGCCAACGGAGATGTTGCACAAGTGGCTGTCACCTGATGATGATGACCCACCAGACATCTATGCAATTGGGTCAGTTCATGTCAGTTTATCTATGCAATTGGGTCAGTAAGTTTGTGTTGCTTATTAGTGGTTCCTGTATCATTAACACGTTGGCCGCCGCGGTATTCTTTCTCGCTACGCCACGAGATATGTGGCGAAAAGTACACAAATTTAATCGTTGTTTTTCAATTATTTTAATACTTTGGCTTATTTATTTCAATATAACAACAATTTCTTATGCTACCTGTATCTTTTATAATGTCATAGAAATTATTTAATAAAGCAAAACCTTGTAAAATTAGATAAAATTATGTGAAATTAGATAAAATTTGAAAGATTATTTGTATATTTTATAATTTTTAATTTGTAATAATTTTCAATAATTCTCAATGGTTGGTGTGTTCACTACTCCCATAAAAAGTATCCCTAAAAACTTACGCATTTCTCTTGAAGCAGTTGGCTCCCATTGATGTAGGCCTACCCGACTTTTTGTTTTCAAGTTTTTATTGGCAAAAAATCGTTTAGCGTATTTGTTCGTTTCATTGACTACTATCAGAATTATTTCATCGCTAATAAAATAGTTGCAACAAATCGACTGGCGTGGTCTGTGCTGAAATCCCTGCTTTCATTCGCAGGACACTCGTAAACGGAAAGTTTGTAGGCTACACGTAGGCCTAAGTATCCAGTAGGCCTACACGTAACCAAGATGCTGTCGACTGTATCAAAGGTTCACTATCACTATCATGGTCCGAGGTTGCATGGGCTGTAGCTTCATCAGATCTAATATTTCACTGTCCACGTTGATCATTCTATCAGTCCACCCATTATCCGAACTATGATCATCAAAATCTTCATCATCTGATAAATTATCCAACAATAACAAAGCTTCACTTGGGCTAAGTCGCGTTCTCGAAAACGCCTTACCCGACGCCATTTGTACAACAACATTCGCGTAACAAAAACACTAAATATTGCTATAAAAGTATTTATTTTTGATTCGTTGTGTGTTGTATGACGTCTAGAAATATATAATATTACGTAATACACCAATGGAAGTTCTCCTATTACGCCAACATATTCGTAGTTCGCCGTATTGTCCAGTACGAGTTAACTCGTACTGGGCGCCACAGGACGCAAAAATTGGTACGAGTTAACTCGTACTGGGCGGTGAACGTGTTAAGGACATTCGTGAAAATGTTGGGGCTAAGGTTATGACAAGTCGGAATTTTTTATGCCTAAGTGATTGAATTCTTTATTATTATTTATAATTGAGTGCAGTATGGTTATGTATTTAAGATCTTTTTCATTTTTCCTATGCACAATCTTGTGCAATCTTTCTCTTATTGCATTTGTTTTTCAACTGTTTAGAATTGTTTTGTGTGCGGATTGTTTGGGAAGTATAAAAATAAAAAAAGAAGAGAAAATGCATTTAAAGAAAAACTATATATGCACCATGTGTCTGTATGCAGTCTTCGTTTTCTGGTTCAGATTTCAGGAGTTGGACCTGAGCAAGAACGTCTACATCTTCAGTGAATCCGCGCGTGAGGACGAGTGGCTTCATAGAGTCGAAGAGGCTCTTCATGCGAAGACTCCTTATAAGAAGGTCAGCTAGGTCAATGGTTATCAATAGTATCAGTTTACCCTATAGATAAGTCAAGGCCGTAGCTAGGGGGGTGTTTTGGGCGTTTGAACACCCCCGATAAATGGAAAATGCGAAAAATAACAGAATGCATTTACTAGCATATGATGTAAAAACCATGAAATAAAACCATGAAAACACCCCCGAAATAAAAAAATGTGAAAAAATAGAATGAATTTGTGACATTTTCTGAAGATTTCGGCCGGATGACTAAAAAGGTGGTCAATTTTTTTCGGGCGGGAAACTGAAGAAACACCCTCCGAAATCAAATCCTGGCTACGGCCTTGAGATAAGTACTATTGTTGTAGCCTTTAGATCAGCACTTGGTTCCCAACGTTTTTTAACTGTAGGGCCACTTTTTGTAAGTTGGAAGACACGAGGGCCACTTTTTCTTTGTTAAAGAACATTAGGGGGCCACAGGCTAAAATTTAATTAACTAATAGCATATAAAATTGTTATAATTGATTCAAAATAGAATGTTTTGATATCATTTATAGACGTCAAAATAAAATAATTCGTAATAGAAAATAATTATGTGTTCTATGCTGTCCAAATTGTCAAGTTTTTCACGTATTTTTTTATTAATTCTTTGAGAGATGAGGGCCACTTTTTTTAGGCCTGGTGGGCCACTTTTGGCCCGTGGGCTACAGGTTGGGAACCACTGCTTTAGATGTTGTTGGTGATTTCAGTGCAGTTTTTAAAAATCCAGTTACTAGGAAATAGCTGAGGGACATTTCCACCAAATACCAAATCTTCACATTTCTATGTACTATTTACCAGATCTGGGTACAAACCATTTGTTCCGTTTTCGTTCATTTGTTCAATATGAAAATTTATATAGCGCCTCTTCAAGAGAAATACCTGGTCGCACACTTCCAGCCACAGCTAATGTATTGCCTTTTGAGGGACTTACGTTTAGCAGGCAATGCTTTACATTTCATGTAATAAAAATATATGGAAATGAATTTTTGTTTTCTTGTGTAGCTAGCTTTTACATTTCTCATACAGTTCTCATTTTCGACGTTCATAATCAGTGAAATGGGCTTATGATAACAATAAAATAATATTAAAGACAATTAATAATAACAATAGAATAATATTAAAGACAATTATGACAACAATGAAAACTGAGTTTCGTATTGATCTGAACATATTTTTATTTCTTTTCAGTTGAAGGTGATTCGTTTGGTGGCAATGATGTTGGTCGTGTTTGTAAAGACTTCCAAAGTGTCGTTCGTTCAGGAAGTCCTCTACGAGTCAATTGGCACTGGCCTGCTCGGTGTAATGGTAAGTGAGCACAATGAGGGAGTTGATGTACGCAATCATGTATCGTGCAACATTGCTCAATGTTCCTATCTACCGGTACTTGATCTCAGATTCTCGCTGGAACCATGAACCTGCTTTTCTCAAAAACGTATTTCTTCCCTTGTGGCCTTGCGCACTGAGAAAACCTCTGACCGTTTTTTTAAAACCTATTATGAATGTCTTTGTACAGTGGTTCCCAACCTTTTTTGACTGTAGGACCACTTTTTCTAAATTTGGGGACACGAGGGTCACTTTTTCTTAGTTGAAGGACATTAGTTGACCGCAAGGCTAAAATTTAATTAACTAAAAGCATATAAGACGGTTATAATTGATTCAAAATAGAATGTTTTGTGTTATTTATAGACGTAAAAATAAAATAAATTGTAAGAGAAATAATTGTGTTATATCCTGTCCAAATTGTCAATTTTTTCATATATTTTTTTCGTTCTTTGAGAGATGTGGGCCATTTTTTCTAGGCCTGGCACGGCCACTTTTGGCCCATGGGCCACAGGTTGGGAACCGTTGTCTTAGTGCAATACAATGCATTAATCGCAACGTGTGTTTTTTACGTTAATAGCTTTAACAGTTGAATAAACATGTGTTCTGTATCTCAGTGCCATTCGCCGGGGTAACAAGACAGTGATTTCTTTTAAAATTATTATTTCTGTTGTACATATCCAATTTGAAAGAAGGAAATTTATTCGCTTTCAATTTTTATTATTCTGTTGCTTTTGCGTACAAATTGCAAATGGAAGGAAGTCTCTCTTTGAATAATTATTTCTGTTTCTGTTATGCCAAGGCTGTGAAGGGAAGTAATACTCAATGTTGTTTCTGTTGCTTTTTGTTGATTAGGGCAACAAAGGAGGAGTTGCCGTGAGATTTCGCTTGCACGATACGACGATATGCTTCGTTAATTCTCACCTTGCGGCGCACACCGAAGAGTACGAGAGAAGAAACCAAGTGAGTTGATGTTGGATGATTGTTGGACCGAGAGTGAGACAATTGGAGACCAATTGTATAAAAGATTTGGGACCAGGAACCTCGAAAGTGAGACGAGCTGGGACACATTACCGAGTCATGGCTGCCGCTTATGACTAGAGAGAGACTGGCAGAGAGAGAAAGAGAAAGAGAGAGACAGATAGACAGAGAGAGTCAGAGACAGAAAGAGACAGGCAGAGAGAGAAAGAGAGAGACAGATAGACAGAGACACAGAGAGAGCAGGGTTTAAAGTGGGTGGGAATGGCGTTCCAATGACTAGAGAGAGACTGGCAGAGAGAGAAAGAGAAAGAGAGAGACAGATAGACAGAGAGAGTCAGAGACAGAAAAAGACAGGCAGAGGAATTTCTACTTAGCCAAGACTGCTCTCGAAATTCTTGGCTTGCATTCCCACTGCTCATCATGATGGAACTCCAAAACACATGCATTTCAATGCAATTCTTCATCAGCGTCCCACTGCTCACATTCAGCGTTCCCACTGCTCATCCAAACCACTTTAACCACTGAGAGAAAGACAGAGAGAGTCAGAGACAGAGAGAGAGACGGAGATAGAGAGACAGACAGACAGACAGACAGTGAACGAGAGAGAGCAAGCAAACATAAGGTTAAGACTTAACACTTATCTCTTTGAGCTTTGACCTCTAGTTTCTCTGATCTATTGGACTTCAATGCGCACTTTTCCAATGGATCACGATTTTTTACCGTGAATTTATTTGACACTCCATCGCTTGATGTCTTTGGCATCAAGATAACGGCACTGTCGAATTCCTTAGATTAGATTAGATTAGATTAGCTGCAGAGGTCATGAGTTTGGATTAGATTGGAAGAATGGAATTACTAGTTGCTCAGTTGTTACTGAGTTGTAGAAACTGTTAATAAATTATGGTTTGGATCATTTCTAGGATTTCCGAGACATCACATCTCGTCTGAATTTTCGAAACACAGAGAATCCTCTCGGCGTCTCAGACCACGAGTCAGTGGAATTTCTACTTAGCCAAGTAATTCAGTCAGTTGTGCAAGGCAAGGTCAAGGACTCAAGGTCAAGGACTCATTTCATGCACACATCTGGGGTGCGGTGGTATAGTGGATTCGTTTTGCGTTGCAGCTGGAGGGTTGTAGGTTCGAATCCAACTCAAGTCGTCACGTAGGGACCTTTGGGCAAGTCCTTCACTTGCAGTTGCTTAGTGCTTCGGCGTGAAACTCTGATGTAGTGTCCGTGCTGCAGTCGGGAGCGCCTCTGAGGAGAGAACTTGAAGGGGCGCTATAACAAGTGCACATACATTCATACATACGTACGTACATACATACATACAACAGAAGTGTTTTGGTCTGGATGTTGTTAGACTTTTCAGTTGATATGTGAAGATGAGCTTTGACCTCTAGTTTCTCTCATCTATTGGAGAAACGGTTTGTTTGAAATGGTTTGGTTTGAAATGGTTTGGTTTGAAATGGTTGTTAAGTTGTTTTCACAGGTGACTACGTTAACATGTGTAGATAAACTGCCGAAATGCAGTAAATGCAGGACAAAAACAGAATTATTATTATTATTATTATTATTATTATTATTATTATTATGGATGGGAAAAGTGCTGCAGAAAGTGATTGTGCTGAAGCGTTGAATATTCATGGATAAGCGTTGAAACAGGAAAGTTGTTTCTCTGATGTGTCATTATTATTATTATTATTATTATTATTATTATACAGTCATTTATTGCTTTTAACAAAAGTTTCGAAGAATAATTATCGCTGCTATGGTTCTTGAGAGTTCATATGAGTGTTCTTGGCCTTCGCCACCGGTGTTATTATTATTATTATTATTATTATTGGGTTTTTATATAGCGCACCTTCAAGGTAATATACTGAAGATTGATCCCAGTCCAACCATGGCTGAGTAAAACAGTTTGTAAGGAAAAAATAGCAAAGTGGTGTGACCTAGGCAGAAGGCAGAATGCAACAGGGAACCCTTTCCAGGTTCTAGGGCCGGAAACAATAAAAGTGCGTCGCTGCCTGATAGAAGTTTGCGTATAGAGGACAAGATGTTTGCCCTGCATTGCATATAGATGTCTGATCTGATTTGTATGTTGATTTTTTTGTCTAGCATTGTCTTCTGGCTGGGCGATCTAAACTACAGGATCACCGACATTGACAGCGACGTTTGTAAACGAATGATCTTCAAGGGAGAGATACAGGAGCTCATGAACTACGACCAGGTCTGTATGATGCAATACACGGGGTACATCCATAATGTTCTTCACTGGCTTCCACTTCGACGGCAGATCACTGATAGGGTTTCAACATGGATCTGGCGCTACCCGGATTGTCTGGCTGCTACAAGGGCGGATACAGAAATTTTCGAAGGGGGGGCCAACATTTTCGGCCTTGGGGCGGGGAAACATTTCGTCTTTTTTGCCAAAAATTCTGATAACCTTTTTTTAGTCATTCATCCAATTTCCAAGAAAAAGATACCATTTTAGCATGGAGTGTCTGGCTGCCATGTACCTTCTGTTCCACCTCTAGTGTCCAGCGGTGATCTGCTTCTGATCGGCTGATCAAGCTGTACTCTTAGCCCTCACACACAGACTACTGTAGTGCAATGGTGCTCTTTATTGGTGGCTGACCCTAGAACCTGGAATGGGCTCCGTGCTGCACTCCGCGTAGTACCTAGTGGTCACATCACTATGTTCTTTCAACATACCGGTAGTCACAGTCAACAAACATTACCGAAGTAATATGTCGTATATGAACCCTTTACCTGCCCTAGGACAACAGCAAGATGAATTGAGTGATGTAGTGGTTTGTTCTGTGCCTTGTAACCGGAGAGTCACAAGTTTGAATCTACCTAAAGTCACTGTTTCATGCGACCTTGAATAACTTGTTCACCCACAATCGTCTATGAGGAAGGCAGCGGGAACCGCCTCACTCATCTCATTCAGGGGGGATTCGAGTCATAATGCCGATGTACCTGCCTTGCGGCGGAGAATTCGTCACCATCACCTGCTCTTGCATTGCCCTGACTTTTATTGTCTGCTAGTTGTTGTTACCATGCTTTGGCGCTAACCGACATTGCCTTACTTTGGCAGAATTTGTTCTCTGTGTGTTTAGCTTTGTCGTCAGATCTCACTGAAAAACGTCTTTCTGGATTACGTTGAGGGACCAATAACCTTTAACCCGACCTACAAATACGACACCGGGACCGACAACTGGGATTCAAGGTACAGCGTCATTTCGTTGGCTGCATTGTATTGGTTAGTAAAGTGTGTGTGCGTGCGTGTGCGTGCTTGAGTGTGTGCGTGTGTGTGCCTGAGTGTGAGTGTGTGCGTGTGTGACAACTATTTTTAAGTGGCTAACTGAGTGTTTGCCTGGATTCATTAGTTGGTTGGCTGATTTTCAACCTGCTTGGTTGGTTGTCTAGGTGAAATGTCAACTGACTATTTTTAATATTTTATGACAATGTTGGATATACAAATTTGCTTTCTTAAACAATCTCATGTAGGTACATGTATATACATAACCACACATACATATGTCATTTGTAGTATATACATAATTACTCTTGTGAGGTGCGATGGCGTAGGGGTATATTCAGTGCCTTGGAGCCAGAAGGTTGCGGGTTCGAATTCACCTCAAGCCGCCACTTATGGACCCTACACAAGTCCTTCGCTCTCAATTGCTCATGCGCTTTGGCGTGAAACTCTAATTCAGTGGTTGCGCTGTAGTCAGGAGCGCCTCTGAGTAGGAATATACATACCTTCCTTCTGCAATAAGGACTAAACTAATTACTCGTATATCTGTTTTATTGTGTGTTCGTGGTGTGTTCGTGCAGTGATAAATGTCGGACGCCATCCTGGTGCGATCGGGTTTTGTGGAGAGGACAGAACATAAAGCAGCTCAAATATCGCAGTCATCCTCAGCTGAAGCTCAGCGACCACAAGCCAGTCAGCGCCGTCTTTGACGTCGGGGTTAGAGCTCTATTTCACCACTTCTAGCTTTTCTTGCTAAATCATTCACGTTTTTATTGCATCAGAAATATTTGACTTACTTAGTCCTTACGTGCAGGTCTGAACATCGGGCAACGCAATTCTGAATTTGTTGCGTTTTTTCACCCGGGTAGGTTGCAAGCCCACCGCGGAACCCTCCTCCTCCTTTATCCTGACTTGGGATAGGTTCAATCTATCTTAAGATACCCGGAGGCAGAATTTGACATTACTATAGTAATCTGTGTGGTCTTTGATTCATATCTATAGTTTATCTTATCTCTCAATACAATGTATTTACTTTCATTTCCTGTTTCTTGCATAAGCTTTTCTTTCCCGTGCATCGCTTTAACACCTTCGCTTGACTTTGAGCTCGAACTGTTTTTGTATCATGCGAACTGATATGGCTTATAAATACATATGGCCTGACAATGAGATTCTTGTTAAGGCGCTATATAAATGATCATATACATATATTGTAATTTCTCACATCATTGCATTGGAATTTAAAGCAGAGGTGGATCCACGGGAGGCTAATCCGGTCATTGCCCCACCCCATTTCAAAACTACATAGGACGTGGCCCCCATTTGGTTTCAACGAGCATTAAATCAACGCAGCGGGAGAGAAAAGTAGGATACGACGACCAGATCACTGATGACTAAAAAAAATATCAGTTATTTTGGCAGGGAAACTTGGTATATTTTCCAGACATTTCGACCAAACGACTAAAAAAGGTCATCAGATTTTTTTCTGGCAAAGATCACCGAAAATTTTGCCCCTTACCCCTTCGAAAATTTCTGTATCCGCTTCTGGGAATTTAAGGTTTATTACTGATTTGGTGCATTCTTGTGTCAATGGCAGCTTTGTATTATCCGAGTTGTGTTCCAACGGTTTTAGTCCGTTATTATTAAACTGTTATTTTGCTTCTCCAGATCAAGACTTTCAATCCGACGTTGGAGAGGAAGGTCCGCGAAGAGGTCATGAAACTTCTTGACCAGAAGGAAAATGAATACCTGCCCCAAGTTTCCCTCGATGTTACCGAAGTAAGAGTCTTTTTTTTTTATCTAACTGCTATGCTGAAATAAGTTTATATCCAGGGCTTTTTTAACGTGCAGTTGTACACAAAATGTGCAGTTCTAAATGGATTTGTGCAGTTGTAGAAGAACTTCTGTACTGTTAAAACTAGCAAAAAAGGTCATTGTCCTCCGATGGGAAGTAAATTACCATGGAGGATGGGAAAGGAAAGAAGGAGTTGTGCAGTTCTAAAAATTTCTAAAAAAACAGCCCTGTTTATGTCTGTATGATCAGAGATTGTAAATAAGGTGAATGCTTAAGTATTATTATTATTATTATTATTATAGCAATTCTGCTGAGCAAAAATTCTTGCTACAATGTTTAACTATTTTGGTACTGACCTACAACATGTTATGAAATCAGACAGCCGATGCTGTTTTGCGACATGTTACATATGTGTTGCAACATAAATTTGCTGTCTCTGTTTGTTTACATTGAGGAAGTGTTATATAATGCCGTTTCAAGGTAGGCTACTCAGATGCACTCCCAGCACTTCCCTTTTTGTTTACGATATGTTGCAACCTGCAGCAGCCAACATGTATCAAATTAGGAGACAGTAAATCTTGCTGCGTCATGTTACGCATAAATTTACAGTATTAATTCTGCCTTTGACGACAATGCTGTATTGCTTGGCCATTTTCTTTTCAGGTACAGTTCGAAAATTTGAAATTCCTCGAAAACCTGGCACGAACTGTGACGATTACTAATACAGGACAGGTAAGTGAATGCTTCAATGATTAACCAGGTGTCCAGTTGGTATGTATTTCATTTCAAGAATTTTAGACAGCGCCCCTTCAAGAAGCCTCTCAGAGGTGCTCTCAGTTCAACCACTGTGATGCAAATATGAGTCTTAAAAGCTGGTGAGTCATCCCTAGGTGAAAGGGGTATCTTCAGCAGGAAACTATTCCAGTCCTATTATTGTATGTATGTTAGCTGGAATGCGTGTTTGCATGCATGCACATTGCACAAATATGATCTGGGGGCTTTGGCTCTGTTGCCCCCACATCAGATTTGGCTGTCTGGTTGTGATCTGTGTCCTGTATGTCAAAGAGAACTTGCTGGATTTTTTCATATGCACTTCAAAGATTCAGTTCTATGCCTTTTCAGTGGAAATTCACTTCTTTCAAGTCCGCTTGTTCTTTTCACTTGCGACTCTTCATGCACCTTTTACAAGCTGTTCTTTGCGGCCGGTGATGAGCTGGTAAAGTTGGAGGAGCACTATATAAGCTATATAAGCGTCTCTGAGTAGGTTTCTTGAAGAGGCGCTATATAAATTCTCGAAATGAATGAATGAATATAAGTTTTCAGAGTGAACGAATTCATCTGCTGGTCGTGTTCTCTCAAGTGCACAAGTCAGTTTGACATGGCATCCAAATCTAGTTACTAGCTACTAGACTTGTGGGGCGCGGTGGTGTAGTGGTGGCGTCGTTACCTTGAAGCCGGAAGGTTCGAAGTTCGAATCCACCTCAAGTCGACGCGTAGGGACCTTGGGCAAGTCCTTCACTCGCAATTGCTCAGCGCTTCGGCGTGAAACTCTGATGCAGTGTCTGCGCTGCAGTCGGGAGCGCCTCTGAGAAGGCAGCTTGAAGGGGCGCTATAGAAATGGAGAAATAGAAATAGACTACTTTACCAGTTGACTTGTGTTGACTCAATAAACTGTCTGTCTTGGCAACTGGTTTGCTGGTTGACCAGTTGAACTAGGGTTGACTCATGTGTTTTGCAGTGTCCTGTATCATCTGTATCACCGTGTTTCAACTGGGAGCACCTCTGAGTGGACGTCTTAAGGGGCACTATATAAATGCTTGAAATGAATGAATGAATGAATGAATGAATAATAAATGAATGATTGAATGAATGAATGAGTGAATGCTTGAATGAATGAATGAATGAATGCTTGAATGAATGAATGAATGAATGAATGAATGAATGAGCATCAATGTGTTCTTCTGTTGCGTTCTAGGTTTCCGTCCCATTTGAGTTCATCAACAAACCAGCTGACAGCCACTACTGCAAACCGTGGTTGAAGATCGAACCATCCAGAGGATTCATTCACATCGGTGAGAGCCTTTATCTGCACTTCGATCATGAGTATGGAAAAAACAATGAGCTTCATGCGCTTTGTTTGTTCGTTGACATTTGTGGCGCCGTGCCCCAAAATCAGCATTAAGGTGGTTTTCAAACATATTGCGTTTGATGCATCATTTCAAAGGCCTTGTCTCAGGCGTCAAAATGACACAGAAATTATTGCTCTAGATGAATTCTAGCCGAAGATATAAGGGAAAAAGTGATCCAATTAAATTAACTAATTAATTTAATGAAATTAGTTAACAATAATAATTTGCATATCAAGAGCATTAAAATAGCTTAGCTACTTGTCTTTTTAAAAAAAGTTTAAAAAATTTCCCAGAAAATATTTTGATTAAATTTTGTAAAAAAAAAAATAAAAAATCACAAACATTCTATTTCTGTAATATCTCTGATGTGTAATCTCCGACTTAATGCTGGTTTTATTTGGCATCATTTAAGGCTTTTCAAAGTTCTGTTGGCACCTTTTTGGATGTCATTGACAGATGTGCTGTGACAGATGTGCTTGGCATATAAGTTGATTTGTTAATTGTTAATCATGGAATTAATTATGTAATTAGATAACTGTAGTAGATATTAAATTTTGTTGCTTTGCGTAATAAATACAATTCTCATACAATTGTTGTCTTCTTAAGGCCTTTCTTTTCAACCAGGCCTGGGTTGAGAGTGACTCTGAGTTGCATTCATGGAGGGGCGCTATATAAATTTATGTGATTGATTGATTGATTGTTTGATATACTATATTTATCTACATACCGGTAGTCGTGTCTTTGTTATGGTGCCATATAGATTATTAGTATTGTTGCTGTTGTTGTCATTGTGTTATTAAATTATTGATGACTTACGACACAGGTGACAAATGTCGTGTCCAGCTTGACGTGTGTATCGACCAGGTGACGGCGCCAGCGCTCAACATGGGTGTCAACAAAATCGAAGACATTCTCGTTCTGCATCTCAAGGGTGGAAAGGACTTCTTTGTATCCTTCGCCAGTTTCACAAAGTCACTTGCATTTCTGCGCATTGTTTTCAATTTAAATTTATGTGTGTAGGTATGTATAGGCGTGTGTGTGTGTGTGTGTGTCTGCTTGCCTAATCTAATCTAATATATCATTTGTAAAGCACTTCTCACAGCAGAGCTATTCAGAAGCGCCTGTGTGTTTGTGCATGCATTTTTTTCCAGCTGTCAGTGTACAATATTCACGCTGCACTATGTAAACTGGCAATTTTCACATCACGTTTATATATATATTTCTTTTGGGAGAATTTTAGCATATTTCTGTGTGCTTAAACGTTGTTCCTTGAAATCAGATCTATTCTTGCTTGCGTCGTGATGTTTTGACCGTGAGGCCAACGCAGACAGTTAGTGCCGTACATAGGCATACAGGAGATTTCAGCAGTAGGGGGGGGGCAAAGATTTAATTTCTGCCCGTCTGCTTGCCCGAAAAACCAGACTTGCCCGAAAAGTTGACGACCTTTTTTTAGTCATTTCCCGGGTCTGCTTGCCCGAAAAACAGTTTTGCCCGAAATTTGGGGGGTATTTGCCCCTCTGGACCCCCCGCCTCGTATGCCTATGGTGCCGTAATGTCATTGATGTGGCTCCTTTTTTGCCTGTCTGAACGTTGATAGTCTTCTGGGGATGAGACGTGTGTGTGTGTGAAATGCCTTAACCGTCGTTTAGATCACTGTCTCTGGATCGTACCTTCCAAGCAGCTTTGGATCGTCGATCGAAATGCTTGTTCATATGTTCAACCCGATCCGAGACGTAGAGACGGCCGAGTTGATTCAGATTGTAAGTTGACTGTCATACATTGTCATGGTTTGCTTTGTGGTGGTATTTGCAGTTTAACGTCACTGTGTGGTAACAAAGACCATTAGTGATGCCCTCCTCCTTTATCCAGGCTTGGGACTGGCACTGGCAGAGTGCGACCAGTGGCGGAGTTGGTTTGCTTTTTAATCCAGTGATTGTGAGTACGAGCTGCTGAGTAGGATATCTGTGGCGACGTTGAGCAAACTGCTCAAACATTGGAAGTTTATGCTCGTGCATTCATTCATTCATTCGGACATTTATATAGCGCTTCTTCAAGAAAAAACTACTCAGAGGCGCTCCCGAGTCCAGTGCGCCCAAAAAGAACAGTTTTAAGTTTAGTAAGGAAGGATCTCGGTAGAGTCCCAGGGTGTAGGCGTAGCTCAAAAGGAAGGCCATTCCAGACCACTGGTCCAACCACAGAAAAGTCTCGATTCTTCATGGTAGTAGTACGGGCAAAAGGAACTAAGAGGATTCCCTTATCAGCGGAGCGTAGCTGACGATGTCCTTGGATACCCAATTGATGTAAAGACCACTGAGTTAACGTAACCATCAATTCTTTCAATGCCTGGGCACTGTGTCAAGAACTTGAAGATTCATCCACCTTCTTCTGTGCCCAGGGTAAAAGTAGGAACTGCACAACTTCACTATGTACACTCGGCTGTGACACAAGACACTTTAAGCTAAGTAAACTAAATCGTTTGTCGATTGTTTGATGAAACGAATCCCTGACTGGCTTGCTGATTATTTAACTTACTTGCTGCCTGGTTGGATATCGGTGGAGTAAAACATTTGTTTACAGATGATATGGAAACTGCTGAGAAGAATAATTGTGGTCCTGAGATCAAACGTTCTTTGAAGTGAGAGACGAACTTTGGTGCAAAACTGCATTGAAAAGGAGTCTTTTCTTGTTGTGGCAGGCTGCTTGACTGGTTGACTGGTTGGCGGTTAACTGGGTGTCTGTTTGGCTGGTTGACTGGTTGATTGTTTGGCTGGTTGAGAGGTTGATTGTTTGACTGGTTGATTGTTTGGCTGGTTGACTGGTTAATTGTTTGGCTTGTTGACTGGTTGATTGTTTGGCTGGTTGACTGGTTGATTGTTTGGCTGGTTGACTGGTTGATTGCTTGGCTGGTTGACTGGTTGATTATTTGGCTGGTTGATTGTTTGGCTGGTTGACTGGTCGATTGTTTGGCTGGTTGACTGGTTGATTGTTTGGCTGGTTGACTGGTTGATTGTTTGGCTGGTTGACTGGTTGATTGTTTGGCTGGTTGACTGGGTGGCTGGT
The DNA here is from genome assembly GCA_949752735.1 of Lumbricus terrestris. NCBI lineage: Eukaryota > Metazoa > Annelida > Clitellata > Crassiclitellata > Lumbricidae > Lumbricus > Lumbricus terrestris. Next base: position 33,459,672 of record OX457048.1, on the reverse strand, counting down.
TGACTAGGTGGCTGTTTGTTTGGCTGGTTCAGCAACTGACTTTGCATCTTGTATGATCTTGTATGACTGCAGGAAAAGACTGTTCTCCGAAACATTGAGCCTGGCGAAGGAGAACGTCCGCTTGATGTCCCGAAGGAACTCTGGCGACTTATCGACCATCTGTTTGCATACGGTCTCAACCAGGTGACCTACCTTTTATAATACTAACAACATGCTGTATGACATCATCTGTACCATTGCTTATAGGCTGAATGACTGCATCAGTTCTTGTTTACTCATGGCCTTGATGACATCATCGATTCTTGTGTACTCAATTCCTTAATGACACCTCGATTCTTGTGTACTCATTGCCTGGATGACATAAATTCTTGGGCACTCATCGCTTGAATGACATCCTCAATTCTTGTGCACTCATTGCCTTGATGACATCATCCAATTTTTGTGAAATCATTGCCTGAATGACATTAGCATTTCTTTTGTATTTATTGTCTGGATAGTGTCATCATAATATGCGCAATATTATTGTGTACGTACGTAAATTTATGTGGTTTGTTGTTTTCGCAGGAGGAACTTTTCCAGACGTCTGGTTTGCGCTGTGAGATCAATGAAATTCGCGATAGTCTTGACACGGGTTCACCTTCTGTACTGCGTATCTTTTACTTGCCAAGCAGAACATCGTATTGTATTCTATTGTTTTTTAGGTATTTGGAACCTCACACACTGCACAACAAGCGGTGCAAAAGTCCCAAAGACAGTGAAAAGGTGTAGCAGAAAGACCGAATAGTATCGAAGTTGAAAGTTTTTTTTCATGAAATGGGGGGAAGTTCATTCCATAGTGAAGGACCAATACAGGCAAAGGAAGACTAGACTGAAAGTGAGCCAGGTCGGTCCAGGTCTGCGCCCCGGCATTGATTTTCGTGACTTGCTGTTGCTGGGTCTCAGCCAGGTCACGCTTGTTTCACGCTTGTTTAACATATGAATGCATAAGAAACCCAAAAGCAGTTGCGAATGACTAAAAATGTTTTGTGGGTAAATAACTAAAAAAATGTTGTCAGATTTTTTCGGGTCAAAGGCGTCGGCTCATCTGCCAAAGTCAGACCCGGCAATTTTTTCAAACCACTTTCAACCCTGGCCTTGGCTATACACATGTATATCACGAATGCTGTTTAAAAACTCTGCAAGGCTTCGTCGACTCATCTCTTGGTGCCTGTAAACTGTCGTGTTACAACAGGTTATATTCATAATTCTCAATTGATTGAATATCTATATTTGCATGCCTTGTCATGTCTGATGCCCAGATGTTTGGTTACCTTGACAACTGTTGCCATAGCTGGATCGGTGCATTCCGTAGCGGAGGCGCTACTTCTCTTCCTCGATTCCCTTGCAGAACCCGTCATTCCAAGCGCGTACTACACGAGCTGTCTCGAACGAAATGGAAATCTTCTCGCCTGCAAACAGGTAAAGTTCATCATAGAGCTCTGTTACCATCATCACAGGTAACTTAATCACAGGTAACTTAATCACAGGTACCTCTATCGTAGGTAACTGTCATAGGCAACTCTATTAAGGTCTTTCATGGATAACTTCACCACAGGTAATTACATGACAGTTTACTCTATCAAAGATAATTCTGTCATGGGTAACTCTGTCATAGGTAATTCTATCATAGGTAACTTCATCACAGGTAGCCTAACTTTATCCCAGGTCATTAGGATAGACGTGCTTTGTAGGCTGCTATTTGTACCTTTGTATTGCAGGCCGTCTGTTCTGTTAGTAGTTAAGATTGATGTTTAATTAAGTGTTTAAGATAACTGCATAGCTGTGTTCTGTCAGCCGGATTGCTGAATAAACGAAAATTATTATTACGCTGTGCTGAATGAGGTTGTTGGTTTCATCTGTTACATAAGCGCCTTCGTGAGATTCTTGTTAAGGCGCTATATAAATGGTCATATACATACATACATGCATACATACATAAGTAATTGTGGATTCATCCATAGCTGCCTCCGTGCGCTTGATGCGATGCTTTAACTGTAGAAGGGATATTTCTGTCGTAGGTTCTGAGTCAACTTCCCGTCAGCCATCGCAACGTCTTCAAGTACATCTGCGCTTTTCTTCGAGTTCTTCTTCTTCATTCGGCACAAAACAAACTTGACATGAAACTTCTCGGTGAGTACGATCAACACAGACTATATATATACGTGCAGTTCGGAGGTTACGTTTGGGGAGCAATGTAAACTAGAAGTGGCACTTGTTATGCTGGAAAACACATCATAATCGTAATCATGCATTTATATAGCATCACTTCAAAGAAACTCCTCAGACCTGATTACACCAATCCAAACTTCGGTGTGATAGAATGGTTTTCGAACGTTTGTGGAAAAGTTGCAAAGAAAGATCAAGAAATTCATTACATCCACTTATTCGTGCTGAAATATTGAAAAAGACGTACCTCTTCCATTTCTGTTCACTGGGTAAAGACTTTCTTGTTCTCTTTGGGGCTCCCCATGCTGTGAGCACTTCTTAATTGTTTATCTGTAAGATGAGCTGTACAAGTTTCAATTACTGGTATAATATATATTGTAGTTGCATTTCTTACATAATATGCTTCTTCTGTAGTGAACTTTAGGAAGATTGTGATGATCAGTAGTTCTAAGCATGTGATGTTGATTGGTTCAGTTTGATGAGTCTGTCCAGAATAGGTTGGGTCTTGATGGGTTCAACTCCCCCTTGGTTTTCTGAGCATTGTACAGTTAAGTCTTCACTGTACACCTCAACTCCACATGAATCAATGCCTGATCCCCATTTGCTTTCTACAGTTCTTCTACGGAGGCCATCACTGGGGAACACAACTTTTCCTTTTGGTTTCGGACCTTTTTGGGTTCCTTTTCACTCTCTTATTAGAAGATTTGTGCCATAATCATTGTAACCATGTGTTGACGTTGAACCCTGCACACAATGCAAAGAATTAAGTCCTTCTTTCTCTTTCTATATCCATCATTCTTGGTTGGTTATCAAATTCAACATTCTTCAGCCGTTCAACGGTTTCCAGAATCATGAACCCAGAGGTCATGAACCCATAGGTTGTCCCATTCTCTGCCGCCAAACACATCTGACAAGGCTTTCGAAACTCACAGTATTAATTCACACAGATATTTGCATCATAAGTTCACCTTTTGCCGTCGATTCGATGACTTCTAGCGACCGTCATTGTCGACCTTCTCCACGAATTCCGATATCTCGCCGCCCCCTCAGCTCCGCACGGTTCATCCCCGTCACCTCATGTATACATCTCCATCCATCTCCTCCTTGGGCATCCTCTCCCTCTCCTTCCCTCCCCCAGGTGCCAGCGAGAGACAGACAGACAGACAGAGAAACAGAGACAGAGAGAGAGACAAACAGATAGACAGACAGGCAGACAGACAGACAGCATCATCTCCTTTTTTCCAGTTACAATACAATATATCGAATTATACACATCTACATCTGGTGCGTTCTTGAATAATTGAACGCATGCCAACGTGAATCCATTCTTCTTCTTCTTTCCGTGCAGCGAACATATTCGGAAGGATCCTTCTTCGATCTCCGGGCGGTTCGCCCGACTCCCCGCGCGATTCCGTGTCGATGGCGCGGAAGCGGGAGGACGAGCTGAAGAGGGAGTCATTCATCCAGACGTTCCTGACAAACGAATACGACGAATGAAGGCGGAAGCGCGAACTAGAAAGAGGGAATGGAAGGGGACTTGATGCACGACGACGGAACGGGAGCGGCGCTCGGGAACGATGACATCGACGATTGTTAATCATCGTTAATCATCGTTAATCATCGTTAATCATTGGACTCTCGAGCGACTAGAACATTCCTAGGCATTAATCGTCTGGTTTGGGGTTGGGGGGGGAGACTAGATGGAGAACTATTTCCATTTCCTGGATTGGGGGATGTGCTGATCTGTGGTTGTATAGTTAAATAATTGCCAAACTGGGTGTGAAATTGTGAAATTGACGACGGGCTGAATTTTCACCCGTTTTAATTGTAAGTATTAATTTTATTATCACTGACAAGTCTTCTGTCTCTTGTTCCAAAGTTGCAATGTAATACGTCAGAAATCAGACGTGTAAAAAATCCAGTATGTTTGACTTACGTATGTGGGGGTTAAATAAGAGATGTGGTGGAGTGGGGTGTGGTTTAAGGTCAATGGTACTTTAGGTTACATAGTCATTCAATAGATACCTCGTCTGTCGACGTTGATTTTTGAGAGACGGAAGTGATACGGATCTTGAAGACTTCAAACAGTCACTTTGGATTATCATTATTATTATTATTATTATCATTATTTTAATCTTATCATTATTTTAATTGTTATTATCATTAATATTGTTATTATCATTATTATTATTATCATTTTTATTATCATTAATATTATTATTATCATCATCATTGTTATTGTCATTATTATCATTGTTATTATCATAAATATTATTATCATTATTATGATTATCATTATTATTAGCTTCTGTTGCACTAGTATTCAATGAACAAGAAATCAACTGAAGATGATGGAGCACCATAAACAAGCTTTAATTGTGTCTGAGTTGTATGTCAATGTCAGAGTGTCTGGTCTATCAGACATTCGATTTATGAATGTTCTACCAGACATATATTGTGTCTGTTAATGCATCCATTTCGTTTAAGGTTGCAGGCACTATATTGAAGAGTGGCTTTCAGTTTGAACTGTTAATTAACATGTGATAGGTGTATTTTGGATTTGGTGTGTGTGTGCAGGGTTTAAAGTGAGTGGGAACGCGTGGGAACGGCGTTCCCACTGCTATCGAAATTCTTGGCTTGCGTTCCCACTGCTCATCATGATGGAACGCCAAAACACATGCATTTCAATGCAATTCTTCATTAGCGTTCCCACTGCTCACATTCAGCATTCCCACTGCTCACTTTAACCACTGTGTGTGTGTGTGTGTGTGTGTGCGTGCGTGTGTGTTTGTGTGCGTGTGTGTTTGTTTGTGTGCGTGCCTGTGTGCGCGTGTGCCTGTGTGACTTGTGTCGTTTTAGTTTTGTGATACAAGGAACTATTCATGCAAAAGCTCAATTTGTGTGTTGTCAATGGTGATCCTAGAGTTTGTTGCCTGATGGCAGATTTTTATGCATTGAATGATGGATGATCAGAATAACTGATTAGATAAATGGATTGCTAATTGCATTGATGGATTGATGAATAGATAATTGATAGATAGATTGATAAATGGATTGATAAATAAATGGAGTGCTTATTGGATTGATAAATGAATTGCTAATTGCATTGATGGATTGATGAATAGATAATTGATAGATAGATTGATAAATGGATTGATAAATAAATGGATTGCTTATTGGATTGATAAATGGATTGATAAATGAATTGATAATTAGATTGATAAATGGATTGCTAATTGCATTGATGGATTGATGAATAGATAATTGATAGATAGATTGATAAATGGATTGATAAATAAATGGATTGCTTATTGGATTGATAAATGAATTGCTAATTGCATTGATGGATTGATGAATAGATAATTGATTGATAGATAGATTGATAAATGGATTGATAAATAAATGGATTGCTTATTGGATTGATAAATGGATTGATAAATGGATTTGTAGATGGATTGATAAATGGATTGCTAATTAAATTGATAAATGTATTTATGAATGGATTGATGAATAGACGCGTAAATGAATTGATAAATGGATTGCTAATAAGATTGATGAATGCATTACTAATTGGATTGATAGGCCTAAATGGATTTCTAATTGAATTGATAAATGGATTGCTAATTGGATGGATAAATGGATTGCTAATTGGATGGATCAATGGATTGATAAATGTATTTATAAATGGATTGCTAATAGGATTGATAAACGGGTAAATGTAAATGTAAATGTAATCGCATATTTATATAGCGGCTGTGTTATGGCTTCGACCCTGAGGGTGAGATCCTTCACCACCGCTACTCCACGTTTATATTGCGACCGAGCCACCCGCAGTAAAGATCCGAGAAATTAATCTCTGACCGACCGGGAATCGAACCCAGGCCGCCGGCGCGGCGAGCGGGCTACCAACCCACTCGACCACCGAGGATCTCTAGACGGGGTAGACGGATGGATGGACGATGGATGGATGGATGTATGTGTGTATGTATCCATGGATGGATGGATGGATGGACGGATGGATACGGTTGCTATGTGGATGAGTGACTACACAGAAGAAACGTTGGTTGATATCGGAGGATGTGATGAATGGAGAAGCAGAGGTTGAGGCAGAAGAGTAACAGAAGAGTAGCAGATGGAACTGGTGGATGAATTGGAACAACGCTTCTGGTGATTAATTATGTCCACGTTGTATGAATAGGCATATAATATATATATGTACATATATATATATATATATACAATGTGTATGAATGTATGTGTTTATATGCGATATGCATATATACATATGTATATATATACATATATACGTATATACACATGCATATCGCATATATATATATATATTATACATGGTATGGATATCATTATGTGAACTCCATGTGAGCTTGTTGTCGGGACTTAATCACCCTGCGTGTATTGTTTGTCTGACTTCCCGTTGTGTGTAAGTAGGTTGGATGACTGACTTGTAATAAAAAAAACAGTTGGACTAGGCCTACAGTTTATTTAGTGATGCGTTGATGGCTGTGCATGATCTTCAGACCTGTGTCTCTGTCTAAATAAGTAAGTAAGTAAGTATAGCATTTATTGCTCTGTTTGCAAACACACGATGGGACATAGACAATGCTGCAACATAACACATAGAAGTAATTATAAAGTATGGTGATCATCAGGGGTGGATCCATGGGGGCCAATCCGGCCATGCCCCCCATTTAAAAATTGCATGGATGTGGCCCCCATTTGGTTTCAACAAGCTATTAAATGAATGTAGCGGGAGAGAAAAACAGGACATCAGGCCCCCATTAAAAATCGTATGGGACGTGGCCCCCTCTCCCCCCTGTTCGATTTAGCGGTTGAAATGGTATCTTCTTTTCCCGGAAAATCGGCCGATGACTAAAAAAAAGGTCATCAACTTTTTTGGCGGATGAATTGGTATCTTTTTCCCGGAAAATTGGTCGATGACAAAAAATGTCGTCAAACCAAATCACACCAAATTTTTCCTCTGGTCCACCAACAAGAAGACCCAAAATTTTGGCCCCCTTCGAAACGTTCTGGATCCGCCCTTGGTGATCATATAGGCCTACATGAAAAGTAATGTAAGACAAATTTTAATAATAAGACAAATGTTCATAACTAAGTGTAAGGCATTCTAGGCTAGTATTAAAACGTCAAAATCCTCATGTGCTTTCTCTTACGTCTTCTTTCTCTATCGATTTGTCTAACTCTGCTTAATTGTAACCTATAATATACATCTGTCTTAAGCTCGATTGTCTATTTCAATTCATCAGCCCTTCTAGTGCTTCGATCCATTGTTCAACGACAGCTTTATATGACAACAGAGCTCCTTTTTTACGTACATCAGTGCTTAAAGTGTAAAAAAAAGAAGTGCCTGGACGCCCCTCATCTGTCCATGTATAATGGCCAAATAAGTGACAGGCCGGTGTCACGAAATAGAGTATCCCCGTATTAATTGTATCCCCCCAAATTAAAAAAGTCGAAAAAACCGTTTTCGCGTGAATTTTCTTTTGCAAATTAATTTTCATCTGCTTTGTTTTGAACAATGACACTAAAAGGTATGTTTATTCCTACTAGATAATTTGTTTTAACTTACAACATTTAAAACACTTAAAAACACTCAGAGTCACTAAATAAATTCGAGTTGCCTTTATCTGAGCATTGCTTAGGACACTTAAAACAATTAGAGTCACTTTAAATTTTGGTTACAGCATAAATATTTTTATTATGCGCATTTTTCAAAAAAGGGGATATAATAGTTTATCCCCCGGATAGTATAGACCGGTTAATTCCATCCGGGGGGATAGATTAATTCATCCCCCTGGATAGCTTTCAGAGGGGATACTCCGTTTCGTGTCACCGGCATAGAGACTTGAAAATAAGTGCCTGGACGGCGTTCATGACCGTCCTGCCACACTTTAAGCCCTGACATACATAATTGACCAAGTTTATTTCCCCTTAATACATGCCTACCTCGCAATGTGTCATGTCATCTTCATAATACTTCCTCGTAGTTTATTCATTATTTTTACCATTTATTCCCTATGTAGCCTACGACGTGTTCTCGTTGCCATACGCGCTACAGCTCTTCGTTCCAACTTCCGGGGAATCCAGGGTTTATAATTTATAATCTTTATCCCGTCAACGATCAGCCGTGCTTCGCTCCCTGCGTGTCTTCCTTGTTCGTACCCTCTACATCAGCGTTTCCCAAAGTCGGTTTCGCGGAACCTAAGGGTTTCACGGAGCGAGCACAAAGGTTAGAAGTTAGAAGGCTAGAAGTTGAGAAAAAAGAATTCTTTTGAAAAATTTTACTGCAATACAGCGGCTTTTGGAAAGGGGAAATATGGACAAGCTAGAGCAAAGCAGGTTAAGTGATAGCAGTTTAAGCAAAAAAAGAAAACAGAAAAAGGGAGATCATAAAGAGAAAGCAGATAGTGTGGAGAAAGACAGCTAACGGAGGGTGGAATGGAGGGTGTGGAGGAAGAGAGCGATTGGAGGGTGTGGAGGAAGAGGGCGATTCCTCCACACCCTCCAATCGCTCTCTTCCTCCACACCCTCCAATCGCTCTCTTCCTCAACACCCTCCATTCGCTCTCTTCCTCCACACCCTCCAATCGCTCTCTTCCTCCACACCCTCCATTCGCTCTCTTCCTCCACACCCTCCATTCGCTCTCTTCCTCCACACCCTCCAATCGCTCTCTTCCTCCACACCCTCCATTCGCTCTCTTCCTCCACACCCTCCAATCGCTCTCTTCCTCCACACCCTCCAATCGCTCTCTTCCTCCACGCCCTCCAATCGCTCTCTTCCTCCACACCCTCCAATCGCTCTCTTCCTCCACACCCTCCAATCGCTCTCTTCCTCCACACCCTCCATTCGCTCTCTTCCTCCACACCCTCCATTCGCTCTCTTCCTCCACACCCTCCAATCGCTCTCTTCCTCCACACCCTCCATTCGCTCTCTTCCTCCACACCCTCCAATCGCTCTCTTCCTCCACACCCTCCAATCGCTCTCTTCCTCCACACCCTCCATTCGCTCTCTTCCTCCACACCCTCCAATCGCTCTCTTCCTCCACACCCTCCAATCGCTCTCTTCCTCCACACCCTCCAATCGCTCTCTTCCTCCACACCCTCCAATCGCTCTCTTCCTCCACACCCTCCATTCGCTCTCTTCCTCCACAGAGTCCACACCCTCCAATCGCTCTCTTCCTCCACACCCTCCAATCGCTCTCTTCCTCCACACCCTCCAATCGCTCTCTTCCTCCACACCCTCCAATCGCTCTCTTCCTCCACACCCTCCATTCGCTCTCTTCCTCCACACCCTCCATTCGCCCTCTTCCTCCACACCCTCCAATCGCTCTCTTCCTCCAAACCCTCCAATCGCTCTCTTCCTCCACACCCTCCAATCGCTCTCTTCCTCCACACCCTCCAATCGCTCTCTTCCTCCACACCCTCCATTCGCTCTCTTCCTCCACACCCTCCATTCGCTCTCTTCCTCCACACCCTCCAATCGCTATCTTCCTTCACACCCTCCATTCACTCTCTTCCTCCACACCCTCCAATCGCTCTCTTCCTCCACACCCTCCTATCGCTCTCTTCCTCCACACCCTCCAATCGCTCTCTTCCTCCACACCCTCCATTCGCTCTCTTCCTCCACACCCTCCAATCGCTCTCTTCCTCCACACCCTCCAATCGCTCTCTTCCTCCACACCCTCCAATCGCTCTCTTCCTCCACACCCTCCATTCGCTCTCTTCCTCCACACCCTCCAATCGCTCTCTTCCTCCACACCCTCCAATCGCTCTCTTCCTCCAGACCCTCCATTCGCTCTCTTCCTCCACACCCTCCATTCGCTCTCTTCCTCCACACCCTCCAATCGCTCTCTTCCTCCACACCCTCCAATCGCTCTCTTCCTCCACGCCCTCCAATCGCTCTCTTCCTCCACACCCTCCAATCGCTCTCTTCCTCCACACCCTCCAATCGCTCTCTTCCTCCACACCCTCCATTCGCTCTCTTCCTCCACACCCTCCAATCGCTCTCTTCCTCCACACCCTCCAATCGCTCTCTTCCTCCACACCCTCCATTCGCTCTCTTCCTCCACACCCTCCATTCGCTCTCTTCCTCCACACCCTCCAATCGCTCTCTTCCTCCACACCCTCCAATCGCTCTCTTCCTCCACACCCTCCATTCGCTCTCTTCCTCCACACCCTCCAATCGCTCTCTTCCTCCACACCCTCCAATCGCTCTCTTCCTCCACACCCTCCATTCGCTCTCTTCGTATCGTATCGTATCTGACCATTTGTAAAGCGCTTCTTGCAGCATGAGCCTTTCAGAAGCGCTCCCAGTGCGTGCAACTCCGAGAGAAAAGTTAGGTCTTTAGACAAGAGAAAGATGACGAAAGACTACCAGAGAGGATGGCAGAGCGAACGGATGGGAGAAGACCATTCCATAGGGAGGGACCTTTGCAGGCAAATGATCTGGATTGAGCCATAGCGGTTCTGACGCGAGGAACAAAGAGGTCAAGCCGATCTGAGGACCTAAGACAGTGTATCGCAAACTGTGTGCCGCGGCACACTAGTGTGCCGCGTGAGATTTCAGGTGTGCCGCGAGAGAAACCTAAAATTTGTAGTCTTTTAATTGACTTTAGAAGAAATTATTTCATAAATATGATAAATACAATTTTCGGCTTCCCAATGTTTTTATGTTTAAGAATAGTTTCTCCTCAGTTATTCGATGTCAAGTGATCAAAGTAAAAACTCTAGTGACGTTGTTCTACTGATTCTACTCTATGTTATTTACTCTTCTCGACGTCATTAGTCTGCATGGGCTCTACAAATTGACGAAAGTAGGCCTACAGATATCAGCGGCAAAGCTCAATTGCTTGCTTTTCTTCGATTTATCAGATGCGGGAAAATCGAAAATCAGTTTTTCTTCTGTCGTGACTTGAGAGAAACGACAACAGGAAATGATATATTTGAGCTAATTAACCAAAACGTTGAATCAAGAGGAATGAATTGGGTAGATTGTATGAGCGTCTGCACTGATGGCGCACCCGCAATGCAAGGTCGAAAAAAAGGATTTGCAGCGCATGTTTTGAATCGTAATCCGCATGTGAAGATTGTGCACTGCATGATTCATCGGGAAGTTTTGGTGTCTAAAGCTCTGCCAGAACAGCTTGCAAAAACAATGAGTGAAATCATCAAAGTCGTTAATTACGTCAAGTCAAATCCGTTACGATCCAGACTTTTTGCTAGCTTATGCGAGGCAATGGATTCAGATCACAAGTGTCTGCTATATCATACAGACGTACGGTGGCTTTCGAAAGGAAAAGTGCTCGCACGTGTTCTCGTTCTGTGAACTTAAATCGTTTCCTTTATTACTGATACTGTGAACTTTGTGGAGTTCGACGCTCCTCGTCGCTTGCGCTTCTGGTCTGGCACTACCGGGAGGGAGCCCCCTTGCCCCCGGATCTAGCATTTCCCGGTCTCCCGACCTTCCGCTCAGCGACAGGAACGCTTGGCCCAAGTTGAACTCCGGTGTAGTCTTCGGGGAGGCCAACGGGCGTGCTACTTCCGGTTGTTTGAGTACCCCCCCGGGTCTTACGATACGGGCCTCGCCTTCTTCAATCTCCCTATTCCCTTCCCTATCTAGGGTGGAATAACCGGCCTGGGAGGGGAACCCCAGTCTATCCAAATGAAAGTAGTCGGGCCTAGGTTTTCCCATCAACCTAGCACTCCGCCTACTGTCGGGCATAGGACCTGCGCTGGCTCCCTCTTCCTCATCTTGACAAGGTCCAGCCGAGTATGGCGCGGAAGGGCATTGCCCTACAATGGTTTCAGATTCACCACCTGGGTCCGTCTGCTCACCTCGGTCTTGCCGGCTTTCTCTCACTTCCTCTACCGCCCATCGCATCTCAGCCCGACGGTCATCTAGTTCGGCACTCAATCTCGCCCACCTGTCCCGAACATCGTCTTGCTCGGCGAACACGACTTCCATCTCATTTGAGATATCCATTATCCTTCCTTCTATCTGTCTTTGGCGTCCGTCTACCTGTCTCACACTATCATCGATCTGTCTCACACTCCCGTCGATCTGTCTCACACTTCCTTCGATCTGTCTCTGTCGTTCGTCCAATTGTCTCACTTTAGTATCAATGCCTTTCACTCTACTGTCTACGCTCGACAGCGTTTGACTAATATTGGATAGCATCGCCATCAATCCTGCGTCCGTTCCAATCGGTCGTTGTCCTCCTTCCTCTCTTCTTTCCATATCTATCTCGGTCTCGTCTCCGTCGTCAGTCACAGGAACTTTAGACATGACACTTCAAATAGCAAATGCTATATTCTTTAATACAAAATACAATGAAAAGTCACAATACTAAATAGCGCAATATAATACTCAACGGCTAAAAATACATTCACTCCACATATATTCGTCTCTATAACTACAGGCAACGGCTGATCAAGGTAATTTCTGGCCTGGGTTTTTCCCTTACTAATCAAACATTCACGGCTGAAGGTCTAGTTCATAACATACCGCTGAGCTCGTAGTTTACTGTCTTCCACGATCTCGACGTTAATGTCCTCTTTCTCCGCTTGAATCACTGAATAATCCTGAGTCCTTCTCCTTGCTTCCTGCGGCAACGTAATTTAGATCCTTGTCGTCGTAATCGCCAATTCGTCCTTTGGTTTCCTCTCTTCGTCGTCGTTACTCAACCACTTCGTTCGGCTGAGTCTCTCTTCGGTCCACTTCACTTCAATAATCGCACTAATCCTTTTAACGTCGTTCTGATGTCGGCATCCAAGAAGACGGGCTTCGTTTCGCATACTTTTCGACGAACAATCCAACTTCAATCACATAATTTAGAGCGCAACTTCCACGAAGAATCCAACGTCAACAGAGCGAGCGAGAGCGAACGAACAAGCCCTGATTGCTTGCGCTCGTCCCTTTTAAACACTTTCCATGCTGAGCTAAGCAGAAATTCAGCATTTGCACGGTCTCTCTTCCTTTGACTCCTTGCCTCTGTCTGTTGTACGTGCCGCGATCCTGGTCTGTCAGCCACGCCACCACGTCTAGAAATCGCTGATGCAGCGGGTCCTGGTACAACCTCGTCAGCATGGTCTACTAAATCAGCTGTCTGCCTTCCCACATATCACCACACACATCCATACACATACACACATAGTTAACGATAATTGCTATTAAAAGGCGCTATATCAAGTGCAATCTTATAGAATCGCACACTCTCCTCTTCTCACAAAAAGACCGAGACCACGAGGTCTAATTTTAGTTAACGATGTGTCCTCAAATATTATCAAACCCTATTCTAACATCAAAATCAATGCAGTCAGCCCTATATAGCTAAGTGTAATCACAGTCCCTATTTTACTCTTAACACAATATACGTTGCAATGTCTTCAGCAATTACATGACCTTAAATAGTACTTCAATGTTCTTACAATTCAATCACATCAATCAATTCGACACTAATCCATCAATCAAGGCAGTTCATAAATAAATCAATGCCTGTTACAATCACTCAATGTTCTCCATTAATAACTGTTCACCCTATTTACTTCAGTAAACTTCTCACAGTTATGTCACAGTTCATTTCCACTCATAATAATTCAAAGTAGACAAGAATACACATATGCATGCACTACAAATAACGACTTGGCTTTCGCTTTGATCGATCTTCTCGTTTGTACGCTGACGATCGGATAATAATAATAGAAAACAGAGTCCCAACCGTTGAATCATCGAAGACGGCCGATGGCGACTGTATAGGTAACCGTCGAGTCTGGTTCAGTTGGTGAAGAGAACGTCCCAAGCCCAGTTGGTGCGCCAGATGAAGTATAAGCTCAGCACTATCACTTCTACGGCCCAGGCGTTCATGGCCGCCTCTCGTAATATGTCGCCAATGCTTCCTAGGAATTCCATTTCGGTCGCTGGAAGATTCTGATGGGTGAAACGAAGAATCACCTGTACTGCCAGGCACCAGATGTCGTAGTTCCAGGGTAAGGGTTGATCCTGCGACGGAGGTGCTCCCGAACGTCGTGTAGTCGTCTCTGGCCGTGTCACTGCCACAACTCCCAGCCGTTGGTTCCAGGTTTGTAGAACTTCTCTCGCATTTGGAGTTCGCGTCAGAGTGTAGATAGAGAGTAGCATGACCGGAATCACGTCTCCTTCTATCCCGAGGGGTGGAACGCTTTGGTGAAGTCGTTCGACATCCCGGTGGGCCAGGCTTGGTGTGCCCACCTCCATCATCTTTTCGACCATAAGGTAGAGCAGTCCAGTGGAGTGGCTTCGCCAGGAGGGTAGGTTAGTAGGACGCCTCTCGCCTCTCCCTGATGTGCAGGTCCAGATTCCGTTGTCGTGGGATGTTGTTTCAGACCTCGTCGCCGTAGAAATGTCAGATAATGGCAGTTCATCTTCTTCCACGTCAGCGTTCTTGGGCGTGCTATGAGAGTTTCCCAATCCAGCCAGAAAATCGTCAAAGGACGTGCTTGCGGTATCTCCCGTTGCCATTCCCAACAACGCTCCAATCATAAGATTTTCCTCGTTATCCGACATTGTTCGTTTTCTTTCTTTCTTCCTTTATTACTCGATTAACGATAATCGCCTCCGCTTAATTCGTTGGCGGCTGACGCTGAACTACCCCACAGAGCTCGTCTTTTGTCTTAATAGACCCTTGTTCACACCTCCCGCACCCATATACAACCTCACTTTGTTAAGTGGCCCTAAGTACCACTCCTCCTACAAATTGCCATGTAGGTATAAAACCATATGTCATTGTCATCTTCTTCGCTCCTCCCGCTTCAGCGACGATAGTCGGTTGGTTGCAGCATCACACTTCCCTTCTCAAATTCCGCTTGCTGTCCATCAACCTCGGCGTCGTATCTGTGGTTGCCCCACGGCGTACACGTGGCCTAATTTGTTCGCCATCCCCATAATCGTTTTGATCCAGATCTGTTTCTGTCCTTCGGCCTACTTCTTTTTCACATTCGTAATACTCTAATAATCGTTCTACAGTTTTTCTTCTTTCTTCTACTAATTACATCTCGTGCAGCCTTATCCTTCTACTTCTTTTATGGACGGCTGTCCGGCACAAATTGTTTTCTGTCTAGGCCCACTGGTGGAACGGTATCATCGTCCTCTTTAGTGGCCCAAAGTACACGTCCTCCTCTCCCCATCCGTCTATTCGTGTAGCTCCCATGGAAGTCCAGGGCTGGCGATAGCCTTGCTTCCTCGCAGCTCGTCCGATGTCAGACTTCCTGTCGACTCCATTCCGCTTCCTGTTACTGTAGCTCCTTCCTCGTAGTACTCTGAAACATCTCGCTGTCCCTCCGGTACTGTCTTCCTCTTCCCAC
This sequence comes from Lumbricus terrestris, assembly GCA_949752735.1. Classification (NCBI taxonomy): domain Eukaryota; kingdom Metazoa; phylum Annelida; class Clitellata; order Crassiclitellata; family Lumbricidae; genus Lumbricus; species Lumbricus terrestris. Next base: position 33,444,091 of record OX457048.1, on the reverse strand, counting down.
AGTGCCGCAGTGTCTATTTCCAAGTCACTGAACGGTGGAACGATAACGTCTCTATCCTCCACCACCGTACCACAGCGAGGTTCCGTGTTCAGAAAATGCAGATCGGCTCTCCTTCCCATAATTTCAATCCATTTTTGTCTCATATTCCACACAATGTGTTGGTCAGCCATCCATTTGTATCCCAACAAAATTTCGTCTACTTCCGGTGTCACTAACGCATCCACGTAGAATATTCGACCAACCATCTGTAGTGCTAGTCTAGTTCGTCCCAGAACAGTTATTGGAGAATTGTTTGCTGCATATATAGTATGATGTGACGGCCTGATGTCAGCGTCTCTGACTAATCTTGCTGGCGCTAGAGAAATGTGTGCGCCCGAATCTAATAAACAATCCTGCCAGTGCCCGTTCAACTTCATTCTTAAATATGGGCTGGTTGAATTCGGTACAAAGCGTACATTGTGCGTCTGTGGTTCCTGCTCAAAGTATTGTTGTTCGTTTCTCCAATTTCCGTTTGCATTTCTCTCGTTTTGCATCCTGTGTGGACAAAATCTTATCAAATGTCGGCCCTGACAAAAAAAACAGCGACGTGTGTCGTAGTGAGGCTCTTGCTGATGATGGTATCTCTGTTGTTGATAATTCCTATGTTGATTATTATTGTAGCGTGGCGCGTAGTACATATCATTATCGTTCCTCGGAGGTCGCATCGCTCTGACGTCATTCCTTCTCTGATTTGTTTGGCCGAAATTTCTCTGTCTATTTCGGTTCCAATTATTGTTGTAGCGCCGTCCGTTGTCTCTTTCTGAATCCTCGTCATTTTCTGTTAACCTTCTCACGCGATCATTTCCTCTGTTTCCGTTTCCCCAATTTCCATTTCTTTCCGCTTGCTTGTAACTGTGTAGCCTCAACGCTATCTTCACAGCTTCCGTCAATTTCTGTGGCTCTTTTTCTTGTACCTTAAGCGATAATTGTCTGTCCTCCATGGCGTCTAGAAAAGCTTTTACGGCTATCATGTCTCCCTGAGCTGACGGTTTTCCTGGATACGCTAGCATCATCAGTCTACCTATTTCAGTTCCGAGTTGGCCCAAGTCTTCATTTTGTTTTTGTCTCTTGGAGTTTAGTTGAACTTGGTACATTACTTGTTGATCTCTTGTACCATACCTGGCTTCAAGGTGTTTTAAAAGTTCCTCTGCAGAATCCAACTCTTCGATCTCTCCGTCCGGAATCACATAAGCTGCTTCGTCTATCAGAGCGCACGTCAAATGATTCAAACTGTCCATTGCTGTCCATCCATTCTGACGTCGACACACATGGAAACGGCGTAGAAAAGTAGCCCAATCTGTTTTTCCATTGTAGTAACCTAGTTTGATCTGACTGTTCTTGCTTGTAGAGCAGTTGTGTGCATTTTCAACGACAGGTTTCGAAACTGTTTCTGTAGTAGGCCTAGTCCTATTGTTGATTTCGCTTGCTGTAGTCTGCGTTGCAATCGAAATTTTCGGAGTGAAGGTGTAGGTTTGAGATGCTGGTTGATATAGTTGTGCAGCCATGTTATTCAGTCGTAATGGTATTGTACTTGGATAGACACAGTTCCTTGAACTCGTCGTCGTCGTTCCCGTTGTCAAACACGATCCATATAAATTGTGTGTTTGTGAAGGCAACAAATACTCATTACGCCCCCTGGTGAATGCATTGGAAACATTCGCCATATTGCTCGTTGGGATGCCAAAATGATTTTCAAAATTTTGATTAAGTTGCCCATAGTTAACGTTACGTTCAACACCATCAAAAACAACATCATCATAGTTCTCATACATCCGTTCATCAAATCTTAATTGTCTTCTGTCTTCTCGTCTGTTCGTCGTATAATTTCCTCGTCTGTTTTCATTACAGTCGAAAATCATTCTTAATCGTTCTGTCTCTTCATCAAATTCATCTATCCCTCCCTCTCTATTCCTTATTTCTCTTTCGTTTCTTCCTTCTCTCCTTCCTAAATCTTGATCGACATCCTCGCCGCCATTGTGGAGTTCGACGCTCCTCGTCGCTTGCGCTTCTGGTCTGGCACTACCGGGAGGGAGCCCCCTTGCCCCCGGATCTAGCATTTCCCGGTCTCCCGACCTTCCGCTCAGCGACAGGAACGCTTGGCCCAAGTTGAACTCCGGTGTAGTCTTCGGGGAGGCCAACGGGCGTGCTACTTCCGGTTGTTTGAGTACCCCCCCCCCGGGTCTTACGATACGGGCCTCGCCTTCTTCAATCTCCCTATTCCCTTCCCTATCTAGGGTGGAATAACCGGCCTGGGAGGGGAACCCCAGTCTATCCAAATGAAAGTAGTCGGGCCTAGGTTTTCCCATCAACCTAGCACTCCGCCTACTGTCGGGCATAGGACCTGCGCTGGCTCCCTCTTCCTCATCTTGACAAGGTCCAGCCGAGTATGGCGCGGAAGGGCATTGCCCTACAATGGTTTCAGATTCACCACCTGGGTCCGTCTGCTCACCTCGGTCTTGCCGGCTTTCTCTCACTTCCTCTACCGCCCATCGCATCTCAGCCCGACGGTCATCTAGTTCGGCACTCAATCTCGCCCACCTGTCCCGAACATCGTCTTGCTCGGCGAACACGACTTCCATCTCATTTGAGATATCCATTATCCTTCCTTCTATCTGTCTTTGGCGTCCGTCTACCTGTCTCACACTATCATCGATCTGTCTCACACTCCCGTCGATCTGTCTCACACTTCCTTCGATCTGTCTCTGTCGTTCGTCCAATTGTCTCACTTTAGTATCAATGCCTTTCACTCTACTGTCTACGCTCGACAGCGTTTGACTAATATTGGATAGCATCGCCATCAATCCTGCGTCCGTTCCAATCGGTCGTTGTCCTCCTTCCTCTCTTCTTTCCATATCTATCTCGGTCTCGTCTCCGTCGTCAGTCACAGGAACTTTAGACATGACACTTCAAATAGCAAATGCTATATTCTTTAATACAAAATACAATGAAAAGTCACAATACTAAATAGCGCAATATAATACTCAACGGCTAAAAATACATTCACTCCACATATATTCGTCTCTATAACTACAGGCAACGGCTGATCAAGGTAATTTCTGGCCTGGGTTTTTCCCTTACTAATCAAACATTCACGGCTGAAGGTCTAGTTCATAACATACCGCTGAGCTCGTAGTTTACTGTCTTCCACGATCTCGACGTTAATGTCCTCTTTCTCCGCTTGAATCACTGAATAATCCTGAGTCCTTCTCCTTGCTTCCTGCGGCAACGTAATTTAGATCCTTGTCGTCGTAATCGCCAATTCGTCCTTTGGTTTCCTCTCTTCGTCGTCGTTACTCAACCACTTCGTTCGGCTGAGTCTCTCTTCGGTCCACTTCACTTCAATAATCGCACTAATCCTTTTAACGTCGTTCTGATGTCGGCATCCAAGAAGACGGGCTTCGTTTCGCATACTTTTCGACGAACAATCCAACTTCAATCACATAATTTAGAGCGCAACTTCCACGAAGAATCCAACGTCAACAGAGCGAGCGAGAGCGAACGAACAAGCCCTGATTGCTTGCGCTCGTCCCTTTTAAACACTTTCCATGCTGAGCTAAGCAGAAATTCAGCATTTGCACGGTCTCTCTTCCTTTGACTCCTTGCCTCTGTCTGTTGTACGTGCCGCGATCCTGGTCTGTCAGCCACGCCACCACGTCTAGAAATCGCTGATGCAGCGGGTCCTGGTACAACCTCGTCAGCATGGTCTACTAAATCAGCTGTCTGCCTTCCCACATATCACCACACACATCCATACACATACACACATAGTTAACGATAATTGCTATTAAAAGGCGCTATATCAAGTGCAATCTTATAGAATCGCACAACTTCTGGTTTTGAATTTCTTCACGACGAAATTTGGTGGCTTGAAGTGACATTCCTCAACGACCTTTTCGAAAGGTTGAACACCTTAAATTTGAGTCTTCAAGGCGCAAAAGAAAACATAATCACAATCACAGGGAAACTTAAGGCATTCAGCGAAAAGTTACAACTGTGTATTAAGAATACAAGCAATTCACACCTTGACTGTTTTCCAGGTATCGATGCTTCTCCACACAAGAGCATGCTAATTGGAAAAATTAGAGAGACGCTGGAAAATCTCGCGTTAGCTTTCGCCAAATACTTTCCTTCACTGGAGACAAAAGAGTATGAATGGGTCATCAATCCATTCGTAAATCACGAATGTACCGGTCTAACGATGGCTGAAGAAGAGAGTCTCATCGATCTTAAGAACGATCTGGTTCACAGAGGCTCTTTCGCTGATCAAGAGTTGTCAGCCTTTTGGATCTCAATTCTTAGCCAATATCCAGACTTGAGCACGAAAGCAATCAAGTGTTTGCTGCCGTTTGGATCGTCTTACCTCTGCGAAGTTGGATTTTCTGTTCTAACAGAAATGAAATCGAAAAAACCAGAGCGACTACAGATGGTGGATGATGAAATGCGTGTCTGCTTGTCAGCTATCGAACCGCGTCTTGAGTTAATATGCTCTCGTAAACAAGCTCATTCGTCGCATTAGTGATGATTATTCAATGAAAAATGTGCTCTAGTTTCGCTATATCTAGAGCTAGACTAAAATGACAAGCTAAAAATATGACAAACTGTAATTATTGCCGTTGGCTTTGCAATTGTAATAAATTTTAATTGGTGTGCCGCGATACAAAATTTATCTGCTGAGTGTGCCGGGAGTTAAAAAAGTTTGCGAGACACTGACCTAAGAGGACGCAGCGAAGTGGCCGAAATGGGGCGAAGTATGAGATCACAAAGATACGTCGGAGCAAGGCCTCGTTGAGACTTGAGAACCAAACTTAGAACTTTGAATTGTATGCGAGCTGAGAGTGGAAGCCAGTGAAGTTGTTCAGCCATGAATGTAGATATGTGTGAGAATCGAGGAAGACGGGCAATGAGCCTCGCAGCAGCATTGAGTACGGACTGTAGGGGAGCTAGCCGGACCTTAGGGAGGCCAGCAAGGACAGAATTACAATAGTCAATCCGAGAACAGACGAAGGCGTGGACAATGGAGGTAAAGATCGAAGATGAAACAGATTTGCGAATAGCCCTCAGCCGCCTTAATTGGAAGTAGGAAGAGCGAGTAAGCTTGGCTATGTGTTCCGTAAAAGTTAGAGAACTATCTAGGGTGACACCTAGGTCTCGAACACTAGACGAAAAGTTGAAGTGAGGAAAAGTTTGAGAGAGTACCGAGTAGTCAAGTTTTTGGACTTTGGAGCTGCTTGGAAGTGCCAAACCAAATCAACTGGGTTTTGGAAGAGTTCAAAGAAAGACGATTGGACGACATCCACAGATGAAGATCTTGAGATAGAGCGTCAATTTGGCTCGCAAGAAAGAATTGAGCTGAAGGGGGTCCATGCACATAGGCTTGGACATCATCATCTTCCTCCACACCCTCCATTCGCTCTCTTCCTCCACACCCTCCAATCGCGAATGAAGCAGAATTCCAATGAACCTTCACATTGTAACCTCTGGTATACATGGCATACACGCATACTATCAGTAGGATCCACAAGTCGTGGTTTTGGAAACTGTGCAATTTAATCTTTCATGATATTTTAAGAAAAACACTTTCTATAATTTGGTGTATTTAGGTACGCCGGCTTATAATTATCGTTAGACTTTGCGTCCTGTGCGTTCTGCATGATTCAATGCGTTTAGTTAATTGGTATTGGGGTTCCGCTAGAAAATATTACAACGCGAAGGGTTCCGTGGCTAAAAAAGTTTGGGAAACGCTCCCCTACATAAAACATCGCCCAATGGGAATTATTGAGGCGAGGCTCCTCAATAATTATTGTAGTAGTCCTACCCGTCATCCCTTCTTCTCTTTCCATGTGGCAACCATAGGCGCAATCACGTCCTAAAAGTTGGGGGGACCATAATGAATCACGTCCTAAAAGTTGGGGGACCATAATAATAAAGCTTGGGGACCACTCAAAAGTTGGGGGGACGCGTCCCGTTGGTCCCATATTGTGGTTGCGCCTATGGTGGCAACCTATTTATTATATTATTGGGGCACTTGTAGCAGCCTTTACAAAGCCTATAGCCTAACTCAGAAGGAGCGCGTCGCGTTGTGTGTGCTGAGCTTCGCAATGCTTTGCTCTGTTTTTGTGCGTGTGATTTATCGCAGTCGGTTGTCTCCTGGCCGGGGAAGGGGTGGCTGGTGGTCGGGGTGGAAGGGGGCGGGGCGGGTGGTGGTCGGTTGATATTAAATGCCTGAACGAATGGCACAATGTCGGTTCTTTCATTCCCCTTCAATGTTTGGCGGACGTGGGGTCGTCTGCTTCGTCTGGGTTTTCTCTCCGGGGGCGGATTCATCATGGCGGCCAAGTTATGCAGCGCTTTACTTTCGACGGCGGCGGCGCTTCTATGAAAAATTGATTAGGGCCTAGGTGGAAGGAATACGCGTAGAATCGACGCCGCTAGATCTGTAGGAAGGTCCTACGTGGACCCAGGTGATTCGAGTAGCCTTTATGTATGTCGGGGTAGATGGAGGGCGAATGGATTTCGTGCTGCGGTGGAACATTTCAAACATCGATCTCGGATTATTATTGTCAACGCCATTTTATTCGCCAGATGCCGCGGGGTATTATGGGCTAATCGTTGGCAGTTTTATTGGCCGTTCTCCAGTTCGGCTTAGTAAAGTAGGCCTGTATTGCGCTACGTAATTACGACCGTGTAATGTCATTTGGTTTTCAATGCGGTTCCATATAACTTTTGCGGTGGCTGCTTGGTTATGTATGCATGGGAGTTTGTGTTTAACTGTCTTCGAAAGCTGCAGCTGTTTTGAGGCAATGACGATGAGGAAACGTTCGTAATCATTTTAACCCAAAATAATACTCTCTTTATCGTTTATAAGCATTTCATCATCGTCGTCGTCGTCGTCATCATCATCATCATCATCATCATCATCATCATCATCATCATCATCATCATCATCATCATCATCATCATCATCATCATCATCCTCTTCTTACTGCCACTGATGCTAGTCCTATTAGACCCACTGCTGGTGCTACTGCTGCTGCTGCTGCTGCTGCTGCTGCTGCTGCTGCTGCTACTACTACTACTACTGCTGCTGCTGCTGCTGCTGCTGCTACTACTACTACCACTAGGCCTTCTAGTGGCTTCTAAGTTCTACCGTTGCTGCTTTTTTCCATTTATTTTTATATTTTATTATTCTTATTAGTTTCTATTTTTACATATTATTATTAGCTTATTACTGTTATTATCACTATCGGATTATATGCTATTCATTTTATTTTATCTCATTTTATTTTATCAAACGGGCCGACAAAACACGGCTCCTTTAGACCTACACGTGTTAGGTTTGATTAATGGGCTAGGTCCACTATAATCATTTGTTATATTATTGTATTTTGATCATCATTATCATAATTACCATTATTATTGGCATACTCGGCACATATGTCAAAATAATTAATAGCTCAATGTTCATGCGGTAGATTGTCCTCCGTTTGTCGATCAATCAATTCGATCGAGTAAACATAGCGCCTCATAAAATGTGTGCGTGATCGGCGAATGAATAGACGGAGCGAGGGAGGAGGGGGAGGTAAAGATTACGAACAGCAAAATGGAGTTCGAGTCAGAGACAGAGAAAGAGAGAGATAACGAGAGAGAGAGAGAGAGAGACAGACAGACAGACAGAGAGAGGCAGAGAGAGAGAGAGAGAGAGAGAGAGAGAGAGAGAGAGGGGGGATAACGACAGAGAGAGAGAGAGAGACAGACAGACAGACAGACAGACAGAAACAGAGATAGAGACAGAGACAGAGACAGAGAGAGAGAGACAGACAGAGAGAGAGAGACAGACAGAGTCTCTCTCTGTCTGTCTCTCTCTCTCTGTCTGTCTCTCTCTCTGTCTGTCTCTCTCTCTCTCTGTCTCTGTCTCTATCTCTGTTTCTGTCTGTCTGTCTGTCTGTCTGTCTGTCTGTCTGTCTGTCTGTCTGTCTCTCTCTGACAGAGACAGAGAAAGAGGGGGATAACGAGAGAGAGACAGACAGACAGACAGGCAGACAGACAGGCAGACAGACAGACAGAGGCAGAGAGGGATTCATGAAGGAAGAAGACGTGACTGGAGTGTGTGAGAGAAAGATCTATTAGTGGGACAAACAGAGTAAAGGGCGGACTGACGGACGGACGGACAGAGTGGTGGGGGAGAGTGGTGTGCTGTGACCCATGTGTTTCAGTCTTTGCGGTTAAGCATTTGCCGTCTTCCTCGTCGTCGTCGTCGTCGTCGCTGGCGCCGCTGGACCGTACAACTGATCCACTGGGACCACAACGACCGTAACCGATTGCAACAGCTACACCACCACCAGCAGCAGGAGCAAGAGAAGGAGGAGGAGGATGGAGGGGAGGAAGAGAAGAGTAGGAGGAGGGGAACAGCAAGAGGAGGAGGGGAGAGAGGAGGGAAAAAGGAGGAGGAGGAGGAGGAGAGAGGAGGGGAGCAGAGGGGAGGGGAGGAGGGGAGGAGGGTAAGAGGAGAAGGGGAGCAGCAAGAGGAGGAGGAGGAGGAGGGGAGCAGCAAGAGAATGAGGAGGGGGAGGAGGTTAAGAAGGAGGGGAAGAGGAGGAGGAGGGGAGCGGCAAGAGAATGAGGAAGAAGAGGAGGGGAGGAGGGGAAGGAGTAGGAGGGGAGCAGCAAGAGGAGCTAGGATGAGGAGGAGAGGAGCCGGAGCAAACGCAGGAAGACAAGCAGAAGGAGGAGGAGCAAGAGGAGGGAGAGACATAAAGAGGAGGAGGAGCAGGAGGAGAAGAAGTAGCAGCAGCAGTAGAAAGAAGAGCATCAGTAGGAGCAGCGCGCAGGGAGCACAGTACGGACTCCTCTCTTTTGGGATGGGTGCGGCAACGATGAGGTTGCGATAGGGACTCGGCTTGAGAGATATGAGGAGACAGGTCGAGACCGCGATCTACAGAGAGAGTCATAGACAGATAGACAGCAAGAGAGCAAGACAGAGACGATAGATAGACAGACAGACAGGCAGACAGACAGACGGACAGCCAAAGCAGGCAGCAAACCCTCGACGAGCAAATTAGAGAGCGAGATCATATTAATAATGAAAAGCGAGAACAGAAAGAGAGGCTGATGTGCTTCGGGCAATTCTCCTCCTCTTCTCCTCCTTCGCTAATCGGCGATACGAACTATCAAACGAACGGTCCGTCTTTCTGTAGCGCCAGCAGAAGCCGTCGCCGTCGTCGTCGTCGTTGCGGACGGTCGTGTCGATCGGCTCTTGCGCACGTTCCTCTGGGCCCCGTAAACAATCCCTGGCCGCTGCCGAGCCGCCCTCGTCCGCCCGGTCCGATAAGACCGCCCCTCTCCTTTCCGCGTGGACCCCAAGGACTGCGAATAGATCGGCAACGCGTTGCCACTGTTGTTCCGTCTAATGCATATACCCCTAAGCGCGGAGACGGGACAACCGCACTGCCTGCACTGCTGTTGCGCGTTGAGTCTGCTCGGAGCGATCACCAGAATACTGGACGGGTGGGCCTATTTGTTTGTATTTTTTTGTTTGTTTGTATGTGCACTTGCTATAGCGCCCCTTTCAAGCTCACTACTCAGAGGCGCTCCCGAATGCAGAGCGGACACTGCATCGGAGTTTCACGCCGAAGCGCAGAGCAATAATTGTGAGTGAAAGACTTGCCCAAGGTCTTTACGCGGCGAGGTGGATTCGAACCTCGAACCTTCCGACTTCAAGGCAACGACGCCACCACTACACCAACGCGCCCCACTATGATCATAGTAATGGCACCTATATTATGTGGTAATAGTATATTCGTTTAATAATTTCAAAGTAAGACAAGCAGGGTGACAAAACGCACCAAGTTACAGGTCAGAGATGTAAAAACATACATAGAAGTAATAATAAAGCTCAGAAAATTAATAATATTGAAATAAAGTTGCGGTAGCCATGAGTTGGCACCCGTCCGTCACGTTATTGATGTTAAAATAGACAGTACTGTTGATGTTGAGTTATTGTTATTAAATCATAGGCAAAGGAACAGAAGTACAGTCTGAACTCCGCTGCTGATCACGGGTGGACCTATGATCATAGACAGACAGACTGACGGACAGACACACAGACAGACAGACAGACAGACAGACAAACGGACGGACGGACGGACAGACAGACAGACAGACGTGCCAGTCTCAAGCGTGGAGAAATGAGGAGGGCGGAAATAATCTTCAATGATAATAATGTCTTGACAGTCTTGTGCCCTTACTCCTTAGAAAGCAATAGGCACAACAATCTGTTTCGCCTCCTTATATCACTCAACAGCGTCTGTGTTCGGTGACGAGGCACCAGTGATTTATAAATAGTCGCTATAGATAGTGCACGCTCTAGCTGTACATGTATGTGAAGACACATGCATCTGCTCGTATCTCTTATAAGCAGCCATGTTGTTGCCACTCTTTGAGGAGTTAAATAAATGCGCTGTATGAAAGTCCAAATAAATGCATTCAAACGCACATGCATGATTATATATATATAATATTATATATATATATTACATATACATTTATAATAATAATAATATATTCCCTACATGCATCTATCAATGCCTATGTACATTCATACATTGTACATACGTATACTGCACACGCATACATACATATACATGCATACATGGAAACATGTATACATGCAAACATACATATATAGGCTTACATAAATAGGTACAAAAGTTCTTACATGCACACATAATACATTCATACATTACTTACATACACACATATGGGCCCTACACACAATTCGTACATGCATACATACCCTAGCTAGTTTGTCACTTGCTGCTTACTTACTGTTGCCAAGTTAATCTGCGTAATTATATATAGGTCCCCATCTAGCGGGATGATCCCTCCGGGTGAGCTTTTGCTCCCGTATAATGTAACATTTGCAACAGTTCACTACAAGGATTACATTTGTGCATTGTGTTTTATCATTGTAAATTTAGCTGCTTTTTGCTTCTTGGGGTCAATAAACTAGTTGATTTAATTGTAATATTTCAATATTTTAATATTAATTGAATTAATTTTAATATTTCAGTATTAAAATGTGATTATGATTGCGGTTATAATTGAATTGAAAATATACATGCCCACATGTATGGTTACATAATTATATAAATGCATGCATAGCCTACTTCTACATTCTAATCGGTTTTTGTTCGTGTGTGCTTTGCTTGTGCCGAGTTGGTGTTTGTTGGCATAGCGCTTCAAAATCGTTGACCATATACCATGGGCGGAGACCTAGGGGGGACAGGGGGACGGTCCCCCCAATGGAAGTGTTGGGGGTGGGGACGGTCCATGCATTTGTCCCCCCAATCGTTGAGCGTCAAGACTAAAAAAAGTAGAAAATTTCGTCGAGATTTGACCGGATGACTAAAAAAAGATCATCAACTTTTTTGGCGGCTAAAATAAAAAAATTCGAGATTTCGCCGGTCGTCAGAAATTTGTCGGAAAATCTCGCGTCTTTCCGTCCCCCCCAATTCTCGGCCCAGGTCTCCGCCTATGCCATATACTAGGCTATGGAGCGATACAGACAGAGGAGGAGAGGGTTTCTAGGTTTGTTGTTAGGAAGAAAAAAGGAGGCTAAGCCGTTGCAGCGGCGAGATTAAGCATCTTCGGTTGATGATGAGAAGATTCTTATCGCGTTCATTCAAATTAGTGCCTGCAGTTACAAGACAATGCTTTTAGGAATGTATTGTGTTGCGTCCGCATTACTGGTTGGTTATCTAATCACGGTCTGATGGGTGTTGAGTTGATGAAGGGTCTTGACAGGGTGAGAATTGCTGGGAAGTTAGACGGTTCAACCCCCCCCCCCCCCGTATAGTCTTTTCTTGGGCCACATTGTAAAGTCTATGTTTCACACTTGAACTTCGCGTGGATCATAGTCTGCAATCCCCATTTATTTTTCTGCAATTCTTATGTTGAGTCCTGCCATGGGATATGGCTCCGAGTATGCATGGCTTAAGGCAGTGGCCCGCGGGCCAAAAGTGGCCCGCCAGACCTAAGAAATGGTCCTCATCCCTCAAATAATTTTTTAAAAATATATGAAAATTGGCAATTTGGACAGACTAGAACACGTAATTATTTTCTATTACGAATTAGTTTATTTTTACGTCTATAAATAACATAAAACATAAACATTCCATTTTAATCAAATTACAAAAAATTTATATGCTTGTAGTTAACTAAATTTGAGCCTTTTTGCCCACTAATGCCCTTCAACTAAGAAAAAGTGGCCCTCGTGTCTTCAAACATAGCTTAGAAAAGTGGCCCTACAGTAAAAAAATTGGGAACCACTGGCTTAAGGTGTGACTGGTTAGAGACGTTCAGATTCAGAGTAGGCTATGCCTATCCAAACACTTCTTTTTCTACATCTTGAGCACTCACTGTGAGCTGCAAAGTGATCTGAGTCATGAACTTCGAAAATGGTAGGCCTATTTGGGTTCTAGAATCATTGAACTGGTCACTGATTTGTCTAGGTTCTGCAGTCACTGTGGTATATTTATTTAGAGGCGGAATGGCAAGTTGTAGCCTATACCCGTAGCGACGTGATTTTTGGGCTATTAATTGCGAGCTATTATAGGCTGTTCAGCTTGTTCTTCATAACGAGAGACAGGATATTCTGTTTTTGAATTTTTGCTAATAGGCCTACTGTACATCCAGTCACCACTCACCTATAACGTTGCTTTTGGTTGTGACTGGCAGTTAAATGCACTGACATTAGGCTACATTACAAATTAATAATCACATTCAAGCCTTTTACAGCAAAGAATCTGCAGACTCTATAGGCCTAGGCATGCATGTAGTTGACTTATTTGTTGATTTTCAGTCACATAGGATTTAATTATCGCCCATTTAACATTTAAACCAAAATTTCTTCATTCGAAAAGGTAGCCTACACACAGTTTTATAGCTTTACGTTTAACAGAGGAGCGCAGGAAATTATTAATGTCTATGTCTACGCGCTCTTCAATCAGATGGTCGTATTGGTTCAAGATTACTTGACCCGTTGCGGTTTATCCGTTCCCATTGATCCCGTATTACGTGGAGATAGTGCGGCAGCGGCGTAAACGCTGCTTTCCGATTGGCTGGCTCCCATGGGCGCCATATTGAGGGCAAAAGTCAATCTAACAGAAACGTTTATCTGCTCCATTTGATTATATTCGCTGGACCAAAATAGAAAAGTCTTGCAACGCCGGGGTGCTATAAAGCAACACTCTGATTGGTCCAAAATCGGGGCTTACTGCTGCAATAAAGCCCAATGTGGTTGGAAGCAAATTAGCGCTCGTTGTCATGCCTCCTACCTCCGCAAAGCTAGGCTAGTCGTTAATTAGATTTAGGCTAAAATTAAACGTGCACGTTTTTGCAATGTGCTCGTATGGCCATGACCCTGCTCAATTTTTCAAAAGAATAATGGGTAGAATCTTAGCTTGAAGCAATATCTAATTTGGATTAGTAATTGGTCTCTTGTTGTCAAGACTGCAGTCCAATGTGATTGGTTCATAGGTTCAAAAAGATCGTTCTGATTGGTGCACTGAGATTGTTGCTATCTAGCTAAATATTGTGATTCGTTGGAAAACATTTTATGCCTAGCATCAGCGGCGCCCGCAGGCGTACGCACATACGTAAGTGCGTACAGTGCGATGACCCAAAAGGTATGTTTTTGGGAAATTCTAGGTTGATGACTAAAAAAAAAAAAGGTCATCCGTTTTTTCGGCGACCTAACGAAAATTTTTCCCTGTTCGCCCATCCTTCGAAAATTTCTGTGCGTACAAGAAAGAAATCCTGCGGGCGCCGCTGCCTAGCATCAATAGCAGTGTGAGAATTGTGGAAAAATAACTGGCGGGGTTGGACCATTACCCCTTTGAATTGGGTTGTAAAAAACAGACTTTACTATGGGGCTCTAAGAAAGACTGGGGGTTGTAACCCGCCAACCCCCCGGCAATTCTCACCCTGACCAATAGAGAGGAGGACTACCAGTCTACCAAGCTCGGGAGAGGATATAATATTATAGGCCTGCACTTAATTGTGTCTGCACAGGTAATTTACAGTGTAGTCATTCTGAATTAGAACACTTAGCGTGTAATACTCAAGCGTGACGGATATACTGAAGCAACATGGGCGCCCGAACAAAAGGGCAAAAGGGGCACCTACCCGTGGAAGTTGATACCTATATTTAGCTGCCCCCTTTTGATTTTTAACAAATTTCTTCGCACTAAGGTCACTAAAATGATCCTATTGATAGGCAAAGTGAAACTGAAAAGTTTGCATTTAGAAACCTTTATGAAAAATACCCATGTTCTAAATGCCCTGCTTTGAATTCTTCGAATTCATGCTAAAACAATTTATCGTGATAATTGGGTTTAGCCCCTCGGGCAACAGTATAAGCTGGTAGAGTGAGAATTGCCGGGGGTTTGGGGGTTTCAACCCCCAGCCTTTCTTAGAGCCCCATGTTAAAGTATGTTTTTTCCATCAAAATTCCATGTGGATCATAGTCCAACCCCCCAGTTATTTTTCCACAATTCTCACACTGTAAGCTGGTGCCCACGGCGGCACGTGAAGCGAGACAATGAAGAAAGGGCAGAACAGACATGAAAGGATGCTTCTGAAAATCAATGTCTGTGCCCGAGGTACTTTTGATTGAAGAGAACAGCATCCTTCTCTATGAAGACAATGCACCTAATAGACAATGGTCATTGCACCAGTACTAAAAGCCGACGACCGCACGCAAGCGCTTCGCTGTTTCTATTGCGCGCTTCTCTGCAATATGTTTTTATTTTATTTCGTAGCGCTCTGACAGTTTAATAACAACCATTATAATAACGACGATAATGATAATGATAATGATGATGATGATGATGATGATGATGATGATGATGATGACGATGACGATGACGATGACGACGACGACGACGACGACGACGACGACGACGACGATCATGATGATCATGATGATCATGATGATCATGATGATCATGATGATCATGTTGATGTTTTAAACCAATGGCTACTACCATTGTTAACTGTAGGCCTACTTCATTTGACTGACTGCTATTGATTGTTGAAGATAATAAAATTATTATAATTTAAAAAATAATAGTAATAATAATATTAATAAAAATAATAGCAATAATACTAATGATGATGATGATGATGCTAATGATGATGATGATCAAATAATAATAATAATAATAATAATAATAATAATAATAATAATAATAATAATAATAATAATAATAATAATAATAATAATAATAATAATAATAATAATGATAATAATAATAATAATAATAATAATAATAATAATAATAATAATAATAATAATAATAATAATAATAATAATAATAGCCACTGACTGCTTCCCTAGTTTTTTGTACTTCCTGTTATACTGATGTTGTTTGTTGAAGATATTAAAAGGAATAATAATAATAATAATAATAATAATAATAATAATAATAATAATAATAATAATAATAATAATAAATTAATAATAATAAAATAATAATAATAAATTAATAATGCGCCGATTTCGAAGAAAAGGGTGCTGTTGCCATGGCCTGCATGAGTTTAAACAAGACAGTGGCTTTCTGAAACCAGTAAATTATCTACTGCTAATACAATGCTATAATGCTAATACACTCATGCTCTTTTGCTGAGCAATACAATACAATACAATTAAACATTTATACCGCGCTTAAACAAAAAAAGTCCTGCACAAGAGCGCGCTTCACTACCGATCTAGTTATAATGTAATGAAAATAAATGAGTTTTTCATCTAGATTTAAATTCCACAGCAGATGTGCACTGACGAATAGAAATTGGGAGACTATTCAATAGTCATGATCTGCTGAGCAGTAATAAGTCTACGTCTGTAGTTTTCTTTAACAAGGAACAAAATTCTCTGATCGGAGGCCACACAATCGTGTGACCACACTCACGCGACAGTTGCTAGACCGGCTGTCCGTCGAGCGACATTTTTGTCTCTCTGGTGTCGGATTTCATTAGACGTCCATTTTCAACGGATGATTTTCTTCCGTTTGGCTCCGTTGACCTTTGATGTCACATCCGGTTGGCCGTCGACTGATGATGACGTACGTCCGGTCACGTGGGACGATCCTCTCGACTCCAGTTCCGAAGTGAGTCTCATGTGGCACTGCCGGACACCGCGGTCGGTTCTTGACCAATTCGAGCACGCACGATATGAGAGACGACGCCGAATCGCGGGCTGTCTGTCGTCTTATGACGATGTTATTGAATATTGAAGAAGAACTGATGGAGACAGTGCTGCTGTCATTGATGATTATTGTATTTTTTTATTCCTATGATAGCGATACTCATGATGACGTATTGTATTGTAGTCGGCCATTTTATCGTAATCGTAAACACGAAATTTCCACAGCGCCCATAAAAGCCAGGTCGCGAGAACCAGCTTATTCACAGGCGCTTGATCAAAACAACATCGATAGGCAGAGGGTCAAGTTCCGAAGAGTCAGGCGAGGAGATAGACAGACGGGTAGGGTGGATGATGTTTAGAGTTGGAACGGCGTAGGAGGCTAGGGAAAGTGGACGAATCAGGATAGGATATGTGAAACAGTAGCGTTTTGAGTTCGAGTGAAAGACCTGTGGGGAAATAGCAAGAGATGGATACTTGGCATCTTTATCTTGGAGTTTTTTTTATAAAGCGTTTCTCTCTGCAGAAGCCTTTCAGAAGCGCTCCTAGTACGAGCGAGCGAATCCGAGAGCAAAGGCGGATTTGAGGGACAAAAAAGGGAATACTATCAGAGGCTGGTTGAGTGGAGTGATCGAGGGAACCCATGGGCCAATTCCATAATTATATGCAGACAGCCAAGGGATCGGGATTGAGCTCTGGTGGTCGTGACGCGGAGAACAAAGATGCCAAACCGATCTGAGGATTTAATTCAAAGAAAACAAAGATGGCAAAGATGATTATAATAATCGATAACATTTTTTAATAAAATAATAATTTTTTCTTGAATGAAACGCCTACAAACGCACTGCGCGTTACATCCACAAGTTACGCACAGTGGCGGCACTAGGATTGTCGTTTTTTTGGCGGAAAATTTTTCCCGAAAATCCAGCCCCCCGCTGGATTTTCGGGAAAAATTTTCCGTTTTCAGTCGCCAAAATTTCTGACGACCTTTTTCTTAATCATTTGATCGAAATCTTCGAAAATGGTTCTTTTTCGTAATCCGCCGAACTGTCTGTCAAACCTCGTGCATACCTTTACGGTTATTGGGGGGGGTGTTAAAGGGGGTTAATCGTGCAAATATTTTATTTTTACATGGGAAAAATGGATGGCATTTTTTAGGGGACTTAGCCCCCCTAGCTTCCCTAGCGCCGCTACTGGTTACGCGGTGATCTTAGTTATCATCAATCTTAACTATACTAACAGAACAGACAGCATGCAATACACGGCGCTAAAATAATACAAACCGTGTCCACGCGCCCTATATACGGGCGCGAACTCGTGGCCTCTCGCCCTCCATGCCAGCGTGTTCACCGAAGCGCTACCGGACCAACCCATAATGCTGATGATGAGGATGAGGAGGAATAGAATGGGGATGGTAAAGGTGGTAAAATAAAATGTAATATAAAGGAATATCTGGAAACATCAGCGTGTCAAATGGGGATCTCTTGTAACACATGTGTAACGATGAAATTGCAATGATAATATTATGATAGGAACAGCCTGTAATAATATTATATCATCGTTCTTAACCGGAAACGCTCTGCATCTGTACATATATACAATATATACAATATATAGGCTATAGTTCTCGTCTTCGCGTATTGATCTGTATATGCATGTATATATATATATATATATATATATATAAGGGCGGCCCTGTCAAGCCAAATAGAGAATGTTAGGTGATAAATAGACAAGGTGACGACGATGATGATGACGACGGTGATGATATAGCGATAGCGGTAACATGATGGTGATATGCAATGATGATGATAGAGTACACTGGTGATACTGCTGTTGTCGTCGTTGCTGCAATGTTATTGATGATGATGATGATGATGATGATGATGATGATGATGATGATGATGATGATGATGATGATGATGATGATGATGATGACGACGACGACGACGGCGACGAAGACGACGACGACGACGACGATGACAGCAACGCTATAGCAATAACGATGAAATAGTGCTTCACATAAATTGTTTTCCCAATATATATATATATAATATATATATATATATATTGTTTGTTCACCTGCTCTGCTTGAGAACTCGAGAAGCCAATAACGTGGCTGCTTTCAGTAAGTGCGAATTATTCTTTGCCTTAGTGAGCACCTAGTGAATATATATATAATTTATATACATATACACCTAAAATATATATACATATGTATCATATGTATATATGTATCTTAACGCTGAATACAGTGTATATATTTATGCATTACATATATATATATATATGCAATGTATATGTGCATGCTTATTAAAGCCGATGTTTTGGAATTTATGTAGCGTCAATAAAACTCCAGTGAACGGCTGGGCCTCGAGGTCGAGAATGCATGGACGGGGAGCAAATCGATCTGAAGCGGCGGCGGCGGTGGCAGCACGTATACACACATACATGCTATACAAGTTTATATACATGTATATACGAGAAAGGCTCAATCAATGTTGCTATTGTCAGCCTCTGTCTCTCTCTCTAGTCTTCTGCATATCTATTATGTATACGCACGTAGTAAGACGCACAAACACACGTACACGCACACATATATATATGCATATATATGCATATATATATACGTGCATTGTATGATGGAGCGACAGGGAGATAAAAAATACATGTAGACACACAGGACAGGCAGAGAGAATCAGTTAGACCAGAGGTTCCCAAACTTCTCTGGCTCGGGACCCACTTGGGAATATTTTTTCTGTCTCGGGACCCACTAAAGTGACTAAACAAAATTAGGTACAGAGTACTAAACTAACACTAACTAAGGATTGCTTCATAAATCGGGATTAAGATATGTTGATTTACATTCAGCATTTAGAAATTACCACATTTAAAACAGTAAAATTTAACTTAAGAAAAAAGCCAACATTTATTGCAATGCAAGCAACTGTTATATCAATGTAACAGTAACTAATCGTTAAATTTAAACTTTAAGTTTAAAGAATCAATGTGAGGATGGGCCTGCATGTTACTCATAAGTAAGTCAATGCGTGGTTTAGAAGAAGTCAGACACAGCCTCATGTCATGATCTGTGCACAGCCTGTTCCTGTATTTTGTTTTCATTGCCGTCAATGCTGAAAATCAAGCCTCACACAGGTAGGCCTATGTGGTTGAAAACAGCAACAAAACTGACAAAGCAATATCAGAGAGTTCGGGAAATACAGTTGCAGCATTAAGCCAAAAAATAGAAAGACTGCTCTCTGAGAACTTTTCCTTCGGCGTTCCATTACTCATGCTAAGTCTCGTTGCTAAGTCTCGTGCACTGTTTCCTGTTCACATACACGCACAAGTAGAAGCTAGTTATAGCCCAACCATGTCAAATGTTGTTTCACTAGTTATAACGGAATAATAAAGTATGACGTTTGAGGGTTACTGGAATAAATACTGAAATTAACAGAGAAATAAGAAGAACTTTCGCGACCCACTTGCCAAAGCTCTGCGACCCACTTTTGGGTCGCGACCCACAGTTTGGGAAACGCTGAGTTAGACAAAGGGGAAGAGATGCGGTCGAATGGAAAAGCAGACAAACAAAGAATCAGACAATCAGTTACAGATACATACATACATACATACATACATACATATATACATACATACACACATACATACATACATACATACATACATACATACATACATACATACATACATACATACATACATACATACATACTTACATACATACATACATACATGCATGCATACATACATACATACATACATACATACATACATACATACATACATACATACATACATACATACATACACACATGCATAAAAGCCATACCATGCAAACATTCATTCATACATACACACATACATGCATACATGCATACATACATACATACATACATACATACATACATACATACATACATACATACATACATACATACATAAAAGCCATACCATACAAACGTTCATTCATACATACATACATACATACATACATATATATACATACATACATACATACATACATACATTCATACATACATACATACATACATGCATACATGCATACATACATACATACACACATGCATACATACATACATACATACACACATGCATACATACATACACACATGCATAAAAGCCATACCATACAAACATTCATTCGTACATGAAGATGCGTATACATACACAGAGGAGGTTATTTGTTTGGTGAGGCGGACACGAATAGCAAGAAACAAAAAGTTCCAGTTCAGACCATAAAAATCAAAGCATGCTTTATGCTATTAGTAGCCTACGCGTGCGCGTCTGTGTGTGTGCACGTGTTCGTCCCTCTGTGTGTATGTGTGTCCGTATGCCCGTGTGTGCGTCGTTTGGTTGTCCGTTGAGGCGCCTCGAATCGGATGCGTGCCGCTGAAGCCATCGGCTGAGAGATATACGGGACATAAGTTGCATCGTCTTACTGCGCAGCGGTTTGTTGGTTTGTTCTGCCAGCGGATGGCCAGACAGACAGCGCTAAGTGAACGGATTTAGGAGAGGACCATTATTGTGGCCAACAGTAGTGTGGCCTAGCTATTCTGTCCGGTATTGTCGCTCATCTCTGACATGGCCAGAACCGCTTGAGACAACAATTGTCTGGTTGTGTGTAAGAAACGAATTTTTGTGTGCTTACAGAGTAGAGATACATTCGTGCCATATAATATGCTAGTCTGTGACCGTGCCGTGGTATGGTGCAGTAGAAGGTTTTGTCATTCGGACAACAGACGTATCGTCGGAAAGAGTTACTCGTGCTCTGAGCAGGGAGCCAGCGCATCAGCTCTTCGCATCACTTGGAGAATCTGGAACTTGCCAAGGCTCGGTTGAGCGCTTTGGTGTATACAGCGGGTGGTGAAAGTGGTGGACACGGAGGAAGCACGAGAAAATGAACAGTTGTTGGAAAAACTAGGGCGTGCGTAGGGAGAGGAATAGCATCAGGAGACAACGGAAGAAGGAAACACAGAAGGTGAGACACGACATCGAATAACTCAAAAATTTCGATCATTTTTTTACGTCTTTCTCTCTTCTTAAATGGACATACAGTATATTTCTTTTTGTTAGTTAAACATTATACGTATTTAGGACGCGGTGCTTGGGGGTATGTTCGGTGCCAGAAGGTTGCATGCCCGAATCCACCTCAACCTTCTAAAGCCGCCGCATACATAGACCCTCAACAAGTCCGTCACTTGCAATTGCTCATGCGCTTCGGCGTGAAACTATATATGTATACGATGAAGTGTCCGCCCTGCAATCTGGACTCGGGAGCGCCTCTGAGTAGTAATTTCTAGAAGGGGCGCTATGACAAGTGCTCATACGTATAGCCTACATACATACATACATACACACATACATACATACATACATACATACATACATACATACATACATACATACATACATACATACATACATACATACATACATACATACATACATACATACATACATACATACATACATACATACATACATACATACATACATACATACATACATACATACATACATACATACATACATAAATACATACATACATACATACATACATACATACATACATACATACATACATACATACATACATACATACATACATACATACATACATACATACATACATACATACATACATACATACATACATACATACATACATACATACATACATACATCGATCGTTGTTTGAATGTGATATCATAAAACGACACAACCCGAATTGTATACGATCGATATTGCAATCATTCAACGAAAGCTAATAACAGTCGTCATGAAAGGCACCGTTTTACAGAAGAAGCGAGATATCGCGCCGATAATTAATTATGTTTAGACTACCACATACATTAGGGTGATTCACATTACAATGGAGAAAAAATAATTTTCTCTGATTGTCTGACATGGTTGATAATTTTGTTCCTTTAGTCTTAGTGAACATTGCATCAAAATTTTCTTGCAATATATGAATGTTTAGAGGTAGCTCAATGACCTTGAAATCTGAGATGGGGTCAATATGAAGAAATCAATGCAATTGTCATTGACGAGGCACTCAAATGGAACATTTCCAATTAGATTAAGCTGCAATCCTGTAAGTTAAAAGTATGTACATAGTCAGAGGCTATACATGAATAACAAATTCTTATTTTCTTGTGATCACTAAAAAAACTTGCTGAATTGTAATATTTGTTTTGACCGGCGACGAAATTGCCACAAAATAGGAATAATTTTACATAATCGTATAAAAGTATAAATGCATAGATTTTTCTGTCTAGACACTGTGTTCAGACAGTGTGATATGAATAATCAGTAGCATTTTTATACACATTTTTCTAAAAATTTTGCTTTTAAAGTTTTCATTGCGCAAATGTCACATTTGAGGAATTCCATTTCCCAATTATAATAAACAAGATAATGAAAAGTGGCTTTCGGTTATTTATTTGTGCAAACTTCATTTGTACAGACCTAGCTGCAAAAGAAAGTTTAAAAATGGTTTCATTTAATACAATGCAGCCATCAAATAAAAACAAATCATTTATTTGGCAAATAGAACCAGAACAACAAATCAAGTCAAGCACCAAGGAAACAAAATTAACAAAATATACTAAAGCAGTGCTTAAGTAATAATGCTAACAGTTTCAATTTGGTTGCACATTAGACCCGGAAGGGGTCTTGCAATCCCACTAGGTGGGCCCCTTGGCGGTGATACCATGGTGAATGGTGATGATGGCCATTAAGTTGCCATAGAGTGGTCTTGACATAAGATATAGTGAGACAAACCAACTTTAAGACGAAGACACCAAACACCTTAACTAAAGGCACGGTTACACATTCGAAGAGTATGAGGCACAAAGTCACTGGATGATTGGGATGCTGCACTGGTAATATGAATTAGGATCAAACCTAAGTCGTCATCAATTTTATTCAAAGTGAGAGGTGGGAGGTTATTTAATAGCTTATCAATTTAAAAACTCTGTAATAAGAAAGAATGATAGGCCACAGTGTGCCAGAATAATTCATTAGTTAATGTCGAGTATAAGGGCACACAGTCTTAACTTAAAGAGACAAAGATCAGGTAGCAATCTGATGGAAAGAGGAATCTCATTGCCATTTTAGCAGCTATAGCTAGGCCTATAGCAGTGTAAATGGAAGATAACGTTTGCACTTTTCTGCCAAGGACCAAGGTTGAAGACAGAAATCTAGTTAATAATTATTTGGAGAACCAAAAGCATTCCATCACATCAGTGTGTTGTCCACCAGATGAGGCTACACACCAAAGACCATTTTTACCTTCACATCATAGAAAATTTGAAGAAGACTGTGTCAGAAAGCTGAATGACATTATTGGGTTAAACTGCATTTTCAACAAAGCAAAGATTTCGGCAGCAATTCAGACTAATAAAATGTCAAAGTAAAAGGATTAGTTGAGTAGTATGATCTGATATAGAAAACAGAAAACAGAAACAAAAAACCTGAGAGGCATGTGTTGAAAGTGATTTTTATATTGCAAGTCAGAACATGACCATGTTCTTAAAATTGACGAACCAGGTGCATACGACTCATGAATGGCAAATGTCACGTATTGTTTCGAGACCAATCTTTATAGAGTTCACTTTTAATTGACAGTCTCTAAGTTTAGAAATTTCACAGAATTCTGTTTTTCTGCAAGTCATATAAACGAGGAGTAAGCATGGGAGCGTGAAAGCGCTGGTCCGGTGGAATCTGATACACCAGTTATTGACTGGAAGTTCTATAGGCTTATTGTACAAGCTGATCAGGCAGTGGATTACTACTGGGAATATTAAACTTTTTTAGTCTACAGAATGCTGTGAATGAATTTTTTCCCAAGGACTATTTTAGTAAATAATGACCCTATGTTTTGTTCTATTCAACTTCATTTTGTGTGTGAAATCTCACGTGGCCATTCTTTCAATTTGCAGCTTCAATGCGAATGTATGTGGAAACTTTAGGCTCATTGAGCTAGCTCTAAAATACATTTTATCTTGAAATGTCTTATACACAATTTATTCTGGGTCCAAAAGGAACAAAATTAGCAACCATGCTCATTGAAATTCGAAAATAATTTTTTCTGAATCACCCTAACATAGGGTAACTTGGGGTTGCATGGACCCTGGGGTTATATGGACCGTCATGAGAAATCCAACAAATTATGACATCACTACCATTTAATGAAGTTTGTTTCTACGACTGCTCTATTTTATAAAACTATTCTATGGTATGGGTGTACCAGACGCTGTATAAAAAATTTACGAGTGAAAAGTGATATCACGTATAAAGATCGCGAATTGTTATTTATTTTTGATATTTGTCATCCGGAATGACGACTTCCTGCAAACAGCGGGTAAATATAACCAATATATCATTTTTTTCGTTGAACTGTTGCGCATTTGAAAGTTATGTACTTTCGTGCACCGTGAGCGATATTATTTTGTTTAGCTGCGACAGTACACGTGGACGCTGTTTGGGGTTGTATGGACCAACTGTGAAGGGGTTGCATGGACCATGGTCCATGCAACCCCTTCACAGTGGGGTTGCATGGACCATGCCATAGCCTATAGAGCCTATTTCAATGAATTCTATCATGTTTCAACATAACAGTGACTGAGTCTATTTATGCTAGGCTGTGTTGTGCCTATTGCATTACTCTTATTACCAATTATTATTATCTACTATATTTATTATTAATTATTTCTGAAACAGTAGACATGCCAAGAACATTCAAGCCAAAGAATATTGGAGGACAGTGGTCGGTATAAATAACATGAAGGAAGCCGTATCAGCAGTTCTAGAGGGGCGGTCTGCTGAGGACAGTTGCTAAAAAGTTTGGCGTTCACCGAAATACGCTTCGTCGAAAAATTAAAGCACATATTAATGGATAACCGATAGTGAAGCAGCTTGGCAAAAAGAGTGTTTTGAACTGTAAGCAAGAAAGGGAGTTGGTGCAGCTGATGCTGGTGATGGAAAGTCGTCTGTTTGGTCTGACGGTCGCAGAGCTGAGACATCTTGTTTTTCAGTTCTGCCAGATGAACAACATTCCACATTGTTTCAACGTGGAGTCACAGATGGCTGGAGATGATTGGACGCGACTGTTCCTGCAACGCCATAGATCGCTGTTCATCCGAGCTCCGGAAGCTGTTTCCATTTCAAGAGCTATGGGCTTCAACAAGGAGAAACATACCTGTTTTTCAACCCACTGAAGGGGGTCCTCTACGACGATGGAAGTCTAAACGTCCCATTCTTCAGATAAGTGAGACCAGCAAGGCAAAGAATCCGAAAAGAAGACTAACAGAATACTTGATGCCAAAACGATCAAGAGTGACTACCCTACAATGAAAGGATCAACAGGTAGTTCGAGAGTCCAGAAAAAGTTGTCCAGCAAAGGCAAACGTGCAAGCGTCACTGATGCTGCTGTTCCGTGCCTCTACTGTGGTGACCTGTTTGGAGCAACACCGGAGCCATAGTTTCAGTGCCAAACATGTTGTGAATGGGCACATTGCGATTGTGCCGGTGCTTGTCAGAACCAGCATAGTTTTGTTTGTGAATGTTGTACACAGGTGTAAACAAATCCAGTGAAACATGTTTTGCAGATTTCAGCTGCTTGCTATTGTTTGATTTTTGTACTTTTTCCCAAGTAGGTTATGCAAGATTTTATGGAGAGCAATTGGCTATATCATACAGTATTAATAACGTGTCTAGTCAGCTGCCTAGGTGCATGTTATGCAGCTCAATATTGCTTTTACATTTTGGATATTACATACTGCAGTATCGATTGATAATTAGCCATTTATAATACGTTCACCGTTTTGCAATCTGGCCATGTGGCAAATTAGGTGACAACTTGATATTAAATGTTATTATAAGGACTAAGAAAACTGACAGTAGGCTAATTTCATAGTTAGTATCATGTAATATGCTTGCACTAGTCAGAACCAATACAAAGGGGTAATATGGACCTGGTCCATATTACCCCTTTTAGGTGTGTCCATATTACCCCGACCATGGGGTAATATGGACCTTTTTGGTGTTTTTATATTTTTCTAAGTTTTGAAATAAATTGATGTTAGTTGTTTAAAGTTTTTTTGGGTTTTTGTTCTAAAATGATGAAAGTATTTGATTTTAATTAAGTTGGATTGTGCGTGTGCTTAATTCTGCTCAGAAATACTCGTTTAAGTTAGGTGGTCCATATTACCCCAAGTTACCCTACATATACTTTCTTGGAACTGAAGGCTACACATACATACATACAATCACGCTTTCATTGGTTTTCGTCAACTTTTTCGGTAGCCTACGTTGTGAATATTATTATGAGACACTTCTCAAGAATGTCCATTGATGCCAACAATTGTAAGTGATACTTTATAAGCCATTGAACTAACGGTATAAAAAAATCATTCTAAGGATACCGTGAAGGGAAATAAAAAGAGATACATATATATATTATATAGATAAATATATACTTGGAATGGCAGACATAAATAATCTGTATATATGTGTGTGTGTATATATACATGGAATGGTGTATTATAATATTATACGGACTATATTATATAGATCTAATCATCTAATAGACATGCATATGTTCAAAAAGAAATTTCATTCTGGACGTCATTATAAGTGCTGCGCTCTTTAAACTGATGCACATATGAATTCTGTTGTCTTTCCGTTTATACGAAGTCTTTCCATGTTATAAGTGCAGATGGCAGAGTCACATATAATTGCTGACTCAGCAAATAGCGTTCCAAAATATTGACAAGTCCATGGAACAATTTTCTGACGCAATATTTCTAAGCATCTTCATAAATTGTATTCAAAGCGATGACGTGAGCATCATGAAAGGCTGACGCAAGCAGTATATTGTGTAATTTATAGTGAATCGATATAAAAACACTAATTTGCAGTTTATTCCTAGACTGATTGCAGAAGTTGGTATACAGGACTAACCAAAACGTGGGATAGTTGACTGGTTGAATAGGCTCAGCGCTCGTGAGTAAGGTGGTGCCCTGCGCTTGGCTTTCGAGTGGCGCTTCAGAAATTTTGAGACTGCGATTACGATTTTGTACGTGTTGAGTGTTTTGAATGTACTGTAACCATAGGCGTACGGGACATTTCGGCAGTGGGGGGGGGGCAAAAAAAATTGTTTGCCCGAAAATTTTGATGACCTTTTTTTTAGTCATCCGCCCAAAACCCAAAATTTTTAGGATTTTCCCCGTCCAAAAAATCTGACGACCTTTTTTACCCCTGCGCCCGAAAAAATCCTCCCGAACCTGTTTTGCCCGAAAAAATCTCCGACATTTTTTGGCCCGTCCATGCCTCTTTTGCCCGAAAAACACATTAGCCCGAAATTTGTGGGGGCATTTGCCCCCCCTGGACCCCCGTCTCGTGCGCCTATGACTGTAACAGTCAGGCTGTATAAGAATTGTAGAAAAATGTTCTAGGGAGCTAGGGGTTAGACGTTGATTTATGTTGAGCTGCGGTGTGCAATGAAGACTTTACTATATGGAGTCCTAAGAGAGACTAGGGTGGGGGATTAGCCCTCTCAACCCCTGACAATTCGCACTTTGCAGTCAAGCAATCAGAGGTGTGTAGCTATATACACATGCACCTCGGTTGTTGTTTTGGGTGTTTAAACACCCACGAAATGAAATAATGCTATAAGGAGCTCGAGCGCCTCTGAGTATAGAAAGCCTGAAGTGGCGCTACAGCAAGTGTACATACAAACAAACGCACACACACAACACACACAGACATACGCACGCACACACATACACACATACACATACATATATAATACATGTATATATAATTGTGTATACATGGTCAGTGAATAGGGCTTTCTCTGTGATTGGACTCCGCTTCTACAAGCATGCTGCTCTCTTTCTCATCCCATTCGCTCTGCTGCTACTGCTGTTGCTGCTGCTGTTGCTGCTGCTGCTGTTGCTGCTGCTGCTGCTGCTGCTGCTGCTGGAGATGCTGGGAGGTCCATCCGTCCGATGAGTTGTAGGTCTCTGGATTGAACGTCGGCGTCGTCCATGGATTTCCGTCGGAGGAGATCGTCCATAAAATCCGCTTCTGGGTCGCATTTGTCACTTTGAGCTGACCCCCAGGAATCAACCGGGGCTTGGTCTGTATATATATGTCTATATATGTATATGATATATGTATATACATACATACATACATACATACATACATACATACATACATACATACATACATACATACATACATACATACATACATACATACATACACATATATATACATACATACATACATATAGGCTACACACATATATAAACAAATATATATACACACACACGCACGTATATATATATATATGTATATATATATATAGGTCTTGCATAGCCATCGATATTATAAATTCGCGCCGACGTCAGAGAAGTTATTCGATTAGAACGCGGATGACACAGCGGAAATCTGTTATCTCAGCTTGTAGGATATATAATATATATATATATGTATATATATATGTGTGTGTGTAATTGGGCAGTAAAATTACAGCCATGAAATTATACATAATTATATGAATATACACATAGTCAATTTTTCATAGATATATATATATATATATATATATTTACGAGAATATATATATATATGAAAAATCGACTCTCGTGTACAGCCCTGCGTTATATATAGACAGTACACTACTAAACGCAAAAATTGAAAGGAGTTGTGTATATAGGATTGCATGGCCCAATATTGAATTTCTGACATTCAAATCTGAAGAGAGACTGGCTTTTTTCGCAAGTTAGGTTACAACTGTTCCTTTTAATAGATCTATTTGCTTCTATAAGATTGCTAAATTGCTAAACTAAGATTTATCAGATTATAGTATCAAATTCACCGAGAATTTTTATGTCAGCTTAAAAATCGATTTCATATATCGCTTGCTCTAGATAAACTGACTTGGTATGCTACCCACTTTCTTGAACTATATATATACATGTATTATGCTTATATTTGTCTCATAATTTCAAGACAAAGAATCAAAGATCACGGTAGAGTAATGGTTAACACGCTGGCCAAGAGTGCGAGAGGTAGTGAGTTCGAGCCCCCATTGGGCGGATTTGCTTTGTATAGGCTGCTATTAGCGCCGTGTAATTACAAAGCTGTCTGTTCAGTTAGTAGTTAAGTTTAATTAAGATTACTGCATAACTTGTAAATGTAAAGCGCAGTGCGTTTGCAGGCGCTCAATTAAAGAAAAGATTATTATTATTATTACTTTGTGCCTTGAATCTGAGCAGAGCCCATCTATTTTCTAATCAAATCTATTCTATAGGAAGGTTGCGGGTTCGAATCCACCTCGAGGCGCCGCGTAGGGTTCCTTAGCAAGCCCTTCACTGATCGCCGTTGCTCATGCGCTTCGGCGTCAAAACACCAATGCAGTGTCCGCGCTGTAGTCGGGAGCGCCTCTGAGTAGATATACTGAAGCGAAGCTTTACCAAGTGCTCGTATGCGTACATATGGTGGGCCAGTCACGTCCACCGGGAAATTGAGGTCAGAGTCTTTGTTTTCATTCGCCGATTTCTGTGGCTCGTACGTGACGGTATAATAAGACTAAAGGAAAACATTGCTTTCTCATATCCTATATGTGATGGTCTCGTTTTCGGTCCAGCCGCAGCTTGTAACCCTCAAGAATCTACATCATGCGACCGGTCAATGCCCCAGCCGTTGACCCTCGAATAAAATCCTCTGGCTACTCGTGAGCCATTTGACGCTGAGACAAGAATACAGGGAGGCAGACAGGCAGATAGGCAGGCAGACAGGCAGGAAGACAGGCAGGCAGACCGGCAGGTAGACAGACAGACAGCCAGTCAGACAGACGAGGAGATAACCATTCAGGCAGGCAGTCAGGCAGACAGACATGGAGACAGGCAGATAGGCAGACAGGCAGGCAGATAGGCGGACAGGCAGACAGACAAACAGACGGGCATCTAGGGAGGCAGACAGGCAGGTAGGAGGGCAGACAGACATGGAAACAGCAGATAGGCAGACAGACAGGCAGGCACGCAGGCAGACAGACATGGAAACAGGCAGGCAGACAGGCACGCAGGCACGCAGGCAGACAGACATGGAAACAGGCAGACAGGCATACAGGAAGGCAGACAGACAAGCAGAGAGCCAGGGAGGTAGCCGGACAGCCCTGCATAGATTTCGACGCGAGAGAAGCGGAGACTGCAGCATGAGAAAGGACATCGGCGGAGGCGGCAACATCATCGGACGTCATCGTAAGTGTGTGCGTGACGTGTCGTTCGCAAGTGTCGCCATCTATTCACGATAAATGATTTCCTGTTGTCGTTGGTTCCTCGTCGGCTTCGTGCGTCTGCCTCCGTTCGTCTGTCCATCCGTCTGTCTGTCTGTCTGTCTGTCTGTTCGTCGGTCGGTGCCTTTGTAGAGACGACGATAGATCGGACAAGACAACTGTTATGACAGGTGACATGATTCTCTCGGTCGGTGGGTCGCCTGCTCGATACTACTCGATGTGTCCTACATATCCTCCTTCAGTGTTCTGCCCTCTGTCTCTGTCTTTCTCTCTGTCTCTCTGTCTCTGTATTCGTCTTTGTCACCTACTTCTTGGTCCTCTTCCTCCTCCTTATTTTCTTCCTTCTCCTCCTCGTTCCTAGTCCTCCTCCAACTCATCCTTCTTTTCTTCCTTCTCCTTAGTCCTCCTCCTCCTCCTTTTCCTCCTCTTTAGTCCTCCTCCTCACTTTCCTCCTCCTATTCTTCCCTAGTCCTCCTCCTTTTCCACCTCGTCCTTCTCCCTTTTCTCCTTCTTCTCCTCGTCCCCAATCCTCCTTCAATTCCTCCTTCTTGTCTTTCTCCTCTTCTTTAGTCCTCCTCCTTTCCTTCCTCCTCCTCCTTTACTTCCTCCTGCTCCTTATCCTCCTGCTCCACCTGATCCTCCTCCTCCTTAGTCCTCTGATTTGACCTTGAGGCACGCTTGCGTGTGACATCATCCCCAATCTATCGCCTCTTCAGTTCCACACCAATCCTACTTCCACTTCTGCCTCGATCCGTATTTTCTTCTCTTCAAATCAAATCAAATCAATACAACGTCTATTCAAAGAGATCTTTCTACCATGCATGAATTTTCGCCCTCTATAATCCACCTTTTTTTTACTGACATACGGAACATTTTCTGCCGTTGCAAAAGAACCAGTTGCATGGATGATGTCACTGCATCATGCTTCTGCTCAACTCGACACATTTATCCGATTTAAGGTTCATCTAAAACATCACCCAATGATATATTCGGTGGAAATATGATGTATCGGTATTATAATGAACTTGAATGGAAACTATTCATTGGCATTCTACTCTGTATGTATGAAGCAAACACATGTCTAAAGCAGCACTATACTTCGCTATAACATTACTTTGTATTTGAGTGGCTCTAAAATCTACATGTATGCCGGATCTTCTCCAGTTCTCGTTTTTAGGACAACCATAAACGTGAATTTTTAATTGCATGCAAAATATGTTAGCTCTTGGAGAACAATAAAATAGACAGACTGCAGCAGCAGCAGCAATAACAACAACAACAACAACAACAGCTACTACTAATACTAC
Organism: Lumbricus terrestris; assembly: GCA_949752735.1. Taxonomy (NCBI): domain Eukaryota; kingdom Metazoa; phylum Annelida; class Clitellata; order Crassiclitellata; family Lumbricidae; genus Lumbricus; species Lumbricus terrestris. Next base: position 33,412,191 of record OX457048.1, on the reverse strand, counting down.
TGCCACTACTATTGCTATTATCAGCACCACCACAACCACCAGGTCACCACAACCACCACCACCTCTACCACTACAAGCACCATCGCCATCACTGCCATTACAACCACCAGCACCAGCACCACCATCAACACCACCACCCTTGCTATAACTGCGGTTACTATATGCTACTGCTGCTGCTTCTACTACTACCACCACCACTACTACTACTGCTACTACTACTGCTACTGCTGCTACTACTACTACTATTGCCACTACTGCTACTATACAACTGCTGCTGATGCTGCTACTGCCAATACTGCTACTGATATACTTCTACAACTACTACATCAATACTACTACTACAACTACTATTGCTACTATTGCTGCCACTGCTACTGCCACGACTACTACTACAGATACTGCTGCTGCTGCTACTACTACTACCCCTGCCACTGCTATACAGACTGAATACAGAATACGGATTGCATCCAGAAATAGAACTCGAGCAAACTCAAATGACTTGAGCAAAAGACAATTTCGAAGACTAATTTAAAGTGAACTTTAGAGCTTCTTTCTTTACTTGCATCCTGTTAGTAATTTTTACGGTTTGCAAACAGTCTCTTTAAGTTGTAGTCAAAGTATCACTATATTATAAATTCTATCTTACCCCAGCTGGTAATTACTTTCCGTTAATAACCAATGTTGCGGTCTGGCAGTGACTTGGCAGAGTTGTAGGCTCGCTTCTGCTATACTGCATACGAGCAACGAGGGACATTTCAAACATGAATTATAAATGCAAGTAAATACTCTTGACGCTTGTATACCATATACATATATACATCTGTGGTTCTTAAATTTTTTACAGCCGGCAACAGCAATAACTTTTTATTATCGTTCACAGACCAACAGTAGAAACTCGCCGAAACATGAGCTTGGGAATCCGTAAATTATGGAAGATTCCGGGAGCTTTGCCGATAAACCGGTTTTTCTCATAATCAAACTGCGGAGTATTTATAGTCAGGGTGAGATTTGCGGGGAGGGGCTCAACCCCAGTCTTTCTTAGAGCCCATTGTAAAGTCTGTTTTTCCCACCCCAATTCAAAGTGAATGAGAGTCCAACCCCCAGTTATTTTTCCGCAATTCTCACCAGTGGCGTAGCCAGGATTGGGGTTTTATTGCCTGGCCGACCAGGCCGGATGCCCTTTCTGACACCAACCCAACAGTATTACAGTAAATAAAAAGGGAATAAAGTAACAAAGGGAATAAAGTAAGAAAAGCAATTGTTACTACAAGCAATTGTTTTTGTTTTTCTTATTTAAGTGGATAAATAACCTTTAAAAAACTTTTTCCTAGGCCAATGGGGGGAGGGGTTTAACCCCCGAATCCCCCTTGTCTACGCCACTGATTCTCACACTGGTAACAGTCTACGTTCAAGCTTATAATAAATATTTGGCAGTACCTATAGTATAGTGCATCGATTGTATGTGCTGTTTGAGTAAGCTTATAATATCACACATAATTGGAACTAATAACTAAACACGGTTGATGGTTTAAGTTGTAACGCACAGGGATCAGTCTTCAAGTGTTTTATTGAACAGATCAATGGTGGATAGACGTGTGGCATCACTTCGAAGATTTTTCCATACCGAAGAGTCACAAAATATTTAAACAAAATTATATCCGAGTATGTGCAATACCACTGCGGTGATTTAACACAGTTCTTGTGTGATGGTCGTGTACAGTAGGCTATAGTTCCCTGGTTTTAAAAAAGTCATCAAAGGCATAGCCGCTATACATGTGCTAGGTGACAATCCGTGATGATAGCGAAGCGAAGAAACCAATTTGAAACTTATTCGCACCTGCTAATCGAAGCAAGACTTTAAAAAGGACCATTTTCCAAGATTTCGACCAAATGACCAAAAAAGGTCGACAGAAATTTTGACGGCTGAAATGGAAACCTTCTTGAGATTTTGGCCGAATGACTGAAAAAAGGTCGTCAGAAATTTTGACGGCTGAAATGGAAACCTTCTTGAGATTTTGGCCGAATGACTGAAAAAGGTCGACAGAAATTTTGACGGCTGAAATGGAAACCTTCTTGAGATTTTGGCCGAATGACTGAAAAAAGGTCGTCAGAAATTTTGACGGCTGAAATGGAAACCTTCTTGAGATTTTGGCCGAATGACTGAAAAAAGGTCGTCAGAAATTTTGGCGGACGAAAATGGAATTTTTCTCCGCAAGCTCAGTCCCCCAAAACTGAAATCCTGGCGCCGCCACTGATTATTGTGACTGTAAGGCCATACTTAAAAGCTGACGGCTGGATCGGAAGGGGAAAAGAAGCTCCTATAAGTACTGTAATATGCCGAGCAAATGTCTGTCCGAGGTAACGACCTCTGTTGTCATAGACCCTGGTCAAATCGGATCCATCCATTCGAAACAGAATAGTCAAATTTGTTTTTCTACCGTTTGGTGGCAATCTGGCATCCCAATAAACCAGAAAGAAATGGTGGGCATGTATAGCTCAAACATACTAAGATCTGCTGTTTAAAAACTCGGAAAAACTATTTGTGACTTACATTTCTGATGCCACATGGTTTTATGGTTTCTGCTGCAAAGACCTTTGATAGGTGAAAAATTCATAAAGAGCTTGTCGTATATTATGCGGTGTACAACTATACATACATATATATTTATATATATATATATCATGCATACACACGATATTATTATACATCGCATTACATATAAAAATATAAAATATATATAAACACATATAATTATTTTAATATACCCTATTAATATTCAAGGCGACGTACGTGTTTACATATGTATAAATGCACGAGGTATCTGCACTAAGCTTCCCATGCAGATGCGCACATAACATATTATTTATAGTTCATGCTGATCATACAAATATATTTATATATATATGATCAGGTTGGTGGCGTATATATATATACATATATATGCATATATATATTTATATATATATATATATATTTATGTATACGCCACCAACCAATCGTCAGACAAAACTCCATGAATATTTATTCATCGGCGTAAAACACCTCCGACGACCGCCATATTGGATTGGCAAGCAGTTCTCGCTTCCGGACGCGCAATATAATCGTTAGCAATCGCGCATGCTCGACTGAATCGGGACCGAGGCTGAGGCGGGCATCTCAGCACGGGGTCAGAGGGTCAACTTCGGTTTACCTAATCGCCGTCTGCCATTGTGGCCGTCGTAAACGACGCCGGATTATCGGCCTTCCCATAATCCTCGCGTCTTCCGCCGGACGCTACAGACCGGAAGTCGTCTGCTCGCGTTAGATTCGCGCCGTCGTAATCTGCGCATGCGCACTGGAGGGGCGACGGGCGTGACGGGATATATGCGGGAGGATGAGCGGGAAGAGGGAAGCGGAAGAGAAGGAGTGGGAAGAGGGAAGCGGAAGAGGAGGAGTGGGAAGAGGGAAGCGGAAGAGGAGGAGGAGTGGGATGAATGTGTGGAGGGTGACTAGGATGAGAATGATAATTGGGAGAGACTCAGAGAAGTATAGATGGGAATATAAATATATATATATATATAGCCTATATATGAATATATATAAATATATATGAATATAATTAAATATATGTATATGAATATATATATAAATATATATGAATATGTAAATATATATAAATATATTGTAAGGTTCACGGCCGTCTACGAGGATGACTATCAAAAGATAAGGTCCCACTTTTGTAAACTAAGATCGTTTTATTCATACAAGCAATATTTACAGCTAATAACAAAGGTTACCGTCTAGTAGAACCCAAAGTTGACAAACCAGACGAAGCAGTACGGACGACAGCACACCAGACAACGGCTAACGAAGCCCAGGAAGACAGATGAACTGCCAGAACACCAACAGGGCGAGACGGCGACGTAGAAGACGGAACACACTCAACGAGAGACATCAAACCCACACGCCTCACACATCACCACAACCGCAGAACAGGGACGTTAGCCACGCAAGCAAAGGCTTATATAGGCAATGCCCAACCCTCAATACACCCACGCATCCCAAGACAGAAAGAGTACGGAAGAGTAGATGGGCCGTAGACACCTAATGGCTACAATATATATAAATAATTATATGAGAATAATTGGGGGAGACTCAGGAGATAGGAGAAGGGAAGGAAGCATGGTTTGTTTAGGGATAAATTTTTACACAAAGCGTGCAGCTCTGCTTGAATTATTTTGTGCTGCTTTAAAAGCATATTGTGCGGTAAAAAAGTTTAAATCGATCAATGTCATCCGATTGGGAATAATTCACCATGGAGGATGGGAAGGGGGAACAGGGGTTGTTCAGCTCTAAAAATTTCTTGCTGGTACTCTGAATCTCAGAGACAGGTATACTATATGACCACACGATCGGGGGGTGGATGCAGAAATTTTGGAAGTGGCCGGGGGCAAACAACGTTGTCTTTGGCCTTTCTCGAAAAATCTGATGACTTTTTAGTCATATGCTACATTATTTCTCTGCTTACCTTGTCAGGCTGCGTGAATCGTAAGCCTCAATTGTTGATGGGGGCACGTTCTGCGCAAATCTCTAAATGGGGACCATGGCCGGATTGCCCCCTCTGATTTGTCCCTGCACACGATGACCTCCATTGATCCGCCGCCCTTCTCCCAACTTCATCATGGCACATTCCAGTTTTCCATACCCTACGTTTGGCCTATAATTATCTCTGTGATCATAACAATGGATGGTATCAGTTATTTCAAACACGTATTATATATTTTTGTTTGTTTTATTGATTGATTGATTTATTTATTTATTTATTTCTCGCGCTTGCTATAGCTCCCTTTCAAGCTGTCTACTCAGAGGCGCTCCCGACTACAGCGCGGACACTGCATCGGTGTTTCACGTTGAAGCGCAACGAGCAATATTGCAAGTGAAGGACTTGCTCAAGGTCCCTACGCGGCGGCGGCTTTGGGTGGACAATTTATTGTCCGCGAGAGAGGAACTTTCAAAGCCAGGCGTCCGAGCCGGATGTCTAATCACACGCAATCAGAAGCGACATGTTGTTTTTCATTGAGAATTGCTTCGCTCACCCATAAAACAGGTCGCATCAGCCCCCCAACCAACCCACCCACCCTCTGTATTCTTTGTTCCTCGCTGCGCAATTTATCAAGTCGAATAATATATTGGAAAATGGTCGTCGTATCGTTGGAGCCGTGTGTTGTTGATGTACAAGTGGTCGAAGAACGGCGGCGTGTAGAGGAGCTGGTCCGTGCGATTGGATGCCCACCGCAAGATGTCAGACCCATCGTTGATGAGATAGATTTAAAGCCGTCTGCTCGTTGCTATACGTATGCCATTAAATCGCGACATGACACTCTGTGTAGGATATATCTATGGGCGAATTCGTGGAATGCTGAGAAGCAGCACTGCACGAGATGCGAAGTAAGCACTACACGCTACCTTCAACTCCGCCACTGGTTGCACTCTGCCAGTGCCAGTCCCAAGCCTGGATAAAGGAGGAGGGCGTCGCTAATGGTCTATGCTACCACACAGTGACGTTAAACTGCAACTGCACACAAACACACACACACACACACACACACACACACACACACACACACACACACACACACACACACACACTACCTGCGATATATTCACCTTGACTTATTGCTTACCAAATAATTGTTGCATGTAGGCTGCATGCAGGTACGTGGGCTAAGCCAGGACTCTTAGAGCGAGTAAGTAAGCCATACGCCACATTTATGTAAGTCTATGGTAAGACTAAATATAATTTTGTTTGACACCTTTCCTTGTCTTAATTTATATGTGTCTTTAATTACTTAGGAGACCTATTACAGCGCTCGTGAATAGGCTGGTGCCCGCGATTTGCTTTCAATAGCCAAATTTGAAGTACATCCTTAGTTTAAAAGAAGGCTGATTAGGGGGGGAGGTAATGGTTGACACCCTGACGAGAGGAGAGCACTGGCGCGGGAATGCTTAACGCCACCCTTCAAAAGGTTCACTCAGCCTTCCAATCGGCAGGTGGGTTGGTTTAAGCCTACGAATTACACAGTTATATTCGCGAGAACTCGGAACCAGGACACAGAATGAGCGTCAACCGCTAACAAATGTTAATTTTGATGTTTGGTCTGAATGGTCTCTAGACCTAAGTAAGGAAGAGTCTGCCCAGACTGTCGGTCTCTATGCCTGCGTATGTGATATCATGTAGTTCACCCAGATGACTTACGCTGGTTCCCTGTTAGTAGTGTACAAAGCGCAGGTTCTACCTCGCCCTCGTGGTCTACTAGTCTAGTTATGTAGTCTCTTCCAGGGAACCAGTTTACAGGTTATTGGAACAGTGAACCATTGTAGACCACGTGGATGATGAAGCTTCTGCTCTTTGATATAGTCTAGTTACGTCGTCGCTTCCGGATAACCAGTCTAGAGGTTGTCTGAACAGGGAACCAGCGTAGACCACGTGGGTGATGTAGAACCTGCCCTTTATACACTACTTAAATCCGCACAGACAGCAATCGGTCTTTAGAAAATGAGTTTTTGCACTGACTGTCGTTGCTAAGCTTGATTTTACGTCGAACATTTTGGCAGCCTACCTCAAACTTTCCTGCTTTACTTCTGTTGCATTTTTTCCTTCTTCGCACGCGTCCCCTCGCTTCACACAATATCTTTCAAAGACGCCACATATAATTCCCACCCGATGTGTATCCATTTATTTCCCTCTCACAACCAACAGCCCATATACATCATACAGACATTTATTACAGAACCCCCTCTACATCTACACTTCCCCTTCACAACCATTCCCCATTGGGAATTATAATCTCTCATTGTTGCTATATATAGAGACGTATAACGTGCACCAAACCAAAGTTTTACGTCCGACGTGTATTTTATAGACCTGCGATAGATTATGACTTTATGAGTTGCTCAAACGGCGAAAACCATAGATAAAAATATTATAGTTTCTGTAGGACTTACCGTCGTTGCCAGAGTCACGGGATATTTTATCCCCTCTTAAAGCTATCCGGGAGGATGAATTGATCTATTTTCTCCGGATGGAATATAGTTTTAGGCCTATATACCGGTACAGATTATCTGGGGGATAAACCATTCTTTCTCAATAATTGAAAAGTGCGCATAATTGAAAAATTTACGCTGTAGGGCCTAATCAAAATTTAAAGTGAGTCTGATCGTTTTAAGTGTCCTAAGCAATGTTCAGAGCAAGGCAACTCGAATTTATTTAGTGACTCTATAAGTGGTCTTCTAAATGTCGAAAGTGCGGTGAAATCAAAGCAAAAAAAATTATTATCTAGTAGGAATAAACCTACCCGTTAGTGTCATTGTTCAAAGCAAAGCAAATGGAAGTTAATTTTCAAAAATGCACTCGTAAGTGGCTTTTTCAACTTCTCTTCATCTGGGCGGGGGGTACGATTAATACGGGGGATACTCTATTTCGTGACACCGGAGTCGTCGACCAAATGGACTCCCATTGCCATTGCCATTGCCATTGCCACTGCATTGCCAATAATAATATTACTTCGATACTTTCGGTGCATGAATATTATCGTTCACAGTCGTCCGAGATTTCAAAAGTAGCAGCAGCGCCAGACGTTATTTCTTCGTATATACACTAATAACAAAAGTAAGTAGAGTCAGCAGTGAGTGTGAAGAGGAGATTGTTTGACGTCCATTTTGTAGGCTGAGCGTGAAGAGGAGATTATCTGGCGTCCATTTTGTAGGCGCGGAATATTCGAGATCGATACGCGGTTTCTTCCCTGCAGTCAACTAAGTGCAGAGAAATGGATTTGTTTGGGATTATGAAGGCTGAAGGACTGCATGAAAATTGCCCAACTCACAAGTCAATGGTCAAAATGCAGGTTTCGTTTCACTGCAGTGAGTGAGTGGTAAGCTATGTTGCACATTTTGTGAGTGGTTGATAAGCTATGAATGTGCGAGGCATTGGAAAGTAGGCCTAAGTGACAGGCTGTGCATTGCGTGAACGGATGAATTGGATTATTGGATATTTTGGGTTGGAATTTTATGTAGGCCTATTATTCTATTAATTATTATTCATTTCGACAATTTATATAGCGCCTCTTGAAGAAATATACTCGGAGGCGAAAGGAGTGAGTTTAATTACAATGGAAAGTCTGAAGAACACATCATTCAATGTAGAGATGACATTTTGATTGACTATAGATCTACGACGAGTGTATAATAAATAAATAGGCATTTAATAGATCCTATCCTCTATTGCTCCTCTGCTCTCTTTTCGCCAAGTAATGATCCATCCATTTCTGCACATAACCAACATCAATAGTTCCTCAAAAATAATAATTGTCATAATTAAAAATATGTTTTCAGAATAATTTCTCCCTCTAAAACGCAAAACCTTCACTCCGATATATCAGTCGTCTTGGAACAACACTTCAAAAGTTAAACATTTGATCCAATGCAATTTCAACTTTGTTGTCAAAGTTAGACATCACAGGCCTGTGCTCAAGATATGATGAGCCTTAGGGCCTATTGTAAGGCAATAGGCACAAAAGAAATTCACATAAGATAATTATGTCTTCTCTTGAAACTGCGCAATGATAATTAATTATAATAGATCGCGAAAATAACTTCAAAGTTTAGTCCAGACCCAAAGGAGGCTGCATGAAGCAGTTTTCATATATACTGTATACTGTTCTAAGTGTTCTTATATTAAATACGGTTTTCATGCATATGTTGTAGGCCGTATACTCTTTCTCGTTTCTACTGCATAAGCCTATGCGGTATAAATATACAACGTATAATGCTCTCAATGTGTTTGATATATTGGCCCGTGGATGCAAGTTGTGACCATGGAAAGGCGTAACCATGACTTGCACAATGATGTGGGCGAGGAACCTGTTAATTAAGCAAGCGCAGCATATCAATCTCTATTTTCACCATACAATGGAGGCAGTGCGAGAGAAAAAGAAAGAAGAAAGCGCGGCAGCACATTCATCAGAGCAGCAGGGTTGCAGCTGCCTCCGACGACGTCCAATTGTCCGATCCGTCAGTATCAAGAAATTCAATCTTTGATGATGATGTTGCTGGTGATGATTGAGAAAGTCATGTACGGAATTATTACTGACTGCAGCGTCATGCACTGAAAGAACATTTCCCCAAATTTTCAATCTTCTTATCAGCCAACGGTCTGTAATTTTAGGTTCATTCCTGATGATATGCACGACTCGATATTGCATTGCTCTTTTAAATTAACTTTTAGAACTGCACAACCTCTTCTTTCCCTTCCCATCGTCCATGGTGTAAATTATATTCATAGCTACTTGATTATGGTATTTACTCGTATATAACACGCACTCGTATATAACACGCGCCGAATATAACCCAATCAATCGAATGAAAACCCATTCTCCATGGCGTAAATTGCTCTCAATCGGATGAAACGACCTTTTTATTTTACCATTTCCAACTGCACTGCAGAAGTGCTTACACAACTGCACTTATCACTACATCGCAATAGGCATTAGCACCGAAATAGATTACACTGAATGAAACAAAGAACACTTCTGCATGCTATGTATATATGTAAATATGCAACTTTATATATCAATCGCGAAGACCACGAAGGGTGGGGCACAGCGGTTTAGTGGTGGGGTGGGTTCGGTGCCTTGGAGCCGGAGCATTCCAGAGTTCGAATCTATATCTTAGGCCGCCGCGTATGGACACTGAGTTGCTCAGCGCTTCGGCGTGAAACTTCGACGCAGCGTACGCGCTGTAGTCGGGAGCGCTTCTGAGTAGGGTGCTTAAAGGGGCACTTTAGGAAATGCGAGAAATAAACGAATAAACAAGGAGAAGTTTTCAGCAACAGTATAACTAAAAGCAATAAAGCCTAAATTTGAAGCATTTGCAATTATGGAATATGACAATATTGATATAGGCTGCATTCGTTTATAGTTAAAGAGGCTGTCCCAATAATTGTAAATACAAAGAAGTCTAAGTCCGGTCACCAGAGGATAAGCTGGAGGAAGAAGCCAAGACCTTCGGCTTCTAGAAGTCTTTTCCCTCTGTTCTCAAGATCAGGGTCATTTTCGCACTGCTGCGGACCATCTATTTAGTCTTCGACGATATGGCAGAATTGCTGGGGGTTTGGGGTTTCAACCCCCAGTCTTTCTTAGAGGCCCACAGTAAAGTCTGTTTTCACACCCAAATTCCACAGTGGATCATAGTCCCACACCCCAGTTATTTTTCCACAATTCTTACACTGGACATCACACAGCAGAAGTCCATTGGGTTTTCCTGCGCCATTGTCGTACACTAGAGTTCTGGTTTAGCGCGCAATTACTACTGGACAGAAGTCTGTGAACAGACTAACGTGAGGAATTCCTTCGCGGGCAGCGCTTACAAACATACCACAATAGTTAAATGTGCTATACGCTAGTTTTCCTATGACAGGTCGAATAGTTCCGTCTTTCTGCCTGTCCGTCCAAACATTTTTCCGCCAGGGTGTGTCATGTCTGTTTCTCTATGTTCGTAAGTCCATCTTGTGGGGCGCGGTGGTGTAGTGGGGGCGTCGTTGCCTTGAAGCCGGAAGGTTCGAGGTTCCAAATCCACCTCAAGCCGCCTTGTAGGGACCTTGGACAGGTCCTTCACTCGCAATTGCTCAGCGCTTCGGCGTGAAATTCCGAGTCAGTGTCCGCGCTGTAATCGGGAGCGACTCTGTGTAGCAACCTTGAAGGAACGATATAACAAGTGCACATACGTACATACATGCATGGTCCTTTGAAACAAGTGGTCTTTTATTATGCCTATATATCATCATTGTTTTATCGCCACCTGAGTGTGAACGTATAGAACTCTCAATAGGTGAAAGGAGACTGACTGACTGCCGTTGCTGCATGGCTGCAGCCTTTATTAGTCACGCGTATCGCTCAATCGAGTGCCGCCGCTGCATGCAGGTGTCACGAAATAGAGTATACCCCGTATTAATTGTATCCCCCAAATTAAAAAAAGTCGAAAAAACCGTTTCCGCGTGTATTTTTTTGGCAAATTTATTTTCATCTGCTTTGTTTTGAACATTGACACTAAAAGGTATGTTTATTCCTACTGGATAATTTGTTTTGCCCTGTTTTTAGGGCACTTAAAACATTTAAAACGCTTAAGAACACTCAGAGTCACTAAATAAATTCGAGTTGCCTTTATCTGAGCATTGCTTAGGACACTTAAAACAATTAGAGTCACTTTAAATTTTGATTACAGCATAAAATTTTTATTATGCGCATTTTTCAAAAAAGCGGATAGAATTGTTTATCCCCCCGGATAGTATATATAGACCGGTTGATTCCATCCGGGGGGTAGATTAATTCATCCCCCCGGATAGCTTTCAGGAGGGATACTCCGTTTCGTGTCACAGGCAGTGAATGCACTGAAGGAACCTATAACGAACCTTCTCAGAACTTCTCCAACTGAATCGATTTAATCAGCTCATTCATGTGAGGCAGAATCTCAACCTCAACAGAAGAGGCGGCTGAATGGTTACACGCTGCACGCACTAGAAGATCTCAAGGATGCGGGTTCGATACCTGCTTGCATTATAATAAGCTGAAGTGGTGAGGCGGTGGTGTAGCAGTGGAGGGTTCGGTGCCTTGTAGCACGAGGTTCGAATCCACTTCAAGCCAAGCCGCAGAGTAGGGACCTTGAGCAAGTCCTTTACTCGCAATTGTTTGTGCGCTTCGGCGTGAAACATCGATGCAGTGTCCGCGCTGTAGTCGAGAGCGCCTCTGAGTAGAGATAGCTTGAAGGGGCGCTATAGAAATGGAGGAATAAATAAATAGATAAATAAATAAATAAATAAAATAAATAAATAAATAAAGTTCACTCAGCCTTCTACTTCTTATAGTGAGTGTTGGCAAAGTGAGCGGTAGGGCAGAGAAGGGCTTGCAGGCTACCGTCTAGTTTCACTTGCAAGCAAGATAGTCAGTCTACAGATGCATACATGCATACACAATTACACGTGCTCACTATCAATTATACTGTGCCAACCTACTGCAGTTAAGTCTCTATAATGTTGCCCATATAATTATTATCTTATGGCCACATATTTTATTGCTTATATTCGCCTCCGTTAAAAACAGGGCTTTTTAACGTGCAGTTGTACACAAAATGTGCAGTTCTAAATGGATTTGTGCAGTTGTAGAAGCACTTCTGTATTATAGTTAAAACTAGCAAAAAGGTCGACATTGTCCTCCGATTTGAAGTAATTTACCATGGAGGATGGGGAAGGAAGGAAAGAAGGGGTTGTGCAGTTCTAAAAATTCCTTAAAAACAGCCCTGGTTAAAAAAAGAACCATTAGCGACGCCCTCCTCCTTTATCCAGGCATGGGACTGGCGCTGGCAGAGTGCAACCAGTGTCTGAATTTGTTTGCAACGCTGGGACCATTGTCTTGCTTATACCAGACAATCATGCGCGCATCAGCAGATATGAATAGTCAGTGTGGACATGAATAGTCAGTGACTATTATTGTGTGTCTACGGTTGCCAGTCATCGCCGTGAAAGCGTATCTGCTAATAAAGCTGGAACAATAAATTATCATTCTGCTCTCTTATCAATAGATTTGTTATTGTTACACCGCCCAGCTCAGACAATCGATCTGAGACAGATAGTCACACTACAACAGACGCCTCTGTCTGTGTATTTGTCTGTGTGTCTGTCTGTGTGTCTGTGTATCTGTATGTCTGTGTGCCTATCTGTCTGTCTGCGTGTTTGTCTGTATGTGTGTCTGTCTGTGTACCTCTGTGTGTCTGTCTGTCTGTGTGTCTGTGAATATGTCCATCTGTTTGTCTGTCTGTGAGTCTGCCTATCTGTCTGTCTGTTCATCTATCTTTCTCTCTATCTATCTATCTGTCTTTCTATCTGTTTCTTTGTTTATCTGTCCGTCTGTCTGTCTATCTGTCTGTCTGTCTGTCTGTCTGTTTATCTGTCTATCTGTCTGTCTGTCTGTCTGTCTGTTTCTCTCTCTCTTGGTCTCACTGTCTATCTCTACTGAAGAGGCTATAATATCTTTTAAGTTTTAACCGACCCATCCGATGCCTTCAAGCCATCACTGCGTCGTTTATAAACATCACCGGCCATATAACTATTTTCAGTCCATCACAACCTCTACGAAGGCTTGCTTTCGGGTGATTGTGTCGTAATTAGATATTGTTGTTGTTGTCGTCATGATTACTATTATTGTGGGAAGTGGTATGTTCTTCTCCTTGCAGCGGAGGGTTGCAGGTTCGAATCCACCTCAAGTCGCCGTGTAGGAACCTTGGGCAAGTCAGCTCAGCGCTTGGGCGTGAAACTCCGATGCAGTGTCCGCGCTGTGGTCGGGAGCGCCTCTGAGTAGTGAGCTTTAAGGGGCGCTATAGCAAGTGCGCATACAAACAAACATATTAATATTGATATTGTTATAATTATAATCATTATTATTTTTTAATCATATCTTTTTGTCATCGTTTTCTCTTTTTCTTTTTGTTGCCTCGAAGTAAACACAGAAATTTATTTATAAAATCAGATTCTCTGGAATGGACTCTATTCGTCAAGGTTTTTTTAATCATTATTATTCATTCATTTAAGTATTTATATAGCACCTCTTCAAGAAAACAACCCAGAGGTGCAAGTATTTAGCAAGTAGACCAATTTGTCCACCAAGAAAAACTAACGGACGCAAATGGCATCAACGAAAAAAAGATGAATTATTGGACATGCCTATAACAAACATTTGGAATGCTAACAAGGATACCGAGCCGCGGAAAAAACTTTCACTAGGAAAAAAACGAGGACGAAATGGTCTGTGACAAAAGTACAATCGATTCCCCTTTATAGATCTACGTTTTGACAATGGGAACGAAAGAACAATGAGAACAACAACAACGGACTAATTGTAACAATGCAAGCGAAATTATTTGGCTGCGGGGAGATCGCTGGAATTTCAAGCTTGCAGGAAAAAATTGGTAACGTTGACATCTGAGGCAACGATTGGGTATTCAAACATTATTCTATTAGACAAAGCGTTCACAAACAGCACCGATGGTTTGGTTTGCACACACGTTCGCACACACCCACACACTCACACAAACGCACGGAGGAGAGAGTGAGAGACAGAGACAGAGACACAGAGACAGCGAAAGAGAGGCAGACAGAGCGACAGAAAGAGAAAGAGTGAGAGAGAGACATATGGACAGACAGACGGACAGAAGTATGGAGGGAAGGATAGAGGGAGGGGTAGGGAGGGATAGGGAGGTAGGGAGGAATAGGGAGAGAGGGATAGGAGGAGGGAGGTATAGGGAGGGAGAAAGGCAAGAGGGAGGGAAGGAAGGAGGAAGGGCAGGATGGAGGGAGGGAGAGAGAACCGAGTCCCACACAACATTCGAGGGAGAGAGAAACAAAGGCAAACGTCGCCAATACTCTGAATAGACAATATTTATAAAAGAGGACACATAATGCATAATGCATCAGTTGGACTAAAAAAAACTAAGCATAGCAATGGACTTGCATGGCAAATAGACCGAGGACTATGGAGATAATAATTTATTCGAACCAATCACAGACACTGTTGACACAGGAATGCGTCTTTGCCAGGGATATATCTAATCGTCTGCGTGCGATTGTAATTTATTAGCGCATCTGCACAGTCATCGTTAGCGTAATCGTAATCGTAATAGTAATCGTAATTGTAATAGTGACCGTAATCGTAATTGTAATCGTGATCGTAATCGCAATAGTGAACGTAATCGTAATTGTAATCGTGATCGTAATTGTAATCGTAAGCGTAATTGTAATTGTAATCGCAATAGTAATCGTAATTGTAATTGTAATCGTAATCGTAATCGTAATTGTAATCGTAATCGTAATTGTTATCGTAATCGTAATCTCAAGTTGGCATCTGTGAAAGTTTAGCCATCTGCTTTCCTTCCACGAGGTTTTGAGAACGAAATTTTTGCTGGAAAACTGATTTATTTTTTGTGAATGAATCTTTTTCGGAAAGTGAATTTATCTTTGTCTTCAAAATCGATGTATAAAAATCGAGACAGACAGGCAGGCAGGCAGACAGACAGACAGACAGAGGCGTTGAATGGCATTGATGGACTGTTTTCAATTTATCCGTTACTCTATAGATCTGTTCATTATTCTGTTGTTGTTGCAGGTTGCATGGAATGCACAAAGCATGCGGGCGCCTTTACTTCATTTCGTCTTCCACTCTCTCATGACGCCCTTTTGTCTTCCGTCAAGACCAGGTCTGTGCTAAGAGGTTCTGACACAGAGACAGACAGACAGACAAACAGACAGACAGACAGACAGACAGATAGACAGACAGACAGACAGGCAGACAGACAGACAGGGATGGGAGTGTGGCATAATATTATAATGTAATTCATTTCGTCTTCGACTCTTTCATTTAATCTTCCACCGTCTGTCTGTCTCTGCCTCTGCCTCTGCCTCTGCCTCTGCCTCTGCCTCTGCCTCTGCCTCTGCCTCTGCCTCTGCCTCTGCCTCTCTCTCTCTCTCTCTCTCTGTCTGTCTATGTGTCTATGTGTCTGCCTCTGTCTCTTTCTCTGTATGTCTGTCTCTGTCTGTCTGTCTCTGTCTTTGTCTGTCTCTGTCTGTCTCTGTCTGTCTCTGTCTGTCTGTCTCTGTCTGCCTATGTCTGCCTCTGTCTCTCTTTCTATGGCTCTCCCTGTCTGTCTCTTTTACTGTCTCTGTCTCTGCCTATCTCTGTATTGTCTCTCCCTATCTTCCCTGATCCTCAGAAGGAGACTGGCGACAAGAGAGCCACGGTCCATTCACCAATCCATCGGGCATCATTTATCTAGCGCTATGCATCAAAGACTTTCCGAACGTGCTCGGACTGACTGCGCTGCTTCGATGCGTATCCGATTACCGTATATACCTTTATATATCTGCGATTACCGTATACACGTATACGGCGTTTATAATAATTATATCTGCGTCTCTCTGTTGTCGTTTCGTCATTGTATAGAAGATCCTCCGCCATAATTCGTCGTCGTATATGCGACTATAGGTTTTTTGACTGCTTGTTGATATTCATAAATTCATTCGTACATTTTTTATCAATTAGTGAACTTGATCACATGACTGTGGGCTTTGCTTGACATTTCCGTTCGTTCTGACTTCTAATGTGACATACAGAAGGTTCGCTTGTTACCAAGGCCGTAGGAAGGGTGTTTTGGGTGTTTGAACACCCCCCCCTAAATGAAATAATACAAAAATGAAATAATGCATTAACTATTATAGCACATGATGTAAGAACTAGAGTTGTAATGCAAAATTGCGCAAATAGTGTCTTTTGGACCGCCGTGAACTTATTACGAGTAAAAAGGGGAAAGAAAAGCAGGTGATGACTAAAAAAGGTCGTCAGAAAATTTCGCCCAAAAGAAAAAGTCAGGAAAAACACAGAACAAAAATCCTGGCTACGGCCTTGCTTGTTACATGTTTAACGACACTGCCATATCAAAGATGATTAGTGTCGCTCTCCTACTTTATCCAGGCTTGGGACTTGCACTGGCAGAGAACAACCAGTGGCGGAGTTACAGACAGAAGGCGATGGAGGAGGCTATAATTATATATACTCCACGCGTACTTCACTGTGTGGGAACCTTGACCAAGGAACCGTCCATAAATGACGTCACACACCTAGGGGAAGGGGGAGGGTCACACACATCTGTGACGATATGTGACGGCCCCTTACTGGATATATCGTGTACGACTTTTGTGACGACGTGTGACGAGGGGAGGGTGGTCAAAAAATGTCCTGAATTGTGTGACGCCATTTATGGACCGACCACAAAGGCCCTTCACTCTCAACTTCTCTGCCATATAATTGCCTCTCTACCACCGCAGAGGCGTGCGTGCTTTGTGAGAAGGGCGGTATCAAATTGCAGCTGTATTGTATTGCGTTGCATTGCATTGCATTGCCTTGTGTTGTGTTGTGTTGTGTTGCATTGTGTTGTGTTGTGTTGTGTTGTGTTGAATTGCATTGCATTGCATTGCCTTGTGTTGTATTGTATTGTATTGTATTGCATTACATTGCCTTGTGTTGTGTTGTATTGTATTGTGTTGAATTGCATTGCATTGCCTTGTGTTGTATTGTATTGCGTTGAATTGCATTGCATTGCCTTGTGTTGTATTGTATTGTATTGTAATGTATCATATTTTAGTACAAAGCAATTTGTTAAATACCCAAAAGGTAGCAGTAAAAAGGAACATTTTTCCTGGAGAAGCACCCCTCCTGCCACTTCCCCCCACCCATGTACGGTCGCCCATTTCATCGTATACCACATCAACGGAACGGAGGGAAAGAAGTTCAAGGCACGAAAGCTACTATAGGTCTACCACCCTTGAGGCTCGACACCGATGAACGCGTTCCCATGACAACCGAGGTCATCCTATCTGCAGCATAGAGATGAGATTGGCTGTCGTTCCAATTAGACAGCGCTCTGCAGCTGACCGTATAGAGGAGCTACATCATTGCAGCCTTATCACATTATGGCGCGTATACGAGTGGTCGTCGCGCGTATCCGATTTAGCTGAAGGAAGAAGCGTCGAGGAGACGGACTCCTCAGCACGCAAGGCGTGAAATTTGACGTCGAGGAAAGGAAGAAGGCGGTCAAATATTTATGTACTGCAGAGGGTCTATTATATATATATATATATACGCATTAGGCAGAGTCCACATGGTATATATATATATATCTGTATGATTGTATATATGTATAATATATAAGCCCTGCCTTATGCGTATTTAATATATGGATAATTATATATATATATATATATATATATATATATATATATATATATATGGACTAGTCTATAGGATATTATATAGATCTATGTGTATATATATGCTTATATTCGGATTGACGTTATGTATACGCGAAGGAAAAACTGGATTTTCAAAACCCAATTATTGTTTGCCTTCAGTGGCGTCGGCGTGAATTCACCTATCAAGCGATGAATCCATCTAAATAAAGCTCTCTCTAGAAAATAAGGACTGTGAGTAGCAGACACTAGCGTCATGAGGAGCACATTATATTGAAGGGGCGCTATAACAAGCGCACATACAAACAATTATTGTCTGATCATCGATGGGCACCCATGGACATCGCTCCCCACGTTCTGCCGAAAGAGAGTATAAGCTTATGTCAACAACGTCAACAGTTTACATACATGGATGTGAATTCTCTGCCCGTTGCTCTGACTAATGCACCTACTTTAAGAATAATTCAAACAAAACTTAAGCAGTGTTGGAATAAATAAATGAGAATGGATGTAGGTGATATTAAATTTTGGTTGCTGCTTGTTCATCTTGTTGCGTCGCGTTTTTGAATCGTCAAAAACAATAATTAATAGTAAAGCACACATGATAATAATGATAATAATAATGATTATCTACTCGTAGAGTTTGCAAGTAAATTTAACATATCTTATGTCATTCGATGCGGCCGATAAATGTCTTTCAACGTGGCTTAATATAATCGCTACGCATACGTATTGCTTTACGATATCCTTCCGTCTATTCTTGTCCCGCAGGCCGCTCTTGCCCCACTCTCCTATACAACTGCACGTTTAAAAAAGCCCTGTCTAGTTCCTCGCCTCTGCTTTGGGTGAGGGAATATTACGTATGCACATGTCAACAACAGTTCTCGATTTTTCTGGGGAGGGGAATGTCATTCCTGGGGTGGAATTTCCCGCCCCGCCCCAACAGAGATACCCAGATTAAACACTGATCCATATATTTAGCCAAACATTTTGCATGTATGCCTATATATCGTTTGTCATTGTGTCAATTGCCACACTGTTTGGCGAGTTTTCATCTGCTGTTGTTCGGTCGATCGCCTGCGGGTAAAAGCAGAAGAAATTTGAGTCGGATTTGATTAGAGAGACGCTGATTAAAACCTAATCTATCGTCGACCTAGTTTCCACGCGTCGGCAAATCCAGTTGCTTTCGATAGAGCGCCCTGCATGGAGTGTGCAAGGAAGACTTCCATTGTGCCAAGCAGGGAGATGGTATGAAGAACCCTTCTTTTCTCCTCCATGCTCTTTTCCCCTCTTGTTCTTTTTTCCTCTTATCCTTTTTTCGTTTGCTTTATCTTTTTGTTTTTCTTTTCCTCCATTTGCCTCTTATTATTTTCTTCTGTTTTTCCTCTTCTTGTTAGGCCTTCTTCTGCCTGTTCTTTTCCTCTTGATAGTGTACTGTTGTTCTTTTCCTCTTGGTAGATCTATTGTATTGTAATTCCTTTCCTCTTGATATTATATTGCTGTTATTTTCTCTTGATATTACATTGTTGTTTTTTTCTCTTCATATTATATTGTTTTTTTTTTCTGCCTGTTCGATACTTCTTTTGTTCTTTTCTACTTGTTCGTTTCCTTTTTGTTTTTCTTCTAGTCTCCCCTCTTGTTCCATTTTCTTCCTCTTCCAGTGTTTCTTTGTATTTTTCCTCGTGCAATTTTACACTTGTTCTTTTCCTCTTGAAGTCTTGATCTTTATGTTCTTGTTCTTTTCTTGCTCTCATTTTCCTTTTCTTGCTATCTTTCTTCTTGTTCCATTTCTGCCTGTTCTCTTTTTCCTATCGATCTTGATCATCCTCACTTTAAACAGGAAAGATCGATAGACCTACCTGAAAAATTGTTTTATCGATCTAACTTATCTAAGGCAAAACATCGCAAGATGAGACCAGGAATTTTATTGGATTCAGAGGAATAAAATAAAAAATTACGACAAATTCAGACAAACGCCGATAAACTAACCAAGACGATACATAAAATTCCTTGACTAATTATAATCTTACGTTCGTCCAGTGCAGGCGGCACATCAAAGTCACTTAAAAGAATGGACGATGATCAAACAGGGATTCGAATGGCGATGCTATCACACAGAGATGAGATGAATGAATGTAATTAATGTCTGTTGCAGTTCCAGAGTCGTGCGTAGCTTTCGAAAGCTCCTATCACATCGACAGAGGTTCGTGAATACATGTATATACATATACATACATACATACATACATACATACATACATACATACATACATACATACATACATACATACATACATACATACATACATACATACATACGTACCATACATACATACATACATGCATACATACATACGTACCATACATACATACGTACATACATACATACATACATAAGTACCATACATACATACGTACATACATACATACATACATACATACATACATACATACATACATACATACATACATACATACATAGATACATACATACATACATACATACATACATACATGTACGTACATACATACATACATACATATATACATACGTACATACGTACATACGTACATACATACATACATAGCATATGTTCGTGCTTATGCAGAAACTGACTATAAATAAAGTATTAAAAGATTTAAAAGAAAAGAAATCCTCGTGTCTAGAAAAAAATGTCGTTCCTGGAAGCTAAGACACCTTCTGCCTCAATGCTTATACATGTAGGCACAGTCGATGTGCAACAGTCAATTCACCTTTATTCTCCGAAGTTAACTTAATCACCAACAGCAGCTTGTTGTCGCTGTGTTTCGACAAGAAACATTACGAACGTTGTGCGATCAGTATAAGAAATTGACATAATTATTGTATTGTATTGTATCTGATCATTAATAAAGCGCTTCTCACAGCAAAAGCCTTTCAGAAGCGCTCCCAGTGCGTGAAAGCTCGAGAGAAAAGGCAGTTTTTTTTAGACAAGAGAAAGAGGAGCAAAGACTACCAGAGAAGATGACTGAGGGGACTGATGGTGGAAGTCCATTCCATAGGGAGGGAGATATACATGTACATGCAGGCAAATGATCTGGTTTGAGCAATGGTTGTCTTGACGCGGAAAACAAAGATAATAATTATTATGTTCTCAATCTTATCTTTTCTTGGTCTATCTCATCTTACATTTAATTGTCTTGACTGTTCCCGTTGTGCTTTAGCTTGGTTTAAGCATCATTCTGATGTTTCTGCCTACTGTATGTGTGTACATGTATGTATGTGACTATGTGTGCATACATGTGCGTGTGTCTACAGCCTGTCAGTGTGCCGTCTACGAGAGCAACGGTCCCAACGGGGATGTGTTCCAGTCACCCAGACACCCTCTGCCGTACCCCGCTGGGGTCAACTGCATGCTCTACACCTTCATCGGTGACCTTAACGAGATCGTTAAGGTCACGTTCCTCGACTTTGACCTTCCAGTGCCTTTCCCGAACAGGTGAGACGACAGACAGAATATAAGGTGTATGCATGTATGTATGTATGTATGTATGTATGTATGTATGTATGTATGTATGTATGTATGTATGTATGTATGTATGTATGTATGTACGTATGTATATATGTTTGTGTAACGGTCTCTGATCCCTCGGAATATACGAGTTTACGGAACAGGAAGAAGAGGAATAGCTTTCGATGTTTCACACGTTTATTGTTCACTTGACGACATTATTATTATATTGACGACCCAACCACTGTTCTTGATGTTGCACTGTAATACACCCTCCGCACTCACTCTCAACTCCGAACTCGACCTCTTCACTCTTCAGCCTTCACCAACCTTTTCTGCTCTGCACTGCCCTTTTAAACCCCCTCCTTTGCCCACTGGCTTCCTGCCACTCACTTCACACTGCCTACTCTTAACCTTACTGCCTCGTTGTCAATCAATAGCAGTGCCTACCTCCTTTTGCTTCCAATTGGCCTGCAACTGATCTTTCTGCCTCCTTGCTAGTTACTGTACTGTGTATACCTATCTTCCTCCCACTTCCTTTCTTTCTCTCTCTCTTGTGCCTGGTCTGACCTGTTCTGTTCTGTCCATCTGCCATACCTTACTTCCTTTACCACTCTTTCCTTCTGTCCTTCTCTCTGTCTTTCAATCTCCCTTTCTCTCTCTCTCTCTCTGCCACACTATATCATCCATCATCCTGCAGACCCAAGATACTACACTACATTTGTTATTATATTCGTTTTAATGGTAACAAAAACTGATAGACACACCGCTATCAGGTACAAGAAGCAGTTGATAAATACAATATAATACCTATAGAATGTCTTTAGCCTTGACTGTTGCATTTGTCTTAGGATGAGCACAAAATGACAGAAATTACAAAAGAATGTTTCTATGTTTATATAGGGTATAGGTTGCAATAATGAGATTAGACAATTTATTATAATTAATGAACATAGGGTGCCTTTTTATACAGAACCCGAGAAATATAATGCCTGTCATCTTTGGTTGGCAATACAAAGTTGTGAGGACGTGGCCTCAATTGATAGGGACGATGAGCAACCGGTGGGAAAAGCGGTCGAAGAACATGGAAGTCATTTCTGGAAACGGCAGTTAGAAGACGAGCATCCGCAAGATCAACCATTTCAGTCGCAGAAGGCGAGTCATTTGGCAAGTACCCTGATCGACGGACTCTTGATAATAGGCGCTCGATCCTGGCTCGATCCTGAGCAGTAGTAAAGCCCCACCACGCAGGAGCGGCATACATCATTCTGGAAACAGTAGTTGCTCTTGTAACTGTATGAAGAGCATCAAGTGATAGTCCATGAGCTCTCAACGTTCGCAGGGCATGAAGCGACCCGGCACAAGATGAAACTACATTGTCTACATGATTTGTATGTATGTACGTATGTATATATGTATGTATGCACGTATGTATATATGTATGTATGTATGTATGTATGTTCGTATGTATGTATGTTATGCATGTATATATGTATGTATGTATGTATGTATGTATGTATGTATGTATGTATGTATGTATGTATGTATGTACATGTATGTATGTATGTACGTATGTATGTATGTATGTATGTATGTATGTATGTATGTATGTATGTATGTATGTTATGCATGTATGTATGTATCAAAGCTCGAGGGTACGCGTACCCTAAAATAGAATACGTTAAAATACGTACGTGCCTTTCAAAATATAGAATACGCGTATGATACGTACCATACACGAAAATTGTATTCATGGTTTACTCGGCGACCCATAGCCAACGTATAATCTGACGTCAACTGTAGGCCTATCCGTCATTGAAACCGGTACTTCCGGTAGCTTATAGCAGTAAATTTAATTCGATAAATTCTTTGGTTATAATAATATTAATTTAACGCAAACTGTACTGTATTTCTGATGAGAGCTAAGTACACGTCGCTGATTTGCAAATTGGTGTAACTCGACAATTGCAGTATATCTATAAGCTTATAGCCTACGCATCAGTCAGCGAGTCAGCGATGCCCAGAGAACGCGAGAAGGAATGGACGCACGTGTGAAAGTTTTGAAAAATGCGAACAACAATTATTATTTGATTGAATGCAATTTTTTCGACAAGCAGTTCTGGGTTGGATCAGGCAATCGCATAAGAACACATCGTTGAAGTTTTGCAGCAGAACTGAGACGACTGACTGACATTAGTGCATTAAGTGCAATGTGTGCTGGATAAACATAGATCTACAATATAGCATTGCAGCAATTTATTACGCCGTATACTGGGTTGTGAGTGTTTGCTTAAATTAAATTGAACAATCTTATAATTAGTAATGACGAGGCTAGCGTATTTTATTATTGTTTACGTACCCTAAAATAGGGTACGTTAAAATACGTACGTACCTTTCAAAAAATAGAATACGTACGGTACGTACCCTCGAGCTTTGGTATGTATGTATGTATGTATGTATGTATGTATGTATGTATGTATGTATGTATGCACTGTATATGTATAATATATATATATATATTATTTGTGAGTATGTATGTACGTGCGTGTGAACGGTTGACAGTAATTAGCAATATATAGGCGCCTGTCAGAGCTGCTTTCGTCTTCGATCGTCGAAGTCTGCTATAATATATATATATATATATATATACATATACATATACACATATAATTATATACATATATACATATATATGTAGTTATATATATATACATATTTTTATATATATACACACACACACACACACATATATATATATATATATATATATATATATATATATATATTCGACGATGGTATTCGTTGAACGGAGCTGCAGAATATAATAATAATGGTATACAGAAGCAGCGCATGATCGATCCGTTCTTTCAACTCGATCACGACCACGCGTCCGCGCGGTCTACAGCCCCGCAGCAATTCAACAGGACGGAAGCGTTCACCCTTTGAAAAAACAATTTAAATTTCTATTGTTTGCCCTTGACAATGGTGCTGACAGTTGGCACTGTAAAGCGGCCACGAAGCGACTCGATAACAAAGCGATTGTAATGTTTAAAAAATCTAATTAAAAAGTTAATTTTATGCAGCGTACGCCATTTCAAAGGCAAGCCGACAATAAAGGGCTATCACCGCGTTAACTATATAATGGGATAGTCGGAGGTTTGTTTTGACTTGATGTAAAACAACTGTCTCACTCTGCAATGAATGTATAGGCCTACTCGTATCACCGCATATTATTACGATGTGCTATACACCTCATGTCACCGGCATTATTTACACCGCAGAATACTGCATAGTGTAACTGCATCTATTACACCATGTATCACCTCGTGTCACCTCACAAATGGGGGATTGGCAGAATTTAAAAAAATTGCAACACCGTATCTCTGCACTAAGAAACCTTGCTGCATGTCGTATAACCGCATAGGCTATATGACGAAATGACGTACACCGCATACATTGTATATCCCAGTGACAGTACGGCACCGTATAACACATAGCATAGAATAACACCTCGTATCACTGCACATTTTGCTAGCTCCAAGACTCCAATATACATCCAGTGCAAAAATGTTTACGAATTATTGTCACTCGAAGCACTGAATAGTGTGATTGTAGTTATGGCTATGTAGCACTTTAACACTACGCATCACCGCATACATGGCATGACACCGTGTACTCATACATCTGTTCTGTTCTCAGCCATCCTCGATCCGAGGGTCGGCCGCATCATGTTCAATGTTCCTCCAACGTTTCCTGTCCTCCGTCAGTCTTTTACTGACTCATACATGACATTGTCTATTTACATATAACACCGTGTACTTATGCAGAGCATTGTGTGCCTATACATAACACCGTGTACTTATACGTAACATCGTATGCTTAAAACATTGCTTATGCATAACATCGTGAACTCATACGTAACACCATGTGCTTATACATGGCGCCGTATGCATTTACAAATAACACGCATCCTTAAACATAACACCGTATACTCATACAATACATAACACCGTGTGTACTTATGCATTCGTGCAGTACAGTAGCTGGCATCACCAGATGCACCGACTACGTCCGTCTCCACCTCGACCTCGAGCGACCAGAGTTGAGTGACAGCAGTGCGTTACAGCAATCGACCGTCGTGTTATGTGGTAATCTGTCGGTCGACCGCCGAGGTCGAGCAAAAGATGGCGGCGGCGGAGGAGGACTCGACGTCATCGCCATTCAGAGACAATTCTATTCGTCGAAGCGAAGTCTAATCGTTGAGTTCCACTCGGATCGGATTCAGAGGAACAACACTGGCTTCAAGGCGACGTACCGGTTCATCGATAAAGGTAAACACACAGGGAAATAATGTCCAGCGGATGAGTGGATGCGTGAGTCGGTGGGTTGGTGGTGGGTGTGTTGGTGAGTGAATTGGCGGGTTAGTGAGTGGGTGGGTGAGTGAGTTGGTGGTTGAGTGAGCAAGTGCGTGCGTGGGTGAGTTGGTGGGTGGGTGGTGAGTGAGCGAGCACGTGGGTGAGAGTGTGAGTGGG
>OX457048.1:33371346-33381346 GCA_949752735.1 Lumbricus terrestris | reverse complement strand
CATCATCGTCGTTGTTATCATCATCATCATCATCATCATCATCATCATCCTCGTAGTCATAATCGTCATCGTCACAATCGTCATCACAATCGTCTTTGTGGCATCATCATCATCATCGTCGTCACCGTCATCATCGTTATCATCATCACAACCATCGTTGTCGTCGTCGTCATCATCGTCATCAACATCATCATCATCAACAACAACAGCATCATCATCAACATCATCATCATCAACAACAGCATCATCATCATCATCATCATCATCATCATCATCATCATCATCATCATCATCATCAACAACAACAACAACATCATCATCATCGTCATCATCATCGTCAGTCTTCAGCATTGTCTTATAGCATCACCGATGACCCATTGTCATGCATGGTGAAGCTCAACCCTTGCAAGTCAATTGTTATCATTTACCGTAAACATCAAATTTCTAATGCGCTACTCTGAAATAAGGTATAATAATGTTAATATTCCTTTTAATGATTCAATCTGACACACCGCAGAATGATTGCAGATACAGGTTATACCGTTTTACGAAATACGGCCCACTGTAGCATGACACGCAGGTCGGCTTTACAGCAGTGGGTTCGGTAACTTAACTAATGGCCTAAGTACTGGATCACTTCTGGTCGGCCAAGTCAGAAGTGGGAGGGGCTATCTTTATTTTTAACAGATCCCGAGTCAAGCAACACAACAGCAAAGCGCCAATGGCAGCTAACATAAATTTTAATAAATTTTTTGCCCTGAGCGAGGCTTGAACCCGGGTCGCGCGGATGACTCTCAGTTTAACGGCCAGCGCTCTCTCCACTGAGCTACGGGACCCTCTCCACTGAGCTACGGGACCCCCCCCCCCCCAGACTCGGAGAACCAGCTTTTCACGAGCGCTGCGTCAAATCTGTTGGGTTGTAGTGATATGGTCAAGGGAAGATCGTAGGCCAGCTGCCATAGAGATCAGTGACTGCATGAAGCAGAGGAATTGCTAAGACGCGTTCAACAGCTTAAGTTACTTACTATTAGGTTACTTCAAGAGATAAAGGCGGCCTGCAGACTTCTAGTCAAAATCAATTTTAACCTTTTAATTAACTATAATTTTGATTAATTATAATTTTAATTAATTATAATTTTAATTGTTTATAATTTTAATTAATTATATTTTAATAAATTATAATTTTAATTGATTACTATTATAATTAATTATAATTTTAATCGTTGATATTTATTGACTCATGCTGCAGCTGCGAAGGCGTTGACAAGTTCGTGGCACGAGTGATGATCGACGAACGACCTCGTGAGATCGGTATCTTCTGCGGCAGCACGAGTCCTGCGACGCTCATGAGCAGCGGGCATGAGTTGGAGGTCATGTTCACGACAGGAGGAACCGTCAGGACGGCCGCAACGCCCCCTCGCGGATTCCGTGCAACCTACAGCTTCATCACGAGTCAGTCGATCAACGGCGATGATCTGTTTGCTTAAGTAGTCGCAATCAGTAATTTATATAGCGCCTCTTCAAGAGGAACTCCTGATCAGAGGCGCTCCCGACCTGACAGCACCAAAGCGCAAGCAAGGAGAATGGTTTTCAAACGCTTGCGGAAAAGGGGCAAAGAAAGACAAAGAAATTCATTACGGAGACTAGCACTACTAGCTGGGCTGCAAGGTAGATTAGCCTATTCTAGAAAGAAGGACGGCAGGGCTGTTTTTAAGGGAATTTCATCCCATCCTCCATGGTACATTACTTCCAATCGGGGGACAATGACCTTTTTGCTAGTTTTCACTGTACATAAGTGCTTCTACAACTGCACAAATACATTTAGAACTGCACATTTTGTGTACAACTGCACGTTAAAAAAGCCCTGAAGGACGGACCACAGAAACCGACCACAGCAAGGAAAGTAATCTATGGACATGTCTTATGACCGACTTACGTATCCAGCCACGTCTGTCTGTTTTGTACAATTCCTCTATCTGTCTCTATCTCTGGCTCAGTCCATCTCTGTCTGTGCGTGTCTCTCTCTCTACGTCTCTCCGTCTTTCTATGTCTCTCTCTTGTGTGTCTCTGTATGCACGTATGCATGCATGCATGCATGCATGTATGTATGTATGCATGTATGTATGTATGTATGTATGTATGTGTGTATGTATGTATGTATGTATGTATGTATGTGTGTATGTATGTATGTATGTATGTATGTGTGTATGTATGTATGTATGTATGTATGTATGTGTGTATGTATGTATGTATGTATGTATGTATGTATGTATGTATGTATGTATGTTAGTGTGGTCCTTAGCTCCATGTAAAAATATTTTTTGGAGAATTTTAAACGGGGCACCCTCCTAACTTATACCTTTAGGTTAAAAAATGTTAACACTGAAAATTTTGGCAGATTTTTTTGAGTTTTAGGGGTCGCTACCAGACGTAACATATATCAATGTAAAGACACAGGCGAAACATGGAAAATCGTATATTGTAGGCCTATACTATTACTAGTGTACATGTATGGTTGAATACACAAATTGAAATAAATTCTGGTGGGCAATGGACCGTGCTGGAGGTGGACTAGTGGCCTGTTGGCTGGTTTACTATTTTGGACAAAACGAATACACGGACATAAAAATGTTTTTCCAGTTAATGTTTCATTATTGCATCAGTCTTTTGCGATATAGGTATACCATAATATATATTTCTTCACAATCAATATAGCAGATTCTGATCCTCATTATTTGTTTGAAGCTTGTTATATAGGCCTATGTTCATTAGTGTCACTCCACGCTTTGTAATGTCATTCACAACTTTCACTGAGCTCGCAGTGGCCTAATCTAACTTGAAGTTCTCGTGTCGTTTGACCATGTACATATCAACGTCTTATTGGCGAAAACTTGAAAAATCTCGTGTTTTCATGACAAAATCTTCCAGTTGCATTGAGCTTATTACAGCAGGTTTCAAGGTTCTTCTTTGAAGTGGATGTTCGATCCAAATTTTGTCCAGAGTAGTAATCATATTTTGGCGCTTGGTATAAATGGAAGCCCCATAAATCAAAGAACACAAAAGCCACCAATTCCTCTGAAAGATACCAAAGGTCACCTAAACATTTCTTCATTGCAACGTCTGCAACTGCACTATTTTATCTCCCTGTATTTTGTCAATGTCCTTAAAGATCTGCTCTCTACAGGTCAAGTTGAGGAGTATAGATGGTGCATACGGTGCTTGAAATCAGACTTTGACGTATATAGGCAGATGTCAGCCATACCCTTTATTCTCTTCTTGTTGACTTGAATTATTTCTTGAACATCCATATCTTAACACTGTAAATGCTCTTGCCGATCAACCTCGCTCTGTGCAGCCCAGCGGAAAAATCATTATGTCCTTACCCTTCGGTGAACCAAGAGAAAACATAACCACTGCCTCCAACTTAATTTAGGCATATGTGATAGCGACGTGCACTCTACAACAAATCCTTGTCCAGTTTCTGTTCCAACAGGATGCAGGCACCATTTCTAAGTTCACTGTTCACTGATGTGGTGTCAAAGCACATAGATTTGATTTGATCAGTAATGCCCCAAGTCACAACCGTTTCATACACTGCAGACACTGAAGATTTTCTTGTCCCGATGATAACTTCTGTAAACCGAGGATCTGGTCAACATTGTAGAAACGAGGACATGAGGACGGTCTACTATTTCTTTACTGCAGTCTGCATATGTCTTCCATCAACTTTCCATCCCAGTGAATTATTAGAGGAACTCCTGGTTGGCATTCAGCTTTCAAGTTTTCATAAATTTTTTGCCGTTTCTTTATTCACTCGTTAAGCATTGAAAAACAATAGAGATTGAACTCTGCGGGATCATTGCCAAGACATTGTAGTGCGAAAGAAAGTATAGGTCTACAAGTGTTGCATTTCTGTCACTCACTTTCACCGTGGCATTGTCAAGACTTAGGTCTATTGCCAACTTTGTGTTCTCTTTGACAATAGCGAAATTATGCAATATACACGAAAAAACCAAAATCAAGCGAAATTGCCGCCAAAAGATGCAATGGCTGTGAATGCATTATAAAAAATGTCAATAAAATAAGTAAGTAGGTGGCAATCATGATATCGGAGATGTTAATAAATATGTGAGTATATTTGTCTATCAAATTCTATCAGCGATTAACATGGTTGGAAAGCATATTAATGGAAATTGCGCATAGTGGACCACAAAGTCCAAATTAATTCTAACCTTGAACTTTAACCTCTGGTAGCGGCCCCTAAATGTTTTCAGATTCTCTCCAAAATTTTTCTCAATTTTTTTCTCATCAATAGAAACCAACTTAGAGGGTGCCCCGTTATAAAATCAAACTTTTAGAAATAAGGACCACCCTAATGTATGTATGTATGTATGTATGTACGTATGTACGTTTGTCTGTAGATTTCGGAATAAAGACGGGAGAGCAGAGAACGGACACCGTCTGCGGCTTCGATTTTCTCAGCAACAAGTCGTCGAACGGGTCGTTCACGTCTCCCAACTACCCCGGCACCTACCCGAGGACGACCGAGTGCCACTACCTGTTCTACGGACGGACGGGGGAACGCGTTCACATATCATTCCAACAATTCGATGTCGAGGGCATTCCGCCTAGGTCAGGATTTCTATCCTGAAGGTTTTTTTGTTGCCATAAAGCAGCTCTGTTGACGAATATGGTTTTATTTACTAGCAATTTGATATAGCGCCACTTCAAGGTAACTACTCAGGAGCGCTCCCAGTCCAACCCCGGTCGAATAAGACAATCTTAAGAACAGCGAGAAATGAAGCAGAGAGACCAGTGGGTATTTGACGAAGGATAACAGAGGTCTCATTCCAGGTCGCAGGGCCAGCCACGGAGAAGGCACTGCGATACCTGATTGCAGTCCGTGAGCGGGAACAATAAGTAGGCACAGGCTTATCTTGTACTTTTTTGGGAAAATAAATTTGATTTGATTTGATTTGAACGACCAACTAGAGTTCAGCTTGATCAGCCCGTGAAGAGCAGATCGCCGCTGGACACCAGAGGTAGGCATACCTAGGCTACATCGTGGGGCGCGGTGGTGTAGTGGTGGCGTCGCTGCCTTGAAGCCGGAAGGTTCGCGGTTCGAATCCACCTCAAGTCGCCGCGTAGGGACCTTTGGGCAAGTCCTTCACTCGCAAATGCTCAGCGCTTCGGCGTGAAACTCCGATGCAGTGTCCGCTTTGCAGTCGGGAGCGCCTCTGAGTAGAGAGAGTTTTAAGGGGCGCTATAACAAGTGCACATACAAACAAATTAAGATCCATAGCCCCATATTCCCGTTTGAAAACCACATAGAAATGTTGACTGGTCAACGTAATATGTTGCCTGTCTGTTGCCTGCAGTTGCCTTGTTGACACGCACAGTGATTTCATCGAGTTTTCCAACTTCAACATAGACGTCACCGATCGCAAGATGTCGCGACTCTGCGGTTCAAAGGAATCAATCCCCGACCGAAGCACCGTCACCTCCGACGGGAGCTTCTTCCGCGTCACATTCAAGTCCAACGAAGTCTACGACGCCACTGGCTTCCTCGCCAACTACCAGTTCACATCTACGAGAGGCAAGTCAGTCAAATTCTAGCATATAATATAGGGCGGGTCTTCGAGCTGCATTCGCGGTTCATCCGCTTATACAGCGCATTGATCCGGAAGGATAGTGCTTCCCTGCGAACTTTAAGCTCCTGGGCTGGTATGCACAGGACACAGCATAAGGTAATCATATATAGTGCTTAAACTCGACTTAGCAATTCCCGATATAGCCATTGGAATGTATCCATATGCACGAGAAAAAATAGCAGCGAGAATAACTAATCTACACATTCCTTGCACCCGACGATGCATGACGCTTGCTCTTCCCCCCAATTCAATGGGTTATAGCTGAGCGCGCATGCGTGAAAGATATTTATATGCGGTCGGTGCAGCGTGGGGTAAACAGATTCAGACCTAAAGACGGGCCCCAGGGAAATGTCGACGGCTGCCTATTGTTCGCGCTGTCCAGCTAACGTCGGCCGTCTATTGTTCACAATGGGAGTAGCCGGCGTACTCCTTCCTCGGAATTGGAATAACGTTATACCTAGTTTTATTCGCTAATCTCAAGCCGTGCACACGGAAATAACCCAGTATTCCTGTATAGGCCAGATTTAAGCCAAATATACGAGTTATACCCTCATGTGCATACGGGCCCAGAATACTTGTAGGCCTTAATAGTAGCCTAAGTATATAGGCCAGTGGTTCCCAACCTTTTTTGACTTGAGGGCCACTTTTTCTAAGTTCGAGGACACGAGGGCCACTTTTTCTTAGTTGAAGGACATTAGGGGCCACAATGTTAAAATTGTATTAACTAAAGCATATACAATTGTTATAATTTATTCAAAATATAATGCTTGATGTTATTTATCGACGTTAAAATAAGACAATTTGTAATAGAAAATAATAATGTGTTCTATCCTGTCCAAATTGTTAATTTTTTCATATATCTTTGATAATTCTTTGAGAGATGAGGGCCATTTTCTGAGGCATGGCGGGCCATTTTCGGAGGCCTGGTGGGCCACTTTTGGCCCGCGGGCCACGGGTTGGAAACCGCTGATATAGGCTATAGGCCTATGCTTATTGATTTGCAGACTGCGATATAATGTGTCATAGTGACCTTTATAATTGGGAGTAGGCGCAGACCTGTAGATGTGTGGCCAATTATTAACTACAGGCCAGCAACAAAATGATAAAATGATGCATGAACCGAAAGAACCAGGACATCACATTAAAAATTAATTATATAGGTGTTATAGTAGGTACACAGTTACATAAGCCTACATGCAATCATACATACATACATGCATACATGCATACATACATGCATACATGCATACATACATACATACATACATACATACATACATACATACTTACATACATACATACATACATACATACATACATACATACATACATACATACATACATACATACATACATACATACATACATACATGCATGCATGCATACATACATACATACATACATACATACATACATACATACATACATACATACATACACACACTGGCCTACGCATACGTGTTGCAAATATCGATTGCATTTAGGCCTATAATTTGCATATTTATTTCTACAGATAAAACGTCGAATTTGGCCGACAGAGGACGCCGGGTTTCAACGTCATGCGCCACCTTGTGGTCGATGCGTAATCCAATTCTACTGATCGCCGCAATTCTGTCTACAACGAAACTGCGCTAGAAAAATATCGAAACTGCTATACGACATAAATTCACGGATGGCCTAATAGGCGTCTCAGATTCCAAGATTTCGATGAATGGATTGAATGTCACCGATGTTTAAACTTCTTGTCCTTGAAGCCATAGGTCTAATTATCTGACGTATGACTATGGGAGCAAATGAGGTCAATGGTGAACCGCTAAAATAATATTATGCCAAAAACATCTCTGACGACAACGGTCTTTGTTGTCCTAAGCACCATGCACTTGTTATATGGGCCCTGTAGACCTAAATATGCGCTCACCAGCATCTTGTTGAAGTTCGTGGTCTGGTCAATTAAGTAGCCCGTCTTGTTATATACCTACGAGGCTACGGCATGCGTGATTCGATCAACAGCGCACGTAGGCCTGAGAAGAGACTATACAGAACCGGAGAATTTCGGGGTACTCGGTTCGGCGTAACTGCAGCATCGGGGACCGCTGCACATGCCGCAGCACTATCTTTGGACAGTATCTATTGACAACAGCTAACTCTAACCATAGCCGACCCTCCCGGCCGACGCCTAACCTGACCCTACCGACGCCTAACCTGAACCTACCCGACACTCACGGCCCCGATACTACTACGCCCCGGTTCCGCCTGCTGACTGCTACTAGCTAATTCCGTTCTGTTTCGGTCACTCGTCCTGCGACCCTGTAGCACCATGCTTAGTGCACATGGGCCACTCAACTATATTCTTTACTGATATTAGAACTGACCTATTAAACCAGTGTTACGCTGGGAGTGCTTCTCAGTAGAATGCCTTGAAGAGGTACTATTGTAAAACTTCTTTAGAATAATGATAATGAAAGTAGGCTATCCGACATAAACAAGACTTCGGCAATAACCAAAATCATCAAGACTAAATATCCTGGCAGCCACAAGTAACATACGTAACAGGGTACATACACTATATGGCTACTAGCACTAGTATTAGGTCATTTGAATATCCTAGATAAAGACCTAGTAACTCACTGCTTTGTCCAGACTCATTCATTCATTCATTTCGACAATTTATATAGCGCCTCTTCAAGAAACCTACTCAGAGGCGCTCAGTTTAGATAAAGCTGTGACTGGCCGGAGTTAACACGCCAGAGGTGCCACTCTATATCTATATAGACTATATCAATACAATAGCACAAACACTACCAGCTTCAGGTAGCACAGAAACTGTTGCAATATTTTCATCATCAAGCCTAGAGGAAAATGTTTAACATTATTTATCTGGTTGAGAAAAACTCTCAAAGCCTAAAAGCGTCAAACTTCGTTTGATAATGCACGGACTTGGACTGAAGCACTATCCATTCATTCAGTCATTAGAGAGATTTGTATAGCACCAACTCCAGGCACCTACACAGAAGTGCCCCCATTGAAGCCCACCGGGGATGTGACTGAGTTGGTAATCACATGTCAGAGCACCACTTCCACCTTATTGCATCATAAAAGATGTGATAAATAGAGTCCACTCACCATACACCCCAAAATGTTTCTTTCACAAAGTTGCAAAACCTTAAAACCCGATGCATTGCAACAGGTTACATGCATATTCACACGAGTGTCACAGTAATTACTTAACTTGCAACAGTTCGGCTCAATTCAGCAACATGTACAAATTCAACTGGCACAAGTTTAAACTATAGCAGCATTTTAGAGTAATCATCCCTCTGCATTGATCAAAATTCCCTGACAAAGACTCTTAACCACAGCCTAACACAATCAATCAATCAATCAATCAATCTGATTCAATCAATCAATATTGATATAGCGCCACTACAAGATCCTACTCATTCATCCCCATGAATGACCCGACAACTGTGCAACGTCACCAATTTATTGCTGTATGCTTGGGAACGAAGAAAAATATTATTCGAATTAATTTCGTCATCTGAACATCGAATTCCTGATGCAGCATTACACAAGCCAAGACATCAAACTATATTTCTTCCATTAAACTGTTCATAATTAAAAAATTCTAATGAAAAGATCCAAATGTAGTACAATTAAGTTAAATCGACAAATAATCGAGCCTGTTTTTACTAAATTAATACACCTGAAACAAAATATTAGAATTTAATTTAATTACAGAAATAACAACGAAATTCATTTCATTCACATATCCATTTTAATTAATTAGTTAACTAATCAATTAAAACACCTAATCGTCTATCAATTCCGACGAGCCGTAGTGACACCTAGCACCTCTGAATTCTCGTGAATCTGCCAATCTAGAAAACCTATTACACGTAACATAGTTAACGAACGCACGCAGTAGCATGCATTAGAGACATTAATGATTTTTCCCATTGCCCACAACATTGTCCCATTGTCTCGATTTTCACTGGGCTGTCTTGTTCTTCTTCTGTGACAGATTGATCTTGTCTCCCATGCTCAGCGCCATACCCTGAGAACAAACAGGAATAAGTAAGTCAGCCAACAAGAACAGCCACCTATCCACAGTAGACATCTATCAACCCGTCTACTGATTCTGCTTTGACTAAGCGCCTATGCATCAGCTGCTATAATTTCTTAGTATACTTTGGGCACAGAAGAAATCTGGAGACTGCATCTAATTGTTTATCAATTCCAACGAGCCAAACAAACAAACATTAAATCAAAGAGCTACCTGCGCCTGCTGGGTTCTAGAGACTTGAGCAACATCTTTGGGCTTCTTTTAAAAGTAAACACACTGTCTGAAA
>OX457048.1:33303846-33366346 GCA_949752735.1 Lumbricus terrestris | reverse complement strand
ATGTTCCGTCTTAACCTCTGAACGAAAAGATTTCCTGTGTCAAATGAAATAGGTAAATGGTGAGCTCTGGGCAGCAGAAGGTGTTAATTTGGCATGTAATCTATTCTTCAACTTACCTCTGTGGCACCAAAATCGTTCTTGGAAAGCAGCTGAAGGAAGCTGATGGGATCATCCGCCTGAACGCGAGCCGATTTCTTTTCACGAAGCTGTACGTCAATATAAGAAAGTCATTGTTAGCATCATCATCATAACAATAGCTAATATTGTCATTACAACCTTCATTGAAATTAGTGTGACTATTATCATCGACAATTTCATTTACTCATAATCGTCATAATTCTCGGTGAATTTACACAACAATAGTTTGACTAGACGTGATTATTATACCGCATACTGCTTTACAAAGTGTCATTATCAAATGACCAAATAATCAACTGACGACGTTAAGTAAATGTGTGTGATGGACTAAAGCAAATAAGTAAGTAAATAAGTGTTACAACCAACTGCTTGTACTGCACCTTGGTTTACACGAGATTTAAACAAGATAAAGCATCCTTGTCAAAATCAATTCCTCATTCCACTCCACGAATAATTAATTCGTCCATGCAGTCATGGTCTCGTGGGGTGGGGCAGTGGCCTCAGAAATGGGTTCAATGCATGGCCCAAATCAAGGACAGCTGCAAAGATGCTACTGCTATGGCTACTGTGCTATATAGGTAATTGCTCAAAGGCAATACTACATAGCAGCAAAGGTTGTACTACATAATTGCTCAAAGGGTTGTCTTCATGCACAGTTGTCTTCATGAAGAATTGTCTTCACAAAGGTTGTCTTCATGAAGTCTGTCTTCATGAAGAATTGTCTTCACAAAGGTTGTTTTCATGAAGAACTGTCTTCATAAAGGTTGTTTTCATGAAGAATTGCCTTCATGAAGGTTGTCTTCATGAAGGTTTTTTCATGAAGAATTGTCTTCATGAAGAATTGTCTTCATAAAGGTTGTCTTAATGAAGGGTTGTCTTCATAATGGTTGTCTTCATAAAGGTTGTCTTTATGAAGGTTGTCTTCATAAAGGTTGTCTTTATGAAGGTTGTCTTCATGAAGGTTGTCTTTATGAAGGTTGTCTTCATGAAGGTTGTCTTTATGAAGGTTGTCTTTATGAAGGGTTATCTTCATAAAGGGTTGTATTCGTGAAGATAATGCAGTTGGATAAAATGGTCTGTCATGAATGTGATCGGGGAAAGGCTAAAACGATCGTGCTTAAAATGACAAGCACTCAACGTGATTGGCTATCATGTCGTGCAAAAAAAATCTACAAGATACACAATCCCTATACATCATAGGCTATTTAATGTTAAGAATATATATCCCTAAACTTGTACCTTCTGGTATTCCTTCTCCTCCTCCACCTTAACGGACAACATGACGGACAGCGACTGGCGACAGAGGTCGTTGAAGACCTGGAACATCAGCGGCGACTTCTCCGCCAGAACACGGATACACGTCGCAATACGATCCACGTCATCGTCAGTGATCGGCTGCCAACGACAGAAACGTTAAACTCATATCGTGTAACGTAGCCTCGAAATCAAATAGAAAGTTTGTTTGTTTGTATGCGCACTTGTCATAGCCCCTCTTCCAACCCTCAGCCGCTAATCAGAGGCGCTCCGGACTACAGCGCGGACACTGCATCGGAGTTTCACGCCGAAGCAATTGCGAGTGAAGGACTTGCCAAAGGTCCCTACGCGGCGAGTTGAGGTGGATTCGAACCTCGAACCTTCCGGCTTCAAGGCAACGACGCCACCACTACACCACCGCGCCCCAGAATGAGTGATTACAATTACGCAGATACGCCTTGCATTCTGTTGTCAAATGAACGTAATTCAAGATCATCGTGCTGGTAAATGCTTTGTACTGATACTGCTCCAGGCACCGAGCTGTGTTCCAGTACAGCAAGTTGGCCAGTTAGGCAGTCATTGCGCTCTGCAGCCCTTAGATGTAGTCCACCATGCCTTCTCAGGGTCAGCCATTGCATTTATGTATTGTTCATTCAGTTCAGAAAATTTTCCCAACACCTTAAAACGCACCAGTTAGATGTATTTACGTGTGCAACACTTCTAATAAATACCCAAGTATCACGTGGCCTGAAATATTATACATAGATGACATGCGTAGCTGCACAAATTAACCGGATGCTTGTAAGTACTTAAAGGGCAATTGCATAGCTTCTGAATCACATGCGAAGTGAGTACACCTAATGTGACACAGTGGTAGTATGCCTTTGATCTAGAATTGATTTTGGAATTATCAAGTTGACAGCAAGTCGCTTGTGTGGATAGGCATCGCACAACAATAAGACTGCTTAAATTCATACCTAAGCTTAATGATGATGATAGAAATTAAAATATAACAAAAGATATTATAGGCCGTTATTTACCTTAGGAAAACACAGCTTTAGGTTGTTGTTTTAAGCAAAGTGTAAAACTGAGCAGTAGCCTTATGATAGGATGCAGTGGAGTAGCTGTATCTTCTTGGTCTTGAAACCAAATGGTAGCAGTTCTGAACCTACTTCAAGCCACTGAGCAGCAACCCTGGACAAATTAATCACCCAGAGTTGTCTGTGTTGAAGGCAATGGGTAATCGCCTCACTCATTTTATCCCTGGGTGGCATAAAAGTTAATGTCCTGCCTATGAGCAGAAAATCTATCATCATCAGCTTTGCATATCAACTCCACAAGCTTACCTTTGTTGGAAGTCCTGATTTGCCAAGGTGAAGAATCGTGGCCATGATGAGCATTGCTTCAGCCAAGAAAGCCTAACCAACCAAAGAAAAAAACAGCCAGTTGCTTCACAATGAATACGAGTGATAGGGGGGGCCCGGTAGAGTAGTGGTTAACACGCTGGCCAAGAGTGCGAGAGGTAGCAGGTTCGAGCCCCCGTTGGGCGGATATGCTTTGTAGGCTGCTATTAGCGCCGTTGTAATTGCAAAGCTGTCTGTTCAGTTAGTAGTTAAGTTTAATTAAGATTACTGCATAACTTGTAAATGTAAAGCGCAGTGCGTCTTGCAGGCGCTCAATTAAAGAAAAAAGATTATTATAATGAATTAAACACATAATTAAATTCAGCATAAAGATCATGCACACAGAAATTCTTTTGAGTCCTCATTGAACCATCCATGGCAAAATTATTTCAATGTTTATTAATAATTTTGTCCAACGAGCAATTCCACATTCATAATATCTCGGGCAGAAACAAATATCTGAAGCAATCAGCATACACACAACCTGTACCAAGTAGAATGAATCTATCCTACACAATAATAAACAACTCCAATTTGTACCTCATTTGACAGTTAAGATATCATAAGTTTAATTTTTTTGCTCAGTGGGTCACGTATATGAACCAATTCATAGACTTTAAGATTTAGGCAAAATGTTTAATTAGCAAGACAAAATTCTGTTATTTTTCGCCATCTGTAAGTACTGCCTTTACATTGGTAACCCTACACAAACAGGACTCTGGTTCCTTTTGGGTAAATCAGTTGTTCCCCAATATCCTGCAAATAGTTCATTTCAATCTGTATAATGCATAAATAATAATAATAATAGTAAATAATAATAGTAAATAATAATAATAATAAATAATAATAATAAATAATAATAATAATAAACCACAATGACAAGGCAAGACCTTCCAGACAAATTTCCTTCTCCTAATAGCAATATTTCCTAAATCCCTGCAGATTATTGATCCCTCATGAAAATTAGTATTAATAATAATAATAATAATAATATTAATAATATTAGTCTTACATTTTGCTTCTTTGGATCTGGAGTTTGAGCGATGAACCTCAGTGCCAACTTTGTCAACGTGGTCGAAAGTGCAGCACCGACAAAGAAGTCGCCATCCATTAAGAACTGTCTGAGAGGAGGCCTACAGAATCAGTCATTTCAAGCAGTAAATAAATCATGTGAAATCAATACGAGTGTTGGGAGGAGCAACAAAGACTCTTTGTGTTGGCCAATGATGTGTATCAATGATTGGTGACGTCATATAAGTTTACTCACCAACAGTTTAACACTTAAAACATATACAGGGTACTTACTTACTTAGTCCATCCCGTGCAGATCTGCACATTGGGCAACGCATCGTCTCCATTCCTCTCTGTCCGCCGCCAGCTCCCTGGCCTCGTCCCACGACATCTCCAGGCATCTCAAGTCCTCCCTGATGGTCTCCGGCCAGTTCTTTCTCGGCCTTCCTATCCTCCTTTTCCCTCCAGGATTCCACGACATCACATTTACAGGGTAATCATAGAAAAACTAAATTTGGTCTGATCTTAAGCTGCTAACACAAATGTCAATCGCTCATATCGGTTGGTCAATCAGAGTTGTTAGAAATTGTTTCCAAATGAATGACTAAGTCAGGATAGCTTAGTTAGCAGGTACTTATTCAGCAAAGCATTGGTCCTTTATACATTGTGCCTTTATAAGCTTGCTTGCTTCTTGCCTGACGTGTTCCTTTTTGGTTGGTGCGCTGGAGCTGAAGGCGCTCTGCGAGGCGTAGGTTCCATCGG
The DNA here is from genome assembly GCA_949752735.1 of Lumbricus terrestris. NCBI lineage: Eukaryota > Metazoa > Annelida > Clitellata > Crassiclitellata > Lumbricidae > Lumbricus > Lumbricus terrestris. The sequence goes on along the minus strand of OX457048.1, from coordinate 33,361,778 downwards.
CCGTAACAAGTTTCTGGATTGTGCCCTGTGTCATCTGGATATCTTCTTCCTTCACCTCTCCAGTCGCCTTTTTCATCTCGTCATCCACGATTGGAATCTGAAGAGAGAAAAAGAAAGTGTCCTGGACCTTAAAATCTTTCTGCCAACCGAATAACATCACACGGATTGAAACTGATAGATTAATGTGTCAACAGCAATTGTGTTCATTCGAAAAGATCACAATTCACAATTGTGTACACAAGACCAGTGATTGTGGAAGCCCCTATTCCTGTAATGGTCTTTAATCAAAGATAAAGTCAAATCTCCCATTCACTTCAAGACTTCTCAAGATTTATCCATTTTAGCAATCATATGGCAACCATGGGCGCGGTGGTGTAGTGGTGGCGTCGTTGCCTTGAAGCCGGAAGGTTCGAATCCACCTTGCCGCGTAGGGACCTTGGGCAAGTCCTTAACTCGCAATTGCTCAGCGCTTCGGCGTGAAACTCCGATGCAGTGCCCGCGCTGTAGTCGGGAGCGCCTCTGAGTAGCGGTTGAGGGCTGGAAGAGGCGCTATAACAAGTGCGCATACAAACAAACCATCAATCTGCACACACGCTACCAACATAGAACACTTGAGATTGTCTTGTGATTGAACCATGTTGAAAATGTGTCTTCTTATTAAGCAGCACATTAAACAAATACCAATTCTTCGAATTATATTAAAATGAATTGTGGAACATCCGCAATACACTCGTACTCACGTCACCAAGAGACTGGCGAACCAAAGTCATGACACTCTGAATATCTTCTCTTGTTGTGCAGTATTCACCGAGAATCCAAAGAGCCGCACGATGAATTCTGGTATAAACAAACAATGATTGTATGTGAATGAAAACAAAGAAAGAATAAGGTCAAAGGTCATAGTGGAAGGAGAAGTAAGGTTAGAAAAGTAACAGGCAGTGAATGCTACAGAACAGCTTTAACCCTGATCGACAGGAACGATATTTACGAATGGCAGACCTGAACAGTTTTCTAACAAAACATATAAAAAGGCAGCTTAGTAACAAAAGAAGGCATATACACAATATCCTGTTTCTAACAGTTCCAATTACAACGCAAATTCTAATATATTTACGAAAGGCAGACCTGTACAGTTTTCTAATAAAACATAATATTATACGAAGGCAACTTATTAAAGGCAACAACAAAAGACATATACACAATATCCTGCTCCTAACAGCTCCAATTAAATACAAATTCTAATATAAATTTACATGCGCTTCAAAGATATAACAATCATCATAAAATGACCATGTTAAAATGACCACGTTAAATGACCATGTTAAAATGACCCCGTTAAAATGACCATGTTAAAATGACCATGTTAAAATGACCACGTTAAAAACACTGCAAAGGAAAACTCACACTGCAGGTTCAGTGCATTTAAAAAATTCTGAAGAACCTGAATACTGCATGTCCAACACATTATTGCTTAACCATTTCATGGCCGTGCTGTACTCACTTGAGCGCTTTGATCGACGGAAAAGTATCGAGCAACTTGGCAATTATGACCGGCCGGAGCGGCTCAAAGCGATGGATGGCCTCACGAACGAAAACAAGAACGTCGGCAGCGGCCATTTCGTTCTGATCGCTCAAGAACTCTATCAGCTACACACAAAAGAAGACACCAACATCTCAAACACATGATAACAACAATGACATTTATCCAAATATATATTAGTCACTGCAAGACACCCTTGATCCTCAAACAAAAACAACTATGGCTCAGTCCCTGGACCTTTGTCTCCCTTGGTGCCATCCTTTGTCTCCATCTACTCACAAATTCTAGAGCTGGTATCCTATCTTCCTTCTATACTTTTATTTTATTTTTTTCTCTTGGCTTTGTGCACTGGGAGCACCTCTGAACAGTTCATCCTACTAAATGTGCTTTATAAATGTTTCAATACATAACAATACAATACTCTAGTCAGCATTGTTACATTAATGCCAAAGCTCTATAAAACTGGTGCCAATGAATAACTCCTTATATTGCCAGAACTGGTGCTGAAGGTGGATAAACTGGAGATACCATTGTTTGCCACAAAATCACTGAACTATAATTGGGCTTAGAAGATTATAATAGTGTTTGGGAAGTAATACTGACTTGCCTAGAGGTGGCAATTTATTCAGGAAATGCTTTACAGCAGGGAAAGATTTGGTAGTTCTTAAGACAGTGGAATGAATTCCATAGAACTTTATAATGGTATGAAATTTATAAAACTAAAACAATAACGTCTGCAAATGGAGTGAAAGGTCACAGCAGAAAAACTTACGACAGGAATAATGGTTCCAGCGACATCCTGGAACTTGACGCTACACTGGTGCAGTGTTCGAACGAGCAGCTGACGATATTTCCCAGAATCCTCATGCTCCATCGAATTGTTCGTCTTGACGACCTCTTTCTTCAGAACTAACACCATCTGTGGAAGAAACAAAGAGATATCGTCATCAGAAACAATGACCGGGAAACTATCAATGATCCACTTGTGCATGTTGGGGCGCGGTGGTGTAGTGGTGGCATCGTTGCCTTGAAGCTGGAAGGCTCGAGGTTCGAATCCACCTCAAGTCGTCGCGTAGGGACCTTGGGCAAGTCCTTCACTCGCAATTGCTCAGCGCTTCGGCGAGAAACTCCGATGCAGTGTCTGCTCTGCAGTCGGGAGCGCCTCTGAGTAGAGAGTTTGAAGGGGCGCTATAACAAGAGCACATACAGACAAACAAACAAACATGAATGGAGAGAACAATAATGATTTCCCTGAACACACAGCTGAACCAACATATGAACAGGCACTACATAAATGAACCAACTGCTACAATACATAGAATATACTACTATTATCCTAGTAAACTATTTTAGCTGTTTTGTAAGGCACCCTTGTAACAGCATGGCTGGGTTACGGTGTCTTATATTAATTGTCGTAAATATTAATTATATTAAACTATGTAAGCCGAGGAAATGCTTCTCCTAGGACCTAGGATATGCAATAAAAATCATATTCACATTAATCTCCTAACTTAGCATAATGAAGTAACCCCAGGTAAAGGCATAAGAGAGAGAGTCATCACTTGAAGAAGGCCAAATATCAATACCTTACAGTTTATCAACAAACTCCATCTGCTGTTAGACTGCCGTAAAGAACCTCATTTATAAAAAGCGACTTATCATTCATAAGACAACAAATGTCGGATTACAATTCATTCATTCATTCGCTTAGCTATTCACTCATTCATTCATTCGTGTATTCATTCAGCATCTCTTCAAGAGAGTCACTCAGAGGTGCTCCCAATTCCAGCATGCCCAAAAAGTGACAACTGGACTTTGTCACCTGATGCTGATTCAAAAAGATCCCATAGGGTGATTCCGTGTCAATTCAACCAAATTTACAACAAAAATTGACATGACCGACTCAGATTTACTTGAAATTTGGCACAATTGTTGCGCTAGATGAAACATGTATAAATCCAAGGAAAAAATTTTTTGGGGTCAATTATGACCCGAGATATGGGTCGTCAAACTTTGACCCAAACCGGTCGACCACGTTCCTTTGGACGTCTGTATCTCAGCTTATACGAGAGCTAGAAAGGTGTTCTTGGTGTCATTATTTAGCTCTTTTGATGGCCTATTTGAGTAGATTATTTGAGACTGTTTAAAAGTTTAGCATAGTGACAATATTTGACAATTTAGCACTTTGACCTTGACCTTGACCCTTTCGCCCTTTTTTAAAAATCTGAAAAAAATCACACTTATAGGCTTAATGGCCTTGAACATCCTCTGAAAAAATCAGAATGGGATCTCTAATGGTTCTCTCGCTATAATTATTTTACCTATATTTCTAGTGTTTTCCACTCAAAATTCGAGCTCAACATATGGGCGATTCCAGTTTCAGAAGACTGATTATTGAAATTTGCACAGAATTATAGGTAAAATAATTATAGCGAGAGAACCATTAGAGATCCCATTCTGATTTTTTCAGAGGATGTTCAAGGTCATTCAGCCTATAAGTGTGATTTTTTTCAGATTTTTAAAAAAGGGCGAAAGGGTCAAGGTCAAGGTCAAAGTGCTAAATTGTCAAATATGGTCACTATGCTAAACTTTTAAACAGTCTCAAATAATCTACTCAAATAGGCCATCAAAAGAGCTAAATAATGACACCAAGAACACCTTTCTAGCTCTCATACAAGCTGAGATGCAGACATCCAAAGGAACGTGGTCGACCGGTTTGGGTCAAAGTTTGACGACCCATATCTCGGGTCATAATTGACCCAAAAATTTTTTTTCTTGGATTTATACATGTTTCATCTAGCCCAACAATTGTGCCAAATTTCAAGTAAATCTGAGTCGGTCATGTCAATCATGTTGGTTGATTTGACGTGGAATCACTATGTAATAACACTCACCTCTTCGATGTTCCTTGAAGTGACCAGATCAAGAGCTAGATTAAGCGTCTTCTTACGAACTTCAAGATCAGGTGCAGACAAAACACGGAGGATGTCCATCACAAGTTCCTGTAAAAGAATGCAGATACAACTACAGATTGTGTATACTTCTGCTATAATGTTGTCACACGTACACAGACAACAACAAGACGAAACAGAATTTCATGCAAACTGTGCAATTGTCGTAATTAATAATTATTATTAAACTATGTAAGCTGAGGAAATGTTTCTCCTAAGGTATGAAATTAACTCTATTAATAAGCAAATATAGAAAAGTATAATTTTATAAGGTCTGATTCGCTGCATTCCAAATTACTATTCAAGCAGCCTAACTCGGACGACTTTTTTTATCCCATTTATATACCGAGGCATTCTGCACAAGAAGTTCATAACACACAGTTGCAAAGAACAATTCATTTTTGTCTGGAACTGATATTAATTAATTGAAGCAGTAAACTGTCATAATTACAAATGCCAGAAAGCCTAAAGTATTGCACGTTAGTTTGTCGAACAAGATACTTTTAGCTTAAACATCTTTAAATCTTTAACAAAGAGCATGTACTGTGAATGGGAAACCAAAGCAGCTCATTGTTAAAGTGTTAAACTCTACTATGAAACCATGTAGGACCATATTCAAATGGGTGTCATACAAATGACCGCAAGCTTCACAAGTTCACATATACCTTATTTGAAATGTGTCTAACATATGCAAGTCACATTATTATATTATGTGAGCAAAAACCCGGAGCACCTCTGATTAGTGTGCACTGTGAGAAGTGCTACATAAATTTCTAGATACAATACAATACATTATTACTTAACACTTAACAACGCATTGCATTGGCTCCTAGTTGCCAGTAGTAAATTTTTTTTTAAACATATGAAGCAATTGGCAAATTTGATGAAACGACAAGTCTAGAAGTGAAAGTGAAACTTCTGAAGAGCAGCCAGATAAGTTTCCACCCACCTGGAGCACCTTCTCATGCGCTGGAATATCTTTAAGTGCGATCAAACGATCCAGAACAATCAGCTTTACATTGTTGTCGCTCTCCTTGACAATCAACTCAATGTAGCTGCTTGCAGCCGCCTACAAATCAACCACAAACACACACACATATCACCTTCAATTACAGGATGTTCAGCAACTTAAAATGAAGTTTTGATTGACTAAAATCAAACCGATATCAATCACACACGGTTATCAGAAGCACCGGAATTATGACTGGTCTTCAAGACAATCCATACATGTACAAAAAGATAACGTAAGGAAAGAATAGCAAAACTAAATGACAAAACAATGCTGGTGTCTAAACAATAGATAAAGGACTGATAATAATGTGGTCATTCGCATCCATTTCTGCCAACTGACTGGCTCGAAGAACAATTGATGATCATGATGATGACAACAAGGAAAGTGAAGATGATAGACTGGCTTTAACTTCTACCCAAATCTACCAACATCACAAATAACCATCAATGTCCAATACCATTTAACAAATTTAATTAACTATACTCTGGAAACACAAACTGGTGACCACATACTTGCAGTTAAATATTTACCAAACAACGCCAAATGTTTCGATCTCTGCCAAATACTGCAACAGTTGCATTTTGCTCTATCTATCGATATATTTACCAATTCCAGTTTGGAATGGGCTCGCACAGGAGCTATGTCTACTTCCTGGGGTTATTACTGAAACATTTTTTTTACTAAACTCAAAACTGTCCTTTTTTGCCGTGCTAGAGTCGGGAGCGCTTCTGAGTAGTCCCCTTGAAGAAGCGCTATATAAATTCTTGAATGAATGAATGAATGAATAAGTAAATGATATGCATTAATGACACATTAATTCCATGCTTACAATTATCAGCAAAGACCAAAGGTTGTCATAAATACGCGTAAACACGCTGGGACAAGAACGTCAGAAATGCCCCACCCCGAAGAACAATAGACATCAGACAATGCTGAAACTGAACCATTGTCAGGTCACCAGAGGACAGACCTTGACAGCAGTTGGAGCACTGGACAGCGTCACGAGCGTCCCGGCTGCTTCGTAGCGCACGGCAGGACTCGACGAATTCAAGAGATTGTAGATGCATCGGATGAATCGAGCTCGCTCCGATGGATTCGCATGACACACCTGATTCACACAAACATTTCACACTGGAGTGCATCCTTTACTATTAGTAATTACCTTCCTTTTGACAGGGACTTGGTAGAAAGTGCCTGTGAGTAGTTAACTCAAAGAGGGCACTATATAAATTTCATAGACAGGCAGACATAGTACAGGTGATGGCATAATACGGAACACTGGACACTTTAAGCTAAACGCAACATGTCCATTTAAATGCAAATATCTAAATTTCATTCAACACGCTTTTACAAATTTATACAAAAGAATGCTACAGATGGAATAGCTGAAGGCAATCGGCATCTGAAAATTCTTGTCGAATAAAAATCTTGTTCGAGTTTTCAGCATGATTCATAGCAGAGTACATCAATTTATTAACTAATCATCTACGGTAAAATATATCAGCAAATATTGTCACACGTTACCTTGTAGATAAGTTCGACAATGACGAGCTGGAGAATGTCGCCAAAGGTGTGCACCTGGTCAATGCAGCTGCTCAGGTAAGTCAACGCCCTATCCTGGTAAGAGACAAGAGCAATCACAACAATGAAAACAATCAACAAAGTCATGAGCCTCTGCGGAGGTACCTTGAAGGGGCGCTATATAAATTACGATTGATTGATTGATTGATTGACTGAGAAGCGCATGACCGAAGAGCAGCAAATGAAAGTCACAAGAAGTGAAAGAATGTCACAAGAAGCAATTTAAGAGATATTACAAGAAGCACACTGTAGGTCAAAATAAAATGCATGATAAGGGAGGCACTACTCACATAAAACAAGGCAGGAAGGAAAACTTGAACATTTTCTTAATGCTCACAGAGTCAAATAGAAATCCAAATCTGAGGAGCGGACAATGCAATTCTGAGGCACATGTTGGAATGAACAAGTAAACGCTAACCTGGTCCGCATGAATGAGCATCATAAATGCGTTTCTCTTGCAAGATGCGTCCTGCTCGCCATCAAGAAAGTTTGCTATTAACTCTGGGGCATCCGGAATTAAGAAGTTAAAACTCCTAAAAGAGAAAAATAGCAACAACAATCAGAACCTTGCGCAATGTTTCAATTGAGAAGCCATTTACAATTCATAAAAGTAAGCAGTAATATTCTATTGGCTAGGGAGCAGTGTTCAAACCGTCAGGCAGGAATCTGTCTTGAGATTTCTGTTCCACCTGTGACCATGCACTGTTGACACCAAGAATATCGGGAGACGCCTGGTTACCGCAATCATACGCTGGGGCCGAGAAAATAAAGGCACAAATACTTCATGCCCATGCCTGCCTCTCAAGGCTAGCTTAAGGGATGGTTCTTCTCCTTCTTCTTCATTTTTCTTCATCGTCATCATCATCATTATTATCATTATCTTGTTCTTTCTTCTTCTTCCAATCTGTGCTCAATCCGATAACATAAAGCAAAAATGCAAATTCACATGAAGTCAGGCATTTCATACAGAAATATCTCTTGCCGAATGTTGACCTGCTATTAGATATGTTTATACTTCAGCCAAATACCCTTCAATCAAAGGCTTCTGGCTCTGAGAACTATTTCTGACAGCCTGTGACAGATATGCATTTCTTAGAACAGAATAACTCTAGCGGTGTCTACCTGTAGATGGTGTATATGGCCATGACAGCGTTGCGTCTGACGTAGGCATGACGATGTTCCAGACACGCACGAATCGCTGGCATCAGCGGCTCAAGCAGTTCTGGTTCCTTCAGTTTGCACAGAAAGCGCAGAGTGGAGCCACGAATGAATTCGTTAGGATGCTGCAAATCCTGTGAAACGAAACAAGTATCTATGTTTACAATGCTAAATCAAATCACTATAATCATAACTATGGCAATTTATAAAAAAGCATTGTCAATAGCAAGCTACTTCACGGCATACCTGATATGGTCAGCGCAAAGGCTAAGAGTTACACGTAGTAAGTACATTTAAACACTTTACCGACTGACGGTATAGGATTTCCCATACCACAGGGCTTTTTTTAACGTGCAATTGTATACAAAATGTGCAGTTCTAAATGGATTTGTGCAGTTGTAAAAGCACTTCCGTACAGTTAAAACCAGCAAAAAGGTCATTGTCCTCCAATTGGAAGCAATTTACCATGGAGGATGGGACCGGAAAGAAGGTATTGTGCAGTTCTAAAAATTCCTTCAAAACATCCCTGCCATACCAAATGCTACACTCTGGTCGGTAAACGAGTAAACTGCCTGTAAAAATCATAACGCATTTGCCTCCTGAATAGCTGCAAGAAGACTGCTCCAGGCAAGCGACAGAGAACCAAAAGGCCCGATCACCCATTTTACTCTTAGTCTTAATATTTAAATTTGTCTGTTTGTATGTGCACTTGTTATAGCGCCCCTTCAAGCTCTCTACTCAGAGGCACACCCGATTGCAAAGCAGACACTGCATCTGAGTTTCACACCGAAGCGCTGAGCAATTGCGAGTGAAAGACTTGCCGAAGGTCCCTACGCATTTAAATACCCATAATCAACACCATTAACCTATTCAAAGCAATTCCGATCGAATACCTTGCGATAGGCATCACAGACAAGGATCATCTCATGAAGCATCTTTCCTTCGGCGTTGTACTTCGGCACAACCTCCCAGAAGACAAGAAGCAGCTTCTTGATCATGTGATCCTGCAGCGGCATGACGAATCGCATGACGATCATGAGCAGCGACTGCATCTTCTCACCGTTGAGAATCATCTGAATCACCTTCTTCAACGCCTCCGTCTTTGTACGAAGGTCACCGTGTTCTGAAGCGCAAACATGACAAATATAACAAATATATGTAAAAGACTGTAATTGTAAATGTAAATTTATATAGAGCCACTTTAAGAGAGACTCGTGAAAGGCACTATGTACATAGCACATAGCGTGGTGGTGTAGTAATGGTGGCGTCGTTGCCTTAAAGTCAGAAGGTTCGAGGTTCGAATCCACCTCAAGTCGCCGCGTAAGGACCTTGGGCAAGTCCTTCACTCGCAATTGCTCAGCGCTTTGGCGTGAAACTCCGATGCATTCGGGAGCGCCTCTGAGTAGAGAGCTTGAAGGGGCGCTATAACATGTGCACATACAAACAAACAAACTATGAAACCGAACAGAATGGTCTTCAAGTGCTGTAACATTAATTATGTTGTATTGTATGTCACATCGTAGACCGAGGCAAAGAAAAACGAAGTCGCTAATGCTTCACGTCTATGGTGTCATCTCAAGGCTAGCTAAAGGTTTAATGGTCTCCCTTCTCTGTGTGATTGACCACTCTGACTGAAGATTCCTGATTGGTAATAGAAAATCTGCATTAATTGTGATTACACTATTCAATTGTAATAATCATTGTCAACAAACAACCACTGTTATATTTGTCGCCGTTATATACCAGGTGTCATTTTTAACATTACCATTATATTACATATAACCTTTGCTTCATCATTATTGTCCTCTTCATCTTTATCAATCATCATCACTTCAGTTTCGATAATCATCACATGTATGTGGTCACCATAACTATTATTTTTATTAGTGTAACAACTCGTACCAAGGTCTTGCTTCAGCTGCATCTCATTCGGTGGCTCTGAATCAGTTGGGATGTTGATCAAAGTGTAACATGGTTGCTCCAGAGTTGCCATGACAGCTTTTCTAAAATGATAATTATTATTATTAAATTATAACCAATCATTTATTAAATGCAACATGTTTTACAAGAAACAGCACAAAAGTTCATTGTTCATTGTTCCCACATCACACAACAACTGCGTGAAAGTGCCTCGAAATGCCACTATGTTAAATCTTTGTGTACAAATTGAGAGGCGTTACTATTATTATTATTATTATTATTATTCTTATTTAACCGAGGTAGATATGATCCATCAGATCGACATAAAAATTGTCCGCAGACTGAAAATATTTCGTCTGAAACGGTTACGTCTCCTCCAAGTCTGGCATAAATCATTAGTTATTATTATTACTACAACAATTATTATTATAACAATTTTCATAACATGTTAGCAGCAAAAATGTGCATTATAAAGGGTAGAGTCCTGTCCTCAGCCGTGAATATTAGACAACCATTGACAATCACACCTCAGGCAGAACCATAGCAGAGGCTTCAGAAGTCAAAAAAATACTGCACATGGATGGCACTGGACCAAACCATTCTTGCTAATCCAACTTTTAACAGAGACCACTAGGCATCTAGAACTAGATAAGGTACTGAATTGTTTTGGACACAAAAATGTATATAGTTAATGACTATATCATACATAGATGCTTGATAGAGAAGTCGAGCTATTCTTTGCATACCTACATAGACGTTATACAAAGGTCCATGCAACATTTCAGCACTTCAGAGACAATATTTTAACGTCTCTGGAAGTTACAGCTGAAGATTGCTATTCTACATTATCACGAATAACGATCACGAACGTCATTTACACACTACACCGCAGGTTTGGTTACTAGGCCATGTGGAAACGTCTAATTTTTTATGTAGGCCTACAGAACCTGTTGGCCATCACCCTCGGCTCAACCTTATAACGTAAAATAGACACAACCTTTCAGTGAGCGAATTGCAGAAACAATGTAAAGTAAGCAAAATAAAATTAGGCGAATGTAAATGATTTTCTAAGACGAAAATTGCATAAATATTTTCAGTGCTATACAAATAAATGGTACGGGTCCTAGACAGCCCTACACGAATACACCGGTACCAAACACTTCCTCAAACAGCATCATGTAGCTTCTAAGAGCTCCTTAAATAGACAAATCAGAAAATAGTAATTTATACCACGTCTGAACTTCGCAAGATTAGTATTTAATGAGAAATTTAAATCGTAAACAGATTATAATATTGTAAACTCCGTAGACGTGGCCACTCCTCCAAATCTCGCGAGAATTAGACGAGAAGCAATCCACGACCAAAGGATGCCTCAAGGACCGTTTCTGAAATGTCGTTGTGCAAGTTTTGGACGATAATCGGGATTGAGTAAATTTCTCATTCCTTTATGCATAAGAAAAACATTATATTAATTAAATTTGGGAAAGCAGGCTGACACATAATTATTCCTGCGAATTAAAAACATTGCCGTTTGAGACTAAAAACCTAATCTTTAGCAAAAAAAACGAAATTTAAGTGGGGCGACATCTTTCATTAAGGGTAAGACATACGTACACAATACTTCACTCTTCTAATACATAGTTCTTGGACCTACGTATAGCGTGCTTCGACCATTGACCTATATTTACTTGATGTCTGTGGCTTCGCCGTTTACCCACACAAATTATATTATTCTATAAATTATGTGATTTACCATAATAATATTAAATTACCGTATTGTACGGACGCCATGTTGTTAAAAACCCATGATGGATGGGCTTCAAAGGCTTTCCTTTTGCGCTGTTAGACAGGGTCGTAAATCATGGGGAAGGAAAGGAGGAAATTCCCTCCGCACTTTAAAACCTGAGGAGGAAACGTGAAGGAATTCCCTCCCCACAATTTTTCTCAGCTGTGTCACAAATCTTAAGGCCAGCAAGCTGTTGGCGGCTGCTAGTCATACCGTGGCTGCTACCGAGCATTTGCCATTGGAGACCCTTCAATGTGAAATAACCTCCCTCCTTCTATCCGTAGTAAGATCTTATTATAATATTTTATGGTCATTATTGATATGGTCAAATACATAGTCGATGATCTAGTCGATATTATTAGTTTGGCGATTATGGCAACAATATAACAAAGTCGGAAATATAATCGTTAAGACTTAGCCTATCGATACTGGGCCTGTATTCAATTATTTCATCGATAAAATGGTCCATGACGTCCTAGATTAATATTCTGGGCCATAATTTAGACGTTAACATTGTCGATAATACACTCGGTCACACATATTATTACGCTAAGTAGGCTAGCCTACAAGTCTGGATGATTAATTTTGTGATCATACATAGACCTAGGCCCTATGCAAATTAAGTGCCTCAACACGTGCACACTTTAGGAAACTTAGAGGCCTACAGTAGGCATACCATAATATTTTGCATATATATGGCAGTAACATTCCAGTATCCCTTAATCGTGAGCATTGTGTGTGAAATTCTCTCGTGAAGTAGGGCTATGAATGAATGGGTTCAACTTCAGCCAGTGTGAGAATTGTGGAAAAATAACTCGGCGGTTGGGAGTTGGCCTATGCTAAACTTGGAATTGGGGAGTGATAAACAGAGTTTACCATGGGGTACTAAGAAAGACTGGGGGGTTGAAACCCCCACCCCAGGCAATTCTCACCCTGACTTCAGCATTGCCTTGGTCAAGCAGGACATTTGCAAAGACAGTTACACAGTCCAACGTTCTACATATAATAATTGTTCGAAGATGATGCAATTCACCTGATACCTCATAAGGCCACCCAGACCACCCTATCCCCATCCCGCAGGGGCAAAGTGGTGCGGGGGAAACAAACATTTCCCAGGAAACATTGGTTAACCCAGGGCCATAGGGGTCTGGGTTTTATAGGGCGGGGCTGGGTGGGATGGGTTGGAGTGGAGTGAGTGGAATTGTGGTGGGGCTGAAAACCGAAAAGACCAGTAAATACCGCGGGTACCCCAGAGGGATGGGGCGGAATGCATGGGGCGGAGTGGAATGGGGGCACAGTGGAGTGTGGAGCAGGTGAGGGTTAGACGTGGTCGAAAGGCGGGTACGGCGGGGCGGCTGGGTGAGGGCGAAAAGCAAAGATCCCCGGTCAACACCGGGCAGCCAGCTAGTATGTAGATCTATATTTACATGTATACATACATGGAGTCATCATCATCAACAACCGAGGGACCAATGCCCGTAGGTGCTCGATGCCGTTCTCGTTATTCCACGCCAGGTTTGTCTATACAGTCATAGAGTACTATATAATCATAAAAGGCATATGACTGCTATGTATGACTGCTACGTATATATACATTGTATATTGTATATTCAAGTATATGACATTGTGTCACTTATTCAACTTCTTGCGGCATTTATAGGCTTTATAGAGACGCGAACTAACGGTGCGTTCTTCACGATAGCCTAAGTCGTGCGAATGTGCATGCGATGGCGACTGGCCAGCGGATCGTAAAACCGCATCCTCAATTGATCTCCTCGTTCGGCTTTTATGATCACACTATCTCTAGAGGGAAAAAGCACTTGACTCAACGCAAGTCTTTCGCTGCTTCCGGAGATAAACGGAATAGGGACGCGTAGATAGACAGACAGACAGACAGACAGACAGCCGGACTGACGGACAGACAGACAGACGGACGGACGGACGGACGGACGGACAGACAGACAGACAGAACAGACAGATAGACAGACATACAGACAAACAGACAGATAGGCAGACTAACGGACGAACATGAGGGGCGGGGCGGATGGATAGATGGATGGTTGGGATAAGAAAATCAGCAGGGATGCAAATTGCAAAGATAAATAGGCGCGTGGGTTTCTTCTCAGGAACCCTCGTGAACTGTGGCTATCGGAACCCGAAAATCCTGACAGAGAAGCGATTGAAAAATTAGAGTCGATTTACTTAATCAAGTCCTAATTGTCTGCTTGAATTGGACAATGAATAAAATTACACTTTCGCGGTCAACCGGGTTCAGCATGACACCGCGTTTGCCCCGCTTAAGCTTCGGAGCAGCGGTTTAAAGGTTTGTATGCGACTATCTAGACTGTAAGCTTATATACGATTGGATCTTTGCAGGGCTTCTTTTTAAGCGTGCAGTTGTACACAAAATGTAGGCTTCAGTTCTAAACGGATTTGTGCAGTTGTAGAACAGGGTTGTTTTAAAGGAATTATTAGAACTGCACAACTCCTTCTTTCCTTTCCCATCATCCATGGTAAATTACTTCCAATCGGATGACAATGACGTTCTTTGCTAGTTTTAACCATAGATGTAAAAACGATGGAAACGGAATAAAAACGGAAAAAACGTCGTTTTTTTCGAAAAAATAAAAAACCACAAAAAAACGATAAAAACGGAAACGGTAAATAATTTGACTTTGCTACAACAAAACCGCATTTTAACCTTGAAAACATTGATTAGGAACCTACTACACGCAGACTATCTCTTAAATGATGATGTTAAACGATGAAATAATGACTTTAGTTAGCTGAATCCTTGAGTGTTGGCGGAAAACATAAGGAATATCAGAAAAAAATTAAAATTAAGGAAAATAATAAAAGAAAGTAAATGAATAAATAAAGTTAAAGAAAAACGATAAAAAACGATAAAAAACGATGGAAAAAATAAAAAACGAAAAAACGACGTTTTTGGGGAGAGAATAAAAACGGGGGAAAACGTTTTTTACAACTATGGTTTTAACTGTACAGAAGTGCTTATACAACAGCACAAATTTATTTAGAACTGCACATTTTGAGTACAACTGCACGTTAAAAAAGTCCTGTTGTAGAAGCACTTTGTGCAGTGGAAATTAGTTTTAAAAGTCATTGTCCTCTGATCAGGAGTAGGCCTAATTTACATGAAGGGCTGGAGGGTTAAGAAGGGTTTGTGCAGTTCTAAAAATTCCTTTAAAATAAACCCTAGATCTTTGGAAAACTATACGGTCTTTTTGGAAGACTATACGGTCTTTCTATGCACATCTCAAATTGCTTTTCAAAAACCGTACTGAGGTCGGGAGCGCTTCTATAAATGGTCGTACTGAAGGGCGCTATATAAATTCTCGTAATGAATAAATGAACAGCTGGAAAAAATTAAGAAATTTCTAAATGGGGGGTGCATGGCCGAATTGGAACCCCTGGATCCGCCCCTGGCTTTGCACGATACAATGCAGCAGGTCTAAGTACAAACCCGTCTCTATAGCTTTGCAAGCTTGTTGCGTTTGTATTATTTTTATGTGTTTCGTTTATTGCAAAAAATTACGCTGACAGACCGCATGCAACTTGTGGACTAAACTAAAAGTTTCTGCAAAATTCAAAGTTGGGAGCCATGGGGAGTAGGTCTATAGACTAAAACAAGTTTATGGGCCTAAAGTTTAGTGTCGTATATATATATATAGGTCTATGTCGCATCCACTGCACAATGGTGAACCTTGCAAAGAACCTGTGCGTCTAAATAAAGAAACGTAACGCCATTACATGTATTTTATTAATTTTTTTAATCTATTTATGCAGGCAGCAGGCCTATATGAATAAATTAATGATTCGTTCACATACAAGTTAAAGGAATTCAAAAGAACTTCATTATTTCATTTATTTATTCGTTCATTTATGTAGGCCAACCTTGCAAAGCCCGTAGGCCTATAAGGATAAAAAAAACCGTAGGCCTAAATGCATTAGCCTATAGGCCTAGGTCTATTTTTTTCTTATGTATATAGGCTTGTAGGCTTAAATGATTCGTTCATAAGTTAAAGGAATTCAAAAGAACTTCATTATTTCGTTTATTTATTTGTTCATTTGTTTATTCCTTAATCTGGGATTCGAGGATGCAAAATGAAATGGTAGGCCTATACCTAGGCTATAAACCTATGCGTTTCGCCAAATCTCAGTTGAAGCTGGATACGCATCAATTCGACTGCATCTCCAATCCACGCTGTTCATCTTCTCAGCTTCCCCAGTGGGAAAAACCGCATTCTGATCTCTTAAGTCACATTCAGCTGGACGCAAGTCAAGAAACTGTATCCCTTCTCTCTGCCTCAGCGTAGTCCTCGAATACGTCGATCCATGGCGTGTTTCCGACGACGGTCGGCCATATTGCAGTCGGCTACTACCAGCTGCACGCGACCGCGGACAGAAAACAGCATAGAGTCGCTGCTTCAAACGGGCGTTGAACCACGCGTACAAAAACGGATTAACAGCACTGTTAACGAGTGCTAAGTTTTCCGCAATAACGTACACGGATCCGGGAATAACGTGAGTGTATTCGCTCCAGATGTGGATCAAATGGACGACAAAATATGGCGTCCAGCAGACAACAAACGTGCATATTATACTCAGTGTCATCTGCACTGTACGGATCTTGGCACGCGGTAGAGCTCGCGGGTTCAGTAGGGATTTTCGGAGCGTGGCCTCGCGTCGTCGGCCGTCTCTCGGAATTGAGGCGGGTACAGTTCCCACGCAGACCTCACGACTGCGCTCCCATACGACGCGGACGATGTTGACGTAGCAGAACGTCATCAAGATGGCGGGCACGACGAGGATGTAGGACGCGAGGAAGGTGAAGTATGTCTTTCTCTGCCACCACGCAGTATAGCCGCGACTGGCACACTGGTATTTGATCGTTCCGTCCGAGTAAACGCCAACCGGAACCTGCAAGCGTATAGCAAGATTAAGTATAAATTAAGACGTTAGCTTGAGAAGAAATTGAATGGTCTGCATTCATTCATTCATTCATTCATTCATTCATTCATTCATTCATTCATTCATTCATTCATTCATTCAATCATTCATTCATTCATTCATTCATTCAGACATTCAGACATTCATTCAGACATTTATATAGCGCTTCTTAAAACCTACTCAGAGGCGCTCCAGACTCCAGCGCGCCCAAAAAGAACAGTTTTAAGTTTAGAAAGGAAGGATCCTTGTAGAGTCCTTGGGTGTAGGCGCAGCTCAAAAGGAAGGCCATTGGGTCAGACCACTGGGTCAACCACAGAAAAGGCTCGATTCTTCATGGTAGTGTATAGTATAGCCTATACGAGCAAAAGGAACTAAGAGGACTCCCTTATCAGCGGATAGTAGATGACGATTGACGACGTCCTTGGATACCCAATGTAAAGCTGCATAGCTCTCGGAGGTAAATTGTGATGTGTATATATATATATATATATATATATATATATATATATATATATATATATATATACTATGCTTAAGCAGATTCTAGTTATCTTGCACTTGCGCATGCTGCAGCATATTGATCAGAATCTGTGGTTCTGTGGCTCGCCAATGACGACTAGCCTAGTAGTAAATCTTCTTGCACCCAATTTCGGTAACGAGGCGGTAGCAATAATATATATATATATATATATATATATATATATATATATATATATATATATGAGCAGTTGAGCACATATATGCGCCATTAGCGTATACATTAGATCTATCGAAATTAATGCGCTATTATATATATAGCTTCCGGATACGCGATGTATATCCTATAACAGCGCATTAATTTCGATAGGTCTAATCACTCTAATGGAAGTCTGTAAATAGGCCTCTATAGAGGCAGAGACGGTGTTGTAGTGGTGGCGTCGTTGCCTTGAGGCCGGAAGGTTCGAGGTTCGAATCCACCTCAAGTCGCCGCGTAGGGACCTTGGGCAAGTCCTTCACTCGCAATTGCTCAGCGCTTCGGCGTGAAACTCCGATGCAGTGTCCGCTCTGTAGTCGGGAGCGCCTCTGAGTAGGAAGCTTGCAGGGGCGCTGTAACAAGTGGGCATACATACATACATACATACATACATACATACATACATACATACATACATACATACATACATACATACATACATACATACATACATACATACATACATACATACATACATACATACATACATACATACATACATACATACATACATACATACATACATACATACATACATACATACATACATACATACATACAAAACGAATGAACGAGAAAATAGATATAGTCTGTAACCTATACCTGCTTAAAGATGAACAGCTGCGGAGTGGCCAGTATCAGCGCCATCGACCAAGACATAACAAGCATCAGCTTTCGTCGCTTGTCGTTATGTGGTGCCAGTGTTCCGATCGGTCGACAGATGGCCAGGTAGCGGTCGAAGCTCATAGCGGTCAGGATGAACGTGATGCTGGCCAGCGTGACGATCTGAACGTAGAGCAGGACCCGACAGGCGATCGCTCCGAGGACCCATCCACGCTCGAAAGTCACGAACAGCACCTCCGTCGTCATCGTAAAGAAGCAGACGGTCAAGTCACCGACGGCGAGGTTCACAATGAAGAGGTTCACCCGACTGGTCAGCCACTTCCGGTTTGCCCCGCAGGTCAGCGTCGCGATGACGGCCACGTTTCCGGTCAGCGTTATGGCCATCAGCAGCGCCAGGATGGACACCCGCTGGACGACTTCCGGCGTCCAGACTTCGGCGTGCGTCAGTCGGGGCAGACCGGAAGTGATGGGCAACAGCTGGTGGTGGAACTCGTAGAGGTCTGTTGACATGGTATTTGGTGGTGAGGTGGTAGTGGTTGGTGGGGCTGCGGTGGAAAACGATGTGGAAAGATTCGACGATCGTGTCGTGTTGACTTCGATGATGCTGTAGAACCGTAAATCGTACTGTAGCCTCGTTCCGGTCGTCAGCTCTGCCTCGTTCTCGATGAATAGACCAGTCATGATACTTGGCGTTGAATTCATGAAAAGCCACCAGACTTGTCTACAACGATCTACGTAGGCTATACAGTATACACCCTGCAGTATAAACGTAAAGTATATTATAAATAAATACATTGTGCGCACTATACACACGAGCAATTGCGAGTGAAGGACTTGCCCAAGGTCCCTACGCGGTGGCTTGAGGTGGATTCGAACCTGCAACCCTACGGCTTCAAGACAACTAGCATATACACTACACCACCGCGCCCCATGGACACGTGCGTGTGTGTGTGTAGTATGCAATGGACAGTTATGGACAGCCCTAATTAGTACAGAGTTCTATCAGGCACGATTGCGCCATAAACTACCCAGCGATAGGGGCTCAATATAATTATTGGTCGAAGCAGTGATCATTAAGTCACGCAGCTTAATCATTGACGGCGCCAAATTGTCCTCACTGTTATAATGGAAAGACGTTCGTAGCCGCAGGTGTCTATCACCGTACACACAGTCGAACAACAATCTCGTTCCCATCAGCGTACTATATCTATTATAGGTGCCATAACATCACCTGCTGCTATCCACAAGCTATAAATGTCTATTTATAATGGCGTCAATTATATAGTAATTGCGAATGTATGAAGCGCAAATCTAATTCCATTAATCGTCAAGCAATTTAATTTCTCAGTTCAATTTTTGCTACGGTGGCCGTATACGAATGTTTACTGGTTTATTTTCCTCTGGGATTTCTTTATAAGTTGAGCAGGTGTGCTGAAGGAAAGTAGAGCACTGGGGAGAGAGGAATGTAGTATTCGCTCATTCTATTGGATTTATACAGTACCCCTCATAGGTGTACGAGGCGGGGTCCAGGGGGGGCAAATGCTCCCCAAATTTCGGGCAAATGTGTTTTTTTCCAAAAGAGGGATGGACGGGCAAAAAATTTCGGAAATTTGTTCGGGCAAAACAGGTACGAGAGGGGTTTTTCGGGCACGCAGGGGTAAAAAAGTCATCAGATTTTTCGGACGCGGGAAAATCCTAAGATTTTTTGGCAGATCTCTAAAAAAAGGTCGTCAGATTTTTCGGGCAAAAATTTTTTTCGCACCCACTGCCGAAATGTTCCGTACGCTTATGGTACCGCTTCAAGAAGCCTGCTTAGGAGCGTTGATATCTAGTTCGATCTACAATCCTTCAAGGTCCCTTGTGGCCAGTATACAATGTAGGCCTAGACCTACAATCCTGCATGTTAAACCACTGATTAATTCCTACCTAAAGCGAGATCTTCCATTCAGAGGTACCTATATTGTTTTCTTACTTCAGGCTCTCATCATCACCATTATCATCATCTCATCATCATCATCATCATCATCATCATCATCATCATCATCATCATCATCATCATCATCATCATCATCATCATCATCATCATCATCTTCGTTGTCATCATCATCGTCATTGTCATCGTCATCGTCATCATCATCATCGTCGTCGTCGTCATCGTCATCATCATCATCATCATCATCATCATCATCATCATCATCATCTTCGTCGTCATGATCATCATCGTCGTCATCGTCATCATCATCATCATCATCGTCGTCGTCGTCATCGTCGTCGTCATCATCATCTTCTTCATCATCAGGAACAACAACAACAACAACAACAACAACAGCAACAACCGTGCCTTAAATGCCCATTGATGTTCGATGCCAGGACTATCTCTCTCCCCACTCGCGAATCTATTATTTTTTAGCAAAGGTGAATTTATATTTTTGGATATATTTTAAGGTTAAAAGCTATCAGGCCTATACACGTATTTCGTTATTGTTGGTCCGTATGCATGCAATCATACAATCATACATGCAGATATGACGCACAGTGTATAGGCTACAGGAGTCATATAGCTACAGATCCACTTATTGCATTTATGTAATTATAGGAGCACGGGCATACGCTATGATATATAGCGTATATACTATATAGTCGGATATAGGTTAATTGCGAGATAATTCTTGTTACGCATTATAAATATTAGGCCTATATATCGTCTATGCAAGAGCGTTTTTGCGGCGATGATTTTTGCATGGATGAACTTCCTGTTTTGAGGTTGTTGTTTTCGTTCGTGAAAGCAGGAAGATCGTAATTCGTTTCTTCGCTATTGGGTCATGATCATTCATATAAATCTCTGCGAGCATTGATCCCGCATTCACAGAAAACACCTACTCTTCTATTGGACCTGAAAAAGTCAACATGCATTGCGGAAACCGTATTTAGGAGGGTGTGTGTTGGTGCGGTTTGGGTGTTTAAACCACCACTCCAAAGAAATGTAAAATTAAATAATGCGTTTCGCCTACTAACACATGATGAAAGAGCAAATCACTAAGTATGCCACAGTTGCAATACAGCATGTATATGTAAATGATGTATGTAACCCATAGGTCTGAAACAAAATGTGGAAAATGACGGGAAAAAGGAGAGAGTATACGCAGAATAGCCAGGACGGCAACCGCGGAACCAAGGCACCGACAACACCCTTTGACTCGACAAATTTCTGACGACATTCTTTTGGTCATTCGCCCACAAGGAGTACCTACTTTTTCTGGGGGGGGTAAAAATGTTCCATGTGGCATTTTCTGAGGGGAACGGTACGCATATCTGAGTAGCTTCTTGAAGGGGCGCTATATAAATGCTCTGAATGAATGAATGAATGAATGAATGAACGAATGAATGAATGAATATCCATGTCATCAATAGCTGTGGATTTTACTGGAGAATGTCATTCCTGAGGGGGGACTTTCCTAAACCCGCCCAATCTTCCTGATTAGACCTGAACTCATAGCTCTAGTATTATAGGCCTGCGTTAAATTATGATCATTGCACAATTATCGTAATAAAGTCCATAAAAGTCAGTCGCGCCTGTGGGTCGGTCAGCGATTACTCCTACTTTACAATGATGAGGGCTTTCCGAGACCAGAAAGTTCGTTAGGTCACCACCAGTGACCAGTCATATAACAGAAACACGAGCTGCGTTGAATGCGCAACAAGACATTCGCGTGCACGTCTTTGGTAAACGTAATGTCTTCCGGACCATCTTGCCACACGCATACGCGGAAATAAAACCTTGCCGTCCCTAAATTTGTCCTGGTAATATGGCTGTTAAGCAGACGTCCCATTAGCTTATTATATGCATCGGCATTCGTGTGACGTTCGTCGAAAAGAAAATTGGCCGGAACGAGCTGATTTAGGACGAGAAGGAAGAGGAGGAAGAACCGCAGTAGCATCATTGCGGCGTCTTTGACAGTCGCCAACAAAATGGCGGACATAGATCTTGCAGAGGACGAAATTAGGGCATGGGCGGAGCTATGTCGGGTCTCACAGGGATAATCTATGTTTTCTTTTGACTGTGCAATGGATAACTCATGGAGTTGGACTGGAGTTGGTGAATGATTCTTCCTATCCTATTCCACTGACCTTCCTCTTATCCTAACCTCCCTCTCCCCATAACCTACCCCATCCGTTTAAGCTCTAAACGTAAACGCGCCATCCAACTCAACCATCTGTCTGTTTGTCTGCCTGTTTGTCTGTCTGTCTGTCTACTTTTCGGTCTGTCTACTTGGGAGGTATACGGTGGTGTAGAGGTATGTTCGGTGCCTTGCATGAGCGATTGTGTTGCGGGTTCGAATCTACCTCAAGCCGCCGCATATAGGCACCCTGATCAAGTCATTCATTTGCAATTGCTCATGCGCTGTGGCGTGAAACTCTGATTCAGTGTTAGCGCTGTAGTCAGGATCCCCTATGAGTAGTAATCTTGAAGGGCGCTAAAACAAGTGCACATTCATACATGCATACATGCATACATGCATACATACATACATACATACATACATACATACATACATACATACAGACAGACAGACATACATACATACATACATACATACATACATACATACATACATACAGACATACATACAGACATACATACATACATACATACATATATACATACATACATACATACATACATGTACATACATACATACATACATACATACATACATACATACATACATATATACATACATACATACATACATACATACATACATACATACATACATACATACATACATACATACATACATACATACATACATACATACATACATACATACATCTTCTTCTATCTTCTCTTCCGTCATCGATATGACGATGAGGCCTGTATGAATTTCCTCCAAACTTCTCTGCTTCTGATGATTTCTCCGATCTCGACCAAGCTGGTGCCCTTCTCTCTCAGATCTTCTTTGATGTTGTCCATCCAGGTCTTCCTCTGCCTCCCTCTGCTTCTTTCTCATTTTCATACGGTTTCTTGGTCTCTTTGCCGAGTGGTGACCAGTTCTCTCTCGGTAGGGTAAGGAGGCCGGTGGGCCTATTTGGCCTCTTTCGCCCAAAGGTGTCCTTCCAACACCTGCCGCCTGCGTTAGCCAGCACTTTTCGGAGTTCCTGAAAACTATTCACCGTAATTGCGCGCTTCCTCGAGAACTGTACGAGACAAAAACATAGGCTTTTATACATACATACATACATACATACATACATACATACATACATACATACATACATACATACATACTGTAACATACATACATGCATACCTTACCACCCGCCCTCCTGTTTTTCTGCATCAACCTTTTGGTTTTTTAGTCTCTTAATCTGGCACTAATCCGGTTTCACCCTGTCAATCGATTGTGTTTTTACTAAGCACCTGCGAATAAGCTAGTTCCCATGATAACACTTTTAGGGTCGGTGCTGTATGTCCATCTCCAGATTACTGTTTTGATCGTTTTTTTCAAAAGAGATGCCGTCATGTAATATAGTGGCGCTAAAGCAAAACACAAGAGCGGAAGAAGCGCTGTAATCGAGTGTTTGTTGAACGCTTCATTGTTGTGTTGTAAATTTGGACCTTTAACAATGTTTCGTATGTATGTATGTATGTGCAATTGTTATAGCGCCCCTTCAAGCTCTTTCACTACTCAGAGGCGCTCCCGAATGCAGAGCGGACACTGCATCGGAGTTTCACGCCGAAGCGCTGAGCAATTGTGAGTGAAGTACTGCCCAACTTCCCAAGGTCCTTACGCGGCGGATTCGAACCTCGAACCTTCCGGCTTCAAGGCAACGACGCCACCACTACACCACCGCGCCCCACAAAATTTAACCCAAGCTGTAAGACTCGTGAATTTAGACACGCCCACTGTTTTTCACAAAATCGTCAACCAGAAGAAAGGATGTGTTGTGTTGTTGTACACTATACACTATTATTCAGAGCGCGAGTATGCCTACTCTTTGTTATTCACCGTAATTGCTTTTCCTCGAGAACTGTACGAGACAAAAACATAGGCTTTTATACATAGCGTCTTTTCATATATTTATGTAGGCCTATGATATAATATAAAGGCCTGTATACATACGCGGCTATTATAAGCCACGCACACACTGCGTTTTCGCGCGCGCGCGCACCCACACACACAAACACACACACACAAACACACACACACACACACACACACACACACACGGTGTTCTCGCCTTTGAAACGACGTCATGCATGGCACCTGAACGCCGCAGCAAATGATTTCTAGCACCAGCTGCGGCTATAGCATGCACCCCGCAGCTATACCATTATCCCTCTTCCTATTCCCACTTTTTTAACCGCGGCCTATAAGCGCATCCAACACCGTATCACAGTTTCTCCGACTCCATTACCTTCTCGTCTCCTGGCAACAGGGTCTTATTATTTTCTCATCGTTCTACATCGCTCGTGTAGATAAGCTGCAATGCCTGGATGCATGGGCTCATATACTTATATATAATATATTATATATATATTATATATATAATATATTATATATATAATGTATGAAACACTAGACGTTCAAAGCTCACGGTGACAGTTGCAACTTGCAAGCATTTTAAGGTTCTATATAGAAAATTACTTTTTTACTTAACGCCGCGGCATTCTAAGGAACGGATTGAAGAAAACCTTAGCGGGATTCCTTCGAATTTTGTTGTTCAGTTTCCAGCTTACCTTACTAATGAGCTAAATTAAACAAGCATTATATTGCGCCCTGCCTGCTTCTTTATAATTCATATATATATATATATATTATGTAGGCCTATATATGAACCATGGACGCATGCAGGGCGAATTTTGAGGTGAGCAGGCCTAGCCTACACGCTGGCTGAGGCAGGAAAATTTGACTTCCTGGGGGGTGACAATTTTCTGACGACTCTTTTGACCGGAATATACGAAATAATTTCACAATTTCATAATACTTTTATTTCGTCCATAAAATCGCAATCTTCTGCCGTTTACTACTCGTCATTTTATCTATATAGCAACTTTTTTCTTTGCTCTTTGTGAGGTAAGCCACCTTCGGGAAGCGAACCGCGGCCCGCACGCTCTTTTTCGCAGAGACGCGTACAGGCGCGCGGCCAGCGCTCTTACCGATGTAGCTATAACTGGGACATAAATGGCTTGGCGTCCATTCAAACGGACTGCAGCGGTGGTGGTGAAGGGTTAACTCACCCGGTAAATTCATCGAAAAATAAACAGAGTAAAGACCAGAAACCAAAATGTCGCTTTAGAAAAGCTAGAACCTTTGCAGGTGGTGCACGCTTCTCTCTTATTTATTTTAAATCTCATGCAGTTATTCTCTTAATCGTTGCGAAAATAGCTCCCAGTAATTCTTTTACATACATTATGTATATATATACATGTACATATATATATACATGTACATAGGGAATGTTCTAAAAATCCAGGAATATACTGTGATATATATCTTAAGAGTCCATACT
This sequence comes from Lumbricus terrestris, assembly GCA_949752735.1. Classification (NCBI taxonomy): domain Eukaryota; kingdom Metazoa; phylum Annelida; class Clitellata; order Crassiclitellata; family Lumbricidae; genus Lumbricus; species Lumbricus terrestris. Next base: position 33,335,987 of record OX457048.1, on the reverse strand, counting down.
GAAATCCTAACACTATATATAGGATTATAGGGTGTACATCTGCAGGCTAATCCGTATCGATTTGTCTTTATAAATGAAGAGTCTGCAGTTTATCTTCTATATTTGGATTTGCAACTCTAATCATGTGATGTATTAAAAACTATTAAATATAAATAGCCGATATAGACACTAAGACTATATATATTATATACACATGCATATATATTATTTACACACACGTATGTATGTATGTATATATAAGTGATGATCGAGAGAAATTATGTGAAATTTCTGCGCAATTCCGCCCATCTTGACGGCATGACCTTTCGACCTTTCTGGAAGATATAGTGCAAACGTTCGGTGACCTTTCAGTGACCTTTCCACATACACTTAACTGAGCTATTGGACCGTCGGGATTTAAAGTATCACACTGTACACACACATCAAGAGATCGATGTGTGTGTGCGCGTGTTTCTGTGTGTGTGTGTGTGTGTGTGTGTGTGCTTCTCTGTGTGTGTTTGTGTGTGTGTGTGTGTGTTTATGTGTGTGTTTCTGTGTGTGCGTGCGTGTGTGTTTTATTTGTGTGTACGTGTGCGTGTACACACACACACACACACACACACACACACACACACACACACACACACACACACACACACACACATATATTATAGGAGATATGGTATTTTTAAAAACGTGTGAGTCAGAGCGCTAAGGATGGGATGCATTGCGTCTGAGACTTCACAGAGTGAGAGGATATATATAATTATACACTTTGGCCCAATACATATATATATATATATATATATATATAATATTATACATATATATCCGACTGCCATGTCTGCAGCGCCTCATTGGACAAATGCCCAAATATGGTCAGTATGTCACGTATACCCTGCCGATGTATACTGTCTGCTGGAGGTTCTTCACTGGCTCCCTATCCGCCAGCTAGCGCATTGAGTTCAGTGTCACTATACTTACTGCTCTGGTATATGTCGATGTCTTCATGACCTCTACGCGATTTGCCTCCGAAATAATAATTATACTTAAGTATAGCTATGGCCATAGGCGTACGAGGCGGGGGTCCAGGGGGGGCAAATGCCCCCCAAATTTCGGGCAAATGTGTTTTTCGGGCAAAAGAGGCTTGGACGGGCAAACAAATTTCGGAAAATTTTTCGGGCAAAACAGGTACGGGAGGGATTTTTCGGGCACGCAGGGGTAAAAAAAGGTCGTAAGAATTTAGAATTTTGGGCAAATGACTAAAAAAAAAAAAAAGGTCGTCAGATTTTTCGGACGGGAAAATCTTAAGAATTTTGGGCGGATGACAAAAAAAAAAAGGCGGATGACTAAAAAAAAAAAAGGTCGTCAGATTTTTCGGGCAAAATTTTTTTTTTTGCCCCCCACTGCCGAAATGTCCCGTACGCCTATGGCTATGGCCACGCGGAAAGGGGTTCATGGTTCTTTCTATTCTACTGCAAATAATTATTACGTGAAGATCGAACCTTCTCCGTAAGTGTTGGACCCAGTGGTCTAGAACGGCCTTCCTTTAGAGCTATACGCCTGCACCCTGGGACTCTAACAGAATTTTTCCACACCAAATTATATTCTGATTGGGCGCTTTGGTGTCGTGAGCTCCTTTGAGTAGTTTCCTTAGATGGCGCAATACAAATTTCCGAATGAATGAATATAGTATAATATAGTCTACAATACAATGTACATTGTACATGTAGCGTTGCCTATAAGTGTACGAATAAACGCATAAAATACCGTATGCATAAATATTCAATCTCTCAGTCTCTCTGTCTCTGTCTGTCTGTCTCAGTCTCTCGTTCTTTCGCGCGCGCTCTCTCTCTCTCTGTCTGTCTGTCTGTCTGTCTCTCTCTCTCTCTCTGTCTCTCTCTCCATCTCTCTCTCTCTCTTTTCATCTCTCTCTCTCTCTGTCTGTCTGTCTGTCTGTCTGTCTGTCTCAGTCTCTCGTTCTTTCGCGCGCGCTCTCTCTCTCTCTGTCTGTCTGTCTGTCTCTCTCTCTCTGTCTCTCTCTCCATCTCTCTCTCTCTTTCCATCTCTCTCTCTCTCTCTGTCTGTCTGGCTCTCTCTCTCTCTCTGTCTCTCTCTCCATCTCTCTCTCTCTCTATCTATCTCTCTCTCTCTTTCCATCTCTCTCTCTCTCTCTCTCTCTCTCTCTCTCTCTCTCTCTCTCTCTCTCTCTCTCTCTCTCTCTCTCTCTCTCTCTCTCTCTCTCAGTCTCTTTAATTGGTTGCTATGGTTCCCCAGATCCTGCTAATCAAGCGTGCACTCTCCTATATCTCAATCATCTGCTAATTGGTTCTTACGTCACCACCGTGTCTTAACCTTCTTCCGTGAAGGTCCCTTTCCCCTCTCAATCACCTACTCATTCTCTATAGTGTCCATCTTTCTGCCTATACTTGCACTCAGCAAATGTGCAATAATAATCCATCTCCTCCCTCAGCAACCCAACTCCATCCGCCTTAATCTCCTCCATCGGATCCTCCTCATCCACTTCAAATTAAAGTCTCATAATAATTATTATCTTCCAGAATCCTTTCCAGTCTTCCACTTTCCAATCTCCGTCGAGTTACATGGTTGCACCGAGTGCGTATCTTATGTCAAGGAACCTCTCTCCAGTGCTATTATCCTGCAGTCTCCCTCCAGCAACCGTATACATCTTTACGACTCCACGGTCGGTGATCGCTGGAAAAGCTGCGAAATGGCAGATTGGAAAATGGTCGTGTGAGCAGTTGATGAAGTTTTAAGCGCTGTATTGCTGTCGTGTGTGTGTGTGTGTGTCTTGTGTGTGTATGTGTGTGTGTGGGGTGGGTGTTATAAGTGTACGTGTGCGTGTGTGTCGTGTGGGTGTGTATGTGTGTGTGGGGTGGGTGTGTTATAAGTGTGTGGGTGTGAGTGTCAGTATATGTGTGTTATAAATGTGTGTGTGTGTGTGTCAGTGTATGTGTGTGTGTGTGTGTGTGTGCGTGCGTGCGTGCGTGCGTGCGTGCGTGCGTGCGTGCGTGCGTGCGTGCGTGCGTGCGTGCGTGCGTGCGTGCGTGCGTGCGTGCGTGCGTGCGTGCGTGCGTGCGTGCGTGCGTGCGTGTGTGTGTGTGTGTGTGTGTGTGTGTGTGTGTACACGCGTACGTGTCTAATGATGGAGCAATGCGAGTGCATTGTACTTATTCCAGTTTCACGACAACAGAGTATGAAAATATTATGACCGGGAATGTCTTATTTGTATTTTCTCCATTATCTAAATTATGTAAATATGCATATCCACTCGTTAAATCGACAAATATGTAGCGCAACTATATTTTGTCGCAGACGATCGAAATACAAAATTATACATCTATCATCGTATGAAATATATGACCTATAAATTTTTGTTTTTAGAAAACATCGACTACTGCAAAATCGATATTCAGTAATACACACAAAACAATATGTAGCACGTTTTATATGCGTGCACAGTTATAGGCCTACTCTAATATAGGCCTATAATATACACGCCTAAAGCCAAACACTCACACCTACATATCTACACACACGCGCACACACGCACGCACACACTCACACTCATATCTGTTTATATGCCCACCTGTATATGCCTGTCTGTCTATTTGTTTATCTCTCTGTCTGTCTATTTGTCTATCTGTCTGTCTATCTATATACCTAACTGTTTGTTTGTCTATTTGTCTGTCTGTCTGTCTGTCTATTTGTCTATCTGTATGTCTGTCTATATGCCTAACTGTCTGTCTGTTTATTTGTCTATCTGTCTGTCTGTCTATATACCCAACTGTCTGTCTGTCTGTTTGTTTATTTGTCTATCTGTCTGTCTGTCTATTTGTTTATCTGTCTGTTTGTCTATTTGTCTATCTGTCTGTCTGTCTATTTGTCTATCTATCTATCTGTCTGTCTGTCTATCTACATATATCTATCTACATATATCTATCTGTCTATCTGTCTGTCTGTCTGTCTGTCTGTCTGTCTGACTATCTGTCTTTCTGTCTGTCTGTCTATCTGTCTGTCTGTCTATCTACCTGTCTATCTATCCATCTGTCTGTCTGTCTCTCTGTCTGTCTGTCTTCCTATCTGCGTGCAGCAAAATTGCAATTTATTTATTTATTTACCTTTACAACCCACTTCCATCTGTATAAACCTTCTCAATCCGATCCCCTCTCAGGACCTCCATGCACTCCAAATTAAAGTCTCGCGGCGTCTCCAAGACTTCATACCCTTATCCATCCATCCATCCATCCATCCATCCACCCCTCCGCCTTTCCATCTCTGTCGTCATGGCAACTAATCCTTCTTTGATTACCTGGAAGTCGGATTTGGATCATACTTGCACTTCTTGATTGCGCCATCCCCTCGCAAATAAGCTGGGGCCCTGCGTTCAACTTTTAAGCAGCTCTTTGGTGATTTGAGCTTAGGATAGCGATGACTGTGTCTAACTATTTGCTCATTAAATTTTTAGCGGCAGGCACGTCATCTATGACTGTATATATACAGTCGAAAGTTGGGTGCTCTTATAAAATTATATATTGGAAAAAATCTGCTGGGTGTTTAACAATAGGGCAGGGCAAGGGCGTCCTCGTTAATCTCAATGACAACAACTTAGAAGTTTGCTCCCCTAAAACAATTCCCGGCGGACGCAAGTGCATGGGGTCAGGCTAGGGTTAAAGATACGGTCACGGATATCATGGGATATGCCAACCTGCATGGTTTTGTATTGTATTTGACCATGTATGAAGCCCTTCTCTCACCAGGAGCGTTTCAGAAGCGCTCCCGGTGTTCGCGACCCGAGAGACACGGCAGGAGAACAGGAGTAGAGGCGACAGAAAGATGTGGAAAGAGTATGCCGGAGAGAAAGGCGGAGAGAACCGATGGTGAAAGTCCATTCCATTTAGAGAGGAACCTATAGTATGCAATGCTATGCATGCAGGCGGTCCTGACGCGGGGGAACAAAATAGTCAAGCCGATCAGAAGATCTAAGAGGACGCAACGAAGTGGCAGAGAGGGGCGATGTAAAAGATAACAAAGCTGTATATATCCTACACCTACAATATATTACGATTTGCGCTTTTAATGTCAAGGACCATCCGCATGTTCGTCATCATCAGCGGATCTCCTCCCTTCATGCGACTCCAAGGTTTCGCAAGACCGGCGCTTTCAGATTGAACAATGGCCGATGAAGCATCTGATGAAGTTAAATGCATTGTACTGCCGGTGTTGCGTGACAGCGTCTTCCAATAAAAGTCTCCCCCGGAGACTTTATTTCGAAACAGACTCTCCCCCCCGGCGTATCTGTTGCAGAATAAATTCGCCCCCGGAGAGTATATTCTGAAATAAAGTCTCCGTGGGGGAGAGAATATTTCCGACGTCCACGAAATAAAGTCTCCCCCATTCAACGTGAAATGGGCTACAGTTGCATTAAATTCAGAGATGAGTAGACTAAACGGTTAGTTTACGTTGCCAGATTATATAACAAAAACAAACATAATTTTTTATAATACTTTTACTTCAGAAAGTTTCTTCCAATACGGAGTTTCAGCCAGGGGGGAGACTCTGTTTCGGGGGAGACTTTGTATCGGGGGGAGACTTTATTTCGTGACACCGGCGTGTGTGTGTGTTCATTGGCACAGTGCAAGCATTGAACTCGGCGCGTTTCACGACTGTAGACTGTAGAGATGATGATATATGACTCGAACTGTATAAGTCTAAATTATTCATGATATCAGTTCGCCAAAATTATAATATAGCCCACAAAGTCATTCTTTAGTTTTAAATGATTGATTACATATATCCATTATCGTCTAAAATATGAGCCGACCGTACCGCAATTGCGGGGTGCCACGGCCCGGTCTTAAATTTTTTTAACGGGGTCTTCTAATAGCCTGAAAAATACAAATAAATCCCTGAGAAGCGGTAGTATATAACAGCAGTGGTGGTGTTGGTGGTGATAGCAGGAGTAGTATAATAGTAGCAGCATGCAGTAGAAGTGGTGGTGGTAGTAGTGATGGTGGTGGTGGTGGTGGTATTAGTTAATAGCAGTAGTATAGCAGTGATAGTAATCGCAAATTTATTCAGCGCCAATTCAAGAGAAACATCTCAGAGGCGCTACCGACCTGACACCAAACCACAATAAAAGAGAATGGCATTCAAACGCTTGCGGGAAAGGGGCAAAGAAATACAAAGAAGTTCATTACGGAGACTATTAGGTAACTTATTTCAGAAAGGTGGACCGACCATATGTAGCGAATCTTTTATGCAACACTATAATAGAAGTTCGAAACACAGGGAAAACCAGGTCACCATGGATAACTGAACGAAGGAATCTATAGACGGTCTGGAATGGGGACAGCACTGCCGCACAAAGCCCCTAAGATAAATCAGAGCTTGACCTGCAATTATTAGGCAATTACGCATGAGCATTAGAATCTTAAACTCAGTACCTTTTTGAATATAGGCATCAAGAAGTAGCATCTATAGTTGTATGCATTTCATTGTTGTTGCTGCTCTTGTTGCAGCAGCAGCAGCAGCAGCAGCAGCAGCAGCATTGATCTGTTTCATCTTCCTTATAAATACACAATGGGCTTCATATAGGGATCATTTGTCACAACGCGGGCATTCAACTCCGACACATATTGCACGGGACAACACACTCCAAGCGAGTCAACGCAATAAATATTGAGATGTTTGTAAAGATCAACGACTGCTGAATCGATGCAAACAGAAAAATGTACGGCGAGGACAATAAGGTTCTTTTTATACACAGATGCACTCTAGTAGACCGACGCACAATAAAAATATATATGGCTATATAGATAGCTTTTATTGTATATTGTATATGGTATGTTTTTGTGCCTGCGTGTGTGCGAGCTTTGACATAAGGTACATTTTTATGTACAGGCCTGCTGTAACCTGACAAACAATGGGAACTACAAGTATACTGTACATTTAGTGGCGCACTAATATACTATATACTACACTATACTATTTTTGGATTTATAAAGCGCCTCTCACAGTACAATCTAATCAGAGGCGCTCCCAGTGCTACTACTACTACTATTACTACTACCACTGCCTTTTACGCCCCATTATTGCTAGTTTTTATTATTATCAGTGGCGGCGCCAGGATTTCAGGTCTGGGGCTGCAACACTACGCCTTCCCAACTCTCCTTCTCTCCATTCCATTCTTGTTCCTTCCTTTCCCTCCCTTACATCCGTTCCAAGTCTTTCCTTTCCTCCTGAAACCCCGACCCTTTGAAGTGAAGGTCGAGGTTGCTTTCCCCGGGGATCATTTTTTCCTATTCCAGAGTCATGTAGCTTGATTTCAGCATATACAACCGATAAAACAGCATGTTTGGTAACTGCCTGCAGGTTTAATAGTATCAACGACGACCACAACTTCTAAAGTGTAACTGAAACATATATTATGGCCAGAAGTCTTCTCAATGTGCGAACCCATGAGAAGAAAGTCTTTGAAGTACTAAGAGATAGCAATGCCTCCACCCCTCCAGTTAGTGAACTGCAGTAAAGAGGTCAGGATTTCATAGCAATGGACCGTGTATTGCATTGCATTGTATTGCATTGTATTGTATTGTATTGCATAGTATTGTATCGTATTGTATTGTATTGCATAGTATTGCATTGTATTGTATTGTATTGCAAAGTATTGTATCGTATTGCATTGTATTGTAATGCATTGTATTGCATTGTAATGCATTGTATTGTATTGTATTGTATTGCATTGCATTGTAATGCATTGTAATGCATTGTATCGCATTGTATTGTATCTAAATTTATGAAGCGCCTCTCACAGTGTACACCAATCAGAGGTGCTCCCAGTGCGAAAGACACAGAGAAAAGGAAGTATATTTTGAGACAACGAGAAGATGTGATTCGGTTTCCAGTTAATAACAAAGAACATGTCAATGAAGAGAACCGATTTCAAAGCGCAGCATCAATGAAGGCAAAACTCGAATGTTTGGCCAAAGCAGTCTTTACTCGCGGAACAAGGAGATGATGTCTGTCACGTGATCGTGACGATGGACGATGAGAGGATGCTGAAGTCGACAGGCGGATGCGATTATGAAGATGTACAACACGCTACATGCAGGGGCGGATCCAGGGGGCCAATCCGGCCATGCCCCCATTTAGAAATGTCTTTATTTTTGACCAGCTATTCTGGCTAAGGTGGTCCAGCTGCTTCAAGATGTTAATGGTATGGGGAAGACCTGCTGACCGGACCGGTTGAAGCTGGGTAACATGACGCAAGACAGACTCAGACAGAGAGTGGCGTCGGACTCCTACGGGCACTGTGCCTAGGGATATTGATATTGATATTGATATTCTGGCTCGGAAAGTTGACATGGCCCCCCGCCATGAGTAGTTCCGTACGCCCCTCCCCATGCCCACGAGGTCCGCATACGAGGCCCGTACGACTAAAAAAAGTCATCAACTATCTTGGCGGATAAAATTGTATCCTTTTCTTGGAAATTCGAGACAAAGGACTAAAAAATCGAGACAAAGGACTTTTAAAAAGGTCATCAGATTTTTCGGCGACCAAGACGAACATTTTTCCCTGTTCAAGACCGAAAATTTTGACCCCCCTTCCAAAATTTCTGTATCCGCCCTTGGCTATACATGTGCATGAAACGTCACCTGCATAATAGGCCTACGTTGCGGACGAACAGAATCATAAACACGATGTCTGCTTCGTCACCACACAATGCCACGACCGCCGACCGAGTTTTTGGCCTGTCACCGAAACTAACCATAACAGTCATTTCTGTATACACGGACGTCATTGATATAGTGCTGGTGCTATAGCGGGTCCTCTTGACGCAACTTTGTGGATCACATTGTATCGACATATATATATACGTTTATATGTATATATATATGTATATATGTATATATATGTATATATGTATATATGTATATATGTATATATATATATGTATATGTGTATATATATGTATAGGCCTATATGTGTATGTATATATATATGTATGTATATGTATATGTGTATGTATATATGTATGTATATGTATATGTGTATGTATATATGTATACATATATTGTCCTCCGTCTAGATAACGAATGTAATGGTTCTCCGCGTATAAAGAATAGTCTTCATTTAGAAGCGTTGATTCCTGTAAGGCAGTGTAAGCCCCAGGCGCGTCGAACGCCGACCGCGAGTCGTATACGCTGTAGTGCGCAGCAGCCCACCACAAGTGGAATCGTGGAAAGTATATGGATCGGAGTTAAGCCTTCGGAAGCTGAAAACATTTACAGCTCTGACTCGGGCCTATATGCTGGCCATCGATCTACTGACGACCCTCATGAATAACCTGATGCCCCGCGCTGCTTAGCTTTCAAGTATAATAGCGCTTTAGAAATTTAGAGCTGACGATTGCGCTTACAGCTATTAATTTTTTATGCTGTAGGTAACGCTTTTCAAGACATGTTACGCGGAACTTTCATCTAACATTTCAACGAGGATTCACTCATTCATTCGGACATTTAAATAGCGCTCCTTCAAGAAAAAAGCTACTCAGAGGCGCTCCCGACTCCAGCGCGCCCAAAAAGAACAGTTTTAGCATTTAAGTTTAGTAAGGAAGGATCCTGGTTGAGTCCCAGGGTGTAGGCGTAGCTCAAAAGGAAGACCATTCCAGGATTGTTCTAAATGTGACTTTAGTCGAGACTATGTTCATTAATTGTGGGGTGCGATGGTGTAGTGGTGGCGTCGTTGCATTGAAGCCGTAAGGTTCGAGGTTCAAATCCACCTCGCCCCGTAAGGACCTTGGGCAAGTCATTCACTCACAATTGCTCAGCGCTCCGCGTGAAACTCCGATGTAGTGTCCGCTCTGCATTCGGGAGCACCTCTGAGTAGAGAGCTTGAAGGGGCGATATAACAAGTGCACATAAAAACAATTAATAATTTTTTTTCATGGCATTACATATAAGCTCTCACTTCTTTAGGAACTCTTCCTCCCCTACTCATCTCATCTTCCACCTTCCAATTCACGGCCTAAACGCCACCCATCCTACGGCTATAATATACACCTTCGATTCTTTGGTAACCCGAATATATACCTCCTTCTGACTACTCTTTTGGACAACCCCTCTGACTCGACACAGCGCTCGTGAATAAGCTGGTGCCCTCAACTTTTAACTGATGTTTTATATATAGAAATCTGGAGAGTACGATTTCGATTAGGATTCTGTACAATTACGTGATATCTATCGGTTGGTCGCGTCGTGGGGCGCGGTGGTGTAGTGAGTATGATCGTTGTCTTGCAGCCGGAAGGTTTCAGGTTCGAATCCGCCTCAAGCCGCCTCGTTGGGACCTTGGGCAAGTTTTCCACTCGCAATTGCTCGTGTGCTTCGGCGTGAAACTTCGATTCAGTGTCCACGCTGTATAGTCGGGAGCGCTTCTGGGTAATAATCTTGAAGGGGCGCTATAGCAAGTGCACATATACTGCGCTCTGCTGTCCATGGTGACTTAATGGCTTCTTTCACTCGCTCTGCAACAATGCAGAGGCGTTCGTTCTCTGTGGTTGGTCCAACAACCTAGAATGGTCTTCCCTTGACTGTGCGACACCTCACCTCCCAAGCTGTTCTCAATTTCACAAACTGCTGAAGACTTTTCTCGCCTAATCTCGGCCGGGAGCGCCTCAGAGCTGGTACCTTGAAGGGGCGCTATATAAATTCTGACTGATTGATATAAACAAACGAAATGTGAGTGGGAGACCAGTGTAATTTGTCGCAGCTTGTTTATAAGTCATCGCCTCAACATTAAAACGACTGTTCGTGTCAGTCACATCTGCTGCATCGATGTATACACAGTAAAAATTGTATCATATAATATATGCATAGGCCTACATGTAGTACAAGTCTATAGACAAAAAACAAGTTACCGTAATCGTAATTCTATTCTTAATGTGGAGATTTCCACAGCGCCCACAAAATCGTAGTCACGGGAGCCGGCTCATTCACATGTAGGCGCTTAGTGAAAACACAATTGATAGGCAGAGGTAAAGATACGGAGAGTCAGACAGGCAGACGATCGGAGTTGAAATGGTGAAAGAGGCAGTGGCGTAGACAAGGGGGTTTCGGGGTTAAAACCCCCACCCATTGGCCTAGGAAAAATGTTTTTTTAAAGGTTATTTATCCACTTAAATAAGAAAACAGAACAATTGCTTGCAGTAACAATTGTTTTTCTTACTTTATTCCTTTTGTTACTTTATTCCCTTTTTAATTACTGTATTACTGTTGGGTTTGTGTCAGAAGGGCATCCGGCCAGGCCCCATCATCATAAATTCCTGGCTACGCCACTGGAAAGTGGTAAGGATGTAAGAGCTAGGTGGAATCCGGCTGGGATTTGTGAAAAGCGATGTTTTCAGCTTTATCTTCTTTGATTGAAAGGCCGGTCGAGAGAATGCGAGAGGTGAGATTACAATTAAGAATGGAAACTGTCATCAAAATTATAAGAAGAATCGAGCAGCTACATGTATACCTTAACATAATTGTAGGTCCACATTTGCAACCAAAATATTGCTCCTATATAGGTAGACCTCCACAATGCATGATCCGCAATGCATGGTCCACAATGCATGGACCACAATTCATGGTCCACAATGCATGGTCCACAATGCATGGTCCACAATGCATGGTCCACAATGCATGATCCACAATGCATGGTCCACAATGCATGGTCCACAATTCATGGTCCACAATGCATGATCCACAATGCATGGTCCACAATGCATGGTCCACAATTCATGGTTCACAATGCATGGTCCACAATGCATGGTCCACAATGCATGGTCCACAATGCATGGTCCACAATGCATGGTCCACAATGCATGATCCACAATGCATGGTCCACAATGCATGGTCCACAATTCATGGTCCACAATGCATGATCCACAATGCATGGTCCACAATGCATGGTCCACAATTCATGGTTCACAATGCATGGTCCACAATGCATGGTCCACAATGCATGATCCACAATGCATGGTCCACAATCCATGGTCCACAATGCATGATCCACAATGCATGGTCCACAATGCATGGTCCACAATGCATGGTCCACAATGCATGGTCCACAATGCATGGTCCACAATGCATGGTCCACAATGCATGGTCCACAATGCATGGTCCACAATGCATGGTCCACAATGCATGGTCCACAATGCATGGTCCACAATGCATGGTCCACAATGCATGGTCCACAATGCATGGTCCACAATGCATGGTCCACAATGCATGGTCCACAATGCATGGTCCACAATTCATGGTGTATTGGAGGCGTCGGTGCACTGGAGCCGGAGGGTTCCAGGTTCGAATCTAACTCAAGCCACCGCGTAGAGACCTTGAGAAAGCCCTTCAAGGTTATTACTGTCAGTCTCAATTGCTTGGGCGCTTCGGCGTGAAACTCCGATGCAGTCGGGAGCGCCTCTGAAGAGAGAGCTTGAAGGGGCGCGACAGAAATGGAGAAATAAATAGCCTAAATAAATAGAGTTAGACTACAATGCAGTAAACTTTAGAGTAAAGACTAAGCCTATAATCTTATTTTCTACTCAAATATACATTAGACATTAGCCATTAGACTTTGCCATTAGACTTTTTGTTGATCCCATTACAATTAAACATACATGTAGACCTAACTAAGTATAAAAATACTTGGCAATATACGCGAGAACAAGCAGTTGGCATGCTTACCTTGTGTTAGCACTCAGCACACGTAGCTCTGAATTAGAGATCGCTTTCACCAGAAGATGTTGCCCAATTACTCATCTATCAATCTAACAGATTTAATTAAATTGCTCATAATTACTCTGGTCGCAACGTCACCTTTAACACACATATATAATTCTTGCACCTATAGGCCTACTCTTCACGCTATATAGGGATATGCACACGACAACCTCTACCAGCTTAACGGTGCAATTATGGCTAAAGGTTAAACTTGAGCGAGCTTTTCAGACTGTATAATCAAACGTCCGTCTCTGCCGTCTTCACCTCACTTTGCGTGCGAACTTATCACGCTTGCAGCGTCGTCACGGCGGTTTTTACCGTCAGTGACAACCGCCTGTCTATTATTACCGTCAGTGACAACCGCCTGTCTATTATTACCGTCAGTGACAACCGCCTGTCTATTATTACCGTCAGTGACAACCGCCTGTCTATTATTACTGTCAGTGACAACCGCCCGTCTATTATTACCGTCAGTGACAACCGCCTGTCTATTATTACCGTCGTCTTTGAATACATGCACGCACCTTTGCCAGCTTGCAACCAAATGCCAACGCCTGGCGCGACCTATCCACCGATTTTGCTCATCGCTGTCTGGACCTGATGCGTGCAAAGGTTGGGAGGTAGGCCTATACATGAGATAAAGCGAAATCTGTCCGATGCTACGCTGCTGCTAAGGCGAAGATATCGTGTATACGTGAAGTCGGGGCCATCCTCTTCAGATTAATAAGCAGCAACAGCACGCTCCTCACGACGATTATTTCTGACTAGAGCGGACGGCAGGCGATCAGTGGCGGCGCCAGGATTTTATTTTTTTTTGGGGGGGGGAGGAGCTGAAGCCTTTGGGAGGAAATTTTCCATTTTCATCCGCCAAAATTTCTGACGACCTTTTTTAGTCATGCGGTCGAAAATCGTGGAAATATTTTAGTTTTGCATGTATTTTAAGTTTTTTTTTGTTTTTGCGCCTCTGAGTAAGTTTCTTTAAGAGGCGCCATGTAAATACTTGAAATAGAAATAAAATAAAGAAAATAAAGAAAAAACCCGGATGGCCTTTTTAAGGGGGCTTAGCCTTTTATAGGCGGGGTTTAGCCCCCTTATTTTCCCCCCCATAGCGCCGCCACTGCAGGCGTTATAACCTGCAGTCGTTACACATCAGCGGTAACATCCATCGTAGGTCGTGTCCCAAGATTTTTAAGTGCTTCGGTCGGTCGACTCTTGCGTATATGGTTACTGCATTTAATGTCAGTGACTCGTTTAATCAAAAAACAACATGTAGAGAATTCACGAAGACAATAATACTGCAATTATTTTTTGATCGTGGACACTGTTGCAGAGCCATGTTGTTTTTCGTTGCTGTTTTTGCTTCTCTTGTTACCTTTTTTGTTAGACTATATTATATCGCGCTCGTGATTCGATTTAATCTAGTTTTTATAGTTTGTCCTGATTATTTTTGCTTTATAAGCTCTTACATGTTATGTTCAGTGTTCTAAAAACTCTCTGGTTTTTATTTTGCCTGGAAGTTGCCGTTGCGACCATGGCGGAGTTTATCAGGGGCTAGGGGGCTAAGCCCCGCCCCCAAGAAGACCCAGATTCATTTTTTACCGTGTAAATGGTATCTTTTCCCGGGCTTAGCTCCCCAAGAATGCTTTAACCCCTCCAAGAACGGAAACCAAACTTCGCCCATGGTTGCGACATTTGAACGTTGACTGAAATGCTAATTGCGTATCCTACAATAATAGAGGCTAGGTTAATAGGTTAATATAAGCTTCTTCTTTTTTCCAGGCTTCCTGTTACACAGTGATTTTCTGTTTCCGTTGTACTATGCTTATTTTCCTTCTGCATGGTGCAATAAATAAATATAAATAAATAAACACAGTGACTTTTCTTGACAATTTTTTTATAGTCGCTACTTACATGTATGTTCTCCGTTAAAACACAATTTACGATTCAGAAAGTTTCTGATTTTATACGTAAGCTTATAAAATTATGGCAGAACTTCCTAAAGAAGGACCTACAGTTCTAATTATAGACACATAACAATTTTTTACACATTTCTATTTTCCCGTGTGAGCTATCGGCCAATAGATGGCTCATAGGACCAGCCTATATTTTTATGTGCATAAATGTATCGGATACCAGTCTGTCAGAGGATGTTCGTAATCTGCGGATTTATGGTTTATGTTCTTCTCTTTCATTTTCTTGTGCTCAGTCAACTTGAAATAACTGCTGACAGCTAGACTCATTCACTCACATATAGGTGGTCCAAACCAGCGGGGGCTCCGGTGTCTTCCGCAGGGCTCCCCTCTTATTTCCATCAGACCATGAGATTATTATTGCACGGTCTGATGATTGTTATCTTGATATATGTCGGCTCCCAATAAAAACTTGATTGATTGATTGCTTGACTGATATATATCTAACTACCTGAACATTCCCAGGATGTGATCTCATATTTTATGCACCAATGGATTTGTTATGTATCTTTATAATATATATGTATATATGTATATATATATCTTTATAATATATATATGTATGTATGTATATATATAGCTTAAACTGCGCATTAATATTCCTGTTGCTGCATTGGAATTTTACCTTGAGATTTTTCCTTTTCGCGGTGGTGTATACATTGTACATGGTGAGAAGTGCACATGCACCGTGAAGGAGAGATGCTTTCTAATTCCCTGGCTTTTACGTTTACAGCCAATAACAATAATTGAATGTGTCGATGCATAGTAGGCTTATGTTTTATGCTGCTATAGACTATAATAATTATGTATAGTGATATAATAATTATAGTCACCATCACTTTGACTCTATGCTGAAGAGGAGGTCATTAAGCCGATTTTTGCGACTAAACAGCCCACTGCCCAGACAGCGACAATGATATCAGTGCTCGTGAATAAGCTGGTGCCCTACGCTTGGATTTTGAGCGATGCTTTAGAAATTTAGAACTTATAACGATTATAGGAATAATTTTCGGTGATGCGGTCTTGCTTGCGTCACTGTTGCAAGGCTGCAGACTCTCACCTGAAGTAGACGTGACTTTGCGAGTGCATGCTTATTACTGAGATTTAACCAATTAATGTGGTAGTTCTTTCGAATTTCCAATTTCAGGGCATTTTAACGTAACGTGCAGTTGTAGGCCTACACGAAATGTGCAGTTCTAAATGGATTTGTGCAGTTTGTATAGAAGCACTTCTGTGCAGTTAGAACTGGCAAAAAAGGTCATTGTCCTCCGATTGGAAGTAATTTACCATGGATGATGGGAAAGGAAAGAAGGAGTCGTGCAGTTCTAAAAATTCCTTTTTTCAATTTCGAATAATCGACCTACTTTTTGCGTTTCCGGATCAGTCGAAATTTATTTTTATCTGCAAAGATGTAGGTCAACACTTAAAGATAAACCAAACTGTGCAAAATGTAATGAATAACAAAAATAATGACAAGGTGTGAGGATACACCTAACTATATACGGAAACAAACCTTTCCTTACATGAATTAGACCCAATATTAGGCTACTGCTGGAGGCCAGAGAATCAGGTTACCAATTTTCATTTTAATGAAACACGAAATTTTGTTTTTCGTCACGATAAAATATAAATTATTACTGTTTTGATACCGGTATTTAGATCGGTGGTATATATAGTCCTGCATGGAATGCATTGACTCCAACTTATTACCTGTTGTTCGGTGTTGCGTAAAATATTAATTAGTTGCATCGTTCAAACTGTTGCAGTTGAAAGGATCGTATACGCCTAGATTTATATCACTGTAATTATTAATTAAATTTGAAACGCGTTCAGTCGTGTACGCAAGGCCGTAGCCAGGATTTTATTTGGGGGGGTGTTTCTTCAGTTTCCCGTCCGAAAAAACTGATGACTTTTTAGTCATCCGGGACCGAAATCTTCCGAAAATGTCACCAATTCAATAAGTTTTTCATTTTTCATTTGGGTGTGTGTTTTCATGCTTTTATTTCATGGTTTTTACATCACGCGCTAGTAAATGCATTCTTTTATTTTTACATCTTTCATTTCGGGGGTGTTCAAACATCCAAAAACACCCCCTTAGCTGCGGCCTTGCGTGGACGGTCACATCGAAGTGTGAATCTGACTGCATGGCCGGAGACTTGGTCTACAACTTGCGGGGAGGGGGGAGGGGGAGACGAACGAGTGGCCGAAGAAAGGACGCGAAATTTTTGGGCGGACGAATGGCTGAGACGCCGACGAAATTTGTCATCTTTTTGCCGACCAAAATTTCTGGCGACCTCTTTAAAGTCATTTGGCTGAAATCTGAAGAAAAATACTATTTTCTTTGTCAAAAAGTTCATGACCTGTTTTAGTCATTTGGTCGAAATTTTCTCAAAAACGTAGGCTACCATTTTCTCTCCCAAAATAGCTTACGGTATGAGTTTTTTAAAAGTCATTTCGATATTTTTCGAAGATCTCTTCTTCTAACGTTATAACGTCACCAGTGTGTTCATGAAGTGTATATATCCTAACACTTAACGATTGGTGGGGGGCGGGGAAGGGGGGAAGAGACAAATACATGGACGGACCCCCACCACATACATTTAGGGGTACCGTCCTTCTGTGCCCTATGTCTCCGCCCATGAATCTGAGGCACGGATGGTCATTCGCCAGAAAAAGATGCGAGGGCCGGTGGAGCATTGGATAATAATAATAATAATAATAATAATAATAATAATAATAATAATAATAATAATAATAATAATAATAATAATAATAATAATAATAATAATAATAATAATAATAATAATAATGACTATTCAACGCTATAATGCTGTGGCTTTCACAGGTTCATTTATTAAGCCCTTAATTGACATGGATGAGGGTGGTTGGACTCGCCCAAATGCACACAGCTGTTGCACTGTTTGACTGTTTGATTGTTTGCAATATGTGTTGAAACAATAAAGATGTATAATAATAATAAAAAATAATAAAAAATAATAATAATAAAATAAAAAAAATAATAATAATAATAATAATAATAATAATAATAATAATAACAACAATGATAATAACAATGATAATAACAATGATTATAATAATAATCGTTATTGAATAATCCGGTTTACAGATCGCAAACGGTTACAATTATGAACAAAATGTCTTGAGTTGAGTTGAGTTGAAGTCGAAACAATTCACCAGACCGCAGATCACAGAATACATAAATCTTAACTACTAACATAACTGACAGCCTACAATATAAACGGCGCTAATAGCAGCCTGCAAAGCACGTCTATCATACGGGGGCTGGAGCTCGGGTCCGCTGATCTCCATGCCAGTGTGTTACCCTCCTCCCACCCAATAACACACTGGCATGGAATGGAAATCAGCGGAACCGTAATCGATTCCCGAAGACAATGTTGGATAGGCAGGACGTGCTTTGTAGGCTGATATCAGCGCCATTGTATTGCGGGCTGTCTCTGTTCTTTTATAGTAGTTAAGATTTATGTTAATTAAGAAAACTGCATAACTGTACACTGTCATACCGGTTGCGGTCTGTCAACCGTTGGGTGGGGTGGGGCGCGGTGGTGTAGTGGGTATGCTCGTCGCCTTGCAGTCGAAGGGTTGCAGGTTCGAATTCACCTCAAGTCGCCGCGCAAGGACCTTGGGCAAGTCCTTCACTCGCAATTGCTCAGCGCTTCGGCGTGAGACTCCGATGCAGTGTCCGCTCTGTAGTCGGGAGCGCCTCTGAGTAGAGAGTGCTTGAAGGGGCGCTATAACAAGTTTATATACAAACAAACCGGATTGCTGAATAAACGAAAATTATTCGTTTAATTTTCAAGTGCTTGAGAGTCCAGGAAAAATAATGAGTTTCGATGAAGGATACATAAATTAAGCTACGAGGAGGGAGAGAGAGAGAGAGAGAGAGAGAGAGAGAGAGAGAGAGAGAGAGAGAGAGAGAGAGAGAGAGAGAGAGAGAGAGAGAGAGAGAGAGAGAGAGAGAGAGAGAGAGAGAGAGAGAGAGAGAGAGAGAGAGAGAGAGAGAGGGAGGGAGAGAGAGAGAGAGAGAGAGAGAGAGAGAGAGAGAGAGAGAGAGAGAGAGAGAGAAAAGAGAGAGACAGACAGAGACAGAGACAGAGACAGAGAGAGGCAGTTGATTCCATTGCTTAGTCAGAGGCTTGGAATGCAAAAGACCTCGAATTTTTTCTCCTCGTGCGTTGCCGCTCAGTTATAAAAGACCCGTAAACAAACTTGATGATCGCAAGCAACGATAAGGAATGCAAGCGCTAGTAGTGATCGAAGGTAGGGAGGTTAAGAGGCGACGCGAGGCATTTTTTGTAATCAAGCCATCGCCAGGGTATAGTCGTAAACATAGGTCGATTTACTGCGGGAAGGGCGAACATTTTTTGGACCGCCCTGTGGCATGTCAACGACCTGGGCAAAGACCTTATACTAGGGCATTAGTCTTAGTTAACCCTTCTGCTATATTGGGGCAACTTTACCGGGGTTGATTAATTGTAACTTGTAAGGAAGTGCCAAACAGGAGAGAGGGGAGAGAGAAGAGAAAGAAGAGGGAAAGGCAAGGGATATAAGAAGGGATAGGTTACCACCAGTGTGCAAAGAAATGTCGTTGCCTTGAAGCCGGAGGGTTCGAGGTTCGAATCCACCTCAAGTCGCCGCGTAGGGACCCTGGGCAAGTCCTTCACTCGCAATTGCTCAGCGCTTTGGCGTGAAACTCCGATGCAGTGTCCGCGCTGCAGTCGGGAGCGCCTCTGAGTAGCGTGCTTTAAGGGGCACTATAACAAGTGCACATACAAACATGAGAGTGCATTAATTTTGAGGGAAACAATTACGTTCATGGACTGTAAACAATGCTTCCCATTGCAATTGGAAACATTTTGAACTCTAAATGTTTCGGCGAACCTCTATCTACAAAATAATCTGGCAGAGGCCTATCCGCAGTCCTATGAGATATGCAACCATACATACCGATATAGATACAAGGATGATAATTTATTTGCTAACAATGACCAGGAACCCGCTATATAAAGTTTTAAGCTGTAGAATTATTTTAGAAATTATTTAAAATACACTTTCCAACGAAGCCCAAATGAATATTTTATGATTCATAATTTTAAAACATATCCAAGCAGCACTTTCCATCGAAATTCTTCACGGAACCGTTTTCCTTCCCTCACGAAATCCTAAGATTCCCTAGATCACATGTTGGAAAACTATGGTCTATAGAGCAGAATGTGCCAACATTTTAAACTTAAAATGTTGCTTAACAAAACTCGTGATAGCAAATGATAACATTTCACGCTTATTAGGCGGCGCATATTCTCAACTTTATGAACACGGAAAAATACAGATTTTATTCAACCATTCACATAGCATTGATAGCAATTATGGAATACGATGCTGATTTAAGGTAACATAAGCGGAAGTATACGTTTCTTTAGAAATACTTAATTCATATGCGAATATAAAACTGATAGTTAATATAGTCATTATGCGCAGAATGACGAAAATAGCAATGGCGTTGAAAATGAAAATCCAGCACTGATGACGCTTAAGCCATTTACCAGATTTAATTAAAATTACTACATTTTTAATTAAATGCGATAGTTGTGTTGCGGTGGCAAAGATGTGTGTGGATAATAATATTGGACAAGAAGCGGACGTCAGAGAAAGCTGCAGACATATTTAGGTTCTTGTTTTTCATCCGACCACCAAAATTTATAAATTCGATGAAAAATATTTCCTGACGTAATATAGAAGCGGAATTTATCGCGTGAGGGTCGGTTAGGGTTCAGGTTAGGCGTCGTGAGGGTCGGTTAGGGTTAGTTTTAGGGTTAGTGCAATCATTCTGCTGAAATCGAAGCTGGATTGATGAACAATAACTTTCAATGAAAAATTGATGAAAAATATTTACTGACGAAATAGAAGCGGGATTTATCGAACAAATTCTTGCCTAAACAGAAGCTGGATCGATTAAAAGGTTTCTCGGCAAACTAGAAGTTGGATTTATTAGAGATAGCAACGCTGCAACGTTAGTTCTTGGTGTCTTGGTGGTCGGATAAGAAAACAAGTACCCATATTTATATATAGTCTAGCGCGTCCCTTCTCATCCACTAGACTTGGATTGAGAAGGGGCTACCCGGGATTTCCTCCGCGCCCCAGCGAATGACGAGGGTGTGCGCTCCCTTCTCCACTGTCGTGTAGGACACGTTGAAAGTCGGTGTCTTCGCTTTCTTAACGGAGATTTCCTTGACTGGATTTCCGGACGGTGATATGATGCCCAACGTCAGCAGAGCTTGACCTGGAAAGATACAGCGCATGCAGATGAAGATAATTATGGCCACAATCGTCAGCTTAGTTTTGCCGTCCGTACTTTCTGCATCAACATTTTAGACAGCGTACGCGAATGGACGGAGGGCTGGAGGTTGGATGTATACGGTTGGACGCTGTAGGGCTGGAGGTAGGTAGGTAGGCAGCAGGGAAGCAGGTAGGTAGGTACATGTATAGGTAGGTATAGGTTGATATATGTAGGTAGGTAGGTAGGTAGGTAGGTAGGTAGGTAGGTAGGTAGGTAGGTAGATAGGCAGGTAGATAGGTAGGCAGGTAGGTAGGAAGGTAGATAGGTAGGTAGGTATAGGTAGGTAGGTAGGTAGGTAGGTAGATAGGTAGGTATAGTAGGTCTTTTCGCCGTCGAGGAGTGTGTGCGCTTCTAAGCTTTGTAAAGAGGGAGTTATCAAACTTCAGTTGTATCGTACTGTATTGTTTTGTATAGCATAGGGATGGAACGAGACAGGTAGGCAGGTAGGCATGGAAGAGGTATGGGGGGTTGAAAATAAGGAGGGAGGAAGGGTTGGGGTAAGGAGACAGAGAGAGGCAGGAGAGAAAGGACTTGTGTCAATCACACAATTATAACGTTACAACGCATCTCTTGACATTTCCAAATCTGTTTTGACTGTCTTAGGACATGCAGAACTTTCGTCAATCACACAATAATTAGAACGTTACAGCGCATCTCTTGACATTTCCAATTCTGTTTTAACTGTCTTATAGCACATGCAGAGCTTGTGTCAATCACACAATAATAATAATATTATAACGTTACAACGCATCTCTTTGACATTTCGATTTCTGTTTTGACTATCTTAGGACGTGCAGAACAACAACTGCATTAATGACAATTATTATAATATAATGAGTCGTTTAAATTAATATCAGTTCGCATGAATAGACAAATGATAGGATAATCATAGAACTACTGATACCTTGAAGCTATTGATGCTGCTCCTATAATATATCATACCTGCGTCTTTGTAATCAACGGTGAAAGCTGCTGGTCTTCCGGAGAACGCCTTCTGCAATCCGTTGCCATGGGCGGACACTCGACTGGCGTCACCATGGAAACGCTTGACGGACGTCTGGCCAGGCTTCTTCTCGACCGTTTCAACGAATAGATCGGAAGTCTCGCGAATATCCGATTTCTTTCCTTCGCCTGATGTGCACATCATGAGTTGCATAATTATGTTGGCTATGGACTTCAACGCAAAAATTTATAGTCTTTCGTCAATGCAATACCAAGATCCGGATTTGCGGGAGGTCACAAGATAGCCTACCAGGGCGTAGGGACTCACCACATATACGGGACTCCACCAAAAAGGAAGATTTTTTGGACATTTTAATAGTGCGCACTGGGAATAGACACACCTTGGAAGACACACCTGCGAAGACACTCCAGCGAAGACACACCTGCGAATACACACCTGCAAAGACACACCTGCGAAGACACACCTGCAAAGACACACCTGCGAAGACACACCTGCGAGGAGTGTGTGCACTTCTGAGCTTTGTAAGGAGGGCGTTATCAAATTTCAGTTGCATTGTATTGTTTTGTATAGTATATGGATGGAATGAGACAGGTAGGCAGGTAGGCATGGAAGAGGTATGGGGGGGAATAAGGAGGGAGAGAGGGTTGGAGTAGAAGACAGAGAGAGAGAGAGAGAGAGAGAGAGAGAGAGAGAGAGAGAGAGAGAGAGAGAGAGAGAGAGAGAGAGAGAGAGAGAGACAGGGGATAGGACCTGCATCAATCACACAATAATTATAACGCTATACAACGCATCTCTAATTGATTCATTTATTATATAGCGCCCCTTCAAGAAACTACTCAGAGGCGCTCCCAGCCCAACCACGACCAAAGAAAAAAGACTTGATAGATTAATATTTCAAACGAAGAAAAAGTTAAAAGAAACGTGAGAGGTTGGAAATTAGTTTCTCTTCGACGTGAAAATAATATTATTGGTTAAACTTTGCGTGTTTCCTTCTGTGCAAAAGCAGTCACCAAGGCCCGTATTCAGGACAGTGTCTTTTTAACCTACACTTGCCGACTAAGTATACCTAGTACCGCCTATGAAAATTTAGCCTCAATGGTGTAGGCCTAAATATGGCTCTGGCAATACCTGATAATGCAATCAAATCTTTCGAAGTGAAAACAGGGCACGAATGAGAAATAATAACAACAGAACGGTTCAAAGCTAACGATTTATTTTGTGAAACAAAATAGGAAACTTGACAATGTGCAACGTTGCAAGCTGTTTCTATCACGTCATCAAGTTCCTCTGATCAAACGCTGAGAATGACTGTGTAGATAAGGAACTTACAAAAGCAACATCCTCTGAATTTATCGCTGTATAATCAAATCGATCAGCAAGTGACCTGGAGCGAACCGAGCAAGTCCGCTCGTATTTCCTAGAAACTCTTAGAGAATATATCGGTTGGTCTATTAAATCTCTCAGTCATCGACAATTAAGCAGACGTAATATCCAGCGGGATTTATTTCATGCTTGGTCTAGTTTCTGCATAGCTGCTGTCAAACTATGGCATTCTTTGCGGTTCAAATAATTCATCACTCCTGTTAATCCAAGGCCGTAGGCCCGTAGCCAGGGTTTTATTTCGAGGGGTGTTTCACTCACCAATTTCCCATCCTAAAAAACTGATGACCATTTTTAGTCATCTGGCATATTTCGGGGGGTGTTTTCATGGTTTTATTTCATGATTTTTTTACATCATATGCTCGTAAATGCACTATATTATTTTTCACATTTTCCATTTCGGGGGGTGTTCAAACACCCAAAACACCCTCCTAGCTACGGCCTTGCCAGGCTGTTATATTTCTATGAATTTTACAGGAGCCTTCATTCATTCATTTCGTTCATTTCAGACATTTATATAGCGCCTCTTCGAGAGTATCTACTCCGAAGCGCTCCCGACCCAACCATGGCTAAAGAGAACAGTCTTAAGAGCAGAGTAGAACGTATTACAGTCTCAAAGGTTCTAGTCGTAGTTCCACAGTTCGTATACGCTGTGCGGTTTCATTGGTTTCCCGTTCTAAACCGGCTTTTGATATAGAATTAAGACACCTGTTGTAAACTAAGCAATTAACCTTCTATAGAAGGTTAGAATAATAATAATAATTCTTAATTTCTTATGTAACCAAAGGTAAAGGAACGGCCATGAATGAAACGGGTTTCTATTTTGATTTATCCATCGGATAGCTCAACGGTAGAATCAATTCCACAGCACTATATATCTGCAATATATTATTTTGTTCATAACTCAATAAACGGCTCAATCAATCATCAATCAATCAATCAGT
The DNA here is from genome assembly GCA_949752735.1 of Lumbricus terrestris. Classification (NCBI taxonomy): domain Eukaryota; kingdom Metazoa; phylum Annelida; class Clitellata; order Crassiclitellata; family Lumbricidae; genus Lumbricus; species Lumbricus terrestris. The sequence continues at coordinate 33,311,588 of OX457048.1, read as the reverse complement.
CAGTCATTTTATCAACCACCGTGTCCAGATAAATGGGTAAATAGGAATATTGTTTATTAATAACCAGCCGCCAAACATCGCTCAGGCTGATTGATTGACTGACTGATTGACTGATTTATTGATTGATTTACTGATTGATTGACTGACTGATGGATTCATTTATTGATTGATTGATTGACTGATTGTGAATGATTGATTGATTGATTTACTGACTGATTCACTGACTGACTGACTAATTGATGGATTGATTGATTGATTGATTTACTGACTGACTCACTGACTGACTAATTGATTGAGTGATTGATTGATTGATTGACATGTAGCCTAGTGCATGGTTCCACATTGGCGTGTGCTGGTGCCATGGATGATCATGTTAAGGCACGAAATAGCCAATTCTGTGCTGAAGTGCCATTAAACCCAATCAATCAATCAATCAATCAATCAATCAATCAATCAATCAATCAATCAATCAATCAATCAATGGTGTCATGGATGTGTGAACGCACCTGCTACGACAGATCGGAATGGCGCCCCTGCGATTGTGATGTTGCTGTACTTTACATTGACCATGTAGACTCCTGGCGACGGAGGGGTGTAGCTGAACTCGTATCCATCCGGAACCTCCTTGCATACGACGGCAACCTTCGCAGGACCCTCGACGTGCACGGCCAGGGTACCAGCGCCGGCGTTTAGCGTCACCACCTCGAACGTGCTCGGCTTACCTGAATTTCATCACAGTCATTGTCGTCGTCATCATCATCGTCGTCGTCGTCATCATCATCATCGTCGTCGTCGTTGTCGGAATCGTCGTTGTCATCATCACCATCGTCGTCGTCGTTGACGTCGTCATTTTCATCATCATCATCACTATCATCATCACCATCATCGTCGCCGTCGTCGAAATCGTCGTCGTCATCATCATCACCATCATTATCATCATTGTCTTCGTCATCATAGTCATCATCATCATCATCATCATCATCATCGTTATAATCAAAATCGTCATCATCACCGTCATCAACATCATAGTCGTCGTCGTCATCATCGTAATCATGATCATATGCATCATCAAAGTAATATTAATTACGATGATCACCATCAAAAAGATAATCTTCGATAGCAGCAATAATCCAAACAATAATCATGATCATGACCCTAGTCAAATCATCATCACAATATCAATAGCATTCACATAGATCGTAGCAATAATGACAACAGTAATTGAAATGATGATGATGATGATATAATGCGCTTTTGTACCATTAACACTGTAAGGAAAAGCATATACTTAAAGTGATTGGGAACCAATGCAGCTCACAATGAAAAATTAGCTTCGTCATCATGTCATCATCAGCTGATCAATAGTGTAATTTACATGGCGGATGTACTGTGTGCAGCCAATGCATTAAAGCCGGATACGTATAATAGGAGACACGTGTTCCTCAAGAGAAAGGCAGTGACGGCCTGTTGTACGTATGTATGTATATGAACATTTATATAGCGCCTTACAATAACCTCACGAAGGCGCTTAGTATAGCACCTGCTGTTTAGTTTAACGTCACTGTATGATAAAAAAATCATAAGCGACGCCCTCCTCCTTCACCCAGGCTTGGGACTGGCACTGGCAGAGCCAAACTATGCAGTGGCGGAATTATGACGGCCAGAGGCAAGCGAACGAACGATGTACCCACCGACTTGTCCGCTCTCGAGTCCGGGTCCCTTTGCGAAGACGAGTGCTGGGTCCGCTCCGTGCTTCCCGATGAGGATAGGGATCGGACTGCCTGGGATGTGGGCCTCGTTCAGTCGAACGCTGACGTAGTGGATTCCGTTCTCCTTTGGAACGAAACGAAGGGCGTACTTCTCGTCGTCAAGGTCAGTCACCGAGACGTCCTCCTCAGCACCAGATGACGTTTTCAGCTCCGCTTTCAACTCACCCACCGCGCCGCTCAGATGCACACTGAACGTCACTGGTTTACCAACCTATACGGAAAAGCAATATATTATTATCCTGGAGATAAGATCTGATTGTTAGAAACATACATCGTAATTTTAATCGTCATCTCTACCCTTCCGTATGCCTTCGCCTGCCCCTTCATTATTCCCTATACCGTCACCCTCCTTAACTTCACCCGTATCTATCTGTGCTCTTTTTCCTTCATCCTTAATTCCCTAACTCAATCCTTTCCTTTCCTTGCATCACCCTTCCCTACCTCCATTGTCCTTCCATTCGTTCACGATTCCCTATACTTCCTTCACCCCTCCCTAAATTCACCCTTCCATGCGACCCTACCTCCTTCACCCTTCCCTACGTTCAATCTTCTATATACCTCCTCTCCCCAATACATAAGTTCGCCCTTCCCTACCATCATCACTCTTCCATATACGGTAACCCTTCCCTACATTGGCCCTACCCTACATTAGCCTTTCACAACATTAGCCCTTTCCTACATTAGCCTTTCACAACATTAGCCATTTCCTACATTAGCCTTTCCCAACGTTAGCTCTTCCCTACATTAACCCTTCTCTATAAACTAACCTTAATTCTTCATCAATGCATAATACCTGTCACCTTCCTCACCTTTACGCTTCTCTATCTTCGCCCCTTCCTTTCCACTTCCCTTCCCTTCCCTTCATTCACTTTCCCTGTATACCTTCACCATTCTTCACCCTCACCCTTCCCTACCCTACCCTCTCAGCGTCAACCCACCTCATGTCCTCTGTCACGAAGTCCAATGACGACGACCTTCTTTGCATCGCGACTCTCCGGCAGAACCTTCAACGTCACTGGCGAATCAGGAACGTGTTCCTCGTTCAGCTTCACGTGAATTCCATAATCACCTATATGGACATTATAAAGCGCTGTCATTTATTAAGCACCTCGGTCAGTAAGTATGTGTGTGTGTATGTGTGTATGTGTGTATGTATGTATGTATGTATGTATGTATGTATGTATGTATGTATGTATGTATGTATGTATGTATGTATGTATGTATGTATGTATGTATGTATGTATGTATGTATGTATGTATGTATGTATGTATGTATGTATGTATGTATGCAAGTATGTATGTATGTATGTATGTATGCATGTATGTATGTATGTATGTATGTATGTATGTATGTATGTATGTATGAAAACATGTTATAGCACCCTTTCAAGGTTTCTACTTAGAGACGCTCCCGACTATACAGCGTGGACACTGCATCGGAGTTTCACGTCGAAGCGCACGAGCAATTGCAAGTGAAGGACTTGCTCAGAATCCCTACGCCGCGGCTTGAGGTGGATTCTAACCCGAAACATTACGGCTCCGTGGCACGGAACATACCCTAACACCACCGAACTTCTAAGTTTATGCTAAGCACATGAATCCAGCGTCCCATCCATAGGCGTACGAGGCGGGGATCCAGGGGGGCAAATGCCCCCCAAATTTTGGGCAAATGTGTTTTTCGGGCAAAGGAGGCATGGACGGACAAAAAAAATTGGAAATTTTTTCGGGCAAAACAGGCACGGGCGGATTTTTTCGGGCACACAGGGGTGAAAAACTACATTTTAACGGGAAAATCCTAAATATTTGGGGTAAAAAAGTCATCAGTTTTTCGGACGGAAAAAATCCTAAGATTTTTTGGGCGGATGACTAAAAAAAAAAGGTTATCAACTTTTTCGGGCAAATTTTTTTTTGGCCCCGAAATGTCCCGTACGCCTATGGTCCCATCTATTCAAGCGATTACGGACACTATGGATCTGCTTCCAGTCTGACATCCATATAAACGGAGGTCATCGAACGCCTGTAGGTCTAGTAGTCTCTGAGCAACTCGTCGACTATTTATTTTTAAGTCAGATCGATGCCGCAGGAGAAAGAAAGAAAAATCTTGCAATTATTAACTAAATGACTGTTCGAGAATCTGTGGGGGGGAAATTGATCTGCTACAGTGGACAATCGCTGCCTTCTATATACCCCGTGCAGTAGAAAATAGCTCGAAGCCCATCGCAGAGATAAATGCATCGATTATCTTCGCCTGCGGTGATCTGCCAACCACAGTACAATTATTATTGGCCTCTCGGTCTCATGTTTCACCGTTCTTAAGACTGTCCTATTTGACCTGGTTTGGCCTGGGAGCGCTTCTGACAGGGGCTGATCCAGGGGGGGCCAATCCGGCCATGCCCCCCCCCCATTTAAAAATTGCATGGGACGTGCCCCCCATTTGGTTTTAACAAGCCATTAAAAAATGCATCGGGAGAGAAAAACAGGATGCCATTACTCCCGACCATGATGACTGACGACTAAAAAAAGGTCATCAACTATTTTGACGGGTTTCTTTTTCCTGGAAATTTGACGAATGACTAAATAAAAGGCCATCAGATTTTTCGGCGACGAAGAAGACGAAATTTTCCCAACAAGACCGAAAATTTTTGACCCCCCCCTCGAAAATTTCTGTATCCGCCCTTGGCTTCTGAGTAGGCAACCTTGAAGAGGCGCTATATAAAATATTGCTGTAATAAATCCTGTGTCGTGTGTTACGCCAGCGGGCAATCGCGTCAGCGACCCCAGCGACAGTCGTAGCCTATTTACTTGTGTCTGATTACTGATCTATCTCGCCTAAAATATTATTAACATAAGTAAATAGTTTGCATGGCTATTCACATAATACACTTGATCTATTTTGCCAATTTATACACACCCGTGTTTAGTTTCAACCGGTCCCAATAGACGCAATACGAATAAGCAGATATGCAGGGCTTTTTAAACGTGCAGTTGTACACAAAATGTGCAATTGTAGAAGCACTTCTGTACAGTTAAAACTAGCAAAAAGGTCATTGTCCTCCTATTGGAAGTAATTTACCATGGTTGATAGGAAAGGAAAGATGGGGTTGTGCAGTTCTAAAAATTCCTTTAAAACAGCCCTGAAAAATGGCAGTTTTACACGAGTTTCATCGACTGTAAAAGCATTGTTGCACAGTTAAAAATCGTTAAAAATACTTATTGTCGTCCGACTTGGCATAGTTGCACCGTAAAGGTTGAGAAGGGTTTGCATGCATGTGCAGGTCTAAAATGCCTTAAAAGAAGCCCTGCTGGGCCTATTACCTTCAGCGGAGACCGTGTAGGCGACGGTAACGTATCCATTCTTGCGATCGACGACGTCAAGTACCGCCTTCGAAGGACCTTCGACGGAAATGCTCAACGTTCCAGCCCCAGCCTCGCGGTAGTAGATGTTAAACTCATCTGCAGACGAATAAGTTGGCAAAAATTTGAAGCAAACAATAATTGGTTAAGCAAAACAGTCTAAAAGAATAAATAAGCCTGTGCAGGCTTAACGTGTGCCTGGATGGTCATGGACGGCGTTCATGCACTTGTTTTAAAATCTGAACGCCGTCCAGCCACTTATTGGCGAGCACAGACTGGAAAGGTAAGGGGCGTCCAGGCACTTCTTTTGGAGAGGTAAGGGGTTTCTGCAGGCACTTATTTTTCCACACTTTAGGCACTAAACTTATATATATATATATATATATATATATATATATATCTAAAATATAGACAAACACTAAAACATAACATATTATATATGCATATGTATGTATGTATGAGCACTTGTTAGGCTTATATAGCTCCCCTTCAAGATCGAATACTCAGAGGCGCTCCAGTCTACAACGCGGAACCCGATTAGGAGTTTCGCGCAGAAGCGCATGAGGAATTATGAGTGATTGAGTGAAGGACTTGCTCAAGGTTCTTATGTGGCGGCTTGAGGTGGAGAGGTGCATATGCATAATGCATAGGTACTACATAGGCTACATGCACATTATAAGCGTAATTGCTTACAAATATGGCCTATTAGCCATACAGGTGCGTAAAACAGGCACATCTACATATTTATTTATTTATGTATTCATATGACACATCTTCAAGAAAACTAAAGCTACTCAGAGACGCTCCCGACTCCTGCACGCCCAAGAAGAACAGTTTAAAATTTGTGGGAAAGGATGCTGGCAAAGTCCCATGGTATGGGCGTAAATCTACCATATAAGCCCGTTCCAAACCACTTGGCCCTTCACAGAGAACACTTCGTGGCCGCCTGTAGTATGAGCCAAAGGAACCAAGATAACTCTTTTTTCGCTTATTGTATAGGGGGATGCTGAAATTTAACGTACTTTGGGCATTAGGATCCGATAAATATTTTATTACTAAACAGTGTGAAGACTTTATAAATACTGTCATCTAGAAAAAGATGGTGCTATGATGCAATATATATATATATATATATAATATATATATATATATAATATATATAATATATATAAAATATATAAAATATATAATATATATTATATATATTATATTAGACAATGAATAACTGACTCTTTGCTCCGACTTCTCCTTGTTCCACTCCAGGTCCCCCGATTGCCACCTTGTGCGTTCCACCACTGGTAAACTTTCCCACGGTGTACTGGAAAGGACTGCCTGGAAGAAAAAAGAGTCAAGTGAAATCCCAATTGCTCCGATTAAATGGTCATGACGACACCAAATATGTTTACAGCGTTACGTGGTGGTTCGGTGTATAGGCCCAATGTATGTAGGCCTATATAGGCTATAGTCTATATGCATTTGTGTATGTAGGTCTACGTGTATTTGTTTATTCATGTATGTTAGGGTGATTAATTTAAGAAAAACTATTTCAGTTGTCTGATATATGATTATTTGGCCTTAACCTTCAGAATCACTATGGCAAGATGGAAAATTTAATTGCAAAATATTTAGAGTTCTTACCTAGTTTAATTGAATCTTTTTACCTAAATTAGGTTCTAAATAAATGTTAGTTATTTGTAGTCTTTAATATCCGTTGCTTGTAGGCTACTTTGCAAGGCGCGTTAATTCTTTCGTTTTGTAGCAATTTCCATTTTACATTATCAAAGGTAGTTAAATAAGCATATAAGATAGGCTGCTATTAAACTTAACTACTGTTAAACTGAGCTACTTTTAAACTGAACTACTTTTAAACTGAACTACTTTTAACAGAACTACTTTTAAACTGAACTGCTTTAAACTGAACTACTTTTAAACTGAACTGCTTTAAACTGAACTACTTTTAAACTGAACTACTTTTAGACAGAACTACTTTTAAACTGAACTGCTTTAAACTGAACTACTTTTTAAACTTAAACAGAGTTCATTTTTATTTCACTTAAAACACATCTGAAAGGTGAGACAGTTAAAAATTAAATATTAATTTTTGTAAACCAATCAGAATATTCGGTTAAGGGCAAGAAATCAATTAAATCAATTGCTGTATGAGATGAATGTTGTGGTAATGGTAGTGCACGGTAGAATATAAGTGTGGTGATAGTGGTAGAAGATGAGTGTGTTCGAAGTGGTAGAAGATGAGTGTGGTGATAGTAATAGAAGATGAGAGTGGTAGAAAATAAATGTGGTAGTAGTGGTAGAAGATGAGTGTGGTGGTAGTGGTAGAAAATGAGTGTGGTTGAAGTGGTATAGAAGATGAGTGTGATGGTAGTGGTAGAAGATGATTGCGGTGATGGTGGTAGAAGATTAGTGTGGTCGTTATGCTCGCAATGGGTTCTGTAGAGGATGTGATGAGGTGATGGATATGGTGATGCGGCTAAGCCTCGATCTAATTGCAATATTACCCGCGAAGTGGATGCCCTTGTACTTGAGACCGATCGTGTGCACTCCGTCTTCCGCTGGAGTGAACTTGATGCTGCACAGGTCATCCGGAAGTCCTCGAATCTC
>OX457048.1:33176346-33296346 GCA_949752735.1 Lumbricus terrestris | reverse complement strand
TCCTAAGAATTGTGGGCGGATGACTAAAAAAAGGTCGTCAGATTTTTCGGACGGGAAAATCCTAAGAATTTTGGGCGGATGACTAAAAAAAAGGTCGTCAGATTTTTCGGACGGGAAAATCCTAAGAATTTTTGGGGAAAAGGTCGTCAGATTTTTCGGGCAAAAATTTCCCCCCCCTCCCACTGCCGAAATGTCCCGTACGCTACCGTTTAGTTTCTGGTAAACCCTTGCGGCCTCGTCTGACACTGACATCATAATGACTTCCTCGTTACACTGAAACGTCCCTAAATGGAAGCGAAAGAAGTCGTATTTACTTGAACTTCCGGTGACGTAGAATTCCAGCTGTTCCCCACTTCCGCCCTGGATGAGACCAGGACCAAAGGCACTGACGTATCTGCCATTGGACGCATCTACGTTCACTCTGAGAGGAGTGCCTTTAAAATAACAAATCATTCAATCAATAAATCAATCAAAGAATCAGCAAATCAATCAATCAGTGAATCGATGAACTGACTCATCAACCCTATCAGCTACTAAACCCTGTCAGCTCCCAACCGGCACAAAAATCATCTTTTGTTATCTTTATCTATAGCAGCAGCAGCAGCAGCAGCAGCAGCAAAAGCAATGCACATCGTCACCATTTCAACCAACATCATCCTCTCCCGCATCATCATCATTCCATGTAATCAATCATTATCATCACCGTCACCATCATCGTCATCATCATCATCATCATCATCAATTCATCATCATCATCGTCGTCGTCGTCGTCATCATCATCGTCATCGTCATAATCATCATCATCATTATCATCATCATCATCATCATCATCATCATCATCATCATCATCATCATCATCATCATCATCATCATCATCATCAATGTCTTTGGAGTCGGTGGCATCCTTCATGTGTATGTATGCATGCAGATGTAATTCGTTTCTTTAATATATTTTCTAATTTCTAATCGTAAGTTGATCGGTACGTAATGGTACGATGAATCGGTCGAGTACCGGTACCCTTCGATCTCTCTATACTTCTAAAGAAAAGTCCGCGTGTACTTACCAGCGGCTGGTTTCTCTTGGTAGTTGACGTTGATGTCATGAGGTCCACTTGCAGTCGGAACATATTCAACGGTTACCGACCCATCCGCATTGGGCTTGATCTGGGCCCTGCAGCGAGCAAATCAGTGCACGCCATCTCAGTCAATGGGCAGCCTATAGTTGGGCTTGATTTGGGCACCTACGGGCGATACGGATCTCACCCTGTAATAATAGGCTATAACATTATTGGTCTCCTCCGTCCGGCTTCGCCGACGATAAGGCCTTTACATATCGTCTCCACCCTGCTCTGTCCTTGATGATATCCATGGCATTTCTCATATCCATCCATGCTCCTTTCCTCCAGGTTTTCTCTTATGTTGTCCATCCAAGTTAATTTCAGTGGCGACGCCAGGATTTCAGTTTGGGGGGGGGGGGTGCTGCATTTGCGGGAGGAAATTTTCCGTTTTCGGTCGCCAAAATTTCTGACGACCTTTTTTAGTCGTTTGGTCGAAATCTTGGAAAATTGTCCTTTTTCGTATCCGCCAAACTGTCTGCCAAACCTCGTGCGTACCTTTACGCTTCTTTGGGGGGGGGGCTAAAGGGGTAAACCGTGCACATTTTTCATTTTTACATGGGGAAAAATTTATCGACTTTTTAGGGGGCTTAGCTCCCTAGGCCCCTCTGGCGCCGCTACTGGTTAATTTAAAGTTAATTATGCTATGATTATAGCAGCAAATTAAGGGCGATCAGTTGATGGTCATGTGATTGATAAGCTAATTATAGCAACCAAGTTGGGCTTGATCTGATACCCTTAGGGCGATAAGGAGCTCGCCCTATGGCATCAAATAAATGCATGGCCATCTCAAACAATTTTAAAACAACCGGCCGAGTTGGTCTTGATTTAGGAAAAGGACATTTGGGAATGGTTCCAAGACCGTTTTGACTTGGGGCGAATACGCTGTTTGGTCTAAGACTTCTAAGTGGTCTCAATACTTCCACACAGTTTTATAATTATACGCAAAATATTTAATTAGAGACCAGGTTTTTTTTAACGTGCAGTTGTACACAAAACGTGCAGTTCTAAATGGATTTGTGCAGTTGTAGAAAAATGTAAATGCCCTTCTGTGCAGTTAAATCTAGTTGAAAAAGGCAATTTTCCTCCGATTGGGAGTAATTTACCATGGATGATGGGAAAGGAAAGAATGGGTTGTGCAGTTATAAAAATTCCTTAAAAACAGCCCTGTTAGAAACTATCTCATATTGCCTGCAAGAATGATTCAGGTATATAGACCCTGTTATATCGTGTTATATGGCGTGGTAGTTGAGTCCTCGAGGAATGAAATTGCAAGATATAGGCAGGTCATTTTTGGACAGCTAATGATGCAAGGAGGTTATTATAATTCAGTTGGGGTAAGTTAAGAAAACAGAGTTAAGAAAAGGTAGTTAAGATTGCTAGTCAAAGCAAGAGAATTGAGTAGCCTACAAGTAGCAAAAAAATAATTGAAGGCGATTAAGTTAAAGCCATGAAGCAGTGGCGCAGGCAAGGGGGGGGTTTCGGGGGTCAAAACCCCCCATTGGCTCCGAAAAAAGAGGTTTTTAAAGGTTATTTTTCCGTTTAAGTAAGAAAAAATAGCAAAAAACAGGGTTTCCGGCCATAAACCCCCCCATGAAAAATTCCTGGCTACGCCACTGCCATGAAGTAAAGGCAAAATAGTTAAGGTGTTAAGACAAGAATAAAGTTAAAGCGAGGAAATAAAGAGATATAAGAAAATTGAGGCGAAAATATTTAAGCCATGTAAGTTAGAGCAAGAAATCCATGACAGACGATGCTATAATTCTTAATCAAAAATAGTAACCTCGGAGTAGACATGGCGAATTGGCGATCTATCTATGATCGACGGCTGAGCAGGCAGACGAGTCCGGAAGCTGGAAGAGTCTTCCACGTTATGGCATTAATAGACCGGGATGTTCTTCCTTCTCCAGACGCCTCTCCAGGTAAGTGGGTCGACTACCGTCTGCTGCGTCCGGCTTTCCCGTCTTCCGCCTGGTGAGTGTGCGAAAATAATTTTGCCCACATACAACGGCGCAGCAGGCAGGAAGGAGGCCATGCCCTACGGAAGCACGGCTTGGCTGCCTGTTTGATGTCCATTTTGTTTGCTATGCGGACGGACAGCGGTTTCCCATTCTTTTAATACATCATGTGCTCTACCGAGACCTGAGCATGTTTAATGCAATCAGGTGTGCGTCGTTACTAAATGTGTCGATCTGCAAGGGGCGGGCGGACACGATCCCCGTATCGTGTAGGGATCATGCTTGAGCCTTTTGCAATCATTATAATCTTACACTTTGGAATCAGACGCCCTCACCATTGACACGTTGCTCGTTATCAACTGCGCCTGTGAATAAGCTGGTTCCCGCGACTTGGCTTTTGTGGTCGCTGTAGAAGTCTCGAGATTACGATTACGATTACGAACTGCACACGAAGCACATCTTTTCGGTATCTCAAAACTACTTCCTTTTCTCTGGGTCTTTCACACCCGCTCTATAAATTCATAGATACAATACAATGCAATACAATACAATGCAATGCAATAAAATACAATGCAATGCAATGCTCATCGTAATCGTATTGTATTGTATTGCATTGTATTGTATTGTATTGTATTGTATTCAATGTATTGTATTGTATTGTATTGCATTGTATCTGACCATTTATAAAGTGCTTCTCGCAGCAAGAGCCTTTCGTAATCTTCAAATTTCCAAAACGCCACTTTCTCATGCGCTATACTTAAACCCAGTGCAGGGCACAAGCTTATTCACGAGCGCTGTGTCTAGTCAGAAGGGTTGTCCTGCAGAAGAGCAGATGCAGAGGTGAGAGGGAACTCCAGATGAACAGCGTTCGTTGGAGAAGAACCAACTGTTTAGAACAGACATATTCTAGGTGGCCAAGAAAGTATAGCTTGAGTGCTAATACTAGAAACCGACGAAGCAATAGGTCTATAATAGTTAGTGAAGATGGGTGATCATAAGGTGATCGTCAATCAATCAATCAATCAATCAATCAATCGTAATTTATAAAGCGCCCCTTCAATTAAGGTACTTACTCAGAGGCACTCACGCCCGAGGTCCAGGGCTGTTTTTAGGGAATTTTTGGAACTGCACAACTCTTTCTTTCCTTTCCGATCATCCATGGCAAATTACTTCCAATCGGAGGACAATAACCTTTTTGCTAGTTTTAACTGTACAGATTGAAGTGCTTCTACAACTGCACATTTTGTGTACAACTGCACGCTAAAAAAGCCCTGCCGAGATCAAGCGAAAAAACAGTCTCGAATTATTATAAACGCTGGGTTTAGCTGTAGTATTTTGGGGCCTGTATAGAAGAGGGCTTGCCGATCCTGGTTGGTTCGCCATCAAACACACTAAGCCGTTTCGACACATCAATATAATATATTATATTATATTATAAGGTCAAAAGTCACTTCTGCCAGGAAGTGGTCTTATTGTTGGGTCGAGCATAGTGAATTAATTAACGTCGTATAGGTGTTTTAAAACGTTGGATTGTTGACGTGCTAAGAAAATTATTTTGTCCGAGAACTTGAATTAAAAATGATTCCATGTAAAAAAGACAGAAAATAGGCCTAGTTGGTGGCTTTAGCGAATGTGTAGCGTGTTGCGTGTTGGCCAATTCTGGTCGACTCAGTACATGTAAGGTATCTATGGGCAGACTCGACCCGACCCGACCCAATGCGCATGCGCACACGAAATATCGATTCCGCTAAATAATGCGGCTCTTCCAAAGCCACAAAATGCGCTGTATAAGATGTCTTACATACGCCAGCGCAGAACAAGTTAACGACCAGTGGAGGCGCCAGGATTTCAGTTTTGGGGGGCTGAACTCCCGCGAAAAAAATTTCATTTCCAGCCGCCAAAATTTCTGAGGACCTTTTTTTAAGCATTTGGACGAAATCTCAGGAAAATATTCCGTTTTCAGCCGCAAAAATTTCTGACGACTTTTTTTAGTCAATAGGACGACATCTCCTGTATATGGTTTTTAGTTTGTAGGAGGGGGCTGAGCAAAGAAATCTTCATTTTTACATGTAAACAAAATGGATGGCCTTTGGATGGGGCTTAACCCCCTAGCCCCAGTATCGCCGCTACTGTTAACGACCTAGACGCAACATCCTTCCCCTCCACCGCAAGGTGACGCCACGTTGCAAACAGCCAGAACAATAAACAATATCATAGATCAAGACGCTGCGGGCGAGAGCGATATATAAATAGCGAGCAGAACGGAGCGCGTGACTCCGCTGTGACTATTATAATAAAAACAGGTGGAAGAGGCCCGTATCGTAAACTCCACCACTGTTCGTTTTCCAACAACGCCAGTCTCAGGCCTGGAAAACGAAGGAGGTCGTCACTAATCATCAGTAACGAGTCCGAATCGTACAATCTAGGACTCCAGGTCGTATCTTGGATAGTAATCAGACCTACCAGGTCGTATCTTGGATAGTAATCAGACCTACCTACAGCTGTCTTTTTGCGTCTACAGGCCAAACACAATAGGCTTGAGGAGTTCTACTGAAAAACCAACTACCATCTGGATGGAAAGGGTCAAGGCCTCTATTGTAATCGTAAACACTCCGTCATAAAGAGTAGCCTACACCGTGCCACCGTGGACTCCGAAATTTGATACCTCCATGTCTACACCGTGGCTACACGGACGAGGGATTGCTTCCCGCTACCATCCAAATTAAAAGGTCCACTCAACCTTCCGTTCGGCAGATGGCGTTGGTAAACTGAGCAGTAGAACATTCTGCGAGCATTGCATGGCGAATCCTGTAATAGCTTCAGGGTGAGAATTGTGGAAAAATAACTGGGGGGTTGGACCATTATTCACTTGGAACATTCTGCGAGCATTGCATGGCGAATCCTGTAATTGCTTGCTATAATCTGCTCATACTATCAATAATTGCAGCCTAATCATTCTGTGATGGTCGATAGAGTTCCAAGACGACAAAGTTCCAAGTAGATATAGTTCCAAGTCGATAGAGTTCCGTGTCGACAAGTCGATAGAGTTTCAAGTCGATAAAGTTTCCAGTCGATAGAGTTCCAAGTCGATAGAGTTCCAATTCGACAAAGTTCCAAGTCGATAGAGTTCCAAGTCGACACAGTTCCGTGTCGACAAGTCGATAGAGTTTCAAGACGATTAAGTTCCAAGTCGATAGAGTTGCAAGTCGATAAAGTTCCAATTCGACAAAGTTCCAAGTCAATAGAGTTCCAATTCGACAAAGTTCCAAGTCGATTGAGTTCCAAGTCGACAGAGTTCCGTCTCGACAAGTCGATAGAGTTTCAAGCCGATTAAGTTCCAACTCGATAGAGTTCCAAGTCGATAGAGTTCCAATTCGACAAAGTTCCAAGTCGATAGAGTTCCAATTCGGTATAGTTCCAAGTCGATAGAGTTCCAAGTCGACAGAGTTCCATGTCGACAAGTCGATAGAGTTTCAAACCGATAGAGTTCCGAGTATAGACAGAGTTCAGAGTAGATTGAGTTCCAAGTCGATAGAGTTCCAAACCCACAAAGTTCCAAGTCGATAATCATAGTTCCAAGCCGATAGAGTTCCAAGTAGGTTGATAACCAAGTCTATAAAGTCGATAGAGTTTTAAAAGTCGACAAAGTTTCAAGTCGATAGAGTTCCAAGTTCCAACTCCATTGAGTTCCTATAGGCTAGTAGATTGATTTCCTAGTAGATTGATTTCCAAGTCGTTGAAGTCCCTAGTTGATACAGTTCAGTACACGAGTACGTTGGCAACCACTTATGATTTCTGTCAATAGAGTTCGAATTCTATAGAGTTCCAACTTCCAAGTAGACATACCCTATGTGCGTGTGTGCGTGCACGCGCGCGCGTGTGTGCGCGTGTGTGCGCGCGCGTGTTTGTGTATGTGTGTGTGAGAACCTATTAATTTTAGGTCCTATATACACTGTGTCCGGATAAAAAGTAGACCCCACAGTGTATTATCATCCATTGTGATTAATGGTCCGTCCATTAACAACGTCACGCTGTTTCGACAGAAATTTGACCCCCACCTCTCCTCGTCACAGTTTATGCATTATCACTAAGCAGTGCACTGCTGCATGATCCATTTGCGTCACATATGAGTCTTCTGACCATCCCCTCTGCTCGAACTAGGCCTAGGTGGCATTGAAAGATGACATAGGCTTTGAGAAAGATGTAGGCTACCTCGGGATCACAAACTTTAGTGATAACAATAACTGTTATAGAAAGCACATGGGTAAAATAAAAAAAACTTAACTAGGGCCTAACACAACTGACAATAATATTATGATGCATGCTCCAGTGTGTGTGCTCTTAAAGTACGCTTAAAGCAAGATAAATTATTAGAGGTACGGGTGTTATTAATTAATCAATTCACTCATTCATTCATTCATTCATTTCAGACATTTATATAGCGCCTCTTCAGGAGTATCTACTCAGAAGCGCTCCAATAGCCCATCTATGCCAATGGCACCAACTCGGCCTATTTGCTTGTCAACAGCAGGGTTGTTTAGGGATATAGGCGCTGAAGTTACAGGCTATTCTGGTTTCTGGTTACGGTCTGCTAGTATTTCTCTATCGAGAAAGTTGAAAATCTTGCTCTAGTAGCGTATCTAACATTCTGCGCCTGCTACTAGCGTATCTAACATTCTGCGCCTGCTACCAAGGGTTGACTCATCAGTCTTCTACAAGCTCCTTAAAACTTTTTTGTTTCACCGTGGTTGGATTGGGAACGCTTCTGAGTGGATTTCTTGAAGAGGCGCTATATAAATTCTTGAAATGAATGAATGAAAAATGTATCTATGTATAGTATACGTAACGCAAGGAATTTAATTCATTATCGTCTGTCTAGTTGCATTCCTGCTCACAGATGTCGTCCCTGTCACTTTTATTTCTCATGATAAAATATGGTATTTTAATTCTTTAAAGATAATTTTCTGCTTTGCGAACTTAATAATTTGTCGATTGCCGTCATAAACATATGATCAAATGAATTAAATGCATTTGCTAAGCAAAAAAGATTTTCGTCGGCCATGTATTATCGCCTCAAAACTAGTAGCATGACGTGAAAATAATAACCTAGGAATTTCCAGTCCTGTGTAAATTCATATCAGTCCTAGTATGTTGTGGTATAGTATGTTGTTGCCTGATTTTATCAATAAATAATAATATAATAATAATTTATAAGTGGTGCGATCTAGTAGTTGGCGGCTTGGTAAAGAAAGAAAAGGTGGATTGTCGCTTAGACGTACGGATATCGATGAAATCCTCAGTGAAATCAGAGTCACGGACCCTTAGAATATAGCTTGTCTTGGACCTATAGGCCTACATATAATTCAAGGAGACAATATAATAGGCCTACAGCTTGTCTTATATACATAGATTCAAGGAGACTATAGGGCGGCAGCATGGATATCCAGGTTTTGCGATTCGATTCCATGCCAAATTTTCGCCAGTTAGTGGAAGTAATTAAGGAAACTGAAACAGACGATGGAAATGGTAAAACCGGACACATCAAGCTCTACCGTTCTTCAAGACCGGATTTTCTGACCACCGAAGAGATCGATCTGTTTCGATCTGCTGGAATTCGATGTATCATTGATTTCCGATCAGTGAAAGAATATCGAAAGGCTACGGGTTTCAAACATCTGGACGAACTGTACCCCCCATATAAGGTATGGTTGGTTTGTATTGTTTTTTTTAGCTCCAGCCTGATTAAATTCAAGAATATTTCTGAATACCTCGTATAGCGCCAGCATGCAGTCTTGTTGTCAAGACCTTAAGACCACCTGGGGTCATCCAAGATTTTGGACCTCAGGACTTTAGACTTTATATACCTGAAGACCATGCTGTTTAGAAGACCATGCTTTTTGAATGGCATCATTAAATGACAAGATATATCAGTTAATGATGCTGAGCATCTGTGCGTGTGTGGGTGTGAAGGAGACTTTTGAACCACACTCTCCCACTCTCAACAGCACATGGCAAGCAGTATAACCTATCAGCTACACTGCATAGGGGGGGTTCGTAGCTCAGTTGAGAGAGCGCTGGTCGTTAAACTGAGTGTCATCCATGCGACCCGGGTTCGAGCCTCACACAGGGCATAAATTTATTAAAATTTATGTTAGCTGCCATTGGCACTTTGCTGTTGTGTTGCTTGACTCGGGCTCTGCTAAAAATAAAGATAGCCCCTCCCACTTCTGGCTTGGCCGACCAGGGGTGATCCAGCACCTAGGCTATTAGTGTTAAGTTACCGAACCCACTGCTGTAAAGTCGACCTGCGTGTCGTGCTATGGTGGGCCGTATTTCGTATAACATGTACTTGTAATCATTCTGCAGTGTGTCAGATTGAGTCATTAAAAGGAATATTATATAGTCAGGCTTAAAAGTGGATCGAAATGCAAGGGAGTGGCATTGAGCACTCTGTAAATTCTTTGCTTGTGATTCCACTGCTCACCATGCGGTGGAGCTAGGGCTGCCAACCGTCCCGGATTCACCGGGACAGTCCTGTAATCGGCCCTGTGCGTCCCGGACGGATCTCAAATTGTCTCAGAATTTGTTGTAGAGATTCACTTCACATAAAGTTCTTATTTTGCACACTATGACTCGGCAAGTCGCACGGTTTTTTAGTTCTGCGATCAATTAGACCGAACGTTGTTGGTTGAGCATTGAATGTTGGACATCGATAGATTAAGATCTACAAAACATTTTACAAACCACTGACACTCAATAGCATATTGTGTCCTATGTGGACCTATGTCAGTCCGTGCTAATGCTGCTTGAGAGATGACATGCTGATTTCTGCAACTTTGTGTCTTCGACCCCAAGATAGTAATAATAATAATAATAAGATAGTGTTCTGGAACTACTTAAAACTTGGCAGACTAGGGCCTATGAGCTTAAGATAAGTTCTACTGCCGGTCGAAAAAAAACCCGTTATTATTTAATAAATGAAGTAGTAATCGAGTAATCTGCATGCATGGCGTATAAATGTGCAAACCTATAGGCTATAAGTCTACATAATGAACTTTGCTCACGCTGATAAGTATGATTGCTATGGCAGGTCTAGAAAACTGTTTATTAAAGAGCTGTCTTCTTGAAGTTGCTTTTATTTTTAAATTTAGGCCAGTCGTCTTTTGACAATTTATCTGCAGAATGATTAACGACTGTTTTTGGTAGATTGTAGGCTAGATTCTATATTGGGGTGACACAACATTTTTACATTATTCAGTTATGTGGACAGTGTAAATTTTCAATATCGTGTCGAGTGACTGTGGGCGTCCCGGAATGGCAAACTAAAAAGTTGGCAGCCCTAGGTGGAGCCATGGTAATATGCATTCCACTAAAACCCTTCTTAGGAATTCCCACTGCTCACCCAAATCACTTTAACCGCTGTGTGTAGTGTAGGACAAGTCCAAGTCACACAAGAGATCAGTTGATGATCCATTGGTCATCATTAAATTTTGTTGTAAATTGTTGGATGGATTAAGTAGTAAGGCAACACTTGTGGAGGATTATTCGTGACTAGCAAGGACTTGCTCAAGGTCCATACACGGCGGCTTGAGGTAGATTTGAACCTGGAACCTTCCGGCTCCAAGGCATCGAACGCCACTATGACACCTCTGCGCCCCACAATCAGATTACTAATTTTAGGAGATTTTATGTCGGACTGTTGTATGTATTAAGCATTAGTGCAGTATCATCACTTTACTCATTGTTTTACAGGTGAAGGTGCCCTTCAAGTCTTGCTACCGGCCTGGAGATGAGGTTGTATATGTTCCACTAAAGTCACCTGCTTGTCAGTTCACTCATTCCAATGCGAATGGTCAAGAGCCGAGAACACGGCAAGTAGGAAAGCATTTCTTTATCAACTTCTTTATGATCAACTACATCTGGGCGATCTTCAACCGTGCACCGTGGTATGTTCGTCTCTACTCCCTCCTGTTTCTTCTCGTAGACATAATCTTCAACACTGGCTATCGATATTTTGTACGGCTGTTCGCAAAGCACGTCCTCAATCCTGATGGTCTGCTCGGGCAGTACCGTGACATGATCAACTACAGTAAGGCTTCAATATGTGCTGGTAGGTAGACCTTGCTGAATATTCAATTTTTACTTAAAATCTCATTACGAGACCAGGTTAAATTGCTTGCCGTTATCAGTAATAGTTGTTGTGTGAAATTTCTATAGATTCTTTGGCTAAAATACCGGTACTACTAGCTGTGTGGCTCAACAACAGATCTTTAGTTTGCATTCTGAGCTGGACTCTGAGCATCGTGTCACATATTATTCTGGATGGGAATCTGTTGGAAATACTCTACATTTGTAGCCCACCAAATCACGAT
This sequence comes from Lumbricus terrestris, assembly GCA_949752735.1. Classification (NCBI taxonomy): domain Eukaryota; kingdom Metazoa; phylum Annelida; class Clitellata; order Crassiclitellata; family Lumbricidae; genus Lumbricus; species Lumbricus terrestris. Next base: position 33,284,901 of record OX457048.1, on the reverse strand, counting down.
AACTTTTCTAGTTATCTTAGCAGTGCTCAATTAGTCGTGAATGTTGCATTGTTAAATAAACACTGACATGTTAAAAACAATTACCACGTATAAAGAACATCTCGGATTACTTGCTCCAGGAGTAGCACTGCAAAAAAAATTCTTATAGATAGATGGAATGTTAAATATTGGAATGCCAATTGAGAACCGCATTTTTACGTTCAGTGTACAATATAACCCAACTTCTAGTTCAGTGAACTACAAGATTGTTTTTCATTTTCCCCAATTTGCCCATATTAGTGTTTGCTTTGTTTGGTTATATTGCTAAAAAATGTTATTAAAAAATATTACCATTTGTCTATCCTAGGCTTATTGCATTCAGTTATAAATGTCTCGTATGCATCATCCTACTTCAGAACGTTTTCCTAGTCAATTTGCTCGTGAAATTACTCGCTCTTCAGCACAACAGTGCATAGAAATTGTCAAGTGTGCTTTGATATTACTAGTAAAAAAATGGAATGAAGAAAAAACCACAAGGTGTGACGAAGGAAAGACAGCAAATTCATGAATCTGTAGAATCATGACACAGTGATGTTCACAGTATCTCCTTACATCGAAAAAAAAACAATAGGTGCAATTTTCTTTTAATAGTACTTTTGACAAGTGACGTTCTTTTGTGTTGTAGCGCTGAAGCTTCTAACAGATCCGGAGAACATTCCAGCGATGCTCAACTGCGCACACGGAAAAGACCGGACCGGAATTGTTTCCGCTCTTGTCCTCGCCTGCCTAGGAAGGTCCAAGGAAGAAATTGCTCTGGACTATGCTCGATCGGAGGTAGAAAATATAGCCTTGTACCGTATATCATATAGTCCAGGTTAAAAAATCTAGAATTTATATCAAACGACAAAACATTTTATTCCAAAGAAGCTTGAATATTTATACATGTTCATAATACAGGCATGTCACGAAATAGAGTATCCCCCGTATTAATTGTATCCCCAAATTTAAAAAAAGTCAAAAAAACTGCTTCCGCGTGTATTTTTTTTGGCAAATTAATTTTCATCTGCTTTGTTTTGAACAATGACACTAACAGGTATGTTTATTCCTACTAGATAATTTGTTTTGCCCTGTTTTTAGAGCACTTAAAACATTTAAAACACTTAAGAACACTCAGAGTCACTAAATAAATTCGAGTTGCCTTTATCTGAGCATTGCTTAGGACACTTAAAACAATTAGAGTCACTTTAAATTTTTGATTACAGCATAAATTTTTTTATTATGCGCATTTTTCAAAAAAGGGATAGAATGGTTTACCCCCCCCCCCCCCCCCCGGATAGTATGTTAATTCCAAAGGGGATAGATTAATTCATCCCCGCGGATAGCTTTCAGTGGGGATACTCCGTTTCGTGTCACAGGCATATTACTTAATTATACAACATGTTCATAACATAAATGTAACATGTTGAAAAGATATAAAAGAAACATTTCAGTGCTTCATCAGGGGAGGGAAAAACCCAAAATCACTCTAATCGAACTGAAGTTTTCACTCACTTTGGAGGTGTTGTATAAAGCTGCATGGGATCATGGTGGATTGTTCTTAAAAAAAAGTCGCCCCCCCACTGCATTGTGTGACAACCGACAATTCAGTGTGCAAATACTTTACCTTCCATAACTGTTGTATGTATATCTGTGCATTAATCTTTTGTGAACAGGCTGAACTGGAGCCAATGCAGGATCGACTGGAGACTGAAATCATTCATCAGTTTCACATGTGCCCTACATTTCTGACGGCTAAATCGGAGACTATGATGAAGGCTCTCGAATATATAGAAAACACGTAAGACTTGCTTCCCATAATCTGATATATTGAAGTGACGTAAGAATTTTCATCTAGACGATTGTTTAATAATGTCTCCAAATTGTGCAAATCTAAAGTCTAAGCCTATCTAATGAAACTGTAAATGATACTCACTATTCGGAAAACATCTCAAATTTATAAAACAATAATCATATGGTCAAGTTCTGTAGCAAAAGCACATTAAAGTGACGGACTTGTAGTTTAGGAGCTGTATCTCAAATTTAGGGTACCGGATCTCATATCAAAGGTACCAGATCTCAAATCTAAGGTGCTGGATATCAGATTTAAAGTACTGGATCTCAAATCTAAGGTGTTGGATCTCAAATCTATGGTACTGAATGTCAGATTCAGCTGAATTTAACCGCTGCTAATAGCATATTAATCATGTTCTGCTTTCAGTTATGGCAGCATATTGAATTACCTGGAAAGCATCGGCTTCTCCACTAAAGACCAGGAAGCACTGCGGATCAATCTAACATCGTAGCCTTAGAAGAAGCGAGTCCCATTATTGACCTTGGCAACAATTGAGTTAATAGATCGTAACTGGAATTGGATTCAGAATTGAAACCTCTGTTCCAGCCAATGTAGTGGGTGACAATCTAGAATTTCTGTATCATGTCTATAAATTGTGATATTCAGTTAAAAAAAATCATGAAATACATTGTTGTGCTAACAATTGTGCCAACTGTTCACATTTGAGACCGAAACTTAAATTTTGTTGTTTGGAATTTCCTTGAATTGTTATATGACGCTGTTTTCTGTGCAATGTCAAGAATATTTAATATATGGGACATTATATGTATATCATTGTTCGATTTTTAGTTTAATGTACATAGTATGTGTGTGCTAACACTAACCTTGTACAGAATTAACTCTTCTACACACTGTTAACCCTTAACGACAGGAATGCGATAATGGTAACTGTGAAACGAATGTACATCATTAATATGAAATATTATTATTTAAGTGGTGCCGTAACACAGCCATGCTGTTGCAAGATCACCGAGTGTTTTACACTTCTTAAACGTTTGTTATACTTCTTGTGCAATATGTTGTAGCTTTCAATTATTTGTTCGGAATATTGCGGAATTAGTGCTACAAATTATTATATTGCAGTATCCGAGACCACATAACATACTCAGGACACCAGAAATCAATCCATCTTCTTTTTCCAGAAAAATTTTCCTCCTACCACTTTGTGTTTAAATTTAATTTGATTGGTCCTTGCTAACTGCTTGAACTCTTAAGACTTATAATTTAGTTATAAACTTGGTTCTTTAATTTAAGAAGTCCATCGGATATATACAATTCCACTTGTCATATGTCACACTCTTAACTGGTCAACTGCAAGCTTGAGGCTTATCTGTTTCGAAGCACACACCTATCATCTCGTTTTTCGGACCTTTTGCATTGCCACTGGACTTGTCCAACGATTTCAATTCTCAACTCCAGCTTCAGTGACTATTGAGCCCATGAAATTAACTAGCCATCTCCACTTTGCCACGCAAGGCAACTTGGTTTTATCACCAGCCTGAACTTCCACGGTCCAGCAAAGGAGTTTTCAGTGGTTGGCCAACAACAGTTGCCTAACAAACTGCGACATAAAGACCTTGGGTTCCTTTCTGCAAGTGCTTGAATCATGGGCGCCCGCACATAGGGGCAAGAGGGGGCACATGCCCCCCCTGGAAAGTTGAAACCTATTTTCTAATTACTACTTTTTTGTTGATAACAAATTTCTTTTCACTAAAGAAACAATATTCATAATAAAAATTGTAAAATAGTGAAACTGAGAAACTTACATTAAGAAATCTCTATGAAAAATGCCCAGGTATGTTCTTGATTTCCTGCTTGCATTTCTAATCTCTTGCTACAAAAAACTTTAATCGTGACCATCGGGTTTTGCCCCCTCTTGCAAAAATTTCTGCGGGCGCCCATGGCTTGAATACCAATTTCTTTGATCATGCTTCCATTGTGTTAGGTTGAGAGTGATTCTCATGAGCCTCACTTGAAGGGGTGCTATGTAAATTTACAATTACAATACAATTACAAAATTAGACTTGTAATTCAACAATTCAAATTAAAAACTCTGATAACTCATTTATTCTCTTTAACCATTTAACTTTTACAAAATAAACAAATCTTCAACAGAGTTTGTAACACGATTTTCCCAAATAACAGCACCAGCATTTTAATTGCGTACAGTTGATCATAAAATCATCTTTTCAAAAATAACATGCCGCTTGCGCAACTTTCAAACTCGAAAGGAAATGGAAGTGGAATGGAAAGCAGGGGAAATGTGATAAAGCACAAAAGGCCACTCGGCAACAAGATAACATTAATCAAGCAGGAATGAAAGCAATTACTTACAGCTACAGGAAACGGTTGAACAAAATCCATAAGAAAATAGAAGAATTTAACATGCTAGACTTGCATCGTTTTTATAACATTGATTGCGACATTTTGCATAAATTTGCACTGCACAAAAAACTATAAAACCTTTTTCTCATTGGCTTTCGAACATCTGGAGTTCTGCTTTTTACATAGCGACGACTGACTAAGCACGCCCAAGATTTGCATTTCTGTGTGAATTTGCGTGCACTTAAAATGTTTGTCATTATTATATTAATCAAAATACAAAAAATAAATCTGTACAGAAGGTCAAAACAGAGACCAGGTATTCGACATGAATCAAATGAGTAAATTGTTACAAAAACTAGTGGAAACTTGAAACCACAGCAGAAACAAGAATATGCAAAATTCATGTTTCTTATGCTTCTTGTTGATTTTCAATACTCAAAATTTGACACGGAATCATCCAAAACAGAGACCAAGTATTCGACATGAATCAAATGAGTAAATTGTTACAAAACTAGTGGAAACTTGAAACCACAGCAGAAACAAGAATATGCAAAACTCATGTTTCTTATGCTTGTTGTTGATTTTCAATACTCAAATTTTGACATAGAATCATCCAAACAGCGGATAATTATCAACAGGGAACCATCTTATTAAACATGGATAGGCTTAACACGTTGACCGCCTACACGCCATGTTAAATGACTGGCTGAAGGACGAGTTAACTCGTTCCTGGCGGTCAACGTGTTAAGCAACAAAACACTTCTGCTATAAAGCATTCACTCATTCAACCTGCCATGGTTGATTTTTTTAATTCACAAAATTTTGTTGTATGATAATTACATGGCCATTACTTTTATTCGCAAATTTGTCAATTTAAAAATGTTTTCAATAGTATGATTCTAATTTTGCGAAAGTTTGCTTTACATGTACATAATTATGAGGTTTTAATTTAAACTTGCATAGTAAGAAATAAACTTAGTAGATGGCAGCTATATATTATAACACCAGGGAACCAGTATTTATATGATTAACTAAACTTACAAACAGCCATGACCATCTGGTCATCAATACCAAACTTACTAAACCAACAACAATCATTCCACCAGAGGATAAAACATGATGCAAAATTTGTAGGGAACCAGCGCAAAATTTGCAGGGAACCAGTCAATCTCAACAGTAGCTACTACGCATATTCTGCGAAGAATGGACCGACGCCAACGTTGTTTCTTGTTCCGTTTCCGATGGCGACCAAAGTTCACTGAAGAGGTGAAAACGGAGTGGGAATTAGTATTCGTGAAGTCATATGCCGAATCAGCGGAACTGAAATTATGAAAAATATCAATTATATACAAAGAACTTACAAAGACAAAATTATAGTTCTATCAAGAGCATATAGTTGTCATGGATAGTCATGTAATAAGTCATGGACTGGAACACTGTCTACTCTGAAAACATTTCATGTACAACTGTTAACAATTCTGACGGCATTACTCTCAAGGTCATTGAGTGCTTCCGATTGGTGTACACTGTGAGAGGTGCTATATAAATTTATAGATATGATACAATGCAATAGAACTGATACACAACATCGCAATCTATTGTGGTCTGGTATTCTGGACTCGAACCCAACAGGTACAAAATTGTGGAAGCCAAGAATAATTAGCCTAGTTCAAACTAATCAACTTCTGGTAGAGCACTGATAAATAAGTAAATACAAGACGGTCGTAACTAAAGATGCAAGAGAGGTCTCACTGATACAGTCACGAAAAGCGGTAACAGACACCTCAAAAATTCAGAAAAGAACACTAATTAACTTTAAGACCTCCTTTTAGCACACTTTCTTGTAATCAAACACAGAGTTGTTATATACGACCTATGGTGGCGTCACCTATGAGTGGACTCTTGAAAGGGAATTATATAAATTCTTTAAATGAAATGAATGAAACATACGATATTAGGAAATACTGCTAAATTTTTCAACGGATCAACTTTTTTGTACTGAACAGATTTGTGGTTTAGGTGTTGGTACAGCATTCAAATTTTCATGAAATGGTATGCATCTCTTACATAATTATTCATTATTCAGTGCATCTCATACATATTCATTATTCAGTGCATCTCATACATATTCATTCTTCAGTGCATCTCATACATATTCATTCTTCAGTTCATCTCATACATATTCATTATTCAGTGCTCACTAAATATAACTTGGTAATCACATGTATTAAGAGATTCAAGAAGCGTTCATTCTCTGACCTGTATGAGCAACACAGTCATCCCAACCAGGTCTGCTCCAAGCTGCTTCACGAACTTCCTTGCGGCTCTCAAGGCTTTCATAGGCTGTTGAATAGAACACCATCAGCCAGTTTCAGTTGCATTTCAATGTTTAAAGAAAAATTACTTTCTATCAGGCTGGTACGTCTTTTAGATCAATGCAATACAATGCCATTGGACAATGCACAGAATAATGCTGTTATAAATAGGCTATGTGAACATCATAATTAGACATTTATTTTGTGTATGTACATTTTGTTGAGATACTTCCCCTCAACCCCATATGAACCGTCATTGAACCCGTACACAAAATTGCGTAAATCCGATCACTCCCTGCCTTCATTGCGTACAAATAACAATGCCATACATAACATATATGAATGGACCCTAAAGACAAGACTAGTCTACGTCATACAAGTACTACTATTCTACAGCTTATCATTAGCATGCCTCACCTGTCTATATGTACACATATCTTCGTTCATGAAAGCCTGAGTGACAAACCACATTCTGCATATCTACTATCCAAAGTCACGGTAACAAAATAAAGTAATAACCAACTACAACTAAAGCTATGTACTGAACAGATGCAGCTTTATGAAGTTACAATAGTCACAACCCGTTATGTAAATATATAAACTTTTTAAAATAGCGCTTACCTGGAATGATCACGTGAGCAATTGAGAAGCACAATTTAAAAATATTCACTCAGCCCAATACTCATCAATTGGACTGAGTGGGTTTTGAATTGTGCTCCTCAATTGTCTGATGTCTTAAAATATTTATTTTAAATAGAAAAAGTGAAAAGTCATATCAAGCAAAAACACAACAAGTAAAGCCAACCACTAAAACACCAAACGAACAACCATGGTTGCAGAGAAACTACATTCTACACTCATTATTAAATTTTGTGTACAAAATTTTGGCTAAATTTATAAACACCTTAAATTTAACTTCAAAAATCATTAAAAATGGATTACATAAATAACAATTGTTTCATTAAAACCGGTAATAAAATATTGGAACATTTGATACAAATAAAAACAAATCTTGAATCGACAAATTCTACCAATAGAAGTAATGGCTGTTTAATTTTTTAATTTTCATACAACAGAATTTTGTGAATTAAAAAAAATCAAACATGACAAGTTGAATGAATGAATTTATTTATGTGTTTATTGCACACAAAAGTGATGAGCCAATACATACGTGCAGTGCAATAGGAACCAGAAAAAAACTGATAGCTTACACTAGCCTGACCCTCTTCCTTGATTATTATTCATGCATGCTTTCATATATAATACTTAAAGCTTAACTAGAACTTAACTAGTAATAGCAACAGTGATAATAATAATAATAACAACAACAACAACAGCAGAATATCATCTCAAAACCACAACACACACACACATGTACACACACAAGATATGTAAAGTAATAGAACAAAATGGAGAAAACTTAACTATACATCAAAACATAACAACACATAAACAGCTTCAACTACTGTGGGGCATGATGGTGTAGGGATATGTTTGGTGCCTTGGAGCTGGAAGGTTGCGGGTTTAAATCCATCTCAAGCCACTGCGTGCGGATCTTCAGCAAGTCCTTCACTCGCAGTTGCTCATGCGCTTTGGCGTGAAACTCTGATTCGCTGTAGTCGGGAGCGCCTCTGAGTAGAATCATCAAGGGACGCTTTAACAAGATCTCATACATCAATACACATCAAAAGCGTAAGATATTTGATGCAGCTCAGAATACGAGCTGAAGCATGGGGGTACTGATAAGCCAGCAACTTACCCCACATGTGGTGAACAGTGTACAGATCGCCAATATGGGAAAAATACCCAGCAACCGGTTCATTGTTTTCCAGTCGGAATTTTAAACCACGAGCCCTGGAAAAGAAACGTCTACGCTCGTTTAAACTACTGCAAAGGTCAAATCGTTTGCCCACAACTCGATAAAGAGTTACGCTACAGAATTTCACATATTGGATATTTATATTGCAACATGGATGAGGACATTCAATATAGTTAGTAGAACTTTTCCTCTGAATTATAAGCCAAATATTTATTGTTTAATATTATTGCTGTTTTATGTGGAGCTGACGTAGGCTTTCAACATGACAAGGAGATTGTGCTTCTAATATTCAAACACTTGTGTTGCACTCTGGACAGTAAAACAAATTTACAGGAACCATTCATCCACATATCACATAAGCCAAAAATCATATTTTCTACCCCCTAAGACATTTTGTTGAACCTTCCCCTATGCGTACTACAAAAATAAGCTTCTCCACACCCCCTACAAAGGCCATCTAGCTAAAGTCATCCATGACACATGTATTTAGCACAGGCTATTTTTTTTAAACGTCATATTTGATAGACTTTTACCTGCTCCAAAATTTGTTAACTGTCATGATTTACCGTTAGGATCTAAAGAGAATATAATTTTTAATGTAGTCAAATGTATTATCCAATTTAGATAATACAGAGTTATCAATAGGCCAATGTGGATGTCGTAATTAGACATTTATTTTGCGTATACGTACATTTTGCCAAGCCCCCCACCCCGTCCTCCATACGCAAATCGCCTAAATCCCGTGACCCCTCCCCTTCTGTGCGTACTCATGGACAGCTCCAAAGCCACAACCTACTCCAGAACAATAGGAAAACAGAAGCCAAACAAATAACGAAAGTTCATCGAACTTAATGATGAACTTACCTGGTACGTCCCACAACCAAAAGGATTAGTGCAACACGAGCTCAACAATATTAAAGTGAAAGAGAAACGGTTTCAACAGAACAGTAATAACAATAGAAACAGAAGATGGAAACACTCAAACGCTTGACGAAAGTGAACACTGAACAACTGGAGAAGAACTTTCAGAAACCAAACGGTCGGTCTTCAGCCACCGAATCACAACTACTTACCCCAAATATGGTGAACAGCGGACAGCTCCCCAACTTGGGAGAAAAACCCACCAACAGCCTCATTCAGGCCGTTTCGAAACTTTAGACCTGCCGCCCTGGAAAGAGACGGATCTAGTACGTGTTGTCCAATCTAATCTAACAACTTCTAAAGCGCCATTGTCATAAAGCGCAAGGCACGATTCACTGTCCACAATGTAGTCGGGAGCACCTCTGAGTAGACATCTTGAAGGGGCGCTGTAACAAGTCTTCATACATACAATACATATATGCTGTCACAGTGCTTTAGAGAAGCCGGGTCGAAAACCGTAATTCAGAGAAACAAAAAGGCAAGCAATGGTCCGCAAGCTGAAAAGATGAGTTTCAAGTTTAGCTCAGAATGCAACTAGAGAAGTGACAGATTGTTTTCCAAAGATTTGGATCATCCACTTGGGATGTATGTAGGAGAGACAAGCACCGTTTTTGTTCAACACACAGAAATGCAGAGCATCCATTACCAAGTTAAATACCTGCAGGCTAGAAGGCTGAGCATGAAAATATTGATTGATTTGAGTGCAATGTATTGACGACTCCAAATGCAACTCGAGTTATCACAACCAAATAAACTAAATATCTTCATAGAAATTTTCTCTCTGAATGCAGTGCATTTTAACTTTGGTTACTAACAAACATTTGATAAAAGTAATGCTGGTGAAGTTGTCCTCCTGTTTAATATATACCATTGCAGCAACATTCGAAGTCAACCTAACTTTGGGACTAAACCTCTTTTGCCAGATCAAAATACAATGACCTGCTAACCGACTGCCCAATAACCAGAATGTGCACTGCATTTCATCTGCAACCTGTTAGTGTCTTTCCACTGTCTGGGTCTGACCTGGACATGTATGTAGGTCTCAATGCAAAATACGTGTGTCCTGTTTCCAGATTATGTATGACTGATCTAGCCACATTAGTATCTGCTGTTTGCAGGCATTAATTGCTCCCAAATATTGACAGTGTACCAACTGCATGATTGAAGAATTCATTATAAGAATTTCCGTTCTGAACTTACCAGTTATTTCCCCACTCGATCATCGTACCAGGCTGTTAAAAAGAAACCACAATGATCAGACTGACTAAAACAGAAACTATATCATGAAATATGAAAAATTAACTTAGAAAAATAATAGCCTTTGAATATTTACTTAACATAATATGTGAGACAACAAAACAACAAAATCAAATACTAAAAGAAGTCCAAATCTAGTAACTTAAAGCTTTAAAGATGTGCTGCACTGGTCTCCAAGTTACTTTTAGTACTCTATTATAATTAAAGCATTAAGGCAGTGGTGGCCAACCTGCGGCACGGTCCATGATGAGTGGCACGGAGGACCATGGAATTTTTGAAAAATATTTATGCTAGTTCTGCTAGTTCAGGCGAATCTTAGGTTCCTATGTATCTCCGTAGCCGCAGTGACCAGAGGTGAGGTCAATTAGCCTGACAGCTGCAGACGGACGCGGCACAGGAGCTCCCAGCGAACTGAGGCTGACGGTCAAAGTCCACTTTCTCCACAGCATATTTCTGCCATTCAGAGATAAGAATTTGCCCCCCCCACTGTAGGGTTGTAGGATCAGACAAAGGAAGAGACTGCCTGATCTTCTCAGATAGGTTTCTGTTATTAGCTACCGGTATGTCTTTAGCATTGCTGCTTGCAGCAAGACAGCTATAGTTCCTCAAAAAAGTATGAAGGTTGTCTTGCAGAAGTTTGATGTAAATTTGGAAGAACAGCATTTTGGAAGAAAAGTAAGATTACTTTTACTTTGGGGAAAGTCATCCAAATTCTGTTTGTCTGCTGTGCACTGTAGCCTAACAGTTGTGGTGTGTAAATAATTAGTGTTGAACGTCGCTTCAGCAAGTAAAGTTACATGTGGACTCCAATGAAAAATATCGATTTGGGTCAGCTATCAGAACTAATTTTACCAGCCAGAGAAAGCACCTTTTAGGCAGCAGGGTAATTTCTTGTCAAAAAAGGGATCAATAATATTGATTTTGCTGGTCATATTTATACGAGTTAAGTCTGATATCAGCATAAAATAAAAATTTATTCTGATGGCGAGTAAAGGCTTTGTCAAGTTTTTTGAAGGTTCAGGTGTACCCAAAATCAAAGCAATAATAATGAGTAGGCCTAACATTGCTCTTGAACACAACATGACCATAAGGCTCAGTAGGCTACTTGAAGTAAGAAAGAATCATGATTTTTTGTAGCTAGCCATCAAGGGCGGATACAGAAATTTTCGAAGGGGGGACCCAAAATATTTGGTCGTCTTGGTCAACGAAAAATCTGATGACCCTTTTCCTTTTTACAAAATTCATACCGACCTCGTATACGGACCTGGACCTGATGGCGTGGGGGAGAGACCTACGGAACTACTCATGGGGGGAGGCACATGAACTCTCCGAGCCAGAATGGCTGGTCAAAAAGAAAGAAATTTCTAAATAGGGGTCCATGGCTAGCCATGAACTAACACTGTGCTTACACCGAATCTGCGTATTTACTTTATGTAAGTGCATATCTCATATTGGAACAGGTCACAAAGACTCTTTGGTATATTATATGTGGTGGCACGTGGACGGTACGCGTGATTTTTGTGGCACACTATGTACAAAAGGTTGGCCACCACTGCATTAAGGGATTACTATACTACTTTCTTTTTATAAAAAGACTATGAGACTAGAGACTAGAGGAGTGGCGTCATTGGAGGTTGGAACCTGCCGAAGGGCAGAGAACCTAAAGAAGAAGATGAGACTAAAAAACAATCCCTCATTTCAAAATGTTGCATCCACAATTTCACATTCTGCACCAGAAATGTTTTCGGCACGTAAGAAAGATCTTTAAATATAGCCTACCCCTATACAGCGTTGCAAAATCACATGCACAATCAATTCAAATGCAATTAAAACGCCTTTAGCAAAAAGACTTTGGCAACAAAACAATCCCTGATTCTGCTTATAGATATAGATACCTTGAGAACGTAGCTTCTCAGTTCATAGATGTTGCTTCCAGTTCGAGGTTTTATGTCTGGCCAGAAGCTGAATGCGAGAAGGATCTGGTTCTTGCGTGATCGTAGCATCTTATTTCGATTTTTCTTGAAATCAATGAACTCCTGAGAAAAAAAAACAGTCCAGGTTCTAATTTCAAATTAAAGCAGTGGCGGCACCAGCTATACAATTTCAGCAGTAGGTCGCGTCAAGGTCGTGGGAGTTATTCAGCAGGTTGAAGAAATAATGTAACGAAGATAATAAAATTCCAAGGAATGCAGGTCATAAGGCAGGTCAAGAGTGAAATTGGTAGAACTTTCGAATAACCTGCCACGATCTATGGTTACACTGCTACTGAATCAAAAACCTGTAAATTTAACTTCCTCACTCTGGATTCCATAAACCACCACATGTAGACGTGTCAATTCAACATTAGCAATCTCATGAAAAGAATGTTTAATCATTACTAGATGACATCACTTAAGATGAAGTTATCAATCAGATCAAAATATTGATAATAGCTCTTTTAATCAGAAACTCTATGAAAAGCTTCAGATAATTTGATCTGTAGCCTAGTTAGAAATGCTCAGAGGACTCACCTGGTTCGTCCTGAGTATCAGTTTGTGTCGATTCAGAGCAGGATAACCATTGTCAAACTTCCACAGATGAACTACACAGCAAGACAACAGATGACAAGTCAACATTTAGTGAGGATGCAAAACTCATAATTAAACACAACCGTGAAGAAACTTACAGGTCGTCAATGAACCAATTGCCAATTGATCGCTCAATGATCAATCAACCCGATCAATCAACAGGTCAAAAACAAATTTCAATCAACCAGACCACTAAATTGGACATCATTAACCAACCAACTCACACAGGTCAGGCTGTTAAAATCCACACAGAACTAAGTAATTAAATAACTAAGCAAGCAAGCATCCGGTCATACATTACAACTGCATATTTATTTCTTTAATGCAGAAGATTTTCAAAGCCATGGTCGTAAGACATTTCCTAATAATTTACCTTTAGATACGCTTGTGATTTTTCAGAAAGCATTTTTAACTGCCCATCAAGTCCTATTATCCTATGAAAACATTCATGAATATTAATTGGGAAGAGGGGACAGGATAATATAAGCTAGTAGCTTTTGCTGGCTCCTTTTGCATTGTACTGCACTTAGTCGTTCATGATTGTATAACCAGAGTTGAACGTGCAATAAATTATATATCAATCAAGTCCTCATTACAGTAATTCTGCACATGAACTTCACAGTAAACGTTAGGTGTTCCACGATATTTTCCATTCACATTTCCCTGCTTTTTCTTGTGAGATTATATTTACAAATGCCTATATTGTAGATTTACCAGCTTGAAAAATGCTCTTCAAGTCCTCATCACAGTAACTCTGCACACGACCTTCACAGTAAATGTTTCTATGATATTTTCCATTCACATTTCCCTGTTTTTTCTTGTGAGATTATATTTACAAATGCCTATAATGTAGATTTACCGGCTTGATCCAGGTCCCCGACCTCCACCGTCCAACTGCCAGCCAGTTCTGCTCCAGTATTCCCACTCTTGATCATGCCGACAAAGGTGCGGCTGCAAAGTTAACAAAACAACGTGTTTAATCAACAGCCATATAGACATTTTATTAGCGCTTTATACGCCATCACCTGTTTGGCTGTTAGCTGAGCTGCTCTCGGATACTGCTAGATAACGGGAGTCAAATTTTAGTAGCATACTGCTTGGGTATCGAAGCCCATCTTGAGTGGATACCCAGATGTCATCAGCATGAAACTCCGATTCAGTGTCCGTGCTGTAGTCAGGAGCGCCTTTAAGTAGAAATCTTGAAGGGGCGCTATAACAAGTACTCATACACACATAGATATACATAGCTGAGCAAAAGAGTCATACTGGCCGAGACAAACAGAGCATAGATGGCTAATTGCTAATTGCTTCACAAGTAAAAACTGCTTTAAACGTCAATCTCAGAAGACAAGAATTCACTTACAATTCTTTCAAGTAATTGTCCATGTGCTCAGGTTTCACCGAGTGAACTGAAATAAAAATTATAAATTTTTATAATCAAGTACTTATGCATATAACCGCCTCAACGCGTAAAACCAAAGCAGAAAAAACAACTGGTGTGGTGCCACATATACGACTTAAATATCTCAATAGCTCTCTGCTTCATTGGATTGGCTTTCTTAGCACTGACCTGACTGCACAGTCATTGATGATCAATAATATTAATAATAATCAACAAGAACAATAATTGTTCTTGTAATTATTATTATTTTCTTTTTTTAAATAGCGCCCAAGGTATTTATTATCCCTCAGGTTTTAAAAACAATAAAAACTAAAAGCTGTGTTGTTCTGGAGTTAACGATCGTCGTTTTATTATTATTATTATTATTATTATTATTATTGTTATTATTGATCATCAATGTCTGTGCAGCCAGGTCAGTTCATTATTAATAAGTTCAGTTCATCAGATCCTATCCAACTCACTCTGAAGTTCGTAAACTGTCTCTTTGTCAGACAGCTTTGACGAATGCGACTCCGACCCGGTTTCGATTTTCCGGACTAGCAACTTCGTCAGCCAACTTTCCTTCTTGTTATCGTCCGCTGCTGGCTGGGAAGCATTTGTTCCTGCAGTAGAAGTCTTGGAAGAGTGGAGTGCTGGACCCAGCGAAAGGCACCTACGGCTAAAAGTAACAGGAACAATAAAAAAACATTCATAATCAGTAATTTTTTGGCTAATTCGTTCGGATTATTGCAATCATTGATCAACATGCAAAATTCCCGAAAAAAAATGTCCATTTCGCAATTCTTCACACAACAGCTTTAGAACTAGTTATGAACCCCCTTTAACTACAATTTATCAAGTCCAAGAGAGCAGTCCTTCTGTTGATGTTTAAGATATTATTACTCCTGGATGGATTCGGTTCTGTTTGTTCCCCAATACCCAGAGAATTTTTTACGTAAAAGCTG
Organism: Lumbricus terrestris; assembly: GCA_949752735.1. Taxonomy (NCBI): domain Eukaryota; kingdom Metazoa; phylum Annelida; class Clitellata; order Crassiclitellata; family Lumbricidae; genus Lumbricus; species Lumbricus terrestris. The sequence goes on along the minus strand of OX457048.1, from coordinate 33,269,481 downwards.
TATTTTTCTTTTAACGTCAACATTCTTTGGGATGATCATGATAATGATGGATTTTAAAACAATTAATTCTTTTATTGGAGTATTTCAGTGCTCTTTCGATATGAACATTTAAAGTTACTTACCAACGCAATCTGCTTAAGCCAGCCTTTCATGCTTAATCCTTGCTATTTCTTCACAGGTCTTTAGCTCACAACTGAAAACACTGTTGCTTTCATAAATTCCACCCCGAATCCTGCTTCCCCGTACCTCCCTCGCGGCCTCTCTGCTTCAACTATAAACAACATTCACCTTAGTCTATTTGCACGCCCAACCCTAGGTGGGTCCTGTCCTGAAACCGATCACCCCACCCCGCCCATCTACCATGTTTGACTTTTAGCATCTGTGAATGAGCTGGATCCCGCAACATCATTTTCTGACGAGATAGAGATTTCGGGATTACGATCGTTCCAAGGCATTTCTCTGTGGTTGGTCCAACAACCTGGAATGGACTTCCCTTGACTATGCGACACCTCCCAACCTGTTCTCAATTTCACAAACTGTTGAAGACTGTTTTTCGCTTGATCTCGGCCGGGAGCGCCTCTGAGTAGGTATCTTGAAGGGGCGCTATATAAATTATGATTGATTGGTTGATTTCTAAAACCAGGGGCCTCGAAAGTACAGATCAAACTCAGCCAATCTCGGCAGAAAATTCGAACGTGCAAAACTTACAAAATCTAACTATGGGATACTTAAGTTAACCAAAGCAAACACTTTTTAAACATTACTGGAGTTCCTTTCGCTCATACTTCATTCGTAGGCCTATCCTTTGTCCAAAATGGCCCTACTTCGAATCCGACGAGTCGAAATCAAGTTCCAAAGGAATCGCACAATAAATAAACAATGGCAACTAAAGTTAAACAACCCGAGCATTCGGTAGAAGTTCGTTTTACTTGCCTTTCATTCAAAAGCGGCAAGAAGCTTCTACTTTTCGCAAAGTTTGCAAGCATCCCGAATCCTAACCCTTTAGCAAACGCCATCGTGAACTTGGCAAACACGAAGTTATAATAAGTGAATATCAGCGTTGCCACTCGACAAAAATGAAACACTCAAGTTGGAGGGGGAAAACCCAAGAACACCCAAGTTCAACAAATCTGTCGAAAATTCCACAATTTCCCGTCCGAAAATTCTGACGCCTTTTTTAGTCATCCGGTCCAAATCTGTCAAAATATCCACAATTTCCAGTTTTTTGCTTTTTGGGGCGAAAAACCTAAGCAAAAAATCCAAGTTTGGATCAAAAAACCCCCATTTCTCAAGTTCGGTTCGAAAACCCCAAGATCTTGCTAAAAAGCCCAAGGAGTGGCAACGCTGGTGAATATCCAGAAGTCTGCTGCTATTTATAGCATCAAATTAATATAGGTCAGTACGCTTGAGTTTTAGAATAGTTAATTTGTAAATATTTGTTCAGTAAAAGTTTGTAAATTTAATATGAGATTGCGGTAAAAAAAAAGTATGCTAAGATTTTGAGTACGAGTAAGTTGAATGGTCCATGATTTTGTTACATTTACATACATAAAATATCATGTGTTTTTATAATAATGTAGGTAAGGTCGTAGGTCGAAACTCGTACGGTCAAGGCACAGTAGTCCTATGGTCAAGGTTATAATGTTTCAAAGGTCGCATTTTAGCAAACAGCTGATCATGTCGCAACTCGCAACAGATCAAATTTAATTTTAAATAAGTAAGTTAAACTTTATGTGATAAGTAATTTCGCACCCATTTAGCTTAGCCTGGGAGGGACTAATGCTATCCGAGTGCTGTAAATCTAACAGGAAACAAGGCCCAGTATTAAAAAACCACACCGCCTAACTAAGCTTAATATTTAATATTTATATCGATTTTAAACAAAAATAGTTAAACAAGTATTTCGTTGTTGCTTTGGAATAGTTATTGAGGTTTAGAGTGCACTTTCATCATACTTATAGCTAGTAACTCCTAATCGCTAAACCAAAACTTCTCGCATTTGTACTGGACTCTGACGCTATATTAATTTGTAATACAAATAGCTATTTTCTTGAATGATTTAATATAAGTGAACAATGGCGGGTTGTAATAACAGGTGGGTTGCGTTTATCTGTCTATGAACCCAATTTTTATGAATTTATGGCTTTCTTAAACCAATCAGTTCCACTACCTTCAACTGACTGCTTCGTCTAGAAAGACGCTATATAACATCAGCAGTTGCTTTGACCGGTTTTTCTATAACCGGTCATGCCATACGTTGTGCGACAGGGCTCTGGCTGAAGACAGAAAGTTTTACGCTGAAGTTTTGTGAAAAAGTTTCTTCAAAATGCTAAACGTGGTTAAATCTTCGATCGTTCGGGGCTTAGTCCGAAACTTTAGCGTATCAGCTCAGGTACACACAGATATTTAGGATTGCCTTTTTGGTGTTTTGTTTGTTCGGGCGAAGAATTCGTGCCAAGGTCATTATCTGATGGCACTATAGTCCAGGGAGGCGAGTTTCTCAAGTGTTGGCTGCCAACGGAAACGACCTAGGACAGTTTAGTCAATTCCGGTTATTCTCATTTGACATCCTAGAGTTTGCAAGTTGTAAACTTCTTCAGCGAAGTTATTTTATGCTTTGTCTTCATGCAAGATGTAATCTAAGATATGTAGTGCGGCCCACACCATCCCACGCCCAGTCTAGCCGTCTCTGTCTATGCGTACATATGGAGATGGCGCCTGAGAATATGCATATGTAAAATATATATGCATGTTTGTATATAATATTGATATACCACTTGGGTTAACACTAAGGGAACAATGGACTTGACAAATGATCAAATTACAATAGAGATCTTGTTGATCTTGTACCCATCGCTGCCAAGTGACTTGTTCAGGAACTCATGATGATGATAGTTTGAGTATGTTGAAACTTTATTTGTTGACTTTAATTGTAAACTAATGTTGACTTTTTATCACTGATATTTTAAAGATGTACATGAAATCTGGTTTTGGTGTTTTTTGGCTAAAGAGGGAAACGAAAGTTGCGTTGCTGGGCGCAAGCGGTGGCATCGGTCAGCCATTGTCTCTGCTGCTCAAACTCAACCCTCTAATTTCGCACCTTGCCCTTTATGATATCGTCCACACCCCTGGCGTGGCTGCTGACATCAGCCACTGTTCAACCCCAGCCAAAGTGAGCGGTCATCTTGGTGCAAAGCAACTGCGAGAGGCACTGGAAGGCAGCCAGGTGGTTGTTATTCCAGCCGGAGTACCTCGAAAGCCAGGTGATTTTCCTCACATGTGTGTGTGTGCTTAGTTGCTTGTCTGAATTATACCTTATCTGAGTATTGGTTGGTTTAATTTTGCTTCTGATTGCCTGTCGTTTATTGTGCTCCTTAAATTTACTTTTGTGTACGGCTGGTACTGATGAAAAATAAATTAATTAATTGACTGGTCTCCAGAATTTATCTTTGATTTAATTTTATTTGATATCTGTTGTGTAAAGCTTGAAAAACCGGAAAAATTCAATCAATCAGGTTTTTACATAGCGCCTCTTCAATGAAACTACTCAGAGATGCTCCTGACTCCAGCATGGCCATAAAGAGCAGTTTCAAGTGCTTATGGAATGTGTCGGAGAGTGACCCAGGGAACAGTTGCAGCTCAAGAAGGCTAAGGAGCAGTTGCAGCTCAAGCAGGAGGCCATTCCATACCACTGGGCCAGCCACAGAAACATCATGGCCTTGCATGATATTGGTACGAGCAAACAGCTCTGAGAGCACCCTCTCCCAGTGAATGTAGGTATCGACTAGTGCTTACTGTGTCAGTTTAATACTACCTTCTTTCTACAATAGTCTTCAATCACTCCTCATGCTAAAGTTCACATTGTGAAACCGAATAATGTATGTAGTCAATGGTTACAGCTTTCTATATAAAAAATTTTTAATTATCAAAAAAACTTAAATCATTTGCCATTGTCTCATTTTTGCTGTGCTTTGATTGTCTATTCATTTTCTGATAGGCATGACAAGAGATGATCTCTTCAACACAAACGCATCTATCGTGAGAGATCTTGCTGATGGTTGTGCTAAGTACTGCCCTGGGGCGGTGATTTGCATAATTTCGAACCCAGTAAGTTGCTCTTACATCCATGTCTATAAATGGTGCACAAATTATATTAGTCCATCTCAGCTAATCTACTCTGACTGTACACCATTGGTGTAAAGATAAGATGGCGAGGGACAGGACTGGCCTCGCTGTTATGCGGTGTAGCCACTTGCACTTCATACCCATTGCTGCCTTATGAGTAGCTTAATTTAAGGAACTTCTTAGGGGTTGAAAGATGGTTAGGCTGAAACACAGAGTACAGTGGGGCAGCAAGCCAACAACTTTGAAATATTGTTTTGCTGGTTAAATGACATTACAATTGATTGAGTGAGTTGCTAAGCAAAGAAAATAAACACAAATATAAATGATACCACCAGCTGACACAAATAAACTGAACATTCTAACAGAGCTCTTGCATTATTATATTTCGCCACAACTGAAAGAGCCTTGAGTGGTTTGAGCGACAAGATCTTGTTCATTAGGTATTTGGTAAAAGAAGCTTTAAAATATAAATGTGTCTTCAGAATACGACATTTTTTATGTTACGGCATTCAATGTGAAGCAGGGTATTTTCCACTTTCTAGGTTAACTCGACCGTTCCAATTGCCAGCGAGGTCTTCAAGCAACGTGGAGTCTACGACCCAAAGCGAATCTTCGGAGTTACAACGCTAGACATTGTGCGAGCAAATGCTTTCATTGCCCAGGCCAAGGTACCCTACAATTAATAAAGCTCAATATCCATGAATTTGGCATTTCTGTGACCTATACTGCATTGTGCTGTTGATCTTCTATTCTATAGCCACTTCAAAATCTGAATGCTGTATGCGTGAGGAGTAACACTGGTTATTTGCATTACCGAAGTGCTATGCTTGATAAAATATATTTTTTAACGGACTTCAACTTCTTACAATAAAATAAAATGACGCTCTGCTGTTTTTATAGTCGAGCTTTAATTGTTATGCTTCACAGGATCTGTCATTGGTGAGAAAAATAGACAAAAACTGAATAGTGAAATAGTACTTAATCAACATTATATGTTTGCCTTTGCCCAGTATTCATTACAGTGTCATTCCCATCTGAATTGCTGTAAAATGTTTTCTGGAAGCGGCGCTGTATACATGCTTTAGATGTAAATTCACTTGATGTTATTTAAAAGAATACATTCATTAGGCTTTTGTTGTGGTAAGCATCTATTTCTCTGATTGATAAGCATGACAGTTTCACAGTGTTGCAGCAGTCTTGGTGTGCGGAACTTTAATCAACGCATGCATGGTAGCCATCAACAAATGGTTGCAATGGAGGTCGAAATGGCTACCACTTCTGACTATTTCAGCCAGAATTCCAGAGTAATTGTAATTGTACATTTATATAGCGCCACTTCAAGAGAACTCCTAAGAGGCGTTCCCAATCTGACACCAAACCACAACCAAAGAGAATGGTTTTCAAATGCTTGCGGAGTGTGCAACTGTTGAAATGTTGATCTATTTTTGAATTATTTATAGAGTCATAAACTTGACCAATCTATGTATTTCGGTTACTATTTTCCATTAAAACTTTCAAAGAGTGAAGATGGATTTCAGTGTCTTGTGGTGGTTGCGCCGTTGTTGTACAGGGTCTTGACGTCAACCATGTCAACTGTACTGTTGTTGGCGGCCATTCAGGAGTGACCATTGTTCCACTGATTTCTCAGTGCACACCACCCGTGTCGTTTCCTTCGGTGAGTCGTTTGTGTTTACTGCATTCGCTCTCACTATGATCTGTATTGCTCGAGTCTTGATGTATGACAACAGTCCTCAACCTGTGGGTCACGACCCTCACTGGGGTCGCCTGACTATTTGCCAGGAGTCGCCTCAACCCTTCAGAAATTCGCAAAAAAGGTACACATGTAATAGCAACTTGTTGGGGTCGTCATGACTTTCAAAATGTTATCAATGGGTCGCAGACCTAAAAAGATCGAGAACCGCTGATGTATGATGTGAATTTTGCTGTTCAGATAGCATAGTGCGATTTTCGTGGCAACACACGGAAAATTGTCCTGCTGTGAGAGCGCTGTTCATGCACTTTTCGGCGTAGTATTTCATGCTTCATACTTGTAGATAGGACACAGGGTAGGTAGGTGCTTTCTGCTTTTCAGTGATCATAGGATTACAAAGTGAACGTATAGCTAGCTAGTGATTTACATTACTTGTCAAGTATCTCTCAGTACTAAATTCAACGTGCAATAAACGTGGTCATTGCAGAACAGCAACATGTGTAGACAGTCGCTACGAAGTGGACAAAGTACTAACTAGTGAAGTACTTCTTATTAGCTACTAGTAGTAGTACTAAATTCAACGTGGTCCGTGCACTAGTGCTTTACAGGACTTGTTGAGCACTTGTTGAACTATCAACTACTAGTACTGAATTCATTTTGGTCACTGCAAAATTGCGACATGTGTAAACAGTTGCATATGGCTTGCAGCGACTTGTAGGCCGTTGTTAAGTTGTGAGATTGATTGCGTTTTGTTTCAGGATGAGCGAGCTGCAATAACACATCGTATCCAGAACGCTGGGACAGAAGTTGTTGAGGCAAAAGCTGGAGCTGTAAGCTGTTGCCTACATCTGGTTCTATATTACCATTTCTTTATTCTAAAGGAGCACTTATATAGTGTCCCTTCACGGCTATCTACTCAGAGGCGCTCCCAACCAACCCTGGGTGAATAGCGCAGTATTAAGGCTATGGAAGAACATGGTGGGAGTGATCCCTGGGCACTAGACGAAATGCTACAGGAAGCCCATTCCAGGGGGTAGGGCCAACGACCGAGGAAGAACGGCGTTGCCTTGTGGAGGTCCGTGAGTGAGGGAGAAGACGCTCGGCCCAAACAGATGAATGTAGGGAACCTTTACGTTGGACATTCAAGGTAGAACAGCACAGTTCCAACAGGTATCGTATCACATGCCTCAGTTTCCGCTATCGCCACTTTGGCTTTGCACTCGAAATTAGAGTTGCACTTCCAGAATTCTTACAGTAGTAGCATTAGCTCATAGATCTGCCTTCCAATCTATCTACCTAAACATGGCCCACCGTGCAGCTTCTCTGACTCCTCCCTTTTCCATGTCTTGGACTTAAATCTTCATTTGTCATCTTTGGACAACTCTGTTATGTTGCAGTGCTCATGTCCGCTTGTGAATAGCAAGCTGGTGCCCATTGCTTTCTGTTTTGAGCATTGCTTTAGAATTTTGGACAGTTAAATTCTAAGAAGTAGATCACGTCGGTTTTTTTGTAATGATATAAATAAACTGTGAGAAGATGAAGTAAAAGAAATAAGTGTTAATAGTTTTTCCAAATTAAATTATCTTTAAGTTAGAATTTTTTATTCTTTTTGCAGACATATAAAGCGCCTCTTGCAGTGCTCCCAGTTTAAAGAGCCCCTTGAAAAAGAAGTGTTAAGATGACAGTTGAAACACTAGTGTCCCAAGTTTAAATATCAGCATGAGTTATAGGGCACCTGAAGTTAGGCACCTTGTTTAATTTTTGTACAAGCGTTAAATTTATGTGATGTGTGCATCTGAATTTTTGCAGGGCTCTGCAACTTTGTCTATGGCATTTGCTGGAAGTCGTTTTGTTCAGTCGATTCTGGAGGCCTTGTCTGGCGAGGGTGGCATTGTGGAATGTGCGTTTGTGAGGTCGGATGAAACGGAGGCTGCTTACTTTTCCACACCATTACTGCTTGGCGTGAGTTTCCAGCTTTCATCGATATTTGTTAAGTATTACTTAGTGGCTCTTGCTATTAGCTATATTTCATTAGTGTTAATAAGTTTTTTACATTGCCGTAAGTTAGTCATATGTGGATACATTTGCAGGGTAATTTGTATTTACTGCTACAAAATGCATTTTTTAATGTATTTCATTGTTTCTATAATTGTTACTTGGAGATGACATACACGGGTATGGCTTTAAGAGTCCTTAACCCGATACCTACTAAGTATACTAATGGTATGGGGTGGGGGTCCTACACCCTTGGTTGGTAAATGGTTAAGAGTTATGCATGATTTTAGACTAACTATCCGGCCATCTTTGTAAATTAGAAAATGAATAGAGGTGAGAACTCTGTTGTTAATGATTGGTTGGCCAATTTTTAAACTATTGATTATACTATGGTAGGTACAGAACAGCTCAGTAATGAATGCAAATGATTTTTTTACTCAATATATTTGGATAGAACTTTACCTATTTACATTAGTACCTGGATGGATAGGTGACTTTTCATGAAATACAGCAGCAGCACTGCAGCAGGGCATGTCCGGTGTATTATTGTCCAGTCTGTCTCCCATTCTTTCATGGATTGTAATGCGCAAAGGAGTTGGGATTCCTATTGTTGAATTTGTTCTGAAGCTTAGATATCTTTATGGCAGTGCTTGTGAATGATCGTGACTGTGTATGTGTCTGAAATGCCTTGGGATTACACTTCTGAATGCCGTGGGATGGGGCTTTTGTCTTTGGACCGTGCTTCACAATACCTTGGAACAACTGTGCTTCTAAAAGATTGTCTGTAGAGATATTGCTAAGTGACCTTTACTTCCTTTCTGTCCTAGAGCTGTAGTATGCCAAAACAAATTTCTGTCCAGGGTAGCAGCCTCTGTTGTCAATTGTCATAGACCCTGGTCAAATCTGGATCCTCCCCCTTACTGTGAATCGCTTGTCGTTGTTTATTGATTTTAAGAAAAATGGAATTGAGAAGAACCTTGGACTGGGAAAGATGATCGACTACGAAGTGAACCTGATCAAGAGCGCTTTGCCCGAGTTGCAGAAGAACATCAAGAAGGGCGAGGAGTTCCTCACGAAAAATCCCTGCCTCCCATAAGAGGAGCAGCGCCAAGATGGGACGGTCTTAAGAAGACGCCCACAAAAGCAGTCAGATATCATCGTCCTCACAAATTTATCATGTTCTTGTCTTTTGGATCGGAGCCGTGACTCATGCGTGAATATTCGATGTGATGGTTATCATCTTTATCAGTATTTCAAAAGGTTACTGATCAGTGTGTTTGTCTGTTTTGTGTCTGGTATATTATTATATAACGCTGCGTTTGGACTTTTGATGGGATTGACAAGGTTTGTATGCATAATAGCACTTGGTAAGGGTCTGTTTTTGAATGCCTGATTCTAATTGTTCATTGCTTCTATGATTCACTCCAGCTATGGTAAATTAGGTACCCGTTCGGTAGCACTATGAAATGCAGGAGGCATCCAAGCGTAAAGTTCTGCTTCATTGGCTAGTTCCCTAGAAAGTGCCTGTTGCAGACACTATGTAAAATTGAGGTCAGGTGATGTAATTCACGTGACTGGGATGTTAAGATTTTAGTAACTGTTATACATTAGTTGTGTGTCCCTGTCAGTCCTGACCTAATTACCTGACATGGTTACATGTCTGATGACTTGCAATATTTCACATTTTTGGTGTGGTCGTTAAATCGAGAAAGAAAATTGGTGCTGGATAAAGTGTGCAATTATATAGTCTTGTGTGTGTATACTCGTACACATCTAAAAACAATCGTGTTTTTATGATTTACATTAAATTGTTAAAGTTTCAGGTCATCCAGTATTTTAAAATTTTACTAAATTAAAAATTGTGAGCATTATTGTTGGATTTATTTTCATGTGCGGAGTAAGAGTAAGCGATGCGGGGTAACAGCCTCTTGGGGGAGCATATAAGAAATTTTAACTTATACGTAACATATGTTTTGTTTCCGCTAAGAAAAATCATGATTATGTGAAGTAAACTAAACACTTCATCTGCTTTTATTGGAGATTCAATGCGGCGAAAAGACGTTGCGAAAATGAAAATTGTAAACTTTTATTAACAGATAATAAACATTGTGCAACATAATCCTGCAGTTTATCGAGTTGGGTTTTTAGTTGGTCAGAAATTAGTGCCTGTTTTACGAGAGCGACATATTCACTGTGTTGTGTCTATGAAACTAGTTACCAATGAGTTCATCTGTTCATTAGTCTCTTTAGCTGTTTCTCGATTTGTCTGATCACTGTTTGAGAAATAAAATTCTTTGTTCCGTTATGCAGATCTTGTGAACATAGTTTCAGGTATCTAAGTAGTAATGCCCAGTTGTCTGGAATGGGCTCCTACAGGAGCTACGTCTACTTGCTGGGGTTATTGCTTAAAAAAAAAATTAAACTCAAAACTGTCCTTTTTTGCCGTGCTAGAGTCGGGATCGCTTCCGAGTAGTCCCCTTGAAGAAGCGCTATATAAATTCTTGAATGAATGAATGCAAAACATAAGCCTAACTAGCTGTGCATGCACATCCTGAGTGACAGTAGCTAGTTGAAATGTTCCTAGGGGAATAAAAAAATATTAGCAATCTAACTAATCTCTGGTCTACGGAATGCATTAGGGGGCCATTCATACACCATGCATGCAAATCTTTTTCCTTTCAGCAGTTGATAGTAAAACAACGACAGCAACCAATTGGCATTTGTACATTTATTAACATTGCGTTTAAAGCCATTGAAGCTCAAATTACTCTATTTAATGATTACTAATAATCAAGTCTGATTTTATTACATCGGTGTGTAGCAGCTGAATACAACGCAATAGTGCATACACACCGCACCAACCTCGTATCACATGCGCTCTTATTAAACAGACTGTAGCTAAAGACTTTCTAATTGCAGATCGAGTGTGGCATGAATTCACAGAAGTACTATGCCTGCACTCCTGTTGCAGATAAAATTGATATGCTGTTATCAGGTAGAAGAAGAGGAGGCCATGAGTGATATCATGCTGATGTATCAAAGCGTAAAACTGATTGAGCATCCTTTACAGAAATGCAACTTCTGAGACGTTCCCTTGTTTAAAAAAACCATGGCACTCACTGGGTGTCTATAAGAAAATGTTTAACAAGATGAGCTCAAACTACCCGACAAACAGCAGTTCAACCTTAAATTGTTTGCAATCCTTGGCATCGCTATGAATTGTAGGCAAAATAATATTATAAGCTCAAGTTATTGCACAATAATTATTGACTGCATTATTTATCAGCCTCAAAGGCTCCAAGCATCTTCCAGCTCAACACCCAGTTCTCAATATCCATTGCCTAACAACGCCATAATGATTATTGGTGTGCAGTAATTGTCGCAACAAACAAAGCGTTGGCACGGCAACTATCTCAAGGAAATCTCAAATCAGTCAGTACTGTGACGGACCATTTCAAGTGCAGTCCTGTCTTCCACACCACTTGGACTTACGTAGTGGGCAATCTCCCTAAATGGGTTTGCAGATTCCTCACATCCTGTCCTATTACACTCTTAAAGATCCCTCGATTTGTGACAAGACCAAACACGCTGTGTGCTCTCAACACATCCAACATTGCCATCCTATACATACCTGCAAAGTTATGTACACGGTTGGCAATTCATCATTTACAAACAGCCGCTACATATATACACACAGTTCTGATATATATTGAAATATCTCTCAGCTGAAAACTGGACACACCCTGTCCAACAACCTCTGCATACGACACGTGCCGTGAAAACTCGATCTCACGCTGAATAAGGAGATTTGAAGCTGAATGCAAAAGCAACAGCTGAAAATGCAGCAGACCACCGCTCTAACAGTAAACTTATTTACACAGCGAAACAGTACAACCAAGACGTAAAATGCAACTGTACAAAAACTTAAAGTATTAATTCACAACCCTAAACAGAAATGTCTTAACCCGAACCACGCAAGTGGAAGACGCAGGTCCATCGCCAAAACTACCCAAAAATGTGGATAAATGATAAGAACAATGACCGCCTGACACACCCGTTTGGGTTTCTTCCGCTTACGGTAGCTTCACCCAGAGAAACATTTTTTTGAGACCATCACTCCATACGTCATGGAACATCACAGCTGTTGCATGGGGCGCGGTGGTGTAGTGGGTATGTTCGTCGCCTTGCAGCCAAAGGGTTGCAGGTTCGAATCCACCTCAAGTCGCCGCGTAGGGACCTTGGGCAAGTCCTTCGCTCGCAATTGCTCAGCGCTTCGGTGTGAAACTCCGATGCAGTGTCCGCTCTGTAGTCGGGAGCGCCTCTGAGTAGAGAGCTTGAGGGGGCGCTATAACAAGTGCACATACAAAAAAATCACACCAATATGGACGTAACACATTCGATACATCTCACCAACAAGTAACGGCAAAGCGAATACATTTTTGCAATTTTTAATTCATTCGCGTACACACAAAGCACTGTACAGCACCCTTAGCATTAACAAAATATCGTAAACGTAAACTAAAGCAACAGGCTAATCTATACTACATCGAATTCAACTGTAAACACATGTCATTACCGTGCGTAAGCATCGCACAACGTAACCGTAAATAAATCACCAAGGTGGTTACATGAGACGTAACGTAACAACAGATCATCTTCGGAGTAATGCGCGTTAAATTTAAATTTGGAGAAATTTACGCGAGTGAAAATGTGAAAAAATAAAAAATGCAAACGTAGAACAAGTTATATATATATATTATATTAATCACACAAATCAATTGGTAACACTGAAGGCAAGACTCGGGGCATTTCAAGAATAGTCAACCAGAAATTACTTTAAACACTTGGAATATGGAGGACAGACAGATAGATCTATAGAAGCATTGCCATTATATTATATCATATTAACATATACTGGACTTTTAAAACAACTATCTACACGTGTTACTACAATTAGTAGCTTATCATCGCTACTAAGAATGAACATTTCTCAGTTTTCAAGGCTCAGCGACATTCTCAACAACATCAGGCAGTTGGCAAAGCTTTCTGAAGACTGAATCTGATGACTTGAAGCACACGTTAAAATGTGCAACGTAACTAATCCTAATAAACAAGCGTGAAACACAGAAACATGTGAAATAGCGCTTAGGCAAGGCATGTTAAACAGATGGAACGTCAGCGTCACCTCATCGCACAAATTCTCCCTAAATACATGAAAGACAAATGTAACCAAATACTTCGACAGCAGGCGTTTTTTATGATTGTATACCTCTTAGCTACACTGTAGAATGAGGTAAGAAAATTGCTGTTTCATTCAAAGTCACCTATCAACAAACAGGCTGCAGTAGTTAGCAACCAGGAACCATATCCACTCTTCAAAAGACTACATCTACTAATAATATATTAAAAATAATAAGGTGTCAAGTGGTGTTGACACATATCTCAACTCTATATAACTCTGTTCAGCTAGAAATCCTCTATGATGTTAGCATAGTCAACTGGATAATATCCTTCCAGCATGAGCAAAACTGGAATGACAGTTGGGATCTGCAGTAACATTCCATACAGCTGCAGTTCCAGGATCATTAATCTCTTTTACCACCTTAGGCATGGTAACACCTAAATGCCAAATAACAAACAGCATGTTGCCGTTCAGTAATCAAGTTTCAGCTTTCCACTAGTCTACTATGACATCACAGTACTACACAGTACAGAACAACAGTACCAACTGGTATACCATCTGCACCATCGCAACGCCCTACACGTTCACAATATCAAACAGTGCAATTGACTTGCCATTAACATCACAGCACGACTTCATAAAATCATTTGCACCTTTTCCAGAACCAAGTTTTAGCATCAAACTAGCATAGAACTACTTGAACCTTTCGAACATTGCGATCGTACTGCAGAAAAGCAGTACCACCTGGTAGTGTTTCTGCCAACAGAACACCATTCAAGCACCATTTTCCGTAGCACCATGCTGCACCGATCGCGGGAGCATCCAAGTCCAGCTTTTTATCATGGAAGCAGGCAAGAATACTGTACTCGGCGCTTAGAACTGTTAAATGTCCGTGCAGTAGCAAGACAAGCCAAATAATCTCAACGAATAACAGCAGTTCGTCAGAACACGACATGACGTTAGAACACGACATGACGTTAGAACACGACATGACGCTAGAACACGACATGACGTCGGAACACGACATGACTCCGTTCTCAACTCGCCCAAAGAAAGAAATTGGAAGAATATTCAAATCTTAGATCATGAACATCAAATTTCCAGATTGGCAAAAATGCGCGTGTTTTTCAGTTCGACCAAAAATCGAATCACGTTACAGGCATCAGGTATTGCGTAAAGTTCTTTGAAAACCAACAGCGACACTTCGGAGGGGGGTTGTCCTCACTCCCACAGATATGGTGACGGAGGAAGTTCCGAGACTTGAGCACAACGCGACCTGTGAACAACAGAGCAACGTAAGCATTTAAGCTGCTTTACAATAAACGTAATATTTTTACAGATTTACCATTCTTATAAATTTATTAATTTACCATTGTATTCGTAATTGTTTAGCATTGCAATACCTATTTGACTGTGTGCTTAAAGTGTTTTTTCTTTCTGGCAGCTTATGTTATTATTATTTCCAGTTTTATTATCAATTGTATTATTAGTAATATTACAACAATTTTATTTAGCACTAGTACTTCAAAGCATGTTAGTTGGCAGAGTCATTTTCAGCTTCTCCATAATTCTCTGCAACTACTATTATAGTCGAAATTATTAGCAACACATGACTAAAGTTGCCAGGCCAACAAGCTTTGAGAACCCATTCTAAAATCATATTCGGCCGTCATTGTTACCTCACAGAAACACCACTCATTAGTGAATGAAATTGTGGTAATGTATCTGCGTAAGAGCAGAATAAATACAGACATCAAAACTCGGATTAATTACAGATGCCTCTCCTTCCTGCACTGAAGCAGAGATATTTAAAGAATGCTGCATATAAATTATAAAACTAAGCATGCAAACAGCATGGATTTTGCCTGGGGTTGATGACTCCGGCTCATCAGCAGAGGTTAAGAAAACAAAGTTGTACTTCTTGCCTATGGCTGCCTCAGTGCTAGCTTTTGGAATTGTCCTACTTCTTCTGTGACTTGTGACTGGTCCACAAACCAGCAAAGGCCTAAATGTCAAGTGGTACAGAATTCACACAAAACATCATGCTTCAACAATTTTTCCTCTGCAAACATGAAAAACTGCAGGAATCTGTAATTAGTAGATTCCTGCAATTTTTCATGTTTGCAGAGGAAAAATTGTTTAAGCTTGATCAATGCTTTGTGTGAATTCTGTACCACCTGACAGTTAGGCCTTTGCTCGTTTGTGGACCAGAGTCACAAGTCACAGAAGAAGAAGTAGGACAATTCCAAAAGCTGGCTGTCAGATTCAAAATGATCAACAATTAGCGCAATTGCTCCGCACAAGGCACTTTTCCTTTGATCACTGCTCGTCTAACGATGCAGAAGATAAAACAACAATAGCATTTTTCGCACAGAGCTCTACTTTACAATGCCATGCTCAAAATCACGAAGTGAGCCAGCGAAAAGTTCTTACTCGGAAAATGACTGATAGAACGGTGAGGCAAGATTGAGATGAAGCTGTGGCACGCCCGTCATTTCGTTGTCCTTCTGAACTTTACGATAGAGTTTCGTTAGCTTATCTGCAAGTTAAACATTCGCAAATGTTAAAAGCAATTCATAATTGCAAATGCTAGAAGCAATTTGTAATTGCAAATGCTAAAAGCAATTTGTAATTGCAATTGCTAGAAGCAATTCGTAATTGCAAACGCTAAAAGCAATTTGTAATTGCAAATGCTAAAAGCAATTCATAATTGCAATTGCTAAAAGCAATTCGTAATTGGACCAATGACCTTTTTGAACCAGAACACAGAAGTGCTCTGCAGCTGCAGAAATCCATTCAGAAAGTTCTGCACATTTTCCGTAGAACTGCACGCAGAAAATGGGTGAAAGGTCCCGCTTTGGAAGACAACGGTGGAAGAGAACGAAACCGAAAAGAGATGGATGATTGGAAGAGAGGGAGGGTTTGACGTACGTTTAACTTCGGCCTTTGAAGTGAGTTCGTCTTCGAAGCCGTTGAGGAATGGGTTCGGACAGACAGGTTCGAGATCCTCGATTCGTTGTATGTTGTAGGATGCCGGGAGGACACGACAGCACGAGCACATGCACGCGTGGTATCGTATGCGACCCTCCTCCAGGTACGGATGAGTCAGGGCGTCAGCCGCGGAGATTCGCTTTCGCTAGAACAAAGAATACCAGATATAACAATCGTTTCTTTTGTATTGTATTCATACGTCTGTAAAGCGCCTCTACTGGGGTGAACTGCTCAGAGCGGTTTTAACAATCGCAAATCAAGATATCCATTCAAAGGTGCTCTCTGTGCTGCTCTATACAATGAAAAAAGCCATTAAGAAACAATATCATTAATTTACAAGCTCCTGAAGACCCATTTATATCACTGTGGCAGCGTGGCTGGACTGGGAGCAACTCTAAGTGGTCTTCTTGAAGGGGCTTTATATCAATTCTTGAAATGAACGAAAAAAAGAATATTACATAAGTTATCAAAAACAATGCACAGTAAGCCGAAACAGTCACCAGTGGCCAGTCCCTCAAATGCTCTCATTGGCCCTATAGCTCTGTGAAACCAGCTTCCTCATTCGATGCGTTCCTCCCAATTAACTGGTGGGACAAGTGCCTCTTATCATCGTCTCAAGACCACTTTTCTCTCTCTTGATTCAACACACTGGGTGTGCCTATGAATGGTGTGCACCATGAGAGATACAATACAATCAGCATACGCATGAAAACAACGGCGGATACAGAAATTCTCGAAGGAGGGTGCGGGGGCCAAAACTTTCTGTGATCTTTGCCAGAAAAATTCCTTTTTTTCCAATTTTCCCTGCCTTTTTTTAGGCATCAGTCATCTGGTCGACGTCTATGCATCTATTCAAGCCATTGATTTAACGCTTGTTGAAACCAAATGGGGGGGCCACGCCCCATGCACTTTAGAAATGTGGGGCCATGGCCGGATTGCCCCCTCTGGATCCGCCCCTGCATGGAACCAGCCAATGGATTCTCATCGAAAGACAGCAAGAAACACAGAGTTAATTAAAGAAGAGATCTTACTGGGTTGAAGATGAGCATGTGGCAGAGCAGGTGCAGCACCTCGTTATCACAGTCGGACGAGAGCGAGCGCAGCACTCCGAGATTCGGAAATCGGAACGGTCTCTGGAGCACGTGCTGCCTGGCCGGTTCGCACGTTCCAACCATGTCGTCCGGCAAGGGCGTTCCAAGGACCTCCACGATCAGGTCGAGTTGCTGGATGGCACTGCGCGCCTGGAATAGGACCTGCCGGCTGAGAAGTTCGGCGACGATGCACCCGACGGACCAGACGTCGATGGCGCCCGTGTAGTGCCGCGCGCCCATGAGGATCTCGGGCGCACGGTAGTACTGCGTCACCACTTCCTGCGTCAGCTTCGCCGACTCGTCCAGCTCGGAGACGCGCGCCAGGCCGAAGTCGCATATCTGGAAGAGGAAGCAACTGCGTCGGGTTAGAGGTCTCATGGAAGCCACGAGACAAACATATACGCCTACACCCTGAGACTCTAAAAGGATCCTTCCTTACTAAACTTAAAACTGTTCTTTTTGGGCGCACTGAAGTCGGGGGCGCCTCTTAGTAGTTTTTTCTTTTGAAGGAGCGCTATATGAATATCAGAATGAATGAATGAATATACTGGAAAGAATGAGGTGAGGTCAACAGTTTACATACATGACCTCGTCTAATCTAATCTAATCTAATAATCTGTTGTATTGTATTTCTCAGCATGACAGTCGTATGAAAAGAGAAAGGCCTTCAAGCGGTGAAGAGTTGCAGGTGAATTCCCCACCAGAATCCGGCTACGAATTGTTGCTATCAAAACCTAGTTCACTTTTCTGGTCTCTAGTAGCTGAAGTTGCACATGCATTATATTAGGCTAAATGATTTGACCCTGTAAGCTAAATGCTCCATACAAAACATCAACAACTTAATACAACAACATGCTTCTATATATGATTATCTTTGTACCACGCCCAACGATTACAGCTCACACAAAATCAGGTAACACACATTTTTATTATGTTAAGTTTGAGAATTTCCCCACCAGTTTGAAATAACTTTTCAATCAGACAAGTAGTAAATACACTTCCTTCATTCATTGCGAATATTTATACAGCCAAAGCATTCCCAGCCCAGCCACAGCTAAAATGTGAGATATAACTGATTTATGAAACGCAAGCGAATTTAACCTCGGCATCGGTTGCAAGTCTAATGGGACGCCATTCCAGATGGTGGAACTTAACAACACTGCTCTCACCCCTTGACCACCGTCTCTTCCACTTCAATGTAGGAACAATAAAACACTTGGAAACACCATATTTAACATGCACTTCCTTATAGCACTTTCTACTTCTTGCTTTTATTTTATTTTACATGATTACAGCATCACCCCATTAGATCGCCCATTCCCTGTGATAACCAAATTATGTGAAATTTTATGGTCACAGCCATAATCAGTTAATCACAGTACGCTGTTGGATCAGGAAAAATAAATTGAAATTGCGCAAAAAATTGAAAATCAATGCGAAACCACGACAGCTGCACTTCTGCATCGCATCAGTGTTTATCTGGCGATATATGTATAATAGGAATAGTCTTTGTACAAACCTATTCTAAGAACAACAACAAGCCGTTGACATTACCTTGAGACGACAATCGCCGTTAACGAGTAGATTTCCCGGTTTGATGTCTCGGTGGAGTATGTTGGCCGAATGAAGGTATTTCAGACCTTTGTTAATAAAATAAAAGTTTTTTTAAATTCTTCACTCAATGACAATACAACAATAAAATGACAGACAATTTACAATTTACTTAGTATCCTGTTGGAGATAATACAACTGTCACCTACGGTTTACTCCTCAGTGTTTTACAGGCTCTGTAGAACCTTTTCGCATCACCGTGGTTGGACTGGGAGCACCTCTGAGTGGGTTTCTTGAAGGGGCACTATAATAAGTTCTTGAAATGAATGAATAAATAAAAAGTTATACAATACCGCACAGCACACAACTGCGTCCAATGGGAGACTCACCCTATAGCGCTCACAAGTGTACACATGACCATAAAATAGACCGTCAAAGAGCGGTTGTTTATAAAGGACCTTACTTAGTGACCATCTAAGTACCTCTGAATCCACACTCCCCACGTTACAGGTCAAGTGATCTATCCAGCACCCATTCAGCTACTGTGGTAGGACACTCAACCTGATCTTCCTCTGGCGGCTGTTTATTAAGAACTTGCTCAAGGCCCTTGCTTAGTGACCATCTAAGTACCTCTGAATCCACACTCACCACGTTACAGGTCAAGTGATCTATCCAGCACCCATTCAGCTACTTTAGAAGGACACTCAACCTGAAACGGTCTTCCTCTGACGCTCTGCTCTCTTTCTAAAAATCCATCTCAGGCTTTCCTCTCTCATCGCAAGACAGTTTTATTTGACCGCGCTAAGGCTGAGAGCGCCTCTGAGCAGCCCCCCTTGAAGAGGCGCTACATAAACGCATTTAACGAATGAATTCGACGATGCCACGTGCCGCTACTCACCTCGAAGTATTTGGTAGGTGAAGAGCTTGATGTGGTCGGACGTCAGCGGCTGAGATGAGATGATGATTTTGTGGAGATCACTCTGCATAAGTTCGCTGACAATGTACCTGGCAAGCAACTGGTCAAGGAGGACAACAAAAACTAATCACACAAAACAAATAAAAATAAAGCAACGAAAGACTAACAAAGGGTAAGTCATCACAATCACTACATCTGAAAGAGGAACGGCTATTTGCATAGGCGCAATCACGTCCTAAAAGTTGGGGTGGACCATAATGAATCACGTCCTAAAAGTTGGGAGGGACCATAATAATAAAGCTAGGGGATCACTCAAAAGTTGGGGGGGGCGCGTCCCGTGGGTCCCATAGGGTGGTTGCGCCTATGGCTATTTGGATGGCGGCTTTTCAGCTGAAACTCATTTACCATGGAGATATGCATCAACAACACTATAACTTACACGCGTTCATTCATTCATTGCAAAAACTTATATAGCAACCCCTTCAAGAAGCCTAACTCAGAGGCGATCCCAGCCCAACCACGGCTAAAGAGAAAGGTCTTGAGCAACCGGTAAAATGCCACAGGCACACGACTAAACAAGATTATAAACTAGGATGCACCAATGGCAGACCAATGCATTCAGTATTCACTAAATTACTTAACATGACGCTCTGACATAAATCTGTCAGCTGCACATTTCCCATGATGCATCTTTTTCGACTGATTTCTATCCATTCGGAGCCGTTGTGGCTGAAGCAGAAACGTGGCTACAGCGCAATGAATTAAACAATCAGTCAATCTTAGCATACACACGTTGCGTGGAGCAACGGTTTTTAGTTTACTCACAGCATGCTCGCAGCATCCACTCCCTGGTTGCAGGGGGGGGGGAGGGGTGAACAGTACCTATTGGCCGCTGTCTCATTTATAATGCCCATAAGACTGTCCTTTATGGGCACACCTGAGTTGGCAACCTTGAAGGAGTGCGAAATAAAATTACTAGGGTATTATAATAATAATATAATATAAATACTAATAATAGAAATAATACCAAAAATAGAAATAATAATAATAATAACAGAAATAATAATAATACTAATAATAGAATTAATAATAATAATAGCTGCCATCCATCACAAAGCAAAACACTCGAATTCTATTTAATATCATCAGATGTTATTATTACTTAAGGTATGTAGAGCATAAAACGGTGACGGTAGCATCAAGAAAGTGGTCCATTTGAAGCAAATCTAAGAACGCAAATGAAACAGACCAACCAGGAAACAGGTCAAGCAAACTGCAAAACAAGGCGCTGACGTTACTTACAGTACGAAGTGGGTCAAATGTTGCACAAAGTAGGGCATTGCGTCACAGGCAGAAGTAATATTAAATCTAATTAATAAAGATGTCACGTAGACAGGTCAAGCAAACAAAGGCCAATGTTAGAATGCCAAGAACTAGGCCAATGCAGAAATGAAGCACAAAATAGGAGCAAATAAAATCAAACCTGTACGATTCGAATAAAATTTGGGTAAGATTAAATTAAAATCCATGTAAGGTTCAATTAAAATCCAGATAAGAATTGATTGAAACCCAGGTAAGAATCAATTAAACTACAAGTAAGAATCAATTAAAATCAAGGTAAGATTCAATTAAAAACTAGGTAAGAATTGATTGAAATTCAGGTAAGAATTTATTAAAATCCAGGTAAGAATTGATTGAAATTCAGGTAAGAATTTATTAAAATCCAGGTAAGAATTGATTGAAATCCAGATAAGAATTGATTGAAATCCAAGCAAGAATTTATTGAAACCTGAAATTCAGGTAAGAATCAATTAAAATCAAGGTAAGAATTGATTGAAATCCAGGCAAGATTCAATAAAAAATCCGGGAAAGAACCAATTAAAATCCAGGTAAGAAATAAATTCTCCAAGCATGCATGACTCATTTACCCTCTCATGCATATTCATCATTAACACTCTCATGCATATTCATCATTTATGCGCACATGCATATTCATCAGCATACGAATAAAAATCAATCGAGGAAAAAATTTCCTCCGAATCGTAAAAATCGACCGCATTAAACTGGAGCATGCAGCTCGACCAAAAAAGGATACAACTCGTTAAAGTCGGCCTTCGATGACAGGATTATGTCGGTGGCTGTTATGATCTGAAAATAACGGAAAAAACACAAAGAAACGTTACAATTCTGCCAGACTTAACGAAATGAATAAACAGCACTTCTCAATAAACCGCATCATATAATCCAGAACAAAGCAGTAGTATCGGTATTGAAATGCATCATCACCAGGCACTGATAAAAACATACCACACACAATAAAAGTACAGCACAGCAATAAAATATGCAAATGAATAAGCATAGTATTGATAACAGTGATAATCTGGATTAAAATGCACGCATGACCGGACTCAAACTAGACATGCGCAATGATCAATAAAATGCACAGCTAAACAAAGGACCTGAAGTATCCATGCACTTGGTGTACTTCATATACTGATAAATAATAATATACCCAAGTGCCAATCCCACTAGAACCCACTTAGTACAACACTTTTTGGAATCTACGTAGGCCGGTAGTAGTGGCCTTCACTACAGAGCGCGCAGTGTGACACCACAACGTGAATATCAGCGTAAACAGATGACGTGAGTGGTGCAAAGTGTCAAATTAAATCAGCCTACTATATACCTATCATGTGATACACTAATTACATATGACGCAAAAACAACACAGAGCTCTAGTGATATGCATAGGCTGTGGAAAAGACCGGCTCTCTCTCTCTCTCTCTCTCTGGCATGCAGCTCTTATGCCTATTTTCTTTAATGCACCCATTAAACCACAAACACATATAAAATAGTTTTTCTTCAGTGATTTCACACGCATCCTGTGGAATTGTTAGTAACAGCTATCTATACGGAGCGCCTCTGAGTAGGTACCTTGAAGGGGCGCTATATAAATTACGATTGATTTGATTGATTGATTCAGAATGTTGCTCTCAGACTAACTCAATTAGTCATTGTCTCCTAATCTCACTGGTCCCAGATAGATTTTGATGTGCATAAGAATTCATATTGCTTGTTCACCAGTGCGCTGTTTGGCAGCTAGGCATGTAAATAATATATGCAGTTACTTTCTTATATCCTGGATAAAAGCTAACTTGAGCAAATGAACAATCATATGACATATGGATGTTGCCAAAATGTTTATGTACAGGTCTTGTGGTATGACAATGGCACGTATCATATCAAAGATATTCTATGATACACAATAGGCAACAAATAACACAATAGGACATTAAATGACAACATTGCCTTCTTACAAAGTTCACAAGAGCAGACCAAAGTGAGGCAACATTAACGTACACGGACTGGGAAGTGGCAATTTTCCAGTTCAATATCAAAAGGTCATCTCCACAGAACAGTTGCAAACACCCAGGAAGTGTCCCACGAACATTGAGGAAGAAGTCTTTCAAGAGGAAGAATGGGCCAGCAACTCCGAATGAAATTTGGCCAAAGGCAACAAGCCGTGCACCAGTAACAGGAAACTTTCCATCACTTGATGACCCAAGACAGGATTGACCTTTTAAGTTAACTCAACCACAGGGAGCAAAACCATGGATGCGAAATAAGCAGACAGCACGTGGCAGGCACGCGCCTGTAGGCATCCCACGGCTTCTTAAAGGCCTAGGAATCCGAATCGAGGCCTCCTCTGCCTATTGAAAACATGCACCACTTACTGACCTAATCTGTTTCCGCATGCGTACAGTTGCCACAGATAGTTTAGTCACCTCGTAGGAGTGTGACTCAGGCACTGTCGTTGCTCGTCATATTTTCTCTTTGCTCCTCCCCGTCTCTGATTAATGTATTGACGATAATATTTATGGCACAGTCAGTCGTCAGTCGGCCGTCTGGGAAATGCCGCTAGATTATGCCGGAGCCACTGGCATAAATGCCGCTGACGGTTGTTTGTCCGTATATATGAATGTCTACGTCAGTGACTGGCTTGGCTGGGTTAAATCTTTGTTCCTGTTTTTCAGTCTGTACTAAATGGCATTGGCAGAATCTCTAACTGCGCAATGTTGTGTGCGGCTCTGTGGCTATCTGACCATTTGAGTTTCTCTCAGTGTGTTTCTTGATACATCTGCAAGTGCACTGTTTGCCAGTTTAACTATGTGTCAGTGTGTCATGGGTGTGTGTATGTGTTTGT
Source organism: Lumbricus terrestris (assembly GCA_949752735.1). Lineage (NCBI taxonomy): Eukaryota > Metazoa > Annelida > Clitellata > Crassiclitellata > Lumbricidae > Lumbricus > Lumbricus terrestris. Next base: position 33,245,715 of record OX457048.1, on the reverse strand, counting down.
TTGTTTGATCCATCTACAACTGTTTGAATATATGTAAGTATCACTTCTGAACAAAACTTTCAAGAAGTTGCAAAGCTGTTAAAAGGAACTGAGCAAGAAACCATTCTGTAACACACACACTCTCCAAATGATGACAGTTCATATGACAAAACAAAAGTACACTGACATTAAGTACCACTCTTCAGTGAAAACCAATTGCGAATCTATCCCGTCTACATCCTGGTTTTACAGCTAATTGTTTCTAAGTGTTTCAAAGTGTTTCAAAGTGTTTTACAGTTGGCACAATGAAGCGGAAGAAACGGTCAATTGATCGCCTATTTAAAATGGCCCGGCTGCACACACGCTTCCGCCTGTGGATACGAAAGCATGGATACGAAAGCGGAAGGAAGCCACAGAATGGATCCATTGGACCATAAACGTTGGCGTGTCGAGACGGGGGTGGGGGAGGATGGTTGTACTTGGTAACTGTGCGTTACCAAGTACAACCACCCTCCCCCACAACCCCCGTCTCGACACGCCACCAATTCATTTGATGAACTCATTTCCCAAAAGAAGCAATTTCACAGTCTGGTCTATTATGATGACGGTCATCCATTGTATTGTCCTAATTGACCTACAGAAATCAATTCCAAAGTTGCCCTATTCTCCCCGCCACCCCCCCGCACCTCATTATATTTCTCCCTCTCCTCTTGTCCCCACGGTTCTTCCCTTCCTCCTCCCCTTCTCAACCTACTGCAATAACAATAATCCACCCACAATAATAATTATTCTTTAGGCTGTTTCCTTAGCCTTACTGTTATTCCCTAGCTTTCCCATTCCCTTTCCGGGCTTCCGTCTCGCCTGGTCCCCTTCCTCCTACCTCTTCCCCATGGGAGTCTATTAGCCTGCCGCCTTCAAGGCTAGAAAGATAGACAAAATGCACACCCCTGACAAGCGAGCACTGCAGCAGCATTAAACAACCAAGGCCAATATAACTTGTAAAAGTCCCTGACATGATGGCTAACATTAGACAATTTATACTACTACTCTAATTTACACACAGCTGAAGAAGGCATAAGGAGACCAAGGCCCACTAACAGTCTCTCTCTCTCTCTCTCTCTCTCTCTCTCTCTCTCTCTCTCTCTCTCTCTCTCTCTCTGTGCGCTGCACATTTGTAGCTGTGCGTCTGCGCATCTGGGGCATCGACCGCTTGCCAAGGCCTAACCCATACGCAGCCAGCGAAAGCCAATGCCACGGCAAAGCCTTGGACGGACGCGGACGGCTAGCATAGGCGGCCTCAGCGCAGACCGACGTCTAACGGGGACGAAGACCGACATTGAAGGGGAGCGTGGGTGACCTTGGACGACCTAGGGCCTTGGCTGTAAAAGAGAAGGCACCCACGCACCCGCCACGGGGGGCTCCCTCCTCATAAATGTTGTCCCTGCCCTCTATCACGCGCACGACCTCCATTCCGTCCTGCACGTTTCTAAGAACTGCGGCCACTGTCGTCATTAATACACGCGACTGCAGTCGTCATCCTATCGTCGTTGTCGTCATAACCATCATCAACATAATCGTCAGTTCCGTCATGATAGCCATCGTCATCTGACATCATCATCATCATCATCTGATAAATAATTATCATCATCATCATCACGTTGACTTCAATCATAGTCTCATGACATCATTATATTCACACTGTATTAAGCTGAGTCATCACCATTATCAGTCATCATCATCATCATCATCATCATCCGCCTCACCACCACCATTGTCATCATCATCATCATTATCATCATCATCGTTGTCGTCGTCGTCATCATCATCATCATCATCACCACCACCACCATCATCATCATCATCATCACCATCACCATTATCCTCTTCACCACCACCATTGTCATCATCATCATCATCACCACCACCATCGTTCTTATCATTATCATCATCCTCATCAGAAGTATCTACTGTCCTCAAGTTCAGAAGAAAATGGCATAAGAAAAGTAATGGCTTCAACGAGTGCACAACGTGATTCAGTGGAGACCACTTCTTACATTCATTCTTTTACACTAAACACCAATTGGCTATAGATGATAAATAGCATAGGTCAAGTAGGGGCACATATGCAAATTACATGCAAATTATATGCAAATTGCAAAATCATCTCCACCACCATACACATACATTGACAACATTCAATTAAAGAAATACATGCCCACCCATACAAACAGATAAACACCCATATATAGATTTGCACACAACGATATATATATATATATATAACATTATATATAGACACAAAATACATTTACATACATATACACATATTATATATATATATATATAATTTATATATAAACACAAGAGTTAACATTTTACATATGTACACCAACCAAGCCTTCAAACATACATGCACAGCTGCAAACATACAAACACCAATACATCTCCTCACCACAATCACAATTGCACATGCACGCACCACACACAATTATATTTTTATACACACTCAGAAGCATCAAACATCTTTACATCAAGCATACAAAAACACACACACGCATTCACAAAACACCCACCCACGTAAAAATTAACACACACTCATGCAATTCACATACAATATTCATGCACACAGCAAGTCCAAAAAAGCACTAAACACGCAGCTTACGCAGTGTCCCAAAACAGGAAGCGTAGGCAAGAACCGCTTTCTGCGACAAAATCTATTTTAAGGCGACTGACATCACTTGTTAAATCAACTTGTTGACCAAAACGTTTAGCCACTGATAGCACAACAAGAAGATAGAGCTCTATGGGACAAACAGCACAACGCGAATAGCAACAGCACCAACAACAACAACAGTATGTTGGCCCGAACAACAGGACCAGCAAATAAATAATGGCAACAACAACAACAATAACAACTGCCAAAACGAATTGTAAACACAACATCTGAAACAAATGGATTTGGTCTTTTCCATCTCAAAAGCGTCAATAGGTTAGGTAATACACCGAACACTGTCTTGACAACAATGATGATGAAGACAATGACATGATGAAGATAATGACATGATGAAGACAATGACATGATGAAGATAATGACATGATGAAGACAATGATGATGGTGATGACAATGATGATGGTGATGATGATGATGGTGATGACAATGACATGATGAAGACAATGACATGATGAAGACAATGACAATGATGACAAAGATAGACTTTGACATATGTACACACATGCAAATACACACACACACACACACACACACACACACTGTGTGATGACTATGATGATGACAATGATGATAGCGACACCACCATTATTAATGATATTATAATGATGATCATTATGATGTCATTGCAAGTTCCATGAGAGATCCTTTGGTACATTTCAACGTGCATCGTACACCCACAACAACAGTATTAACCACAACACATATCCTCCTGACAACAGCAGCGTACATAGAATAAGCAACAAATAAATTCTTTATTATGGCCAACTGCTTTGGTGTACACAACACTCAAATAAGATCCTTGTCAAAAATGATTTCCATCTTTAAGTCTGTCCATCCTATGGATTATAATTCAATCGTGCAGTCTCAGTCTCATGGAGTATGGCTGTATGTATGTATATGACCATTTATATAGCGCCTTAACAGGCTGTGGTTTCAGGACTGTTGATTAGTAGCCGTCAAAGTTTAAAGACACTGTTTGATAACAGAGATCATCAGCATCGCCCTCCTCCTACATCTAGGCTTGGGACTGGCACTGTCAGAGGGACGAACAGTGGCAGATTTCGAGACCGTTAAGACGATCGTCTGGGGTAAAAGGGGCAAACCTCTCACCCCCTATCCACCCCCCCCACATCTATCAGTCGCTGACATCCACAAGACTTAGTGGCAGCACTGAAGAAACGTGGGGACATCTCGGTGCACAAGTTAGGAACAAGCAGTCGATTTCAACGGTCGTTTAGAATGCACCCGATCTTCCGTCACTGTGAGGAGAATTTCTGAGGGGCCCAGCTGTGCAGGGAGGAAACGACGATGACGACGGCAGAGACATAAAATCGATCGATCGTCGGACGGACAAAGACCGCGCTAGCACGACTCGCGTCAGCCATAAACAGACGACATGACGTCAGGTAGTCTCCTCGGAACCGAAAAACTATACGCGCACAAACAGACACACAGGCATACACACGCACACACACAAACAAACACACCCACACATACACTGACAAAAACACACACACACAAACACAAATACACACACACTGACAAACACACAGAGATGCATGCACACGAAAAACACCAACACATACGCACACCAATACACGCAAAAATATGCACCCAGCCATAAATGTATCCATCTGCAGACCTAAGCATAGACACATCCATGCTGGCATACAGGCAACACATACACACAACCACATACACACAACCATACACATAAGTGCATGCATGCTCACATCGCATGCTGAAACCATCCACACTAACACGCACAGTCGCACACACATCCGCTCATGCACATACGCGCACACATACACACGAAAACATCGACCTTAATGTCCTGCATACAGCCAGCAATGAAACCTGAACGATGCGATCTCGCAATTCCAAGAACCGCAGCCGCGTCTCCTTCAAACAGCGAACAGCACAGCGAGTTCCCGATGAACCGCACCGAAAGACGCCGTCTCGGAACAACCTAAAAACCTCCGCTGCACGGTTCCAACGAAAGCAGCTGAAACTGTCCGAATGGCTCTCGAGAAGGACAATAAACCTCGGCAAACACAAGGACCACTGCCGCAATAAAACCGTCAGATATACGACATAGCGCGCGTTAATTTATGGCGTACGCGCAACACATAAACACGGTTATTATTTCGATGTGGAACACGACACGAAAACGCACCCAGTAATCCCCACGTCGGCCTTTACGCATCACGTACAAGCACACCCCCCCGCACAACGGACGCATGGTGGGGAAAAAAGGTTGGAAAGGAAACTTAATCTATAAGCGAAAGAACTTTATTTTTGCCATCATTGTATCATTTATAGACTGACGGAAGAAAACCCGAGCTGCACAGCAAGCAGACTGCTTAAAATCAGTTATTATTTTCCAATCTTATCTTAAGTACAACAATAATAACAACGATACACATGATAATGATACATACACACGAGATACTTGATTAGATAATAGATAGCGTAGATCAGTTGAAACCACGTTAAGGTAGTTCACAACAAATTCAATAGGCCATGCAGAAGAGAGAGAGAGCCGTGGGTTGATAAGACAGAAGATACGAAAGATTTGACTCACATTTTCGTGCTTGAGTTCGAAGAGCATGCTGAGTTCCCGGAATGCGCGCCGGCACGAGACAAGACTATGGAAGACATTCAGCAGTTTCTTTAAGGCCACTCTCTTCGAAGTCCTTGGATCACTGACAGCCCTATACAGATAAAACAACCACTGTTCAGCAAGGTCACCGGAAACACGAGTTACCAGGCACGACAGCACTTTAATAGATCTAGTCATCATTGAATAAGTCATCAAACTAACACCTGTATGCACTCAATTCCAACAGGTAAGCTTTATCGGATTGCTGCATCATCAAAAGATAAAATCGGTGAAAGTGGCACACTCCCAATAAAACGTGCTTCCTGATTCTGAAAAGTCGTTTTTAAAGCAGAGATGTGCAAAATGATAATTTAAAAAACCATGATATCCTCGTAACCACCCAACTTTCGTTGGTGCTCGTTAACTAACCGTAGTCAGGTGGAGGGAGGGTTGAGTTCTATCTGCTAAACAATGGTGGGTTGGTAAAAAAATTGCAAACCACACTCTCATTTCCTAAGATGCAAAATTAGGTAAGGCCACGTCAGTTTTTATATACACTGCCATGAGGTGGGTAGATAGTTGAAAGGCAACGTGCTGGCACAAAGATCAGAAGGATGTGGGTTTGATACATGCAAGGTTGATTCAAGTCAAGCCTTCAACTCATTATTGGCAACTGTAAAGTGAGCACTGAGCAATGGGACAGATAGGCATTGCAGGCCGCCATACAGACAAATTCAACACCTGTTGAAGCTTGTCAAATAACTTATCATGTAATCTTATGGCACACATGTCAGTATGAATTAACAAATGTATTAAATGAATATAAGTTTCATTATCTATTCTCTAGTCTGCTCCCTTATCTATAAACTACAAAGGTATATACACAACAGGTCAATAACCAGGTCAATTAGGTGGTAAATGAATGTTGAAGCAGACAATAGGAAGTGCCAAAAGAATGGTTAATTCAGGCAGGCAATCCAAAGCTGAAACTATAGAGCTGTATGGGATAGTGGTAATTTCACATTTATATAGCGTAACTTAAAGAGAGAGACTCATCAGAGATGCTACCAACCTAGGGCAATAAGCGCGTGAAACACAATACAAAAATTGTCTTTAACCATTGGTGGAAAAATGCAAAGAGATGCTGAGAAGCATCATGTCACAGGTTAGCAGACAGTTCGTACTAGGAGGAGGAATCAGTGGAAGAACAATGACAAGGAGAACAGTGAATTATCCCTGTGAGGTCTTGCTGCCAACTCATGACAAGTCTAAGGAAATTGTCAAGAAAGAGACGAGAGCATGGAGGAAATACTTTCATAAAGCCCACTAGTATTAAACTGCTCTGCTTCATAAATCTAACTACAACATTTACTAGGAACAACAAAAACGTTTCATATAACACCACATAAATATTATCAAAAACCAGAAGGAAACAACTCTTAAAGCCAAAAAGCCTGTTAAACGAAACATGCTGCCAAGTTCAGATCAAACGTAAGAACTCTTCCAGTCAAGGCCAAGCTAAAAAATCACTAAAGTTCACCTCCAGAGTATATGAAACTCAAAACCTTAGGCCCACACAAAAACAAGCCCTAGCTGTTATAGCTAGGGCTAGATCAAAAGGAAACATAGTCAAGTCCAAAAACAGACACATGAAATAGTCTTCAATGGTTGGCAAAACCTTAGGCCCACACAAAAACAAGCCCTAGCCGTTATAGCTAGGGCTAGATCAAAAGGAAACATAGTCAAGACCAAAAACAGACACATGAAATAGATTAGAGATGACTATCATTAACAAGTCTTCAATGGTTGGCAGCTGACAGCTAGTTCTCAGCAATTCTAGGCCGATGTCTATAGTTGGCTCATTGGTTGTAAGTTTCCGTTTGGATATTCTAATCAAACATCAAATCATGATAAGCAGATCTGCGTCTCATAAACATAACGCATAGATTGGCATAAAATCTTTCCATTACAGTAGCGAACTAATTGAAGCACCCCTTGTACTTTATCTATGCTTTCAACTGATATAAACACAACTGATAATGAGGATATAAACAAATATGACATCTCTGTACATTGTTATTGTCCTCACTTACGGACAAATCACACCAAAGCAGTCATGGCACATGTGGCATTAATAATGACAATCCAATGCCAAAAGAACTTGACTATGATCCACAAGGGCAAGGTCAACCAAGGCCGTACTGGTTCTATTAAAACAAAAAGTCAATGCCATCTAATTTGCACCGACAAAAATCTCAATGTTCTTAGTTTAATTCCTTAGCAAAGGCATGCTTGTGTATCCATGAAGACAATAGACAACATAATATTCTCAACGCCATTTCAAACTAAATTATAAGCGCGGAAGCATGATAAGGGTTAGTCCCGAAAAGTGTCATTGCTATATATATATGGCAATATAAATTTCTCATGACATTACATAGAGAATGTAGCTGAAAATGTCACTACTTACCAAACTACACCAAAAGCCCCGTAACCAATCACCCTGTCCGTTTCTCCCTTGCCCCCATCTCTCGAGGTCTGCGTATGCGGTGCAGATCTATTCCCAAAACAGGCAGTACTCTTCATTTCAACCCTCTGGAAATCGTAGCAGGAGGGTAGAAGCTGCTGGACCACCCTGTGATCAACTACATTAGCAGACATGACGGTTATATTTTTATTTCAATCGTAGCAACGCAGAATTGAGTTCAGAACTTCGATCTTCTTTCACTCCTCCTTTTAAAACTCAACTCTGTTCAACCATCTAAACTTTTCTGGCCGATCTATCCGACGACGCCAGAGCTTTATCTTTAATCGGAGTCGAGTTTGTCGACGATTAATGTTCAACACCGTAAACAGATACTGGAAATACTGGATGATTCACAGTGCTCGACCAACACACACACACACAACGCCGATTCCCCGTAACGAAGCTTTCCAGGAACCGACTGACGAAGCATCGGAGACAATAAAACTTTTATCAGCGCGCATCTACTCTTCGCAGTCTCGCTGTCATCTTTCTCTTATCGCACACACTTTGTTAAAGCTTATCGTCTGAAGTCTTTGTTATAAATTAGCTACAAATGATCGTTCTTATGAACAAAAGAAGAGAAGTTTGCACTCGGCCGAACTTCTCGTCCCTCACCCTCACCTCTAATATGCAGCAATTATACTTGTTAAAAGCGATCTAATGCAAGCACAAAGAAGGATGCTGCATTTTTCAAATGATAAGAGGGTTCCTGTTTCGATGACGTAACCGAAACTTGCGACGCATTCACTACCGCCACTGTACGAGCACTATAACCACACGTCGATGATTATAACGGTCGCTTTAGTAAAGTCACAGCATTAATGTTATTTTTACTGTTGGTAAATCTTGCAAAGGTGCAAATACTCATCACATTTAAATTTAATTTAATCGGATAATTATGAATTATACACAAAGCAATGTCGTGACGTCGATATTTTACACTGCAAAAATTGTACAAGTTGAATTTTAGACACAAAGTATGGTCTAAGACTCTAAGTTATAATACCTAATATGGTGCTCAGTGCATGACATAAATTATTTTCGAATCTATTCAATTGCGGAATTTATGGCTTTTAAAAATCTGGATGGTGGGCTTACTTTCTAAATTCACTCTTGAATGCGCATGCAGAATCTGCAATTAGGCTACCTCGCTTACATGCATTTAGATGAAACTTAAATGTGACATTTCTGAGTCTTGACAATCATAATCGCAATTAAGGAATCAACCCTGAACAAATGTTTACAAATGAATATTACAGACAGTGTAAATCTGATCAACTTCGGCACCATTTAACAGTTTGTTTAATTATCTCATAGACTATTATTATTGAGTGCTTCTGAATCGTTGCTACGCTTTTAAATCGATTGCTTATAAGAACCCTTGGCACTTAATTAGGCCTAGATCTCTACATATTATTATTATTATAAGAACGGTTTATTAACGCCTCCTGTAGCCTTATAACGGAATAATGGCATCCAAATTTATAGTATTTGAATGTCAGATACTGCAAACTGTGCATGACTTTGTATCAGGTCGTTGCTTTGTATCTTCAGTATTAAAATACTTAATATAGCGCCTTTCCGTCTGGGACTATATCTCTCCATAGCCTACAAAACGACTACAATAATAATACTCGTTTATTCAAATTAAGGAGCCTTTGTAAAGGCTGACTTCAAGGAAAACTGATAAATTTATAGCGCTCCTGTTCCAACACGGAGAACTGTCTTTCAAAACATATAGGCCTATATATAGGGCTTAGGCCGATACGTGCAGGTCTCCGATGTAAACAAGCGCGTTTTTAGACAGTTTGAGAATGTTTGCTCGACAGGTTCGAGTGTAGCAGTACATAAATGCATTGGAAGACATTCAGTTCCAAGAAGATAGTTCAACCGTTCAATACATGAGTAGGAACGATCGATTAGCTCGAGTACTATGCATGTCGATCGTAATTAATGTGACATTATTTCTTAGAGGGCGTGAGAATTACTGTTACCTACCAAAGAACTCATATCTTACAGCGCTTACCAAGAAGTTAAAATGGCGTAGTAAATATTTGCCATCGAGTGCTTTTAAAAATGTCTGCTTTAATATTATTATTATCAAAGATGTAATTTTATCGTGTGAATAGAAGTTGTTTTGGACAAAATGCCGTTCAGCAATCTATCGGAAAAACCGCGGAGTAGATCGAAAGTACGATCTTTCCCGGTTCAAGTCCGAACTATGGACGCCGAACTGAACTTTAACGATATAGAGGTAAATGAGTTAAGAGGCATGAAGTTAATGTATTGCTGTCGTTGGTATTTATTGAGCGCTGTTTGTGGCAATACATTGACGAAATAAAGGTTAACGGAAAGGGATCACTGTGATCCAGTGGCATCCATCCCTTTCCATCACTTAAGGGACACAACCCTTAATAGTGTGATAAGAGTTACACTATTAGTTATCAAGATATGACGTTAAGGGTATCGTTCTATAATGACTCGGTAGCAAGTAACTTTTTTTATAAATTTGATGAAAAATATTTCCTCACGAAATAGAAGCGGGATTTAGCGCGTGAGGGTCGGGCTCAGGTTAGGCGTCGTGAGGGTCGGTTAGGGTTAGTTTTAGGCTTAGTGCAGTCATTCTGCTGAAATTGAAGCTGGATTGATTTTCAATGAAAAATGGATGAAAAATATTTGCTGACGAAATAGAAGCGGGATTTATCGAACAAATTCTTGCCTAAAGAGAAGCTGGATCGATTAAAAGGATTCTCGGCAAACTAGAAGTTGGATTTATTAAATATAACAACGCTGCAGCGTAGTCTACCGAGTCATTATAGAACTCTTACCGAGTCATTATAGAACGCTACCGACGTTAAGTAACTCTTATCACACTATTACATTTAATGATAATAATAAGTTATAATAACAATGATGTTGGTAATATTTCAGGATGTGAACAGGTGTGCTGTAACTAACAACTAGAATGTTACTTTGTCAGGCTAAGAGAAATAGTGTGTATGATCAAAGGAAGACTGTGTCAAATGAATGACGTATTGTATGCTGTTTTTGTGCCAATCAGTTCTGTTCCACAGTATGATGCTTGAATATCATATATTGAAATCTCTAGTTTTTAATGTCCTGTGAGCAATAATTTGGGTTGGACCTATTCTGTTGCCAATGTTGCGTCGTTTGTAAAGTTCTCTTGACGTGTATTTGTAGTACAAGGCAACTGGAAAGGATCTGTTTGAGCTGATCTGTCGGACAATTGGTCTGCGGGAGATGTGGTATTTCGGATTGCAGTTCGAGGACTCCAAAGGCAACACTGTATGGCTGAAGCATGACAAAAAGGTTGAATTTTTTGCCAATTTATTTTGTTATATGTTCATCTGCCTATTGACTCAGAATGAAGACTGATCATTTTTAGTTTGACTCTTATGTTGCATTATGGGTTTGGTTACTCAGTGTAATGATACAGTTACCTTGACAACATACTGGTCAAATGAGTAGCCTGCTCACAGGCTGGGTTTTGATCATCTTCCAGGACAGAGAGAGACAATTGTAGACTTTCATTAATTTATTCATTCATGTCATTTATTCATTCATTCACGTGATTTATTCATTCATTCACGTCATTTATTCATTCATTCACGTCATTTATTCATTCATTCACGTCATTTGTTCATTCATTCACGCATTTATTCATTCATTCCAGAATTTATACTTTTGTTCCACTTGAACTCATATACCCACCTGACTTTAAAAAAAACTAACTGGTGCAAAAAGTTTTCAATTGGTATGAGAACAGACCTGTGTAATTATTATAAAGACTGGTCCATCATATTCATGTTTTTTATAGTTTAGTTGCTTGTCTCATTTAACTAAAATTTCATTGCCGATGTTTATCCAGTGCCTGTTCAAGGCTACTACTCAGAAACGCCGCCGGCATCAGCAAGGTTAAATAAGGACAGTTTTGGGGGAAGTATGGAACAGTTTGGAACGTACCTTGGGAGTGATGGCAGTGGCAATGGGAGAATGCCTGGTTCTGCCATGGGGCATGGAAAACATGGTCCTGCAGTGGAGCAGATAAAGTGGCAGTCCAGGGCAGGGTGGTGGAAATTTTGCAGGGAGGCAGAGGCACGGCCCAACAGGCACCACCACCACCACTCCAGAATGTTACAATGATCCTGTTTCTGAGTTGCTGCAGGAAAGGGAAGCAGTGTAGCAGCTTTACATATTGTATGTCTGGTTGTTTGTGTGCCACCTTTTGGGAAGGTACCTGTTGCTGTTTAACAATACTGCCATAACAAAGATGATTAGTGTCACCCTCCTCCTTTTTCCAGGCTTGGGACTGGCACTGGCAGAGTGCAACCAGTGACGGGGTTAGGAAGGTGTTGAGGTTGTTGGTTTTATATTATCTAGACAAGTCAGTGTCAGCAGAGCTCATTCACGCAAAAAGTATACCCATGCCTTTCCTATGAAGTACGTCAGGCTGGACTTGAGATTGGACTCTCTTCATATGTTGCAGATCATGGATCACGACGTTGCAAAAAGGGATCCACGCTCCTTCCTGTTCATGGTGAAGTTCTATCCGGAAGACGTATCGGAAGAGCTGATCCAGGAGGTTACGCAGCACCTCTTCTTCCTTCAGGCAAAGCACGACATTCTGATGATGAACGTCTACTGCCCATCAGAAGCCACTGTTCTACTCGCCTCCTATGCGCTGCAAGCCAAAGTATGTCTCACACTGACACACACTGACACACACACACACACACACACACACACACAAAATACACACACACGCTCTCACATTTAAACAAACACTTTATTGGCATTCCTAACCTATTTTTTTATCGAAGCTTAGTAAATTGTATCCAATCTGGATTACCGTTGTAGAATGTTGTGGTCGACATTGGGGAGGGGGTTTAATTTAATGGTTAAAACGCTCTGGCATGAAAAGACAAAGGCAAAGGACAAACAAAGGATCATTCATTCAGACAAAGGATCACTGCTCTACCCTCTGAAAGGTCGACTCAGTTTGTCATTCGCTAAGTCCTGTCAGTAGAACATGATGGACACCTTGCATGCTGCCATACAGTTAAATTTGACTCTGTAATAACTTGTGTTAACTAGTTCTTGCTATGACTTGCAATCATACTGCGTATGATTACATACGCACGTATAGAACTCGTGCTACTTGACGCTGTGGTGAGAAGGCAACTCCATCTTAAACGACCTCAACACAATTAATAGAAATGTCTCCTTCTGTAGTCTCTTCCTAACCAATGTCTCGATCAACCCTTTTTTGGTCAGTTTTAACTAATTGACGAATATTATTTTTGTTTTATTGGCATAATTTTTCAATTCTGTGTTTGTGTCGTCTTTTGAGTTTACCGCTGTGGAAATTTTTCAGTTTGGAAGTGTTGAATGTGTTTGTTGTGCAGTACGGAGACTACGAAGAGGGTACGTTCCAGCCGGATGTGCTTCCCCTGGAGGAGCTGCTTCCTCAGCGCGTCGTCGATCAATACCAGATGACGCGCGAGATGTGGGCGGAGAAGATCAAGGAGTACCACGTCAAGTGCTTCGGAATGGCAAGGTCTGTCAGGAGATTGATGTTTTCAGCAGCTAACCATTCAGTACTCACACTTTGTTTTTGAATTTCTTACATTTGCTATAGTGCCTCTTCAAGCTCCCTACTCAGAGACACTCCCGAATACAGCGCGGACACTGAATTGGAGTTTCACGCCGAAGCGCACGAGCAGTTGCAAGTGACGGGCTTGCTCAAGGTCCCTACGCAGCTATGATGGTGAATGGTGATGTTGCGATTTACGCATTTGGTAATGTAGAGATTTATGCATTCGGTATCATTATTCAGTACCACATGTGTGTGGGTAAATATTCCAGTGGAATTCAGTGCTGTCTGTGATTGTTTTTGTTGTTGTAGAGATGAGGCTGAGATGGAGTACCTGAAGATTGTTCAAGACTTAGAAATGTATGGCATCAATTACTTTGAAATCAAAGTAAGTTCCGAGACCCGCTGTAGTTTCTGGTAAAGTTGAGTCTGAGGAAGGAGGTGATGCTAGGTTTTAGATCGGCATCATGTCTCTTTTGTTTTCCTCAGAGCTCTTCAATGTTAAGCATTGTTCATGTTCTGATCTAGGTCAATCATAATTGAACTAAAAAGGTCAATCATAATTGAACTAAAAAGGTCAATCATAATTGAACTAAAAAGGTCAATCATAATTGAACTAAAAAGGTCAATCATAATTGAACTAAAAAGGTCAATCATAATTGAACTAAAAAGGTCAATCATAATTGAACTAAAAAGGTCAATCATAATTGAACTAAAAAGGTTAATCATAATTGAACTAAAAAGGTCAATCATAATTGAACTAAAAAGGTTAATCATAATTGAACTAAAAAGGTCAATCATAATTGAACTAAAAACTTGAATTGACTTTGCTATTGTTCAGAGAGAGTTGTCAGCTTTATCTTATCTGCATACCTGCTTTGCATTGGCAGCTCACTGCATGATATGAAAATATTTATTTAGTTAACATGGTTTCTACACTATCAATCCAAACTGTAGTGGTTATTCACTTAAATTTGACTTAGATGAAAGGTCGAATTCTGGGGATATTTTTTTGCCGGCAAAGAGTTTGGAGCCGTTTAAATGTTGCAGCGGTGGCTACTCAAACTTTGCTTTCGTCCACGACCTTTGCATTTCATTTTCAAGTTTATGTTCTTCGTATGCTTCATAGAACGCTTTTTGCACGAGACTGTGCTGTAGCCTGTAACTTGTAAGAGGCTTTGCCATTCTATGGCAGTTGGAGAAATTTACCTATCTGGAGAGCTTACACGCCTTGATGATAGCTCCATGACGACCGTTGCCATGGTGACCGTTGCCATGACGACAGTTGCCATGATGACAGTTGCCAAGAAGTCTGTTCCTTTGATGAGATTAGGGGCATTCCAGGTCAAATCAACACAATTTTGAATTAAAATCTGCATCATCATCTCCGATTTTGATGAAATTTGGCAAGGTGGTAGAACCTATTGAGAAACTCTCAAAACTAAAATTTTAGATTTTTGGGTCAACCGGTTTCCGAGATATGGGTCAGTGAACTTGACCAAAACGACCCGATTTGAGCAGACCGGACGAGGTTTAAACTGCTGTATCTCAGCTTCTATTGCACCTAGAAACAAAAATGAGATACCAAATTAAAGCTGAGTGAATGCTCTGTTTGGGCAAGGTAGCTAGAAATAGTTATTTTGAGTAACAAAAATAATGTGAGCATCTGTAACCTATTAACCCTGACCCAGGTCACTTTGTACTCTCAGAATTTTATTAACTTTTCACCATTCAAAGATCTCACTATTCTAAAGAGTTGATGAAAAATTCAGAGTGGGCACTCCAGCAGTTTTTTTGTTATGATTTTTTGAATGGTCACCCAAGGCGTGAATCTCGCGGTGAACGAAGGTACACATGTCAAATGAAGTCTTTGACAGCTAGGAATTATCATTTTTAGTGAAAAAGACATTTCAAACCTCTGTCAAATCAAAATTCACAATCTAGTCAGTTTCAGGTCAAGCTATATATTCTGTTTCCACAGAGCTATTGCAGCTTGCATCTCGAGGGCATTCAGGATATATGCCTCCCAGTGCTTGGTATTTATTTATTTATTTATTAAGGAACAGAGCGGAATGACCCATGGACACTAAGCGCAGTGTAACAGGGATGGCATTCTAGGATGTAGGACAGTGACATAGAATGAACAATGCTGTCGGATGTCAGTTTGCGAGCAGGGAAGCAGAAGCTCAGCTTGGTTCATCGATCGACACTGACACCCAAGGTGGTAAAAAAGAGTTCTCAAAGATACGGTGGAGCACCACCTAACCAATGCACAGACCCTGTATTCAATCCGCTGTGGAGAAGGGAGCCAATGTAAGACATCTCACAACATGAGACATAAACATTTTTGGATATGGCCAACAAGTCACGTCGCACAGCAGAGGACCCGTTTCAGACAACCTATCCGGTCAGCCAGTAGTCCATGATAGAGGGTGCTACAGTGGTCACTGGTCAAGTCATGAAATTATGAAAGTGAACAAGGGTAGAGGCAGCACCAAAAGTAAGAGAGCGAGATACCACTTTAAGCTGGCGCAACAGTTACAGTACAGCATAGCAGGTTTATATGCTCTTGGTCCAAAATTAGTCCAAGGCCCCACACAAAAGGTGTTGGATGAAGTTCTGATGTCAGTACATCCACACAAGATATTATCAGCAGATCACTTGTATGAGGATAATGAAAAGATTGAGAGGCCCATGAAGATTCAAAAGGTTTATTTCTACTACAGCCAATGTCTGCATAACACAGCTAAGCCACTAGTCACCATTATACTTGGCGGTGACTTAACTCTCAATGTCTTCAAATTTCACTGCTTGATAGTCAGCAAGACTTAATTGAAATTGATAAGTAAGTAGGTAAACTTAAGCATTGTCTTGCCCAACATCCAGTGCTAGCAAATAATATCAATTTGTTAATTATTTAATATATAGGTGCGGATAGCATTGAATAAAAGGGACAGTTGTGCATGTATTAACACTCGATACACGCCCTTGGGTGACCATTCAAAAAATCATAACAAAAAAACTACTGGAGTGCCCACTCTGAATTTTTCATCAACTCTTTAGAATAGTGAGAACTTTGAATGGTGAAAAGTTAATAAAATTCTGAGAGTACAAAGTGACCTGGGTCAGGGTTAATAGGTTACAGATGCTCACATTATTTTTGTTACTCAAAATAACTATTTCTAGCTACCTTGCCCAAACAGAGCATTCACTCAGCTTTAATTTGGTATCTCATTTTTGTTTCTAGGTGCAATAGAAGCTGAGATACAGCAGTTTAAACCTCGTCCGGTCTGCTCAAATCGGGTCGTTTTGGTCAAGTTCACTGACCCATATCTCGGAAACCGGTTGAACCAAAAATCTAAAATTTTAGTTTTGAGAGTTTCTCAATAGGTTCTACCACCTTGCCAAATTTCATCAAAATCGGAGATGGTCATGCCGGAACACTGTGATGATTTGACCTGGAATTACCCATTAACAATAGTTAATACAATGGATGTTGGCTAGTATTTAATACAATGGATGTTACCGTAGTTAATAGTTGATACAATGGATGTTAGTTAACAATGATGAGATTATTAAAGGCAATTATTCTGCTGTGGCAATAAACCAGGCAGAGTTGTGACGCTGTTGTTATATCTATGTTTCTAATTATAGAATAAACGCAACTCGGATCTCTGGCTTGGCGTGACGGGCGTCGGGCTTCACATCTACGAGCATGACAACCGACTTACACCGAAAGTCACGTTTCCGTGGAACGAGATCAAGAATATATCGTACAAAGACCGGAAGGCAAGTCACCCAAAACAAGTGCTGTGTATTTTAGCCCATATCCGACTGAGGTTACAGGGTTTTCCATACCATTTACTTTAAATCTAGGTTATTAGAGATGGTGGAGTCGGTTAGACCCAACAAATTATCGTGTGTTTTCGGTAACGCGACTGAGTCTCTGTATTGCCATGACTTGGATAATTTTTGTGAATTTGTTTGCGTTTACACATGTAATGGCCTTCCGTGCCAAAGGTGCAGAATTTCGATGTATAGGTGTACTTGCTGCAATAGATGACGTTTGGAATCTAGCAGTTTTTCTGTGTAAGCAAGTGCATCGTTAATTAGAGCAATTATTGGGATGAAACTTTTCCATAGTCAGTATTTGAAAATGTTAGTTTGTCAGGGATGTTGTAGACCCGTAAGTCCGGGATTTCCCTCGGGGGTTATTCGCGATTATTTTGTAGATCCAAATGCCGTATTTCGTTTTTCAGCAATATCTGCGATTATCTTACAAGGAAAGACTCGTTAAAGCCAGCCGGAAGGTCACCCTAGGTGACCAGCATCACTTGCAACCATCTTTTTAATAACCAGTTACTTCTTTTTGGTGACTTCTTGTGATCTATTTATCTCTGTTTGTTTGTTTGTTTGTATGTGCACTTGTTATAGTGCCCCTTCAAGCTCTCTACTCAGAGCGGACACTGCATCGGAGTTTCACGCCGAAGCGCTGAGCAATTGTGAGTGAAGGACTTGCCCAAGGTCCTTACGCGGCGAGGTGGATTCGAACCTCGGACCTTCCGCTTCAAGCAATGACGCCACCACTACACCACCTCACGCGCCTCTTATCTTGTAGGTTTCCTTGGCTTCATTGTGTTGTTGCTCCACCCATTTGTTTTTGTCCTGCTGCATCTTTTTTTTCCGAAAGCCAGTTGCTGATGAGGATGGTTACTGAGGATTTTGGTTGTTAGGTAGATTGGTTGCTATGGAGATTGGTTTCCAATATAAAGGTTGTTACATTAAAATTCCCTTGTATGTATGATTGTATGTATGAGTGCTTGTTATAGCGCCCCTATGACACTTCTACTCAGGGACGCTCTCGACTACAGCGCGAACACTGAGCATGAGTCATGAACCAAAGCACATGAGCAATTGCGAGTGAAGGACTTGCTCAAGGCTCCTATGCGATGGCTTGAGGTAGATTCGAACCAGCAAAGTTCTGACTCCAAGGCACCGAACATACCCCTACACCACCGCACCCCACATGTGAACTTCTTTTATATACATAAGCTATGCACTTAAGCAACATCAACTGTTGTTGAAAGGTTATAGTGGTTGTCCATGCATATATGCATTGTATTTACTATTGCACCTTTCTGTCAGAGTGCAGGTTTTCTCTAAAATTTATCTGTTTTTCAACCTGTAGTTTGTCATAAAGCTGATGGACAAGAAAACAGACTTTGTCTTTGTTGTTCCAAAACTGAAAACAAACAAGACGGTTGGTAAATAATATACTGTTTAAATTTTTTAATATAAATGTGAGCATTGCATTGGGTTTCTATTATGTTGATAATTAATCGTGCATTCATTTATAACTTACAGGGGATTTTGTTGTGTTTTGATGTGTTGTCAACTTTGCCCTTCACCAACTCGCCAATTATGAGTATGCCTTTCTCGATTGACACGTTCTTCGTTATTATCTTCGTTATTAACTGGTTCCCCAAGTACATCTTTTCGGTGTCTCAAAACTACTTTATTTTCTCTGGATCTTTCGCACTGGGAGCACCTCTGATTGGTGTGCTATAGATACGATGCGATACTGACCATACACTGTCAGTGGGAAGATGAGATGGCGGGGAGAGGACTTGCCATCCATCCTCAAAGGCTGAGAAAACAATGTTGCTGGCACTTCTTACTTTGTGGCTGCCTGTCATGGCCTGCTTAATGGACTCTTCTCGTTCTTTTTTGTGCAAATAGTAACCTGAATTTACAGAATCCTTGAAAGTGCAAAGACAGCGCAACGGATATCAGACGAAAATAAAATTAAAGAAAAAATAATTACGGACAGTAAATAGATATGATTAGCATTGATCACATAAAAATCTAAGAAAAATGTATAGAAATCGAAACGAAATTTTTTTTAAATCGAAAAAACCTGAATTTTTTCAGAAGATTAAAAACCAAAAATAAGTGTGTTTTTTACCAACTATGGTGAACGTGAAAACTAAGATGTTAAACATTGCTAAATTGTAGATTCTGGAGTTGTGCGTCGGTAACCACGAGCTGTTCATGAGACGTCGAAAACCGGACACGATGGAAGTCCAGCAGATGAAGTCCCAGGCACGAGAGGACCGAACACGGAAACAGGTGGAAAAGACCACTCTCCGAATACATAGCCTTCGTTTCTTATGGTAGCAGATTATTAATTCTCTGGCATTGGTAGCCAATGTCTTACAGCGTGTATATGCTCGCGCTTTGACGGGTGAATCTCGACTTCTGCACAGACAATGGTGTTTATTCCTTCAGGCATCTTTGTTGAGCACCTCTGAGCGGTCTCGCTGAAATGGTGCTATATAAATTTGTGATTGTTATTTTGTTGTTAGTTTGAATCATCATCTATTAGGTAAAAGATCAACAATACAAGCCGACGAAAAGGCTGAGAAAACAAAATTGCTGACACTTCTTACTTTGTGGCTGCCTGTCAGGGCTCGCTTTATAGACTCTTCTCGTTCTTTTTGTGCAAATAGCAACCTGAATTAGCAGAATCCTTGAAAGTACAAAGACAGCAAATAAAAGACGGAAATCAAATTAAAGAAAATGATTACAGACAGTAAATAAATATGATCAGCATAGATCACGTAAAAATCTACAAAATGTATGCAAATCTAGACGTAAAATAAAAGCAAAATGAAAAGAACGTGAATTTTCTGAGATTATTAATTTCCTAATTACTGTGGTGCTTCAGCCAACGGATCCATACCAGTGTATATGAGGTCGTTTGCACCCATTGAATGTTGTGCATTTGCAGCCAATGTGTGGACTGCAAAAAACAGTACCATCACTTGAACTATCACTACGTCAGGCAATGAATGGTCTTAGCAATGACTGACTGATCGTTGATTCGTGGACATAGCCGTTAAATGGCTGATGTCATGAAATAACGGTGGCCGTGGTGGTGGTGGTGGTTTTGGTGTTGATGTTGTGATGATGGTGGTATTGATGATGGTGGTAATGATGATGATATCTGAACTGTAGCATGAAAGTGACTTGTTTGAAATAACCTGTTTCAATGCGAGCCTTGCTGGGTTGTTTCGATGTTGAGTGTGTCTTTGTGTTTCGACAGGCGGAGCGAGAGCAGCTTACGAAGGAGAAGCAGTTGCGCGAGGAGGCGCAGCACGAGAAAGAGGAGCTACAGAAGCGATTGCACGAACTCCAGCAACAGTTCCTTCAGTCACAGGAATCGCTTGTATGTTCATTAACCAGACAATCAATCAGTTTTGTTTATCACTTATTCTATTGGTTGGTTATTGAGTTACTTAATGCAGGCTACTTCTAGGATGCTGTACATGCATACTGTCAACTGTCAGCATAAATCTTAAGAGCTCATTGGAGTCTTTCTTACTCAGGATTTCTATCGTTTTGCTATCTCATTGATTGAGAGTACGTCAAGAGCACATCGGGAGAAAAGATGGGATTTTAGACAATGGAAGCGGGACCTCGTGGATCTTAGAATGAACTGAAGGAGGGAGCTCATTCCATGGTAATTATGCGAGCCAAGACTCTGGATTGAGAGCTCTACATGATGGACCAAAAGATCAAGATGCTACAGAACTGTGGGGTCGGTGTGCTCTGAGTTTGCTATATGAACCGTGTTTATGCTGTTGTGTGTTTGTGTAGCTGCGTTCAGAGGAGACGGTGGATCTTTTGGCGGAGAAGGTCCGCATTGCCGATGAAGAGGCTCTCCTCCTCTCACAGAAGGCGGCCGAATCGGAAGCGGAAAAGCAACGCATCCAGATCGCTGCCATCAAGGTCAGTCAAACTATGTTTTCACTTCATTTAGCCTTTGTGGCGTAGTTGGCTCTACAGTCTACACGTAATGCGGCTAATGCCGCTTTTTCCTCCATTTAACATGTGGCAATATGAGATGCGGCCTTGGCCACATGATTATTTTCCACGTGTTCCATACCGGTCGCCAGAGTTCCAAGAGCTGATGGCACCAGGTGACCAGGTGTCCATACCGGTAACTGTTGATCTCGTCTTTCCCAAAATTTCTCTCTGGCGTTCATCTCTGTGGGCACCCATGTTTTCCGGTGATGGTTCCTACTGCCCTCTGTTTTAGTGTATGGCTAATAATTTTTTCTCCATTGATTTCTAAATGTATCTAACAACAACTTGTCTTGTTGCACCAATTCTGAGCTCGACTAAAGTCAGTCACAGGATTCAGTTCTAAACGTTGGATTTGTTTGTTATGGTCGAGAGACTTTGTCTGTTTTTAGACGGAAGAGGAGAAGATGCTGATGGAGAGGAGAGCTCAGGAAGCAGAAATAATCGCACAGAGGATTGTGGAAGAGTGTGAACGCAGGTAAAATTCCATTCACTGAATTATGATGCTTTTTTAAATGATGAGACCTTTCGCTTGTACTTCCACTATGCAGAACTGTGCTTTCTCGGTGGTGGGACCTTCTACCTGGAGTGGTCTTCCTCTGACTCTCCGCTCTCTTTGTAAAAATCCTTCTCAGGCTTTCCTCTCTTATCTTAAGACAGTTTTATTTGGCCATGCTGAGGTTGGGAGCGCCTCTGAGTAGCCCCCTTGAAGAGGCGCTATATAAATGCATGATGAATGAATGTTGGTGGAGGTAAGGTAAGTCTATTCACCTGGGCATTGCGTCTTTGAGTTTGAACAAAGGTTCTCAATGCCTTTGCCCTGTGATTGAGGTATCTCTTGTGTTAATATCGTAATGATAATTATATTAATAATAATAAGAATATTAAACTACAGTCCTGCAACTAGATGACCTGTGTGGGATGGGTGATTTTTTTACGCTGACGATGAATTTCATGTGAACTCTGAACATGGTTTCAAGTTTGGTTGAGTTTCCATTGATTGGCTCTTCACAAGTACAAAAGCCATCCAGAGGCGACTTTTCTTATTGAACTGCTTGCTCCTAATAAAATTTTCTTTCTCAAATGCCTTAGATAGGTAGGCATCGTTTAGCCTGGCATCACCAACGACTTGTGGGGTATTTAAAGGCACCGTGTGTGTACGCGTAGCTGATATAAAAAGTATGCATCAGGTGTAAAGGCCCATCGCAGAGTGACTGGCAAACACACTAACAGTGTGTGTTTCCATGCCACTGTTGCCACAGCACTGTAAGTAGGGCGGGTGCTATATAGTAAATGGAGTCTGCAATTGGAATATCTTCGTTGAAGTGACGTATTGCTTACCAAATTGTCCCTGCTGTAGTCGTTTTAGTTCAATTTTGATTTGAATTAATTTGGAATTGATGTGATTTTGAATAGCGTTTAATTTACTTGAGTTGAATTCCGTATGACTAGGGTTATGATGGAGCTTTTTTAGATTGATTAGATATATTATGTTGATGTAGCTTTTGTATGGGGTTGAATGGATTAGATTGGGTTTGGTTGTCTTCTGATGCAGAACGAAGGAGGCACAGCAGCTGAAGACAGAGCTTACGTTGGCACGAATTGCCGAGAAATCGGCTCGTGAAAAGTATCAGGATATCCTGAGATCCTCTGTTTACCAGGTTCAGATATTTGTCTTTACTTGCTATTTGTCCTTTACTGGCTATTTAACTTATGCTTGTTCATTAACTGAGACTATCGAAGACTATCATGACTATATATATAATATATATAAATGTGTATAATCTGTATATATGTATATATATATATATATGTATATATATGTATATATATTGCCTCTTTGAATTACAATGCATTTATTAAATATTATAAGAGGTTACTATGGAAATGAGAAAAGTGGAGATTTTCCATAGCTGGGCGGCTTTCACCAAAAGCATCGTCAAAGCCATAAGTCAAGTCATGGAAGTGTATAGCCTTTATGACATCACAATGAAATTATTGTCATTATAAGTGGTTACTATGGCAATCTATGGCTTCTGTGAAATCACAATGCAATTAATATGTATTATGGCATTTACTGTCCCCATGAAATCACAATGGGATAATTATGATTGAGGTTACTATGGTAACCTACAGCCCCAAGGAAATGACAATGCAATTGTTGTTTATAAGAGGTTACTATGGTGATTTCTAGCTTCTGTGACATCACAATGCAATTGTTATCAAAGGTTACTATGGTTGTTTCTAGACTATGAATTCCGAGTGCAGTTATTATAATACATTACTATATGGTAATTTATAACCTCTATGAAATCACAGTACAATTATCATAAAAGGTTACTATGGCATTTAATAGTTTCCATGAGATCACAATGAAATATTTATGATAAGAGGTTACTATGGTAATCTATAGCCTCTATGAAATGACAATGCAATTTTTGTTAAAAGAGGCTATTATGATGATTTTTATAGTTTCTGTAATGTAACAATGCTATTATTATCAGAGGTTACTATGGCTATTTCTAGACTATGAATTTAGGGTTATTGTAAGATGTCACTATGGTAATTTATAACCTCTAGATATGAAATCACAATGCAGATATTATAAGAGACTACTATGGCAGTTGATCGCCCTATGGAATCGTAATGCAATTTTGTTATTAGAGGAGGTTATGACACTTCACATACCCTAGTCCAGTGGTTCCCAACCTTTTTTTACTTTAGGGCCACTTTTTTTAATTGGAGGACATAAGAGGCCGCAAGGTTAACATTTCTTTAAATTTAATTGTTAATTTTATGCTGTTTTGACTTGAGATTTACGAAATGCATAAAAAAAAATTATAATTGAATCAAAATAGAGTGTATTATGTTATTTATAAATGTCCAAATTAAATAATTTGTGATAGAAAATGATTATATACTCTATCCTGTCCAAAACGTCAATTTTGCATTATTTTTGCAAATTCTTTAAGAAGTTGCGGGTCATTTTTTGAGGCCTTGCGGGCCACTTTTGGGCCGTGGGTTGGGAACCACTGCCCTAGTTGTTTCTGTAGTCACAGCTCCACGCCCTCTGCGCTCACAATATTCTCCACTCGGGTGTTCCAACTGGTTCCCCAACTTTATCATGCATCTATCTATCTCTCTGTCTGTCTGTCTCATTATGTCATTCCCTCTTTCTCTTTCCCTCTCTCTTTCTCTCAGTCTCTCTAATTGTTTCCTATGGTTCCCCCACATCCTGCTAATCATGCATGTATCATATAATATCTCAATCATCTGCTTAAATTGTTTCTTACGTCACCACCGTGTCTTAGCCTTCATCCGTGAAGGTCCCTTTGCACCTCTAGTCCTGAAAGTGATGACATCTTAATTTACCTGTAGGGCTTGGGTGGCCTGTCCTATGCCAGTTCCTACTCCGGTCTGTCGTCTGGTATCGACGATCTTCATCTCGAGTCGAGTCTATCGCTTGCAGTCAACAACGAAGCGATATGCGACAACACGGATATGGATACGTTGTCTCGAGAGATAGAGAAGGAGAGGTAGGTGTTGAGGTTACTATGGCAACCTTCTGTCTCATGATATGACAATGCAATTGTTGTTATAAGACGTTGCTATGGTCTCGTGTTTGCAGGTCTTTGTGATATCTGTAATTCATTCATTCTGTTGCTGTTTAACAATACTGCCATATATGAAAGATGATTGGTGCTGCCCTCCTTCTTTGTCCAGGCTTGAGGTTACTATGGTAACCTATTGTCCCATGATATGACAATGCAATTGTTGTTGTAAGACGTTGCTATGGGATACTTCCAGACAGAAACATTGACAACTGAGAAAGCATGAAACTGACACGTTGAGGTTCTAAAGCAAGGCACCAAAATCTGCCTTTTGTGTTTTGTTCTGAGCGTGCTGGAAATATGCTGAGCCTGGTATTATCTATTTTTTTACTGTTATGTTGACACATTTTTTAGATAGCTGATGACTAAATTGTGTTATTTATTTTATTATGGAATGCCTGAATTAGAATGGCTGGGTCCAACATCCTGGAATAGAGTCTTACCTTAGGGATCTTAAAGGGGTACTATATAAATTTTGATTGATTGATTGATTGATTGATTGATTGATTGATTGATTAATTATAGTCTTACCTTAGGGATCTTGAAGGGGTGCTTTATAAATTCTGATTGATTGATTGATTATCTGACTGATTGATTGATTATCTGACTGATTGATTGATTGATTATCTGACTGATTGATTGATTGATTGATTATCTGATTGATTGATTGATTGATTGTTCAAGGATTGAGTACATGGAGAAAAGCAAGAATCTTCACGATCAGCTGAAGGAGCTGAAGTCAGAGATCGAGGTCCTGAAGGTCGAGGACAAGCAGTCGCTGCTCGACGTCCTTCACGAGCAGAACGTCAACCGCGGTGAAAATAAGTACTCGACGCTCGGAAAAGTATGGTCATCCGATCTATTGTTGAGAATCAATTGTTCAGCTTGTTAAAAGAGCATTGTGGTTGACGCCAGTAAAAAATGCAATTGTTGTTATATAAGAGGTAGGCTTGTTGTTGTATAACGATGCTGCCATTGCAAAGATGATTAGTGTCGCCCTCCTCCTTTATCCAGGCTTGGGACTGGCACTGGTAGAGTGCAACCAGTTATGGAGTTGTTATCAGAGGTTGCAATTATTATCATGGATTACTATGGCATTAATGGAGCATTATGGTTGATAACAGTAAAACAATGCAGTCGTTGCTACATGCGGCAATTTATGGCTTCCGTGATATCACAATGCAATTGTTATCAGAGGTTACCATGGCAATGTTTTGTGAGGCACGATGGTCGAGTGGTCAGAGCAGTCGCCTGTAACGTGGGTTCGATCCCCGTCCGAGGCGGTTACTGTGTAGGGACCTTGAGCAAGTCCTTCATTCACAATTTTGTTCTGCAATACAATTGCAGTTGCGCCATTGAGGTTTCTGTGCGCGTCTGAGCTTTGTAAGAGGGGCGAGATCAAATTGCAGTTGTATTGTATAGTTGTATATTCTAGACTATGAATTCAGTATACAGTTATTATAAGCTGGTAATTCATAACCTCTATGAAATCGCAATGCTTTTAGTTTAAGATGATCGTTATGATCATTTTCTATTGATTCCAGTAAAAGATGTGATTATAGAATGATTACTGATTAAGTCAACTGGAAAATCGTGACCGCAGCATAATTTTTTTTGCTGCTTCTAGACAGATCCTTCATGGATAACTTCGCTTCTTGTATTATACAATACATATGCCCTCCTTACAGAGCTCAGAAGTGCACATTGAAGCTTGGCGGACCATTAATAACTATATTAAGTATAGTATGTGCACATGGACCAATAAAAAAACTGATTGATTGATTGATTGATTGATTGATTGATTATTACTTCTGTTCGGTTGTTATTCATAGGCATCCTCAATCCGAGTGTCGGCCGCATTATGCACAATGTTCCTCCAATGCTTCCTGTCCTCCGTCAGTCTTATCATTTCTCCCAATGTCAATCCAGTCCATTCCTTTATGTTACTCAGCCAATTTATTCTCGGTCTTCCTCTTTTCCATGGTCCTGGCATTGTACCCCGTATGATCTCTTTCTCTACACATATTCTTCCCTCTCTTCTCATGATGTGTCCATGCTGTACTTCTATTTCATATAGCATATTACTTTTTATAGTGTGTAACGAGTGGAGAATTAAACTGTGCTCTAACTATGTTGTAGGTGAAGATGGGATCGGCAAAGGCGAGAGTTCAGTTTTACGAGGAACTTTAGACGATCAAAATTTGCAGTCATTTTACTTCAGCCTCCCGCGTTCTTCAGCTGAACTGACATCATCTGTGATCGATAGCCAGCGATATTTTTGCTACCAGGTCACATGATCTGCCGCGGCCATCTGGTGTTCGACTGTGTCAGTCACTGCAAACACAGTTGTGGGTTTGCACTTCACGTCGGATGTGAAATAGTACGGAGTTGGTGGTTGTGTGAAGTGCGTTCTGTGTTTTTTGTAACTGAACACTCTGTAGAGTCGAGTTTTTGACGCAGACATTTCGTAGGAACAGTTCGGTTTTGTTGTTGGTTTAGTTGTGATTTGGTCGATGAATTCGTCCAGTCCTGTTGACCTTCATTTCTGATGTAGTCGTGTGCTTCCAGTGGCGGTGCTACCATATATTGCGGCAGCAGGGGCGGGTCCAGGAGGGCTAAAATGGCCATGTCCCCCCATTTCTTTATTTTTCACCAGCTATTCTGGCCCGAAAGTTGACGCGCCCCCCCCGTGAGTAGTTCCGCATGTCCGTCCCCGTATCCGTGAGGAAGGTCATCTGTTTCGAGGTTGATGACTTAAAAAAAGGTCATAAGTTTTTTTTGGCGGATGGAAAATGTGTCTTTTCGGGGAATTCGAGGCTAATGACTTAAAAAAAGTCGTCAGATTTTTCGGTGACCCAGTCGAAATTTTTTCCCTGTTTCGTGGACCAAGACCAGAAATTTTGGCCCCTCCCCCATCAAAAATTTCTGTATCCGCCCTTGTGCGGCAGATCTGTTTTGCTATCAATTGACCTGCTTTATGAACTTCCTGAAATTCTTGAATTTTTAATATCATGTTTACATTTGATATCTTTAACCTGCTGAATGACATCCTTGACCCTGACGCGACCTGCTGAGATTGTATTGCTGGCGCCGCCGCTGTGTGCTTGTCAAGTTGTGATATGGATCATGCAAGTTTGTGCCTTACTGAAGAAAGTTGTCTTGATTGAGTCTCTAGCACTGAAGGTGCAAGGCAAGGTGGCTTAGTGTCTTACACCTTGTGCACTGGATAGCAGTGCTAGTGTAGGGGAAATAGTTTTTTATCATTGGACATTCATCGTTTTCGTTTTGACAATCTCTTTCCATTCTAAACAGGACTATTTCTTTGGAAATGCTACACAATGTCGATAAAGAATTGTATATCGTCATTTGAGAGAAGATGGTTAGCATCGTGGGGCCGTAGTTTTACATGGCATCAATTTTCAGAGACCTTTCTTGTCGCTGGTTTTCTGTAGTGCCACGTTCTGTCAGTTGTCTGCTGAGTTCTGTTTAAAACCGGAGTCATGAACAAACTAATTTCTAATTTCTTCATGCTCACATTTCCTATATTACTATTCATGCCGTTGTGAATTGCTTTCCTGGTTTCAGTCCATATTTCGGCCAGCATGTCCACTTTACAGGGCAATTGCCACTTTTTTATGGTCATTATTTCAGTGGTGCTATAGAATATATAAATTCTAAATCTTATCATGTTAGATTGGTGATTAGATTAAGATCTAGCCAATATTCCAGATCTAATCTTTGCAAAATTGCCCACAAAACTGTGAACCTGTTAACAGGTTTTGTCTGAATCTCAACCCCACTCTGGACTAAACCCAAATTTGATATTTTGCACCGATGAACATTAAAGTGTGTCTTCATGGACCAATGTGCAGTTTAAAAATGCGATTACAACCGTTACTTTTTCTGTCATACCTTTGTATCAAAATCTAGGCAGTTAGTTGCAGTTTCAAGGTTCCCTTCTCCTTTCTCCAGGTTTGGGACTGGCACTTCTAGAGCATGAACAGAGGAGGAAGTAAGAACTCAAGTGACAGATCCATATTGGATTTTGTGAATATTCTGTATGGCCACGATATTTCACTGTGTTGAGTTTTCTAAGGCAATTTGTTTAGCGAGGAAGACGATAATTTTACCTGAACACTGATCATGGCCGATATATTGAAGATTTTTCTTGTCCAGTGTTTGTTTAAGAATTATTTAAATTGGTCTAGTTGGCTACTTTTACAGTCATAGAACGTGTATATAGAATTTTGTTGCTGATGGTTTACTTTAATGTCCTTAATGGGACATTAACTTCTAAGTAGACTGTAAACTTGGCTGAATTTCCCCATTTGTGCACACAAGCATAATATGCATAAGATGGCTTATATATTTTGTATGTACATATATAATTATAATGCATAAGATAGCATATATATGTATTTGTACATACATACATACATACATACATAGTCTAAATCAGAAACTTTTCACAGCTGTAGTTATTTTCCGTAATTTTTTCTGTTACTTTTGAGATATTACTTTTCTTTAAACTGGCCTAGTTAGCTACGCCGGTAAGCGAAAGCTGCATTCGTCTGTTGGTTGCAACGGACTGCGGTTCAAGCCCCGGGCTGGGAGTTGACATTTAGAGATCTCGGGCTAGCACGTGTGGGACGCAGGGGTGCAAACTTCTGCAGAGCGACCTTGGGCAAGTTGCTTACCCATCATTGCCTGTGGGGAAGGCAACGGGAAACCACCTCACTCATCTCATCCCCAGGGGCGTAAAGCCAATGAACCTGCCTTCGGGCAGAGAACCATCATCATCATCATCACTTTCTTTAAGGCCTTTATGACTGAATTCTAGACTGATCAAACTGCAATTGCAGCTTGCATTTTAACTCTGTCGTTACATAGTGTGCAGTTTCATGATATTCAGACCAAGTTTTTGTACAATTCTGTTCATTTTTTTAAGACTTTTATCGCAGCTTCGAAACAGCTCTGGAACCAAAGAAGACTTTATAAATTATAACATTGAGTTCATTGCAGGTACTTGCAAACAACATTCATCTGATTAAATTGTTCTGTTAACTCTGAAATTTATTGTGCTATTCAAAGCCGAGTTGGCAGAACTAGCTTATTCACAGACACCCAATGAAGATAGTATCATGGAGGTATCGATGAATACATAAAATCATCTGGGTTTTCAGTGAAACAAACTCACCGTATGCGCTCTTACGTGCTACACATGAGGTCGATCCACGTGATTGAACAAAAGAAGCCCATATGGGGATAGCGAAAAATTGTGTGCTTCTCTTTGTAATGCTTGCACTGGGAGCGCCTCTGAATAGTCACTGCTTACAGAGTCGCTTTTTAAATGCCCAGATACTATACAGAAGGTATAACCATTGGGGAGTTTCCTTTTGTTCTATGGACTGAAGGTTGCTCTGTAGAGATGGCATCGTTATAGCTTGTGAGCTTGTAATGATTACTGGACGATTTTGAAGAAGGCGCGACAAGGGTCATCATAATACCATCATATCGATGGGTCATATTCATGGATGCCACTTAAATTTTTAATAAAATGGTCAGATCCGACAAAAAACACCTAGATCTAGGTGATAAAAGCTATGAGTGGCATCACCATTGCCAGCTAGTGAATACAATGAGATCATTTGAACTGTTATCACAGGGCATGCTGCTGCTGCTGCTGCTGCTATTATATAATTATTATTGTTATTGCTATTTTTAAAAATTATTATTATTCATCTATTGGCATGTCAGCTGACACAGCAAATGTGATCCTACAATAAGGAGTTCAACAAAAAAATAAAGATTGAATTTAATTTACAACTAAGGTACAATTTCTCAAAGACTCAAATCGCAAAGTCGGTTTAGGATGCAAGCAGCTAGTTTCTGTTAACCTTTATGGAAAATAAGCTTACTTATCCGCGAGGTTGAGGTCGCATTAAATATTGACGAGTGGAAAAGCTCCCGAGAATGTGTGAACCATGGACCGCAAATAGGTAACGAAGTTCAACCTTGATTGAACCTACTAGCCATCACTCCATGTGGGGAATTTCTTTTATCAATGATGAGAACATTGCAACTTCATATCCTTGACCCTACTCATTTATTTATTATTATAGGTTGGTTAAAGAGTTGCTGGCTGGTTAATTTTCAGCCAGTTAAGTGATTACAGAGAAGGACGAATAAGTTTATCTTCTGCGTTAAAAAGCATATGCTTGCATAGTCCTAAATCAAGCTAAGACCAGTGAAATGATCATCAGGCTCTGGGTATATTAAAGAATATTATTACTTACTTACTTACTTTATATAAATATGTTTTGCTGTTTAACATCACTGCCAGCGACTTCCTATATTATCGCTACGTGTTCGATATTTTTATTATCTCTACGGTAGAGTAAAACTTGTAGTTTTTGCCATTTAATGATTACATTTGCAATAAATTTTAGTACAAATGACATATATTAAACAATAGTATCATTTTTACAGTGTTTCTGAATCATCGGTTGACCTTCTGACCGCGATTATCGTCAAATGCTTACGACCATGTGGTCAAGTCCTTTCTCTGTTTATATTTAAGTACACAGTGATAATAATCTAGCCGATTAGCCTCATATTTGTTTGTATGTGCACTTATTATAGCGCTCCTTCAAGCTCCATACTCAGTGGCGCTCACGAATGCAGAGCGGACACTGAATCGGAGTTTCACGCCGAAGCGCTGAGCAATTACGAGTGATGGACTTGCCCAAGGTCCCTACGCGACGACTTGAGGTGGATTCGAACCTGCATCCCTCCGGCTGCAAGGCGACGAGCCCACTATACCACAGCGCCCCACATTCCCGTCATTCATTTTTTGGCACTTGAATAAACACTGATATCTAGCACCCTCTGGCCCATATTGCCACGGTGCACGTTGTTATGCCAATCTACAATTGTCGTACTTGGATTAAAAACTTGATTGGAGAAAGGACGTTAATTCAGAGTTAAATTTAGTACATCGCATAATTGACCTATTAACTGTTGTTGATAACACAGTTTTAGTGTACAAAAATCATTAGATTTGAAAAATTCAATTTCGCGGATCCGGCCGAAATTTGTTTACATGAGACTTCTTTTTCTTCCGCAGGGAAAATGTCGTTAACTGCTGAATCTACTGTGTAGGAATGTTTGAAGCAGTGAGGCAATACTTCCGGTTGTCGGGCGTAACAGTGGCCGTTGTGGGACTGACGGTCGCATGGCTGATCTTCCTGGGTAAGAAGAATAGAAACATTGAAGATGGAAGTGAGCCGGAAGTAATTTTAGTCCCGACAAGAAATGCTTCTGGTAAGAAGAGAATTGTCGGACGGAAAGCTGGAAAAGAGAAGGAGGAGCGGAAGTTCAAGAAGCTGAAGATATATTATGCAACGCAGACTGGAACGGCCAAGGTACATATGAGATTCTAAAGTTCTATTATTATTATTATTATTATTTACTTTTTATATAGCGCACCTTCAAGGTAATCTACTCAGAAGCGCTCCCAGTCCAACAACGGCTAAATAAGGCGGTTTTTATGCGAGAAAGAAACATAGTGGTGTGGCCTCTAGGCACCAAGCGGAGAGCAACAGGGAGCCAATTCCAGGTTCTATGGCCAGCCACTGAGAAAGAGCGCCGCTGCATTATAGCAGTTCGAGAACGAGGGGTCAAGAGTTCAGCTTGATCGGCTGATCGGAGGTCAGATCACCGCTCGCTGGATACCAGAGGTGGGACAGCAGAGTTCCTGTAGGTACATGGGAGCAAGCCTTCATGCAGCACCAGATTAGTGCAGAAACCCTATAAGTGATCCGCTGTGTAATTGGAAGCCAGTGGAGGACATTTCGCATGTACTCCTTGACTTGATTGAATTTAGGAATGCGACCAATAAGACGTGCAGCTGTGCGCAGAACCCGGTCGAGCCTTATGACTTATTGTGGGACTATTGGCCTTTTAAAATGTGACTTCTGACAGTCATTCGTTGTTTGCATTGGCTTACTTTCAAGATTCTCTTTAATTGCTTTTAATCAGTGGGATTGCATCTAAGTTAGTCATATTTAAACTTACACAAACTTTCATTCTGTTTTGGATTGAGCTTTCTCCTTCTATTCACTTTACATTTCTGTCTAACGGTCTCTCTTCTTCCGAACTCTCTTTTCTAAATTAGCTTCTTCTAGTGTGACCGTGCTGAGCACTGGGAGCACATCTGAATGAGTCACCCAACTAGACGCAATTTATAAGTGACTGAATACAATACAATACAATATATAATATTATATTATATATATATTATATATCATTGGTCATTTTAACGACTTTTAAAGATCTTATTATGAAACTTATTTGGCTGTTTGTAATTTTTTTTAGCATTTTGCTGATAAACTGGTGTTAGAAGCCAAAGAACGACATATTTCTGCTGAGCAGGTTGATCTAAAAGATTTTGATCCAGAGGATCGATTGGCCAGAGAGGTAAGTCATCATCTAAGCCAGACTACAGTGATAGGTAATTTGTTCTACTGAAATATCCTTCCCCTAAGCATTCGCTGGATCATCACTGTAGCATGGGATTTGTTTCAATTGGTTATTTTATATTTTTTTGTATTTTTCAGAGACGTAATTTTGCTTCAATTTATACTTGTGACCGTGATGGTGCATTGTTCCCGTAACAAGCGTGATTCAAACTACGATGCAATTAAACTAAGTCTGGTGCCATTTGCTTCTTTCTATTATAATATTAATGCTGCCATTTGCGATCGTGCAAGTTACTGGTATTTATGAGTATGGGAGAATCAGAGTGCAGTTTCTCATAGTAAAATTTAGTTGCCTTGCTGTCATGATATTAATGCAAATGATGATTATAGTGAAGATCATTCGAATTTTGTGTCATTCACAGCTTGGAAAAAGGAGCTACAGTAATAATAACAGCAGTGTCAAGTTCTAAGATTCTGTGACGCAGCCATGCCGTTACATCGTTGCCACAAGGAAATTTTATCGAAGTCAAGCGTACTTTGAGTAAGAAAAGGAACTGGTGCCTCCCTTGTTGTGGGTTATAAGAGATTATGGATCCTCTTTTTCATTTGCAGATGTATTTGGACACTTATGTAGCACTGCTTAAAAGCGAAACATCAGATGTGTTACCGCCCAACAATGCTGAAGTGGTCTGTGAAATTCGCAAGATGAGCATGGAATATATTCTTGAATTCTGTAAATCTTTTAGGAATATGTGATTACATACTTGTTACGCATTGTAAAGTCCATTATACATTGTAAAGGATGCTATATAAATAGTTTTGGATTACATTACAAAACAGGCCGATTTGGAAGGTGTGTCAGTCTTCATTGTTTCCACTTATACCGCTGGAAAGCCTCCAGATGGATGTTCCTGGTTCTTTTCCTGGATGGAAGAAGCTGCATCGGATTTTCGTGTTTCCAAATCTCACCTCGAGAAGATAAACTACTGTGTTGTGGGTCTTGGAAACTCCATTTACAAAGATGATTTCTGTTCGGTAAGTATAAATTATTCCCATTCAACAAATGATACATTTACGA
This sequence comes from Lumbricus terrestris, assembly GCA_949752735.1. NCBI lineage: Eukaryota > Metazoa > Annelida > Clitellata > Crassiclitellata > Lumbricidae > Lumbricus > Lumbricus terrestris. The sequence goes on along the minus strand of OX457048.1, from coordinate 33,211,227 downwards.
AAGCAAGGCAAGGTATTGGTGCATTCGTTTCAAGCATTTGTTGGCTTGGACCTCTCCATTGACTGCTTGTTAGTTTTCTCAAATTATTTTTGACACGCTGTTGATGGGTATGGATGCTGTATGGAAACTAGCAATCTTTTTCTTATGAATTTGCTTGGCTTGGCATCTCATTGTTTGACATGGGTGTGGTCCCTATATACGCATATGTCAAGTGCCAGTATGTGGATGTGATGTTTTGGTCAGTGGAGTGGACCATGTTAAGCGAATGTGATGGGATATAGTCTACTATGCAAATTATATGCAAATGATATGCAAATGGTAGGCAAACATGGTGCTATGTAGGGTCACGTTGTTGTGAAGATTACTTATGTTTGTTCCATCAGTGGTTGAGAGCCATACTATTTGAATGTGGCTTTGTGGGGGCGGTTGAGAGAGAGCCAGTGCAATGAGTGCATAGATATGCTTGGTAGAAGGTTCTGTAAATGGTAAGTGAAACACTAAAAACAGAATTCGAGGTGTGGTAATACACCATAGAGTGGTATTGCGTAATTCCCTAGGTATTAAACTGAGTGAATAGCACAAATGATGACTTTTGTCTTACCTTTTTCGCATTGTATTTGTAGACAGGTAAAAATCTAGATGGTTGGCTGAGCGCGCTTGGTGCGATCAAAGTGCTTCCGTTCGGCATCTTGGATGAGAACGTAGCGGAGAGCAAACATGGCGGTTAGTGCAAGGCAACAGTTGTTCTTTGCATGTGTTCTTCTGTTCTTTGCATGCGTTCTTCTTTCTCTGTTTTTTTAAGGAGCTGAATTTGTTTACGTATGCTTGATTTTCAAACTGATGATGGGCAATGCAGACCTGTGGGAGCAATGAGCATGTGATATTATAAATGATTGCAGTTCAGTTAGTCAGTTTTTTTCTTTTTGACCATTGTAGACAATTTGTCTGTTTTCTCTGTAGTTAATTTATGTGACTTTTCTCTGATCAACAGTGGTTATCTTTTATTTTTATGTTCGTTTTTTATTTTCCTTTAGTTTTGTGTCTTTGTTTTGTTATTGACTTCCTGCTTCTTTATTTCCATTTGGTTGCTTAGAATTGTATTTGCCTTGTTTCTAAATTATTTTGAGTTTTTTTTAACGTTGGCTGCCATTTTCTAGTTATGATTCTATTTTCATATTTGAACAGGTTTAGAGAAAGATTTCACTTTCTGGCAGCATCAGTTTTGGAATTTCATTGAGAAAGGTGTTTCACCAGAGGTGAAGAAGCATACATCATGCAAGAACTCAACTGGTGGTTCGTGTAATTGCAAGAAGGACACCACAAAAACCGAAGCACCAGTGAGATTTCTGTTATTTTGACTCTCTTGGGTGTAATGTTTTTCTGACTAAAGAATTAAGTCTGAATTGTACGGAGATCCTGAATATAGCCTTCATGAGTAGCATTGTTTGTTTGCTTGCATGTGCACTTGTTATAGCGCCCCTTCAAGCTCTCTCTACTCAGAGGCGCTCCCGAATGCAGAGCGGACACTGCATCGGAGTTTCACGCCGAAGCGCTAAGCAATTGTGAGTGAAGGACTTGCCCAAGGTCCTTACGCGGCGAGGTGGATTCGAACCTCGAACCTTCCGGCTTCAAGGCAACGACACCACCACTACACCACCGCGCCCCACTGTGTTCCCGCCTGTTCATTCATCCACATTGTGTAACACTTTAAGTGTATAAGTCTTACAGAAACAAATGAAAATAATTAGAACTGTAGATCTATTCAATATTATTATTATCATCATGATAAAGGAGTTTTTACTTAGCACCCCATCAAGATGAATTCCACAAACAACTTGTAGGATCGAGCATCTTGTGGTGACGACTTGAGGTCAAGTCGTAGGCAGATTATGTTATGAAAGATGATGGCATGGTAGATTATAGCATGACAGATGATGTCATGACAGATTATAGCATGACAGATGATGTCATTACAGATTATAGCATGACAGATGATGTCATGACAGATTATAGCATGACAGATGATGTCATGACAGATTATAGCATGACAGACAATGTCGTTGCAGATTACAGATTATACATTTGTCGTTACTGCCGTATTGTTAGATTATGTTCCTGGGTTTTCAACGTTTTTTCTGGTCTCTTTCGACAGAGTAAAGGAGATGCTGCCGCCGAGTCGTCGTGCGGTTCAGATTCGGAGGCAGACGAACCATCTAAGGGTGATGCGGAGGCTGGTGAGGAGCTGATCGATTTAGAGGACTTGGGTACGATGATCAAATCTTTGAAAAGGGTAAGTGCACATGGGCCATTCTCCACCACATCCATTGAGGGGGACCATTCCCAGTGGTTAAAGTGGTTTGGGTGAGCAGTGGGAACGCTGGATGTGAGCAGTGGGAACGCTGATAAAGAATTGCATTAAAATGCATGTGTTTTGACGTTCCATTATGATGAGCAGTGGGAACGCAAGCCAAGAATCTTGAGAGCAGTGGAGCACGCGTTCCACCCACTTTAAACCCTGACCGTTCCCCCTCTGAGTCTCCGCCCATTGAAGTGCATTTTCGGCTGTTTCGTGATGTAAGCGCTGATACGATCCTCGTGTCTTCAGTTAATCCTGATTCTAATCGCTTACCAATCAATCAGTCAATCAGAATTTATGTGGCGCTCCTCCAAGATGCACTCAGAAATGTCCATGTACAGATAGACGGAGATAAGTTCGTTTGACAAACACCGGTATCCTATCAGCTTATATTGTGCGGATCATAAAGCCGCTGGTTTGTTTTCTATTGCATTTGCCTGAATAACTGGGTATAGTCGTCTCAACTGGGTATAGTCGTCTCAACTGGGTATAGTCGTCACAACTGGGTATAATCGTCTCAACTGGGTATAATCGTCTCAACTGGGCATATTCGTCTCAACTGGGTATAATCACCTCAACTGGGTATAGTCGCATCAACTGAGTATAATCGTCACAACTGGGTTTAGTCGCATCAACTGGGTATAATCGCCTCAACTGGGTATAGTCGCATCAACTGGGTGTAATTGCATCAACTGGGTATAGTTGCATCAACTGGGTATAGTCGCATGAACTGGGTATAATCGTCACAACTGGGTATAGTCGCCTCAACTGGGTATAATCGCCTCAACTGGGTATAATCGCCTCAACTGGGTATAATCGCCTAACTGGGTATAGACGCCTCAACTGGGTATAATCGCCTCAACTGGGTATAGTCGCATCCCCTGGGTGTAATCGCCTCAACTGGGTATAGTCGCATCAACTGGGTATAGTCGTCTCAACTGGGTATAGTCGTCTCAACTGGATATAGTCGTCTCAACTGGATATAGTCGTCTCAACTGGGTATAGTCGTCTCAACTGGGTATAGTCGTCTCAACTGGATATAGTCGCATCAACTGGGTATAATTGTCACAACTGGGTATAGTCGCGTGAACTGGGTATAATCGCCTCAACTGGGTATAGTCGCATCAACTGGGTGTAATTGCATCAACTGGGTATAGTTGCATCAACTGGGTATAGTCGCATGAACTGGGTATAATCGTCACAACTGGGTATAGTCGCCTCAACTGGGTATAATCGCCTCAACTGGGTATAATCGCCTCAACTGGGTATAATCGCCTAACTGGGTATAGACGCCTCAACTGGGTATAATCGCCTCAACTGGGTATAGTCGCATCCCCTGGGTGTAATCGCCTCAACTGGGTATAGTCGCATCAACTGGGTATAGTCGTCTCAACTGGGTATAGTCGTCTCAACTGGATATAGTCGTCTCAACTGGATATAGTCGTCTCAACTGGGTATAGTCGTCTCAACTGGGTATAGTCGTCTCAACTGGGTATAGTCGCATCAACTGGGTATAATTGTCACAACTGGGTATAGTCGCGTGAACTGGGTATAATCGCCTCAACTGGGTATAGTCGCATCAACTGGGTATAATTGTCACAACTGGGTATAATCGTCACAACTGGGTATAGTCGCATCAACTGGGTATGATCGTCACAACTGGGTATAGTCGCATCAACTGGGTATAGTCGCATCAACTGGGTATAGTCGCATCAACTGGGTTTAATCGTCACAACTGGGTACAGTCACATCAACTGGGTATAATCGTCACAACTGGGTATAATCGCATCAACTGGGTACAATCGTCACAACTGGGTATAGTCACATCAACTGGGTTTAATCGTCACAACTGGGTACAGTCGCATCAACTGGGTATAATCGTCACAACTGGGTACAGTCGCATCATCTGGGTATAATCGTCACAACTGGGTATAGTTGCATCAACTGGGTATTATCGCCTGAACTGGGTATAGTCGCATCAACTGGGTTAGGTGAGTCACTGGTCGAACAGTGATCTCAGAGCAAACTTCTGCTGAGCACTTATATGGATTTTAACCCCCCTGCCCCCAGTAGCGGGGCTAGGGGGGCTAAGCCCCCTAAAAAAAGGCCATCCATTTTCCCCCATGTAATTTTTTTTTGACGATTAACCCTCTTTGTCCCCCCAAAATAACCGCAAAAAAGGTCATCAGAAATTTTTGCAACTGAAAACTGAATTTTTTCCCCGAAAATTCGGCCCCCCAAAGCTGAAATCCTGGCGCCGCCACTGCCCGCCCCCGGCTTCTCGATTGAAATCCCAGTGCACTACTAATCGCTACTGAACATAGAATATAGCTTTCAGATGCTTGGACTATATAGTGCACCGATGTTATATCGCTGGCTTGATGTGATCTTGATTTGTGTTATTTTTTCTACTTGAAGAGAGACCAGAAGGAGGACATGCCGAAAAGTGGAGAGAAGCGGGAAATGATCACACCGCTGATTCGTCAGTCGCTTGAGAAGCAAGGATATAAGCTGATAGGAAGCCACTCGGGAGTTAAACTCTGCAGATGGACTAAGGTCTGTTCTGTGCATACTACCTCAGACTGTGATTAGCGTTTGCTGTCTCTGTCCGGTTAACTTCTGTCTGTCTGTCTGTCTGTCTGTCTGTCTGTCTGTCTGTCTGTCTGTCTGTCTGTCTGTGTTGGAACTGTCTCCATACGTATCTCTGTTCTAGTTTCTGCTCTTTCATTCTGTCTTGTTGTATGTCTGCAAATCTGTTCCTTTCTCCTTCTGTCTAGATATCTATTCCACTCTGTCTCTTTTTTTACCGCTTTTCTAGTGCACAGAAAGTCGATGTTGAGAATTTGGACAAGACTTTATCTCTAGTTCCTTTGCTGTCGTTGGCGTTTGTCTGTGGTTATTGGATAAAAAAAACTATTAAACACACGGTGGGGCGCGGTGGTGTAGTGGTGGCGTCGTTGCCTTGAAGCCGGAAGGTTCGAGGTTCGAATCCACTTCGCCGCGTAAGGGCCTTGGGCAAGTCCTTCACTCACAATTGCTCAGCGCTTCGGCGTGAAACTCCGATGCAGTGTCCGCTCTGCATTCGGGAGCGCCTCTGAGTAGAGAGAGCTTGAAGGGGCGCTATAACAAGTGCACATACAAGCAAACTGCTACCAGTGGCTTCTATCCCCAATCCTTTAAACAACCGGGCCTATCCCCTTCTTGGGTTGGTCTTCCCCTCCTCACCTGATGTGAGTTTTAGCACATTTCATATTCGCCCCTGTTTTTCACCTTAGCTCGATTTTTGCCTGCCCCACTGCTACCAGCTACAGTTTAAAAAATGGTCGTTGTTAATTGCTTTGGTCTATCGTAAAATTGTCTTTATTTGTGTTGTTAGCATTTGTATTTAGTACTCTCTTCTCTACGGTCAAAGTTATTTTTGTCCTTGGGTGAATGCTGAACCTATGATGTCTTATTGCATTCAGCTTTGACAATCTCTCTCTGGTAATTAATTTTAGTTAATTAATTTAATTTAATTGTTTAGTCGATGCTGAGGGGTCGTGGTGGCTGCTACAAGCACTCGTTCTACGGAATCGAAAGTCACCGTTGCATGGAGACAACGCCGAGCCTTGCCTGCGCCAACAAATGCGTCTTCTGCTGGAGGTTGGGACGCTTGACCTGACCTACTAAGATTTGTGACCTAATTTAGATGGATTTTCACGTTTTTGGTCAAATCACTGCAGATTCGTTTAGGGCGTCATGGGCGGAGACCTAGGGGAGAACAGGGGGGACGGTCCCCCATTGGAAGTGTTGGGGGGACGGCCCATGCATTTGTTCCCCCCAATCGTTGAGCGTCAAGACTAAAAAAAAAGGTTATCAACTTTTTGGGTGGCGAAAATAGAAAATTTCGTCGAGATTTGCCCGGATGACAAAAAAATTTCATCAACTTTTTTGGCGACGAAAATATTTTTTTTTTGAGATTTCATTGGTCGTCAGAAATTTTTTGGAAAATCTCGCGTCTTTCCGTCCCCCTCAATTCTCGGGCCAGGTCTCCGCCTATGTAGGGCGTTGAAGTCTAGGTTGCACATGACCTGTAGGGTCAGTCCGTGTCGCATCAATTAATTATTCGTTCCAAGAATTTATATAGCACTGCTTTGAGAGAACTACTCAGGGGCACTCGATTATGTTGCTTTCAACTAAGTTAAAGCGCCTCATGGCATGTATGTGTTCAATTTTCAATTCAATAACCATGGGCACAGTGCCCGTAGGAGTCCGATGCCCTCCTCATAATGTCTCTCCATTCCATTCTGTTCTGAGCTGCATGATATAAATTCTGCAAATCTGTTGTACACCACTCTTCAATGTCATCTGTCCATTCTTTATGCGGCCTGCTTCTTCTGTTCTTGACTTCCATTATCCCAATGTATGTATGTGTCGGTGAGCTTTATCTCAAACAAGAATGTTAAAAATTGCAGAAAGTAGGAAACTAGATTTGATCGAAAGATCGAAAATTCTACAGTTTGGAAGTTGGCCCATATCTGCTGAATTTCATTACAAAAACACCCTAGTTTCCTCCACAGCAGAAAGTTCACAAATTAGTTTCGAATGAAAATGAAATTAGACACTGGGGAAATTGGTCCTTACACAGCGGCTGTCCCAACTCGACTGAATATCATTTTATGAAACTCCCTGGCTTTCTTCAGTACAACTTTTTCTTTCCCATCTCATTTTTCAATTGAAATGAAATCATTCAGGAAAATTATGAAAGCTGAATGAAATTTAAATTTGTTATGTGCTTCCGCTAATCCGCTGGCATTAACATTACGTAAGAAAATTGTGAAAAATTTTGTGGTAAAATTGTTATTGTGTTTTATGCTACTAGCTGTATGAGAGCACTTGATTGTTTCCCACTTGATTGTTTCCCACTTCATTGTTTCCCACTTCATTGTTTCCCACTTCATTGTTTCCCACTTCATTGTTTCCCACTTCATTGTTTCCAGGCACCACACGAATCCAGTTGGAACGGAGTGGAAGTGGAAGATGGATGACCCGGAGATGATACTCGAAGGAGCGCTCAACTTCCATCTCAACCTTATCAGGCAGTTCAGAGGTCAGAAGATACGAATGGTGATGAAGATGGTTTGGTGATGAAGATGGTTTGGTGATGAAGATGGTTTGGTGATGATGGCATTGATGGTCTCTGTGGTGTTGGTGCAGTTGGTGATCATGATCAACTGCTTTAGAAATAGCCAAATACAATACAATAGTGATTAATACCCATTTCCATTCCAGATACATTGTTTAAAATTTGTGGGGGCATGGTAGTGTACTGGTGGCATCGTTGCCTTGGAGCCGGAGGGTTTCAGGTTCAAATCCACCTCAAGCTGCCGCGTAGGGACCTTGAGCAAGTCCTTCACTCACAATTGCTCGAGCGCTTCGGCGTGAAACTCCAATTCAGTGTCCGCTACAGTAGGCGGGACCACCTCTGAGTAGTATTCTTTAAGGGGCGCTATAATAATCAATCAATCAATCAAATTTTTTTATTGAGCCAAGAAGCAAACAAGATATAGCATCACATCAAAATAAACATGAACACTCTTGGTAACAAAAGGAAACCCAGAAGGGACTGCACATACGTACATACATACATACATACATACATACATACACATGCATGCATACATACATACAGACATACATACATACATACACACATACATACATACATTCATACACACATACATACATAAATACAGACATACATAAATACATACAGACATACATACATACATAAATACATACATACATACATACATACATACATACATACATACATACACACATACATACATACACGCACACATACATACATACATACAATAGTGGTGATTAGTGTGCATTCACTGAGCCAATAAGTAATTGTAGCAAGGACGGTACATTGATGACCAAATAATTTTTCGAAGGCAATTCGATTATGTCTATTTCAGCAGCTGCAGACGTTTTTCTATGTTCTGCATTTCCATTGTAGGTGTTCCAGGCGTAAAGGCCGATCGATTTGAGGAGGGTTTGAACCCTCGTCACTGCGCTCTGTCGCTCGTTGGTGAGCCGATCATGTACCCGGAGATCAACAGATTCGTTGAACTTCTACACAAGAAACACATCTCGAGTTTCCTTGTTACGAACGCACAGTTTCCAGACGCTATCAAGTAAATGTATACAATGACATAAATTTGTAACAGTTGCAGAGTCAACACTTAAATGACCAGTTGCATTGATTTCCCAGTTTGGTGCACTTGAGAGGTTCATAGCAACTGACGCAAAGAATTTATTTGCACAACAAGGGTATTGTGGGGCACGTTGGTGTAGTGGTGGCGTCGTTGCCTTGAAGCCGGAAGGTTCGAGGTTCGAATCCATCTTGCCGCGTAGGGACCTTGGGCAAGTCCTTCACTCGAAATTGCTCAGCGCTTCGGCGTGAAACTCCAATGCAGTGTCCGCGCTGTAGTCGGGAGCGCCTCTGAGTAGCGGTTGAGGGCTGGAAGAGGCGCTATAACAAGTGCGCATACAAACAAACAGACATCTGGAGAGTGACATGAGAAGATGTGCAGTTTATCTTTGCCTGCGTAGTATGTGGATGGCCCCTAAGAAAAGGCAGGCTTCATAGACTCGTTAAAAGTTTAAAATTGGTTCTTCATTGCCTTTTAGTATTTTCCAGTAGTTCTAAACCAGTGCGAACAAGTTGTAAATTATTGTGTTTTTGGACTTCAGGAATCTCGTCCCCGTGACTCAGCTGTACGTGAGCGTTGATGCAAGTACAAAGGAAAGCCTGAAGAAGATAGACAGACCGCTGTTCCGAGATTTCTGGGATAGGTTCCTGGACAGTCTACGTGCGCTTTCGGATAAGGTCTGGCTTATCTCAACTGCTGCTACTTTGTAAAACTAAATACGCTTAAAAATTGTTGGTGCTTGCTTGGTTGTTTTTGCTTTGCGATATGCTTACACTCATAGATAAAGGTGCATAGCAGGGCGTAGACCCTTTTCAGACTCTCCAAGAACGTTGTATTTTTTTTAATAGTACCTTGTTAAACTTGGTTTCAATAAAAGTTTTATTTTGGTTATCGAATCGCTGTCACTTTGTAGAATCATAATACACTATTGAAGTGCTTGATTGATTATCTAGCTTTTGCCATCTCCTCTTGAGGACAAGCACTTACTTTGCAAAGCTGGACATCCATTCATGCTGCCATCTGATAAATCTAAAATGTTTTAAACGCAGTTTTGTTAATTGACTCAAGTATGTTAGTTTTGCTGCTGCTACTATCATAGTTTTTTCGACGTATGTAATCGTATACAATGCAATGCCTGTGCGCTTGTCAGGCCTATCAAACAAGGGCTTCTTACTTGAGTGTTTTGCAGTGTATGCACTGGTGAATAAGATTTTTTTGCCCAGATGCTGTCAGTTTGTAAGTCACAGTGCTTGACTGGGTGTCGTATATTTCAAAACAGAGAACACGGAGCTTGTGAAGTTCACAAGCGAATTCAACTGTTGCTGATGTCAGTGGCGTAGCCAGGAAATTTTGATGGTTTTTTTGTTTTTTATGGCCTGGCCGGATGCCCTTTCTGACACCAACCCAACAGTATTACAGTAAATAAAAAGGGAATAAAGTAACGAAGGGAATAAAGTAAGAAAAGCAATTGTTGCTACAACCAATTGTTTTGTTTTTTCTTATTTAAGTGGATAAATAACCTTTACAAAAACTTTTTCCCTAGGCCAATGGGGGTTTAACCCCAGAAACCCCCACTTGTCTACGCTATTGGCTGATGTTGCATATTGTACATTTGCCAGTGATCATAATTATCGTATGATGAGTGTGTACTGTAATCAAAAGGTTATTTTGATGGTACTAGATAAATTGTCTGATTAATTTGTGTAAATATTTATGTAGGGCCAGAGGACCGTATATCGTTTGACACTCGTCAAGGGCTTCAACACGACCGAACTGCAGAACTACGCGGATCTCGTTGCGCTTGGACATCCGGATTTCCTTGAAGTGAAGGTCAGTAGCATGGAAGTCTAATGTTTTTTGTTTGTTTGTATGCACACTTGTTATAGCGCCCCTTCAAGCTCGCTACTCAGAGGCGCTCCCGACTGCAGAGCGGACACTGCATCAGAATTTCACGCCGAAGCGCTGAGCAATTGTGAGTGAAGAACTTGCCCAAGGTCCCTACGTGGCGACTTGAGGTGGATTTGAACCTCGAACCTTCCGGCTTCAAGGCAACGACGCCACCACTACACCACCATGCCCCACAAATAGTCTTAATTCTCATGGCTAGTTGCTGCACTCTTCTAACCATACTGTTTCGTATCTGCAAGTTATTTTTTTTCGACCCATGTTGTTGTATAGAAATTCATTCATTCGTTTAAAAAAATGTGTTTATAGCACCCTTGCAAGAGGCGCTCCCAACCAAACCACGGCAATACAAATTAGATTTCAGCGGCTTGTAAAATGTATTGGCATTATTTCTAGGGAGTGGACGCATCTCCAACGGAATGTCCAATATTAATACTAGGTCGCCTTGTCTGTCTTGAAACCGCACTTTCAGCATTGCAAGCTGAGCATTCTAGCAGCCAGATAGCTCTGGTAAGGTGCTGTCCATACCTTACGTATGCACAGATGTGGGGTCACTTTGCATGCATAATATATAGATGACCCGTAACAGCAACTGATAGCAGGGGCGGATCCTGGGGGGCCAATTTGGCCATGAACCCCATTTAGAAATTTCTTTATTTTTGACCAGCTATTCTGGCTCGGCAAGTTGACGTGTCCCCTCCCATGAGTAGTTCCGCAGGCCCTCCCCGTGCCCACGAGGTCCGTAGACGAGGTCCATAGGACTAACAAAAAATAAAAATAAAAGTCAAACTATTTTTGGCGGATAAAACGGTGTCTCTTTTTCATGGAAATTCGAGACGAATGACTAAAAAAGGTCATCAGATTTTTCGGCGACCAAGACGAAACTTTTGGCCCTCCCTTCGAAAATTTCTGTATCCACCCTTGACTGATAATTGTAAATTGTGATGCATTGGTTAGGGAGTGACATACTGCGGTGACTCGAAGGCCAGTGACCTAACGATGGAGAACGTTCCTTGGCATAAGGAAGTTGTTGCGTTCGTCCGGCAACTGGCTGCCCTCCTGCCAGACTACGAGATCGCGTCTGAACATGCACACTCCAACTGCGTCCTTCTTGCCAACAAAAAGGTGACTTCTGTCTATTTCCTATTTGTCTGTTTGTTTGTATGTGCACTTGTTATGGCCCCCCCCCCTCAAGCACTCTACTCAGAGGCGCTCCCGACTGCAGAGCGGACACTACATCGAGTTTCACGCCGAAGTGCTGAGCAATTGCGAGTGAATGACTTGCCCAAGGTCCCTACGTGGCGACTTGAGGTGAATTCGAACCTTCCGGCTTCAAGGCAACGACGCCACCACTACACCACCGCGCCCCACACGTTGTTGTGTCTTTGTTGTAGTCGATGAAGTCATTTTTGTGTCAAAAAGTGATTATTAGCAGCAAATGTGTGTAGGAGTGTTAGATCATCTGAAAGATATGAAATGTTGGATTCTGGTTAAATCCTTCAATTTGACAAGATAAGAACTGTTGTTGCTGTCCTAATGAATGCATAGAACAAGAATGTGTAAATAATTATGCTTTTTATTTATTAATCGTTTGCTACAGTGGTTTGGGTGCACCATTAGGTTGTGATTAAGGGCCTTTTAGTGTCGCCCTCCTCCTTTCTCCAGACTTGGGACTGGCACTGATAAGTTTCCTTGAGAGCTGTGGACAAAATGATATCTGCTGGTAGACTTTGCTTTTAAGGGTGTGCTAAGAAGGTCAGTGGCACAATGGCTATAATATTACTCAGATGTGCTTGCATTTGGTTCTTTTCTCTCATTCAATTTAAATTTTATATCACACAATATCATTGTTGATTAGGACACTTTTTTATTAGGTTTGATTTTGTTAGATCACTGAATTAATGACGTCATATTTACCTGTGCCAGCATTGATCTAAAATATGTGATTTTGCTCTGTGCTACAGTTCAAGGTGAATGGTGTCTGGATGACTTGGATCGACTACGACAGATTCCATGAGCTGGTAGCCGAGTATGCCGCGAGCAACGGCGCCCGCTCCTTCACTGCCCTCGAGTACATGGTCCGAACCCCGGACTGGGCTGTCTTCGGTGCTCACGAGCAGGGCTTTGATCCACAGGAGGAACGTTTCTTCCGCAAAAAGAGAAAGGACGTTGGAAACGATGGGGTGGACCAACCAGAAGCACAGGACAATTAGGACAGTGGAAAAATGGAATTGCTGTGTGCTTGCTAGACATAAAATGCATTGAACACAGCTAGAATGTCTATTTACGGAAGCCAATTGGAGAGAACTTGTGAATGGTCTAGGATACTAATCTTGTGTAATATACATGTGTGTGGCACTGTTATCTTGCACGGTTACCATAAAGCGCGAAGAGTGGGAATGAAGTTTCACCGAAATGCGTACAATGCGAAGGGGTTTAATGTCCGATGTGGGAGTTCACATTTAAATTAAATTTAGTGTTTATAATTGGTGCTGGGGAATCTGTGCAACATTCAATCTACATGTACGTGTTCAATTAGAGTCTGTTTGTGAGATGGAGTATCAAAGTAGATGACTCCATATCCAATTCAATGCCAGAGATTTGCCTGAGGTCAAGTAGATTTCATAGGTGAACTGCATTTGCCATAAACCTCATTCATTTTGGATGTGATGATGTTGCCGAAAGATAAGAATAAGAAATGCATTACTGAGTTATACAGATCATAAGTATTCACAAGTTTGCACATGTGGATATATAGGCCCCAAAAAGTAGTTGTGGGATCCGAGGATATGTATTTGAAGCTTGTAGATAGATAAATGGCGAAAAATTGTAAAACGTAAAAAATTACGTCTTGGGGGGGGCTGTTGTTTCTTCGTTCAAGCATCATAAAGTAATTCTTAAAATTAGCGAATTGTTAGTGGTAGAGCAGGACGAGGGTTTTTAATACCAGGCTGGTCTCCTGCATTTGATGTGTTGTGTTCCAAACAAATGAAACCCTTTTTGCTACCCCTTAAGAATCTTGGGTGTGTAGTGTACTCCATCTATGATCTTGCAACGGAAATTGAAATCAATTACCCCCCACCCCATACCCGGCTCATAATAATATCCAGAAATGCCATGCTATGTTTAACTGGAAAGGGATTTTTTATTTGGTTGCTGCTAAATGATTTTTTGTTAGACAATAACATTTCTTATTTCAGTTTTTATCACGTCTATTTTGCATTTTAATTTCAAGTAAATACTTAATGCTGTGTTTTATAACGCTGCTTTCTGTGTCTGTCTCTTTGCAAGTGATGTAATAACGAATATTCTTAACTTATTTACCAAGGAAAGGCAATGATCACTGTCACTGATGAATCAATAATAAAACTGGAAGTTCCTGGAGGACAGGAAAATATTGGTGTCTTATTTACATAGCAAATCTTATTGGTCTCTCCTCCGTAAGGCGTGTGCCAATGTTGAGGCCTCAACATGACATCTCCAACTTGCTCTGTCCCTGATTTTGTCCACAGCATCCCTCATGTCCTTGCTCTGCGCCATTAGATCTTCTGTTGCCAACTTTTTATTCAGTGGCGACGCTAGGGGGGGGGCTAACCCCCCTATAAGAGGCTCAGCCCCCCATAAAAAGGTCCATCTGATGTTTTTTTACATTGAAAAAATATCCACGATTTCCGGCCAACGACTAAAAAAAGGTAGTCAGAAATTTCGGCCGATGTAAATGGGAAATTTCCGCCGCGAGGCTTCGCCCCCCTCCCCAGAACTGAAATTCTGGCGCCGCCTCTGTTTTTATTTGGGTCCATAGATTAGATTTCTTGGTCCATTGCCATGTGGTGACTATTCCTTTCATGGCAGGGTAGGGAAGCTAGTGGGCCATATTTTAAACCTCTTTTGCCCTCAAGTCTCCTTCCAGCGATTCCTGGTAAGCCTGTCCACCTACGGTATCGCCCAAAATGTTTCTTCGGCCATGGTCTCACCAGACACTCGCTTACTTGGCCGTTCAACCACTGTGGTTCAACCCCACCGCGGTGAGGTGCAGGTTGGAGGACTTTGCCCTTAGTTGAACGTATTTACGAAATGAAATCGACGATTAATTTTTTATGCAGGGCATAGCGTTGCTTTCGGAGATTATTTTAAAGCATCGTAGTTAATTATTTTAGGAGACCTTAACCATTTAAGTGGGCGGCGACATCTGTGGCTGAGGATGTAATCGGTTTACGCTTTCTTCACTAGTTTCCACTCTATATGAGGATTCCTTGGCGGTAGAGATAAAAACAAATCCACGAGATAAAAAAAATGTCGTAAAACAAGAACCTAATTTATAAATATAGATTCTACAGAGCCCCTAAAAGGACATAATGCTATTTTTTTTATCTCGTTCGAACGAGTTACTAAGTCGTTCGAACGAGTTACTAAGTCGTTCGAACGAGATACTAACTCGTTCGAACGAGTTAGTATCTCGTTCGAACGACTTATTATCTCGTTCGAACGAGTTAGTATCTCGTTCGAACGACTTATTATCTCGTTCGAACGAGTTAGTATCTCGTTCGAACGACTTATTATCTCGTTCGAACGAGTTAGTATCTCGTTCGAACGACTTATTATCTCGTTCGAACGAGTTAGTATCTCGTTCGAACGACTTATTATCTCGTTCGAACGAGTTAGTATCTCGTTCGAACGACTTATTACAGCCAATCACAGATCGTTTCTGATGATGCGTCACGGGTTATGTCTATGCTCTAAATATAAACATATCTATGGTTGGCGCATATCTGGGTGGCAGTGATGCCACAGCTGGTTTTTTCCACTAGATCTGAGTTTTTGCCTTCGTCTGGGTTTCTGGGGTTTTTTGGGGGGGGGGGGGAAATCTGGGTTTATTTTGGTGAGTTGACATTTTATATTTTCAACACATGAATATTATGTGAAATTCAATGTAAAATTATTGTGATAATACCTTTTCCCACTAATTTTAATTTTAAACTCCACAATCAAGATCTCACATCAATTCACAAATAATTTATATAGCTGAAGAATAGCGCTGCACAGAAAAAAGTTTTTACATCTCAAAATAGGTCAGTTCACTCCTCTCTTCTTGTTTAGCCGTTTTGACATCTATAACATGCATGCATATATATATATATATATATATATTCATTCATTCATTCATTCGGACATTTATATAGCGCTCCTTCAAGAAAAAACTACTCAGAGTATAATTATATACATACATAGCCTATAAATATACAGCTGTAGCTCAGGCCAATCCTCTAGCAGTGGCGTAGCAATAGGGTAGACTGGGTAGACAAAGTCTAGGGGCCCCCGAGTGTAGAGGCCCCAGAAAGGGGCCCCGAGTTCCTAGTTACGCCACTGTAAGTGATAATACATTTCAATATTCACATTTTGTCTAGGGGCCCCCGAGTTCCTAGCAGGGCTGTTAATATCGCGATAAAGTATCGCAATACTTGGTATCGCCGATACTTTTTTCAGTATCGCGGCGAGTATCGCGATAGTTTAATTTTGTTGGTATCGCATGCGTATCGCCGATACTTTTTTAGCCTGTCAGCGATACTCGATACCAAAACTTTTTTCACAATAATTTATATGGTTTCTCATCCGCTTGAATAAGTGACTCTTTGGTGCGATCTCACCGATCTGTGATCTTTGACCGGAATGGACGGAAATCGAGATCTATAAATAGTATGGCTAAGTGGTAGACTTATGGAAAGCATGTATATAGATTAGTAGTTACACTGCTTGTACTGCTTAACACTGTTTAACGGGCAATGGCATGTGCTTTTTTAGTCATTAAACTTTAAAACTTATCGAAAAGTATTGGTAAAAGTATTGGTATTGGTATTGCAATACTTTTAAGAAATAGTATTGGTATTGGTATTGCCAATACTTTTATTAGTAAGTATTGGTATTGGTATTGCCAATACTTTTTCCCAGTATTGTTAACAGCACTGGTTCCTAGTTCCGCCACTGTCCTCTAGTGGTATAATAGCTGGCCTAGTTGTTGCAGAGCAGGCCTACTAATGTTCTAGGTGGTTAAAACGTTGGATTGTTGATGTAGCCTATTAAGAAAATTGGCTGGAAACCTCGGACAACTTTAAGAATTCGTAAACTTAAGCCACGTGTGTTATAATGTGTGTTTTGTGTTTACAATTCTGATAGGCTCGCCCCGCTGCGCATACGAATATATCGATTAAGCTTATTGTCAGTATGGATGCTGAGTCGCTGACTACTTTAACGATTGATATTTTAAAAGTTGTAATTACATTTTATTCGACTCTTTTGACGAACATTTTGTTAACCCTAATACGAACAAGCGAAAACCCAACTTCATTTGAACAAAGGGGTCTAAAATAGCTTATATGTATAAATCTGGGTTTTTCTGGGTTTTTTGTGGAAAGAATCTGGGTTTATTTCTAAAACCTCAGTGGCAACACTGCTGGGTGTTTAGCAGGGTAACCTTGAGCAGAAGAGTAAACAGTTTCGAAGTTTTACTACTCATTTACAAACTATATTAAATATTTTAAGAAATATTAATAAGCTTAAATAAGCTAAAGAACACAGTCAGAGTGTCCGATTGCACTTGGTAAATAAACTAAAATAAGCTGCTGTGTACAGCAAGGATGGATGGAGGACCTGTATCGCCCAATGTGCTTGTAGCACGTGGAGAGACTAAGGGTCTAAGGGGGTACAGCAAGTAAGTATAGAGTAGCTATCTCCAGCTTCTATTCGCCCTACAATTAGGCCCTATAGTTTACCATGTGATATTACCTGAGTATTATAGTGATGGTCTGATGGATCAGACTAAAAATAGCGCCATGTAGCCTAGGCTAATATTATTTCGGCTACCAGCAACAGGATATTTCTTAGTAGTGACTTATAATACTGATTCGGAATTATACGATTTTTCCTACCGTTTAAACATAGTAACATACCATCATAGGCCCATTTGGCTACAGGTAGAGTCAAGCCAGAATGCTTCTTGATTTTACATAGGCGTGAATGCTCCTAAGCTCTGCTTTGCTGGTGAAAGATTTGCGTTTGAAGTGATAAACAGAGGGTAGGTGTTTAAGATCAATCGATTTTGTTGTGTTCCTTACCTTATTTAGGCTTATTAATGTTTCTGAAAATATACGTTTTCGTTGTCTTTTAGTCAGTTCGTGACCGACTTACTTTTGCGGAAACATTGGACTATTGATCACCGTATGTCAGAGCGCTCTAGTCTGGCCCGATCTGTGATGGCCATAGTATTTATTTCCTGCATGTCGCTACCGAGCCGTCGTTAGGATCTGCCAAGGTGCAAAATAACACAGATGTAGTAATATACTGGTAGTAATAATTATAATTATTATTATTACACAAACTGTGGATAATTTTGGATATATCACAGCAATGTGATATCACCCCTTCGGCTGTTATATTAGTTTCATATTGTATGGATCAATAATTACTAATTACAAATGCATTTGTATCTGTATGATTACTTTAAGTTGAACAATACTTTTCCAGTTGAACCATGGAATTCCAAAACTCATCCGGATTATGCACCCAATGTTTAGTGCAGAACTGCCGAGAGTCAAGAAATGCTAGAATCAAACCAATCTTTACAGAGGTCAGTTATAGCTTAACAATTATACTATTAAGTAACGAATGTAAGTAATTAAGTATGTGCTTTATTGAACCGCCTGCAAACGCACTGCGGGAACAGAACATAGCGTACACGTACAATCATACAAAATTCAAAATATGCAATTTTCAATAATCATAGTAGGCCTATACAACAGCCACACAGCGCCAGTGAATAAGCTGGTTTATCTAATGTGACTTTTGTGAACACTACGTAATTTTGGAAGATTTACATGTACACACCCTCATCAATGGCCATCCACTTGACATATTTCAGCAATTGAGTAATGTTTCTCTTCATTTTTTCTGTATACATTTCAGTCGAGTGTAAATGTACGCTGTGTCTAGAATAAGGTGACCTTACGTCCCGGTTTTCAGGGACATGTCCCAGTTTTTCTTGGTGCGTCCCGCTGTCCAGATGACTTAGGGAAAAGTGCAAAATTTTCCCTGTTTTTGACAAGAAGGAAACTTGGTTATTGAAAACGTCAGTTTTATGTAGGCTAAATGACAAAACAAGGTATAGATTGTAACACAAAAAGAAGTCGCAACGAAAGAGAAGTTGTCAATTTATATGGAGTGTTATATTGCATCTTTATAATAGGCTAGTCAGTTTAACCTAGTTCATATATTTTGAAAATTATCAAGACGTAGTGAGAAAGTTTTCATAATACACTTTTGGTGACGGTGTCACGAAATAGAGTATCCCCCGTATTAATTGTATCCCCCCAAAATTAAAAAAGTCGAAAAAACCGCTTCCGCGTGTAGTTTTTTTGGCAAATTAATTTTCATCTGCTTTGTTTTGAACAATGACACTAACAGGTATGTTTATTCCGACTAGATAATTTGTTTTGCCCTGTTTTTAGAGCATTTAAAACATTTAAAACACTTAAGAACACTCAGAGTCACTAAATAAATTCGAGTTGCCTTTATCTGAGCATTGCCAAGGACACTTAAAACATTTAGAGTCACTCTAAATTTTGAATACAGCATAAATATTTTTATTATGCGCATTTTTCAAAAAAGGGGATAGAATGGTTTATCCCCCCGGATAGTATAGACCGGTTAATTCCATCCGGGGGGATAGATTAATTCATCCCCCCGGATAGCTTTCAGGGGGGATACTCCGTTTCATGACAACGGCACCAGATCTCCGCAGGTCACGTCAGGGTTGTAATGGAGTTACACAGCGCATGTAGGCTTAAGCATTGAAATAGTGGAGCAATTTCTTTAAGATGACAACTTTAAAATGCTGCCACTCTAATGTTGAAATTTTAAAACTTGTGATGGTGAGGGGCACATGCCTTCCCCAAACCCCTTTTCCTGCTCGTTTAGTCCCAGAAACTTTGGATCTTGTTCTGGACTATAGATCGGACAATGAGCACTGATTGAGAGAGTGTTCTCAATTATGAAAGTGCTGCACTCAGTGCACTAACAACTAGAGCAGGTTGTAGATTTCAACACTGAAGCCTGTGCTCAACATTAAATTTAACAGTGATAATATTATGTTCGAAAAGCGTTCGCAGGAGGAAAAAATTTCTCTTCCGACAAATATCAGGAAGCGAACTTTGAAATTTGTGAAAGTATGCAGTATACTATAAGCAGCAGTAGCCTACAATAGCCTAGTAACTGTTTACTGGAGTATCCTAGAGCATTATAGGCTTTGTACAGTCTACGTTTATAGTCCTGATGTAAAGGAATAAAGGAATTAGCCTACAATTGGCAGTTATCCCAAAAAAGTGTCCTGGTTTTTCATGGCCAGAAAATGGTCACCTTAGTCTAGAACAGCAGACATGTAAAACACAATATTATAATAACATTTCTTTTTGACTGTAAACGACTCAAATGACAGGCTCCTGGGAATTGTTTGTCAACCTTATAATAACATTTTTTTTCTTAAGTTACACATGGGAGTAATAGTACCTGATTATACTAAATGTGCTGTCACATTCCATACAACACATTGATATATTCTTTCAGTGCATGTTTTAATGCAATTCTCTCTGCATATTTTTTTTATTGTTGCAGATTTAAAATCGAACTCAAGAGAACATTAACAAGCAACATGTGTTCACCTCCAACACCGGCAATCGTACGAGTCAACGCAGCAACGCCGTCTCTACTCCAAGTTCAGACATGCATTCACCTCTGATACCAGCCATCCTAAAAGTGAATGCCGTCTCTACTCCCAAGTTCAGTAAATGCAGTGACTTTTGAAATATTTCATTTCTGTTTATTGTTGTTCATTTTTGGAACTGACTATTATTGACCTTGTAATAAATGCAGGGGTTAACATAGTCATCGTTATAGTGCAGCAGGCATAACTGAAATAACTCTTTAAGAATATTGTTCTGAACACAACAACTTACCAATGAGAAGCATAAAATTAGGACATCGTTGCTTGCAACCGAAATCCTTTCTAAATCAGTGCAGACATAAGATGGGCCTGCTAAATATTGAACCTGCCTCTGAACGGAAGCAGCGTAAGGTGGCTAGTTGATGTAATCGGTACAAAGATGCGATTGGGCTACTGTACTGTACTATTGATCGATTCAGTAAATTGCAGTATGTCTTACTTGCATAACGAACTGATTAGGCTACTGTATGCATTGCCTGATATTAGTGTGCATGTGATGCTCGTGTAGTAATGTAGTCGTAATGGTTCATTTCCCATCTGACAGCTGTGTGATGCATGTCAATGTGTTCGATTTATATTTGTTTTTATTTCAGACAACAGCAGTGGCGTTTCCCTAGAACAGGTCCTTGCGTTCTGGACTGGAGCGAAGTCAGAACCACCTTCAGGCTTCCCAGAACCTCCTGTCTGCAGCGAGTGGAATAGTTCTGGTAGCCCACTCATGATTTCCTTCTTCGAAGATGTGGGATGGCTGCCATATGCAAGCACATGCAGTCTGAGACTTTGGTTACCTGTGAATGTGGTACAAGACCAGTTCAACAATCTAATGAAGTGGTCACTAATTGAATGCATTGGTTTCAGACGAGTTTATTCAAAAGCTACTGATTTTAACACATACAACTTTTGCACATGTGTGGGGCCCATATTGAAGTTTCCATTACAGGCAGTTTGATCATGAAATCAGTCAGAAATGCTAGTGAGAGCTATAAGTTTTTGGCTTATTTAAACAATTAATACCTCATCAGATTGGAACTCGAGTGCCATGCAACGCATTATGAAATGGCATCATTATAATTATTGTGCATGCTGGGAGCTCAGTATACGGTACTCTGTTTTTATGAATTCAAACAATCAATCGCATAAATTTATATTGTGCCCTTTTAATAATTCTACTCAAAGGTGCTCCCAAACCAGGCCTGGTCAAAAAGAAGACTAAAGAAAGCCTGCAGAGTCAAGGAGAACCGAGAGGAGACCCACAGGGAGGCTATTATGGATACCTGGACCCACTACCAGAAATGCTCTTCGCTGCAACGTGACAGTAAGAGTCAAAGTGGCAAGAACGTCTCCACGGGTAGCTGAGCGCAGTGAAAGGTGGCCCATGCAGAGAGACAGAAGCTGGGGTGAAAAGCTAACATTCGTAGGATGGAGCTTAACCCAGGGTCTACGACTGGCGAAAGCGCGGAATATTTGCCAGTTTGTAATAAGTGGCGGTGCTACACCAGGCCGTGGTAAAAAAAACTCTTGCCTGCGAAAAATTGACAGAAATTCTGTGTGAGCTTTGCCTCCCTCTTTCAACTTGCATAGCCCCACCTCCCTCTTTCAACTTGCATAGGCCTCAACGCACTGCGCTCTGTCCATGGTGACTTAATGGTTCCTTTCACTCGCTCTGCAATAATGCAGAGGCGTTCGTTCTCTGTGGTTGGTTCAACGACCTGGATTGGACTTCCCTTGACTATGCGACACCTCCCTAGCTATTCTCTATTACATAAACTGTTGAAGACTTTTTCGCTTGATCTTGGCCGGGAGCCTCTGAGTAGGTAACTTGAAGGGCACTATATAAATTACGATTGATTGATATATAGGCAGAAAGTGTCTGTTAAGGGGGGATTGCTTAAGCTTATCGTAGGCTCTGCAGTCATGTGTATAATTGTGTATTCTTGTGGGTGAAATAAATAATTTTAATTTCTTGATATCATAGTATCATTTACTTATAATAATGGATGGTCTGCCATTATTTGTGGAATAACAGATTGACATATAATCAGAGTATAATCAATCTTAATTTGATTTCTTACAAATGTTATAAGTTCAGTAGAGAGCATTACGTTAAATGTGATTCAATATTGGTAGAAATATTGCAGCTTGATTAAAAAAATCATCAACTTTTACTTTTCTGGCCGAGGAATTTTTTTATCCTCAACCAAAGCCCCAGTTCTTTAGGCCTTCAAGAACGGAAACTAAACTCCGCCCATGAACGCCACTTTGGACAACCATTCCACAAGTATCTAAGATATGCAGCGAGTTGATATGCTGTGCTTGCAAGAAGGGTTGTCTTCGCAGATGCAGATGCGTTAAGGCTAACCTGGTATGTATGGCTCTCTGTCAAAGTGATGAAGTGTTCCTGTGTGTGTTGAATGAGTTCCTCTGAGTAGGTGTCTTGAAGGGGCGCTATATAAATTCTGATTGATTGATTGAGTACTAATAATTATGGTCCTTTATTTGTAATTTAACATAAACTGCCTCATAATAATGATGTTACACTGACAAATCAAATTTACCACTGTGAATAATTAAAAACAGATTAAATTTGTATTTATGTCTAAACCCACATGGAGTTGGTAGTAATAAAGAAATAGGGCTGTCATTCTATTGAATGGTGTTATAGATTATATGTGCATTTGTGCATCTAGGTTCTGAAGTAGTCAAATTTGCTTCAGGTTTCAATTAGGTCATGTTCTACAGTTTAGCCATCTTCTACAGTTTTGTTTTATGGATCTTATTGTGCTTCTGTTTTTTGAATTAATAACTTTGGACTTCTTATGGTGAACAGGGGACATAATACTGCTGGCAAAAAGACAATATGTAGCATAATATGATTGTCTGTATAACTAAATAACCCAGGTCGTGCCCAGGTCCTGTGCACGACGTTAAACTGCATCCATCCTCCGCCAAAGGGAACCAACAACTTCCCTGTGCCGGTCCTAAGCCCGGACAAAGGAGGAAGGTTTGCCAGATGGGTTACGCTGGCAGTAAAAGACCAAGACGATTGAAATCCGCAAAAACCACGACACAAGTGACCCAGATGCTTCAAGGTGTCATGATGTGGAGCAGACATGCACAGGCCGGTCAGGACAGACCATTGGAGAGAGTCGGAGGAGAGAGCATGGGACACAGTCATACGGGCATTGACCCAGGTTGTCCTTCGTGCCTCTCTCCCAATATTCTCTTCATTCAGACAAGGCGGTCTAACTGCTCCAAGATGTTAATGACCAGTATGGAGCAGATCTGCTGACCAGACCTGTTGAAGCTGGGCAGCATGACGCGAGACAGACTCAGACAGAGTGGCGTAGGACTCTTATGGGCATTGAGCCCAAAGATATTGATGATGATGATAACTAAATACTGGTCATGTATAGCGGTGCATACACGACTACACGTATATGACTCAAGAGCTTTGGTATGCATTTGCATAAAATCATTTGTAGCCATTGCTATTGTATGCAAGAAGCTGGGCAGCATGACGCGAGACAGACTCAGACTCTTACTGAGGAGAAAAGGTGCTTTCAGTATTATTGCACCCGTGATAATTTTATCAAATTTATTAATTTAATCAATTTCATGAGAAAACATTTATAGCTAGAATGTTGTTGAAATAACAATTAGTCATGTTAGCTTTTTAATGTTTTATATAAGTTTTATGTTATGCCACTTGTTCACCAGGGTGCTGTTTGACAGCTGGATATAATAAAAAAGAAACAACTTATTATTTATTTACTTACAAATCATTCAAGATGGTTTATTTGGTGCCTCAATCTCAGGCAGGATTTCCTAGAAACAGGCCCGGCCTTAGGGCAAGGCAGCCGCCTTGGGCCCCGCGTTTCCAGGGCCCCGCGCTGCTGGTTATAATATTTTTCTTTGTCGAGATTGACAATGGTTACGTCATATAACAACTATGCTTGCTGTCAAGTTTGCCACGTGAATGTTACAGGGTGATTTTAAAGAATGAGGCTTCGTTAAGGCGGGTCACAGTTACTGTTGTAGCCTAGGCCTACACGCAGAATTTTATCCAGAAAACGTTAAATTAACTCATTTTGCTTCAAATTTGCACATGGACGTCCGCAGACAATTTTTGCAGGAGAGGGCAACAGATAATGGTAGTGGTGTCGACATTTAAGCAAGAGCTTAAAAAATACAAAGCAAGAAATTTAGAACATGCATATTTTCAGAGGTGTCTAAATGTAAATTTCTCCGTTTCACTTTGTGAATAATTGGCATCATTTGTGCTTTGGCGCAAAGAAATTTGTCAAAAACCAAAACGTAAGCGTTACGGTAGTTGTTAAAAGTCTCAAAAAATATGTAGGCCTACATAGGCTACATTATATCAGCGTGGTTTATTTCAAAATAGCGCTCTTAGCTCAAAGAAATTTTGGAAGCAACGTAAAGTGTAACAGTTTAATCTGAATGTGCTATATGATCTGTTACAAACTGTCTTGTTAATGACCTCATCAGCTGCAAATAAGTCACTGGAAATGTCCATGCGTCCATGTTTGCAAATGCCCAATCATCAGTATCCACGTTCACGTGTCACATTCTTAAACTTATTAAACACACCACCAAGCAGAACTTTCACACGTCACAACCTCCAGCAAGTTTCTCACCACACAAGAAATGTTCACTTGTCCCTAAAACAGAAACCATCTGTTACTCTGTGAATCAACAAGTAGGTTTTACAACATCTGCTTATTTTCTACTTTTACGTGATTAACAATTTATGGCACAGAGACATTAACCGTGCAACTTGGATGCTAGGATATAATTTGTAATTAGTCATTTTCTTACTGAGGACATGACACTGTTTAATGTTTGGCAATAACATTAATCTTCGTCTAATCTCAAACTGACACACCACAGTATGAATTTCAATTAGGCCTACCACAGTATGAATTGCAATTCGTAGTATGAAAGGAGATCGAAAGTTACTACAGCGGTCAAATTTAGCTGTTTGGCAGCCATGCAAGGCGCCCATCATGCCCTACTACTCATTTGACCAACAGCATCTGGTCAGTAATCAGAGACTCTATTTAAACGTTTATCCAGCCATGCTTTATCCATATCGCTTTCAACGATTTTCTTAGTGCTGCCCTTGCCGCCACGCAGCAGGCAGCATTAACTCAAACGATTTGTTAATGACGGGATGTCAGACGATGATGCTGATGAGCCAACTGCGGATTAACGTAACATCTATAAACAAAAATTCAACTGATGGAACTCAGTGTCGACGACGTTGATGAAGACGCTATTGCAGCCTACTTGGACCGGTCGAACGCCGTGCATTTGCTGGAGAAAGTTGGCCGGAAGGACGAAGGTGTCCTTCGGTTGTATCTGCATCTCCAGCAGTCAGCGGATTAGATGTGAAGCTCTGAACCAGATGCGACGTCGGAGTTCCTCTGTGTATCACACACAAAACTTTCACAAGATAACAATTTGTGTGACTTAAACTTGCAAAGGAAAAGACATTCATATGCTGTAATGTATGTACAA
Source organism: Lumbricus terrestris (assembly GCA_949752735.1). NCBI lineage: Eukaryota > Metazoa > Annelida > Clitellata > Crassiclitellata > Lumbricidae > Lumbricus > Lumbricus terrestris. The sequence goes on along the minus strand of OX457048.1, from coordinate 33,185,456 downwards.
GCATTTGTTATGCGCTACTTCAAGATTTCTACTGAGAGTTTATCCCGTTTACAGCACGCACATTAAATCGGAGTTTCACGCCGAAGCGCAAGTCCGAACGGCGGTTCCATATTAAAAATGCTGTTTTTCCATGCTATTTTCATACTGCGCACACCCCAGTTGCTGCGTACAGCCTATTTCTGTAGGTATATTTGCTCAAACTTTGGCTAATTATCCAACTGGTCCAGCGGTTGAGAACTGGAAGCTGGATGAAAGTTTTTACAGGTGAAATAGAGGTTGGATTGATGGAAAAATGCAACAGAATTGGAATCTGGGTGACGGTTCTTTTACAGGTGAAATAGAAGCTGGGTTGACGAAAATAACGAGCGAGAAATAGAAGGTATTTTTAGATCTGAAGTAGACTAGAAGCTGGATGCATGTTGAAATACATGAATGAAAATCATCAATACAGCTTTCATTTAAGCTAGAATATTTTTTGTTTTTTTCCATCAATCCAGCTTCTATTTCATCGACTTACCGCAGGACAAGTGTAAATCGACTTGCTTGTCCTTGTGTAGCAGCCATATCCACCCTCTGCATTGTCTGAATGTAGACTTGCCATATCTGGATAGGACTCGAAAGGCAGGGAGCTGTATAGATGGCCACGTAGAACCTTTTGATTTGTGGTTAAGCACACCACATGCAAACTATGTAAAAACACACGGCAGGGCGATCACACTATAAACAAGATCTACTAATAATGTTTGTATTCATATATCTGTCAACAAAGAAATCATCCTTTGGAATCTTGTCAAACCAAACAAAGATGTTTTATATTCCTTCAGTTATTATGGTACTATTTACAGAACAACATTATGGTTGAAGTACCTACTGATAGCCTAACTGAACTCGTCTCTACTAATCTACATTGCTCAATTACAGTCAACATCTGCTGTATCTGCATTAACTCATCATAGCTTCCCCCATCCATGGGCTAACCCAGGATCTGCCTCATCCTGGTTCACTCCACTTGAACACTCGACATGAAGCTGTAGATAGAAACTCCATGAAAGTGGAAAATCATACGGTGCCATCAGCTGTAGGTATGTATGAACACTTGCTATAGTGCCACTTCAAGATTCCTACTCGGAGGCAATCCCGACTACAGCACGGACACTGAATTGGTCAAGCGCGTGTGCACTAGTGAGCGAAGGACTTGCTGAAGTTCTCTATGCGGCGGTTTGAGGTGAATTCGAACCAGCAACCTTCTGGCTCCAAAGCCTAAACATGCCCATGCACCACCTAAGAGTGCTGACACCCTCTAGGCCTCTACACAATACACAGCCTATACTAACTCACGGTATCGTTCTACAATGACTCGGTAGCAAGTACCTTTTTTTTATAAATTCGCGGTATCGTTCTACAATGACTCGGTAGCAAGTACCTTTTTTAAAAATTCGATGAAAGATATTTCCTCACGAAATAGAACCGGGATTTTGCGCGTGAGGGTCGGTTAGGGCTCAGATTAGGCGTCGTGGGGGTTGGTTAGGGTTAGTTTTAGGGTTAGTGCAGTCATTCTGCTGAAATTGAAGCTGGATTGATGAACACTAATTTTCAATGCAAAATGGATGAAAAATATTTGCTGACGAAATAGAAGCGGGATTTATCAAACAAATTCTTGCGAAAAGAGAAGCTGGATCGATTAAAAGGATTCTCGGCAAACTAGAAGTTGGATTTATTAAAGATAACAACGCTGCAACGTTATCTACCGAGTCATTATAGAACTATTACCGAGTCATTATAGAACGCTACCCTAACTCGCTATAGTATTTAAAGAGGCAACCAGTTACAGTAGCACCTACTTTAATGACTCTTGAGTGATGCTGCTGCTGTTCATGATTCTTTGACATCTGGTTTTCGTTATGTGCAGGATTTGGACATCCTGACTGTGGCCTATTTTTTGTATTTAATATAGTTTGTAAATGACTAGTAAATCTTCGAAACGATTTATTTCGCACTGTTTACTTTTTGTCTCCCCAACCACCATAGATAATATATATAGACAGAGGCATCACGTACCCGTGACGCATCATTAGAAACGATCTGTGATTGGCTAAAGTAAGTCGTTCGAACGAGATACTAACTCGTTCGAACGAGATAATAAGTCGTTCGAACGAGATACTAACTCGTTCGAACGAGATAATAAGTCGTTCGAACGAGATAATAAGTCGTTCGAACGAGATACTAACTCGTTCGAACGAGATAATAAGTCGTTCGAACGAGATACTAACTCGTTCGGACGAGTTAGTATCTCGTTCGAACGACTTAGTAACTCGTTCGAACGACTTAGTAACTCGTTCGAACGACTTAATAACTCGTTCGAACGAGATAAAGAAAAAATCGCATTATGTCCTTTTAGGGGCTCTGTAAGATTCCGGTAATCCCTCGACTCGTTGATAAGAAATCTATTTCACTTTGAACCACGCCGGAATCTGGGACAGTCGTGTTAAGAGTAACAAAGTTGAAGTCGATTCATTCGCTGTCGAGATACGACTGAATATAAAAAGTCGAATGCTTGTTTATTTACACAAATAAAATCCTGGCGTTCAATGAATTCGGGATCACCTGTGCAAAATGCCAATTCCATTCTACAGCGTTGTCATCTGGTCAATTCTCGTCTCTGGTTTAGGATATTTTCTCTTCATCTTCCTTCGCTTCTACAATGACCTACGAAGAAGGGCCCGTCACATCAATCGCCTTTATAAAGCAACCAACCCGCACTGGCTGTTGGGCCACCTTAAAGATGTACGTATATAATTATGGTGTTTACTAGTTTTAGTTAGGCCTATACTTGTTGACGTGAAAAGCCTGGTTTCATGCTCTTAGCTTTCGAGTGGCGCTTTAGAAACTTAATAGTTTTTGGCTAGTTGCTGTTTAACGACATATCAAGGATGATTAGTGTCGCCCTCCTCATTTCTCAAGACTTGGGACTGGCACTGCAGAGGCGGGTTAGCTTGGAGTTTACGTGTCCGATCTGTGTTTGGGCTATAGGTCTTTGCTTTTTTACGTGAGTCTGTTCAGACAGTGCTCCAAGTATGCTTTTCTGAGACGTGAATCAGGATTTGCTTTTGACATCAGAGAAATTATGTGGGTTTACTGCCGATGTGATCGATCTTCATTATTGTCATTGTGAGGTAGAGAAAAATGGCGCTGGGTCAATAGACATCATACATGAACAAACTCTTGGGCCGCTGGTTGTATCTGAAGCCTGCTTAGATAGTTGCATGAGTTTATGGGTAGATTATGTTATTGCATCTTGTCAAGCTCTGACCAGAATCCAAAATGCCCAAGATCAGAACATGTTTGTGACATCATTGTCATTGCAAACTTCCCTGCCTGCGCCACTCATGCAATGTGCTTATCCATCGGTGCCTCATTTATTCTTTCATCCTATCCGTATTGATTTCTGATAGCCCCAATTTTGTACAGTTGCTCCCCCACATCCTTCTGCAAACATCTATATTTTTCGGCCGTGGTGGCGGCGTCGTTGCCTTGAAGCCGGATGGTTCGAGGTTCGAACCCACCTCAAGTCGCCGAGTAGGGACCTTGGGCAAGTCCTTCACTCGCTATTGCCCAGCGCTTCGGCGTGAAACTTCGATGCAGTGTCCGCGCTGTAGTCGGGAGCGCCTCTGAGTATCGGTTGAGGGCTGGAAGAGGCGCTATAACAAGTGCGCATACAAACATCTATAGTCGTCAAAAAGCTGTCATCCTGTAATGTAACGTGTTCTGTATGTAGTTTCCAGGGCCGAATGAAGCGGGTCTGAAGTACTTGGTGAACCGGTCGCTTGACAACAAACACGGTGTCGCTCAGGTCTGGTTAGGACCATTCATGCCAAACGCCCTCGTCTTCCTCCCGAACTCCGTAAAGACGATTCTCAAGACATCAGGTAGTTATCGCCGAGGCGGGGGGAATTTTGGGTGTTTGAACACCCCCCCCAAATGAAATAATGCTGTAGTGAAGCAATGCATTTACTAACGCAATCCTGATGTAGTAACTAAGGAGATTTTATTTTGAAGCTCTTATTTCTATGTGACCTTTTTTAAACATTTTATAGTAGATTGAATCGTTCCCAAACCCCCTAGTTAGTTGATTTGGTTGCTTGTCAGCTTGCTCAAACTCGAGTAAGCATCCCTCCTGAAATAAAATCCTAGCTACGGCCTTGGCTATCGCCATCTAGTGATTACGACTTTAACTGGAGGTAGTCCTGTGACTACTTCTAATGAGCTTTACATGAAACAGATGGCTGTGTGTACGTTGCGTAAAAACTCATCCGGTGTTTTATGGAATCCACGAATATAAAAGAAGACAAGTTCCATGCAGTTTAAGTTACATGTATGCTTAAATTGAAATACCAGTCTTTGAATTTAAATTCCTTGTCAATATCTGACTCATCATTATCTTGCTTTTTATTGCCTTTTCCAATACCAGACCCTTAAGCACAACTAACTTATAAACGGTAGTGCAAGGAGCATTATACTTAAGGCTTCTACTGTCTAACAGTGTTCCACACTGAATGAGACAGAGCAGTTCTGGGGTGCGGAACCAACAGACTTGATCTCTTTTTCCTCGCTCTAGAACTGCTATGACTCAGTCTTGATCATTTGCCTCAATTGGTCCTTCTCTTTGGAATGCGCTTTCTCCATCTGTTCGTACTGCCTGAATGGTGGAATGAACTGAAGGACATTTCTGGCAGTCTCTCTTCTTCCTTCTCTTCTCAAAACTGGTTTCATCTTGCAGGACCTTGCACACTCTAGGAGCATCTATGAATGGTTCACCCTACTAGAGGCGCCTTATTTAAATGCATACAATACAATACACATTCCCTTATTTTTCAAACACCGCAGTAGAGTTGTGTCACATTCATTGTAGAGCCGAAGCCTCGGACGATCGGGGGCTATTCTTTTCTCTTCTCTTGGTTGGGCGATGGTCTGTTGCTGGCCGGGGGCAAGAAGTGGGCTCGAAATCGACGACTACTCACCCCTGCCTTCCATTTCGACATACTCCGACCGTACATGGCCATCAACAACGAATGCACCGATGTCTTTATAGTAAGTTACGTCAATATATAATTTCTATTATTTCTTTCTTCTGTTACAGGCTGCTGTGCGTTTGCTGGTAGTCTAATAAGGAATATCCTTACTTACTTTATTACTGAACACGCATGCACACACATACAGTCGTACACACATGCATCCAGCCTTTCTTTGTCAGTCCTTTCATCAATCATTATGCATCCATACATCCACCATCCATCTGTCCATCATCCATCCATCTGTCCATCATCCATCTATCTCCATCATTCATCCATCTGTCCCTCATCCATCTATCTGTCCATCTATCCATCTGTCCATCATCTATCCATTCATCAATCATTCATCCATCATCCATCCAACTACCAATCCATTCATCCGCCTTCCATCTTCCTATTCATTCCTACAGCTATCCATTTAACTAGCCATTCCGGTGGTGCAGCTAGGAGGCCAGTGGGACAGCCAACCACTGTCGAGGGTAGTGCAAAATGGGCGAAAAGGGGAAACAATTTAGACATTTTTCGTAAGCACCCTTAATTTCAACCGTGATCCTGTTAAATACAGCGAATGCCAACTTAGTCTGATGCCAACGAGAAACTTCTTATTTTGTCTGGTCCATCCATTCAGCCTCAGTAATTATTCGTTGATCCATCCAATGTGAATTGTTCATTTGTTTAGGAGAAGCTAGAGAGGTTCGCTGAGAAGGACGAATACTTTGAGGTGTTCAGCCACGTGAGTCTGCTCACGCTAGACATTATTCTTCGATGTGCCTTCTCCTACGAGAACGACTGTCAGGCCAAAGGGTAATCAATCAATCGATCAATCAATCAATCGAGATTTTTTATAGCCCCCTTCATTCATAGCCTCTACTCAGCAGTGCTGAGGGTGAAAATAGTTGCTTATAGTAGGAGATGTTTGCTCTTCAGCCAGAACATTATTATTATCATCGTTATTGTTTATATCTTTTTTATTATTGTCATTATTAAGGAGTTATTATCATTATTATTATTATTTATTTTCTTTTTATTATTGTTGTCATTATAAAAGGAAGTTTTGTATTCAACCCTTTTAATGTGTTCCACTGAGGAACGCTCCTGGTCAAGTCACGGCTAAATAAGACAGTCTATAAATTAGCAAGGACATGTTTGTGTGACCTCTAAGCACTAGAGGTCAACAGTAATTACAGCATTAGTCCTCGGTGGCATGATCTGTACTACATGTAGGTTGGTTATCCAGTGAACGGTTTATTGGTCTGCAGTATTTTGCATTGTTTTCCCAGGACTTCACTTTTAGTAATTAAAGGGTTAAGGTCCCGTCTCAATAACTGTCCCGGGACAACTCGAACCCATGCTCATCATGCTAGAAATTGAGTGCTTGATCTATGGTCCCATTGTTATTGTTTTGCTCTAACAATGCAAGAGAACACAATAGATGACAATGGTTGTTGAACTTGTTGACACGGTTTATGTTATTTAATTTTTTTTATAGCAAAAGTCATCCGTACGTGCAGGCGGTCAGCTCGATGGCAATTATAGTTACACAGAGATTCATGTAAGTTTCCTGGAACAGAATTACAAAAGTTATATGACTAAATTGTGAATGAATTCTAACTCCACCGTAACTTTGCTGTCATGTATTTACTAAATGCACGAATTAGAAGCGTATTGTTGTGTGAGGCCGATTGCTGAGATTACGATTTTGTTAAATTTGGTATTAATACGTCTCATTGAGAATTGCACTAAAAAGAATTATTATTTTTTATTTATTTATTTATTGCCAAAGAAACAAAAGGAACATGTGTACAAGTAGTAAATACAAAAACGGTACAGAAATGCACTAAAAAGAATTATTATGTACTGTTGTAAACATACTGTTTTATGTTTTGTTGTTGGCACTGTTGTATGTACTGTTGTATGTTCTGCTGCTGTGTGTTCTGTTGTGTGTTCTGCTGTATGCATGGTTGTATATTCTGTTGTATATAGCTGTTACTGTATACATGTACTCATTGTACTGTTGCATGTATTGTTGTTGTATGCACTGTTGTATGTGCTGTTGTTGTTGTATGTACTGTTGTAGGAAACCTTGGCTCTACCCTGACTTCACTTTCAACCTGACATCTGACGGTCGACAGTTTAAGAAAGACTGTGACTTTGTTCACCAGATTTCCGATGAAATTATTCAGGCCAGAAAGAACGTTCTGGTAGGTACGTTAAGCATTGGCCATGAAGCACAAAAGGACATTTGAACAGTTTTTTCAACTCTTGTAATAACATTTGATCATCTGTTCATGCTATATATAAAAATTATATATCACAATTCAGTTTGTTTATTGATGACGTAAAAAAATAGACAGACAGCATTACACATTCACAATATGTAAATGCAGTTCACAATTACGATGATATACAATCATTATTGCTGTGTATTTGGGGGAGCAATAGGCTACCCGAAGGCAGTGATCTAGCGCCGCTAGACGGGGCCTATTTACCAAAAACATGTTCGCTACTATAGCATGGTGTCAGCATGAATTGCTATCATACTGAGTTGTGTTAGTTTGAAATTGAACAAAGGTTATTATTAAATACAACACAATACAATCTGATATGTTTTTATTTAATCAGGATATTGTGCAATGTTCTCATCAGCTTGTTTAAACATAGGCTTACAGTTGCCATGGGGGGCCCGGTAGAGTAATGGATAACATGCTGGCGTAGAGTGCAAGAGGTAGCGCGAGTTCGAGCCCCGTTGGGCGGACATGCTTTGTAGGCTGCTATTAGCGCCGATTATTGCAGGCTGTCTGTTCTGTTAGTATAATTAAGATTTATGTATTCTGTAATTTGAGTTCTTGTAAATTGTCTCAACTGCATAATTGTATACTATAACCGGTTGCGGTTTGTCAACCGGATTGTTGAATAAACGAAAATTGTTAAATTATTATTACTTGTTCCCACCAGTGGCACATCACTTACCCACTGTGGATCCAAAATGTTTTTTGACATATGTGGTTTTTTGGGATGACAGTAATTATGTTGAGAGTAGTGTTTGGATGGTTTAACCAGTGCCAGAAAATATCATGATATTCAGAAAATCAAAAACTGACACTGAAGTCTGTATTTAGAACTATGAAAATCGTCGCCTGAGAATTATCTTTTGTCGTATCTCCTTTTTTTTCTAAATCGAGTTTAGAGTTGATTTGTAGCAAAAATTTGTTTATCTTTCTTCATTGTCATTGTTATTGCTTGGTGCTGTTCTTGTCTGCGACAAAGACGAGACAGGGTAAAGAGGTTCTGACAAAGAATCGCTACCTCGATTTCCTCGATATTCTGCTGACGGCCCGCGATGAATCTGGCCAAGGACTAAGCGACCAGGAGATTCGAGATGAAGCCGACACGTTCCTCTTCGAAGGTATGCTCTCCACTGGTGTGTGTGTGGCGTGGTCTTCGTTTATTATTATGTCTCTGTGTGCAATTGGTTTTTCGGGTACATTTGTTTACAGACATTATAATTTTTCTTACTGATAATTGCTAATAATTTGTCTTTAATGATGAACTGGACTGGTTCCAAGTCGCTTTTAAAGCATTGGTTATTGTTGTATTATATTATTAATTATAATTATTTCATTGTTGACCTGTTATTATTATTTTTATTATTATTATTATAATTCGCCCGAGGTAGTAAAGATTCCCTCAGGCTGTAAAATATTAAATTTAGGTTATAGGTTCTCGTCTCCAACGTAGTGCTCGAAAGTGCCTCTAAATGCCACGACGTTAAATCGTTGCGTGCAAACTGACAAACGCTGGAAAAGGTGCATGGTTTTATTATTATTATTATCAGGACTCAAAGCTGATTTATTTTGTAGGGCCTATCCTACTGTTAGTTGTATGTGAGGTGTCCTTGTAACAACATGGCTGTGTTATGACACCATACAAATTGTCATTATTATTGTTATTATTTTATTAGTGTATGATTATTATAGTAATATACCCATTATAGGACCATTGTATTTTGTTTACTCCTTTAATTCTTTTCCATTTGACTAT